>OZ024749.1:12672841-12717841 GCA_964016885.1 Eledone cirrhosa | reverse complement strand
AAGAGAGAAACTTAACCCTTTAATGTTCAAACCGGCTAAACCCAGCCAGAATTCTCTACCTCTTTCTGTTGAAACTGGCTGTAACTGGTCGCTCAAACTAATGTTAAGGTATTGTTCTCAAAATAAATACTTTCAAAATCTCATAGATTCGATATTATGTGAGATAATTATGTGAGATAAAGCATTTACCATGAAAATATAATAGTATATATAGAGTAATGTGAATGCTAAAGGGTTAATGTAAGGCTCTTATATAAAATTATGTAGGAAGATTTTAATTTAAATTGGAAACCTTTAAAATGGGTGGCTTTATTTCACAGAATCAGAGCTTATTTTGGCAGGTTTGGTAACAAAAAGGCTCTTTTTCCTTGTTAAAACAGCGGTTAGTTTGGAGGCCCGATAATAGGCTTCATACTTATTATGGGGTCCTTTCTGAAGCAATATTTTGCAACTAGATGCCACTTTTTGGTATTTTACAGACCCAGATTGAGATCACTCGATAGTTTTTTTTAGTTTTTTTCCAAAAACTATTTTTTAAAATAAAATGAAATATTTTCATCAAATTTAAATTATTTACTTTGGTTGTCTGGACCTGTTTTATAAACTAGACTAAAATATACCAGTAATGTCTTTCACAGTCAGGGAAGGGGGGGGGGGGGGGGATAAAAGATATACTAGTAATATCTTTGTTAAACAATGTGGAAAGAGGTAAAATATATACCAGTAATATCTTTGGTACACAAGAGGTGGGGGGTAAAATATATACCAGTAATATCTTTGGTACACGGAGGGTGGGAGGTAAAAAATATGCCAGTAATATCTTTGGTGCACGGGGGGTGTGAGGTAAACAAATATACCAGTAATATATTTAGTATACAGGTGTGGAAGGTAAAAAATATACCTCTACATAAGGAGAGGGAAATAGAATATATATCAGTTCATCTTTAGTACACAAGGTGTGGAAGGTATAAGTTGTACCTGTTTGGCAATCAAGGTATGGGAGATAAAGGTCCTACCTGTACCTGTTTGGAAATCAAGGTATGGGAGATAAAGGTTCTATCTGTACCTGTTTGGCAATCAAGGTATAGGAGATAAAGGTCCTACCTGTACCTGTTTGGCAATCAAGGTATGAGAGATAAAGGTCCTACCTGTACCTGTTTGGCAATCAAGGTATGAGAGATAAAGGTCCTACCTGTACCTGTTTGGCAATCAAGGTATGAGAGATAAAGGTCCTACCTGTACCTGTTTGGCAATCAAGGTATGAGAGATAAAGGTTCTACCTGTATCTGTTTGGCTATCAAGGTATGAGAGATAAAGGTCCTACCTGTACATGTTTGGCAATCAAGGTATGAGAGATAAAGGTCCTACCTGTACATGTGTAGCAATCAAGGTATGGGAGATAAAGGTCCTACCTGTACATGTTTGGCAATCAAGGTATGGGAGATAAAGGTTCTACCTGTACCTGTTTGGCAATCAAGGTATGAGAGATAAAGGTCCTACCTGTACATGTTTGGCAATCAAGGTATGGGAGATAAAGGTTGTACCTGTTTGGCAATCAAGGTATGAGAGATAAAGGTTCTACCTGTACATGTTTGGCAATCAAGGTATGAGAGATAAAGGTCCTACCTGTACATGTTTGGCAATCAAGGTATGAGAGATAAAGGTCCTACCTGTACATGTTTGGCAATCAAGGTATGGGAGATAAAGGTCCTACCTGTACATGTTTGGCAATCAAGGTATGAGAGATAAAGATCCTACCTGTACCTGTTTGGCAATCAAGGTATGAGAGATAAAGGTCCTACCTGTACATGTTTGGCAATCAAGGTATGGGAGATAAAGGTTGTACCCGTTTGGCAATCAAGGTATGAGAGATAAAGGTTCTACCTGTACATGTTTGGCAATCAAGGTATGGGAGATAAAGGTTGTACCTGTTTGGCAATCAAGGTATGAGAGATAAAGGTCCTACCTGTACATGTTTGGCAATCAAGGTATGGGAGATAAAGGTCCTACCTGTACATGTTTGGCAATCAAGGTATGAGAGATAAAGATCCTACCTGTACCTGTTTGGCAATCAAGGTATGAGAGATAAAGGTCCTACCTGTACATGTTTGGCAATCAAGGTATGGGAGATAAAGGTTGTACCTGTTTGGCAATCAAGGTATGAGAGATAAAGGTCCTACCTGTACATGTTTGGCAATCAAGGTATAGGAGATAAAGGTTGTACCTGTTTGGCAATCAAGGTATGAGAGATAAAGGTCCTACCTGTACATGTTTGGCAATCAAGGTATGAGAGATAAAGGTCCTACCTGTACATGTTTGGCAATCAAGGTATTGGAGATAAAGGTCCTACCTGTACATGTTTGGCAATCAAGGTATGAGAGATAAAGGTTGTACCTGTACATGTTTGGCAATCAAGGTATGAGAGATAAAGGTCCTACCTGTACATGTTTGGCAATCAAGGTATGAGAGATAAAGGTTCTCCCTGTACCTGTTTGGCAATCAAGGTATGAGAGATAAAGGTTCTACCTGTACCTTTTGGCTATCAAGGTATGAGAGATAAAGGTCCTACCTGTACATGTTTGGCAATCAAAGTATGGGAGATAAAGGTCCTACCTGTACCTGTTTGGCAATCAAGGTATGAGAGATAAAGGTCCTACCTGTACATGTTTGGCAATCAAGTTATGGGAGATAAAGGTTCTACCTGTTTGGCAATCAAGGTATGAGAGATAAAGGTTCTACCTGTATCTGTTTGGCAATCAAGGTATGAGAGATAAAGGTCCTACCTGTACCTGTTTGGCAATCAAGGTATGAGAGATAAAGGTTCTACCTGTACATGTTTGGCAATCAAGGTATAGGAGATAAAGGTTGTACCTGTTTGGCAATCAAGGTATGAGAGATAAAGGTTCTACCTGTACATGTTTGGCAATCAAGGTATGAGAGATAAAGGTCCTACCTGTACATGTTTGGCAATCAAGGTATGAGAGATAAAGGTCCTACCTGTACATGTTTGGCAATCAAGGTATGAGAGATAAAGGTCCTACCTGTACATGTTTGGCAATCAAGGTATGAGAGATAAAGGTCCTACCTGTACATGTTTGGCAATCAAGGTATGGGAGATAAAGGTTCTACCTGTATCTGTTTGGCAATCAAGGTATGAGAGATAAAGGTCCTACCTGTACATGTGTGGCAATCAAGGTATGAGAGATAAAGGTTCTACCTGTACCTGTTTGGCAATCAAGGTATGAGAGATAAAGGTTCTACCTGTACATGTTTGGCAATCAAGGTATAGGAGATAAAGGTTGTACCTGTTTGGCAATCAAGGAATGAGAGATAAAGGTTCTACCTGTACATGTTTGGCAATCAAGGTATGAGAGATAAAGGTCCTACCTGTACATGTGTGGCAATCAAGGTATGGGAGATAAAGGTCCTACCTGTACATGTTTGGCAATCAAGGTATGAGAGATAAAGGTCCTACCTGTACATGTTTGGCAATCAAGGTATGGGAGATAAAGGTTGTACCTGTACATGTTTGGCAATCAAGGTATGGGAGATAAAGGTTCTACCTGTATCTGTTTGGCAATCAAGGTATGAGAGATAAAGGTCCTACCTGTACATGTTTGGCAATCAAGGTATGAGAGATAAAGGTCCTACCTGTACATGTTTGGCAATCAAGGTATGAGAGATAAAGGTCCTACCTGTACATGTGTGGCAATCAAGGTATGGGAGATAAAGGTCCTACCTGTACATGTTTGGCAATCAAGGTATGGGAGATAAAGGTTCTACCTGTACCTGTTTGGCAATCAAGGTATGAGAGATAAAGGTCCTACCTGTACATGTTTGGCAATCAAGGTATGAGAGATAAAGGTCCTACCTGTACATGTTTGGCAATCAAGGTATGAGAGATAAAGGTCCTACCTGTACATGTTTGGCAATCAAGGTATGAGAGATAAAGGTCCTACCTGTACATGTTTGGCAATCAAGGTATGAGAGATAAAGATCCTACCTGTACCTGTTTGGCAATCAAGGTATGAGAGATAAAGGTCCTACCTGTACATGTTTGGCAATCAAGGTATGGGAGATAAAGGTTGTACCTGTTTGGCAATCAAGGTATGAGAGATAAAGGTCCTACCTGTACATGTTTGGCAATCAAGGTATTGGAGATAAAGGTCCTATCTGTACATGTTTGGCAATCAAGGTATGGGAGATAAAGGTTGTACATGTTTGGCAATCAAGGTATGAGAGATAAAGGTTGTACCTGTACATGTTTGGCAATCAAGGTATGAGAGATAAAGGTCCTACCTGTACATGTTTGGCAATCAAGGTATGAGAGATAAAGGTCCTACCTGTACATGTTTGGCAATCAAGGTATGAGAGATAAAGGTCCTACCTGTACCTGTTTGGCAATCAAGGTATGAGAGATAAAGGTCCTACCTGTACATGTTTGGCAATCAAGGTATGGGAGATAAAGGTCCTACCTGTACCTGTTTGGCAATCAAGGTATGAGAGATAAAGGTTCTACCTGTACCTTTTGGCTATCAAGGTATGAGAGATAAAGGTCCTACCTGTACATGTTTGGCAATCAAGTTATGGGAGATAAAGGTTCTACCTGTACCTTTTGGCTATCAAGGTATGAGAGATAAAGGTCCTACCTGTACATGTTTGGCAATCAAAGTATGGGAGATAAAGGTCCTACCTGTACCTGTTTGGCAATCAAGGTATGAGAGATAAAGGTCCTACCTGTACATGTTTGGCAATCAAGGTATGAGAGATAAAGGTCCTACCTGTACATGTTTGGCAATCAAGTTATGGGAGATAAAGGTTCTACCTGTTTGGCAATCAAGGTATGAGAGATAAAGGTCCTACCTGTACATGTTTGGCAATCAAGGTATGGGAGATAAAGGTCCTACCTGTACCTGTTTGGCAATCAAGGTATGAGAGATAAAGGTCCTACCTGTACATGTTTGGCAATCAAGGTATGAGAGATAAAGGTCCTACCTGTACACGTTTGGCAATCAAGGTATGAGAGATAAAGGTCCTACCTGTACATGTTTGGCAATCAAGGTATGAGAGATAAAGGTCCTACCTGTACATGTTTGGCAATCAAGGTATGAGAGATAAAGGTCCTACCTGTACATGTTTGGCAATCAAGGTATGAGAGATAAAGGTCCTACCTGTACCTGTTTGGCAATCAAGGTATGGGAGATAAAGGTCCTACCTGTACATGTTTGGAATTCAAAGAACTAAATCTTTGATTTGATTAATGTCATTTTTTCTCACTAATTATGTTTCTTGTGATTAGTGGTGCACCTGTTATTAATATATATTAACACACGAGAGCAGGGTTGTCAACACACTGGACCAGGGTTGTCAACACAATGGACCAGGGTTGCCAAAACCTTTTCAAACACGCAACCTTCTTTTGTTTCAGAAATATTTAGGGGAACACCAAAGTCTAATATTGTCAATTAGTTGTAATATAAATATACTCCTCTACCTTTTAACATAAAACCCCTGATACTCCTTTATGGAACCCTCTTTGGGAATCACTGTGGAACCCACTTTGGGAACTGCTGTGGAAACAATGTGGAACCCACTTTGGGAACCCACTTTGGGAACCACTGCACTAATCTATGTCTATACAGCCATATATCACAAATCATTTGCATATCTCATATAGTCCTCTCCCTCCCTCCCTCCCTCCCTATATATCTCATGTAGTCCTCTCTCCCTCCCTATATATCTCATGTAGTCCTCCCTCCCTCCCTCCCTCCCTCCCTATATATCTCATGTAGTCCCCTCCCTCCCTCCCTATATATCTCATGTAGTCCTCTCTCCCTCCCTATATATCTCATCTAGTCCTCTCTCCCTCCCTATATATCTCTTGTAGTCCTCCCTCCCTCCCTCCCTATATATCTCATGTAGTCCTCCCTCCCTCCCTCCATATCTCATGTAGTCCTCTCTCTCCCTCCTTATATATATATATCTTATAGTTCTCTCTTTTATATATATTATTATTATATATATATATATATATATATAACAAATTTAATATAGAAGTGGCTTCTACAGGACTAGAATTGTTTCATTCGAAGGAAATCATCAGGAAAGCCCTGATGATTTCCTTCAAATGAAACTGTTCTAGTCTTGTAGAAACCATTCCTATATAAAATTTGCTGTATACACTCTACTAGTTCATGGACATTTCTACGTATTAATGCATAGAAATGTCCGTGAACTCCAGTAGACAGCTGATGAAGGGAAATTATCCCCCGTTCGTGCTTTCCTCTTATTTATATATATATATATATATATATATGTGTGTGTGTGTGTATATATACAACCCTTATTGAGTCCTCTTTGGATTTTGAACCACCAGTTCTACCCATTGGTAATCAAACTAACTTAAATGGTATATTCTATTCTAGTGCGGGTAAAATTCCCGCGATCCATGGACGAGTTCTCTCCAGCGGTCTCTGTCTCTCATTATCGCTGCCAGGTCCTGCGTCTCCAACAGACCAGTGTCTGTCCTTAGGGCATCAACATACGTTAACCTTGGTCTTCCTCTTCCAGTGTGTCCATGTAGGGGCTCCCACAGGAACACTGAGTGCAGTGTCAACTCTGGATGTCGGTGAGCATGTCCAGCTAACCTTAGTCTCCTCTGTGTTACTTTTGAGCTGACTTTTGGGAGGCTCCCTTACAGCTCTGAGATTTTCATGCTCAGTGTATACTGATTAATGTTCAGAGCCGTCCTCAGCATTCCCTGTATTTGGGAGCAAAGATTGGGAATACAGAAGAAGATGTGGTTGAGAGGAAGAGCAAAGCCTGGGCGGCGTGCCACAGCTTGAGATCAGTGTGGAAGTCGGACCTTTGTAAAGACCTGAAGATCCACCTCTTCATTGCTGTAGTTAAGTCTGTGCTGCTGTACGGGTCTGAGACTTGGACACTGACCAAGAAACTCACTCAGATGGTGGATGGCTGCTACATGAGAATGCTGAGGATATATATATATATATAAACACAAGGTTGATGATGTTGATGACATTATTTACCTGTCTTTAAAATGTAGAAAGAGAAGTTAATTATGCCTGTCTCTCTCTTCCAGTTCCACCTGACTGCACACATGCTGTATTTGCTGTACTTTACTGCACACGCATGTTGTAGTCACATATAACACTGCACTTTACTGCACACATGTTATAATCATTTATATAACACTGCACTTTACTGCACACATGTTATAGTCACGTACATAACTGCACTTTACTGCACACACATGTAGTCACTTATATAACACTACACTTTACTGCACCCACGCCGTAGTCACTTATATAACACTGCACTTTACTGCACCCATGCCGTAGTCACTTATATAACACTGCACTTTACTGCACCTGACTGCACATATCTTCTCCCTGCTTTTTATTGATTAAGTCAAGTAATTTTTCATTAAAATAATTAAATGTCATTCATGCAACAAACTTAATTCTAATTAAAATTTTATATATATGTGTATATATGTCTGTGTATATGTGTCTGTGTATATATGTGTCTGTGTGCATGTATATATGTGTGTGCATGTATGCATATATATAATATATATATATACATTTCTCTCTTTTTCTCTTTCTCTCTCTCTCTATATATATATATATGTATATGTGTGTGCATGTATGCATATATATATACATTTCTCTCTTTCTCTCTCTTTCTCTCTCTCTATATATATGTATATATGTGTGTGCATGTATGCATATATATAATATATATATACATTTCTCTCTCTCTCTATATATATATATATATATGTGTGTGTGTGTATATGTGTGCATGTATGCATATATATAATATATATATATATATACATTTTTCTCTATCTTTCTCTCTCTATATATGTATATATATATGTATATGTATATATGTGTGTGTGTGTAGACAGAGATACAACCATATATCTTCATGTTGTTGGTAAAGAGGAAGGAAACACCAGTATTTTTTAACCCTTTAATATTCAAACCGGCCAAAACCAGCCAGAATTCTCTACCTCTTTCTGTTGAAACTGGCTGTAACTGGTCGCTCAAACTGACGTTAAGGTATTGTTCTCAAAATAAATACTTTCAAAATCTCATAGATTCGATATTATGTGAGATAATTATGTGAGGTAAAGCCTTTACCATGAAAATATAATAGTATATATAGAGTAATGTGAATGTTATGTGAGGTAAAGCCTTTACCATGAAAATATAATAGTATATATAGAGTAATGTGAATGTTATGTGAGGTAAAGCCTTTACCATGAAAATATAATAGTATATATAGAGTAATGTGAATGTTATGTGAGCTAAAGCCTTTACCATGAAAATACAATAGTATATATAGAGTAATGTGAATGTTATGTGAGGTAAAGCCTTTACCATGAAAATACAATAGTATATATAGAGTAATGTGAATGTTATGTGAGGTAAAGCCTTTACCATGAAAATATAATAGTATATATAGAGTAATGTGAATGTTATGTGAGGTAAAGCCTTTACCATGAAAATACAATAGTATATATAGAGTAATGTGAATGTTATGTGAGGTAAAGCCTTTACCATGGAAATACAATAGTATATATAGAGTAATGTGAATGTTATGTGAGGTAAAGCCTTTACCATGAAAATACAATAGTATATATAGAGTAATGTGAATGTTATGTGAGCTAAAGCCTTTACCATGAAAATACAATAGTATATATAGAGTAATGTGAATGTTATGTGAGGTAAAGCCTTTACCATGAAAATACAATAGTATATATAGAGTAATGTGAATGTTATGTGAGGTAAAGCCTTTACCATGAAAATACAATAGTATATATAGAGTAATGTGAATGTTATGTGACGTAAAGCCTTTTCCATGAAAATACAATAGTATATATAGAGTAATGTGAATGTTATGTGAGGTAAAGCCTTTACCATGAAAATACAATAGTATATATAGAGTAATGTGAATGTTATGTGAGCTAAAGCCTTTACCATGAAAATACAATAGTATATATAGAGTAATGTGAATGTTATGTGAGCTAAAGCCTTTACCATGAAAATACAATAGTATATATAGAGTAATGTGAATGTTATGTGAGCTAAAGCCTTTACCATGAAAATACAATAGTATATATAGAGTAATGTGAATGTTATGTGAGCTAAAGCCTTTACCATGAAAATACAATAGTATATATAGAGTAATGTGAATGTTATGTGAGCTAAAGCCTTTACCATGAAAATACAATAGTATATATAGAGTAATGTGAATGTTATGTGAGCTAAAGCCTTTACCATGAAAATATAATAGTATATATAGAGTAATGTGAATGTTATGTGAGCTAAAGCCTTTACCATGAAAATACAATAGTATATATAGAGTAATGTGAATGTTATGTGAGCTAAAGCCTTTACCATGAAAATACAATAGTATATATGGGGTAATGTGAATGTTATGTGAGGTAAAGCCTTTACCATGAAAATACAATAGTATATATAGAGTAATGTGAATGGTAAAGGGTTAAATTATCAGTTATAGGCAGACATGGTTGTGTGGTTTTAAGTACTTCTGTATGGAACCACATTATTTTCAGGTTCATTTGGCTGGTGGTTGTGGTGGTGGTGGTGTTGGTGATGTGGTGGTGGTGGTGTTGGTGATGTGGTGGTGGTGGTGATGTGGTGGTGTTGGTGATGTGGTGGTGGTGGTGTTGGTAGTGTGGTGGTTGTGGTGGTGGTGGTGTTAGTGATGTGGTGGTGGTGTTGGTGATGTGGTGGTGGTGGTGTTGGTGATGTGGTGGTGGTGGTGATGTGGTGGTGTTGGTGATGTGGTGGCATTGGTGTTGATGTGGTGGTGGTGGTGTTGATGTGGTGGTGGTGGTGTTGATGTGGTGGTGGTGGTGTTGGTGATGTGGTGGCATTGGTGGTGATGGTGGTGTTGGTAGTGTCGGCAGTGGAGTTGGAAGTGGTGGAAGTATTTTTGGTGATAGTGGTTGAAGTGGTTATAAGGGCCATGAATGATAACCACCACCACCACCACCACCACCACCACCACCACCACCACCACCACCACCACCACCACCACCACCATACGTCAGTTTTCCACATTTTTTACATTCTGAAACTGGACATTTTTGGATGGTTTCTATGACTGGATGCAAACTACTTTACAACATTTATTGGGAGTATTTTATCATGGTACCAACACAACCACTTTACAGAATGTGTGAGGTGTATTTTATTGTGGCACTAGCTCTACCACTTTACAGGATGTACTGGGTGCATTTTATCATTGCACCAGCACTACCACTTTATAAGATGAACTGGGTGTGTTTTATTGTTACCCCAGCATTACCATTTTAGAGAGTATAGTAGATATATACTTTTTATCATGGCACCAGCACTACCACTTTACTGCATGTACTGGATGTATTTTATTGTGGCACCAGCCCTACCAATTTACAGGATGGACTGCATGTATTTTATTGTGACCCCAACACTGTCACATTGCAGTATAGGCTGGGCCCATTTTGTTATGACCCAATGCCAGGGAAGTTTGGTATCAGAAGTTTGGTTCTATGGTATAAATCAGTTTATTTTTTAGTGTTTGTATTTATCTAAACATCTTTCATCATAATTTTATGTAAGAACCTTTGTTAAGTTATGTTCCAAACACCATACAAATAATAAGAAAGTTAGTTATATTATTAAATCCTGCAAAATGTTTTGATTATTTTCAAAATTATTTGAAAATCATAAACGTCTTTCAATAGAAATATGTATTTGAAAAGGTTAAAGTGTGTATATTTATCTAAAAACTTTCCATTATAATTATAATCAATTTTATGTAAGAACTTTTGTTAAGTTATGTTCCAAATACCAGATAATGAGAAATTTATCTATATTGATATATTACTAAATCACACCAAGACTTGGTTATTTTCCAAATTATTTGAAAATCATAAACAGTGCCTTTCAGTATAAATATGGTAATGAAAAGGTTAATGATACACGCAGTGTCTTTCATTTGAAAAGGGTTAAAGTGTTTACATTTATCTAGAAACTTTCCATTATAGTTTAATGTAAGAACATTTGTTAAGTTATGTTCCAAACAGCAGATAAATAATGAGAAAGTTATATTACTAAATCCTGCTAATATTCTTGATTATTTTCAAAATGATTTGAAAATAATAGGCAACGCCTTTTATTAGAATACGGTAAAGAAAGGGTTAATGACATAAGCAGTGTCTTTCATTAGAAATATGGTCATGACAGGGTTAATGACATAGGCAGTGTCTTTCAATAGAAATATGGTAATGAAAGGGTTAATGACATAGGCAGTGTCTTTCAATAGAAATATGGTAATGAAAGGGTTAATGACATAGGCAGTCTTTCAATAGAAAAATGGTAATGAAAGGGTTAATGACATAGACAGTGTCTTTCATTGGAAATATGGTAATGAAAGGGTTAATGACATAGGTAGTGTCTTTCATTAGAAATATGGTGATGAAAGGGTTAATGACATAGGCAGTGTCTTTCATTAGAAATATGGTAATGAAAGGGTTAATGACATAGGCAGTGTCTTTCAACAGAAATATGGTAATGAAAGGGTTAATGACATAGGCAGTGTCTTTCAATAGAAAAATGGTAATGAAAGGATTAATGACATAGACAGTGTCTTTCATTAGAAATATGGTAATGAAAGGGTTAATGACATAGGTAGTGTCTTTCATTAGAAATATGGTGATGAAAGGGTTAATGACATAGGCAGTGTCTTTCAATAGAAATATGGTAATGAAAGGGTTAATGACATAGGCAGTGTCTTTCATTAGAAATATGGTAATGAAAGGGTTAATGACATAGACAATGTCTTTCAATAGAAATATGGTAATGAAAGGGTTAATGACATAGGCAGTGTCTTTCAATAGAAATATGGTAATGAAAGGGTTAATGACATAGGCAGTGTCTTTCAATAGAAATACAGTAATGAAAGGGTTAATGACATAGGCAGTGTCTTTCAATAGAAATATGGTAATGAAAGGGTTAATGACATAGGCAGTGTCTTTCATTAGAAATATGGTAATGAAAGGGTTAATGACATAGGCAGTGTCTTTCAATAGAAATATGGTAATGAAAGGGTTAATGACATAGGCAGTGTCTTTCATTAGAAATATGGTAATGAAAGGGTTAATGACATAGGCAGTGTCTTTTAATAGAAATATGGTAATGAAAGGGTTAATGACATAGGCAGTGTCTTTCAATAGAAATATGGTAATGAAAGGGTTAAAAAGAAGCAACAAATAAAATGTTTGAAAGATGAAAGGATTAAAGAGCAGTGGGTTTACTGATGACATTTAGCATGTTGTAGTTGAGTTACCATGGAAACATTAACAGATTCAACTTGGTCAAAACATCTGCTAGAAAGAACAGCCAGATCCTCTTTCGAATCACCACCCTACCTCAGGTGTTCCCCAATCTGGTGTAAATACAGTAGATTTAACTTTAGGAGTTAACCCTTTTGCATTTAAACTGGCCATATCTGGCCAGAATTCCCTCACCTCTTTCTATTCAAACATACTGATGTTAAGATATTGTTCTCAAAATATAGAGTAATGTAAATATTACATGAGATAATTATGTGAGATAAAACCTTCACTGCAAAAATACCATAGTATATATAGAGTAATGTAAATGTTAAAGGGTTAAAATTACTTTAAAATTACAATTAAAAACAATCTGAAGTTCAGAAGAATTAAAGTCAGCCTATTTTCGTTATTAAAATACTAATTTATTTGTTTGTTTTTTTTCTATCATTTCGGATTTAAAGTTCTGAAAGAGTCTCATTGATAGATGAGTTAAGATTGACTATATTTAGTCCTAGTTCCAGTATCTGTTAATACTGACTATATTTAGTCCTAGTACCAGTATCTGTTAATACTGACTATATTTAGTCCTAGTCCTAGTACCAGCAGTATCTGTTAATACTGACTATATTTAGTCCTAGTTCCAGTATCTGTTAATACTGACTATATTTAGTCCTAGTACCAGCAGTATCTGTTAATACTGACTATATTTAGTCCTAGTACCAGTATCTGTTAATACTGACTATATTTAGTCCTAGTACCAGTATCTGTTAATACTGACTATATTTAGTCCTAGTACCAGTATCTGTTAATACTGACTATATTTAGTCCTAGTACCAGCAGTATCTGTTAATACTGACTATATTTAGTCCTAGTACCAGTATCTGTTAATACTGCCTATATTTAGTCCTAGTACCAGTATCTGTTAATACTGACTATATTTAGTCCTAGTACCAGTATCTGTTAATACTGACTATATTTAGTCCTAGTACCAGCAGTATCTGTTAATACTGACTATATTTAGTCCTAGTACCAGTATCTGTTAATACTGACTATATTTAGTCCTAGTATCAGTATCTGTTAATACTGACTATATTTAGTCCTAGTACCAGCAGTATCTGTTAATACTGACTATATTTAGTCCTAGTACCAGTATCTGTTAATACTGACTATATTTAGTCCTAGTACCAGTATCTGTTAATACTGACTATATTTAGTCCTAGTACCAGCAGTATCTGTTAATACTGACTATATTTAGTCCTAGTACCAGCAGTATCTGTTAATACTGACTATATTTAGTCCTAGTACCAGCAGTATCTGTTAATACTGACTATATTTAGTCCTAGTACCAGCAGTATCTGTTAATACTGACTATATTTAGTCCTAGTACCAGCAGTATCTGTTAATACTGACTATATTTAGTCCTAGTACCAGCAGTATCTGTTAATACTGACTATATTTAGTCCTAGTACCAGCAGTATCTGTTAATACTGACTATATTTAGTCCTAGTACCAGCAGTATCTGTTAATACTGACTATATTTAGTCCTAGTACCAGCAGTATCTGTTAATACTGACTATATTTAGTCCTAGTACCAGCAGTATCTGTTAATACTGACTATATTTAGTCCTAGTACCAGCAGTATCTGTTAATACTGACTATATTTAGTCCTAGTACCAGTATCTGTTAATACTGATTAACTACATTTGGTTTTACTACCAATCTCTCTCTCTCTCCCTCCCTCTCTCTCTCCCTCCCTCTCTCTCTGTCTCTGTCTCTCTCTCTCTCTCTGTCTCTCTCTCTCTCTCTCTCTCTCTCTCTCTCTCTCTCTCTCTCATACACACACACATCTTGCTGTGTTTAATCAGTTGGCTACAATTGATCTATTAGTAACCACTTTCTCAAACTGTCATATCTCTCTCTTCTCTTCTTCCCCCTCCCTCTTCCCTTCTCCCCTCTCTTCCCTTCCCCCCTTCTTCCCCACACTCTCTCTCTCTCTCTATATATATATATCTTTTCCCTTCCATTTGTTATCCCTCCTCCTCCTCATCCTCAGACCACTGACACCATTTCCATAGTTTACTCACCCCTCCCCTATCACACCCCTCTCTCCCATTCACTCCATATATGCTGAGTTTTCAACTTCCCCTGTCCCCACCCACAGTCTCTTTCCCAGTCACCCAGATGCTGCTAAACAGGTCACATGACTAAACTGACCCTGGGTATTCAACTCACCCCCTCCCCCCACCCCCAGATTCTGCTGAACAAGTCACATGACCAACTGAACTCTTCAACTCTTGAAGAATTTCAACTGTGTTTGTTTTTTTTTATTTTCCTCACATGGAATTCTAAATACAAGTTTTACTGTCACAACACACGCACACGCACACGCGCGCGCACGCACACACACATGCATATATGTGGCTTAGTGGTTAGTGTGTTGGATTTGCAATCATGAGGTTGTTGATTCCCAGGCTGCGGGTGATGCATTATGTCCTTGAGCAAGACACTTTATTTCACATTGCTCATTCTACCAGGAGATGCAACTGGTAGATAACATTTAGCAATGGACGTTGGATTGGCAGTATCGGTAGAGAGTCGGGCGCCATGCTTTGCAACGCAGAGTTACGGCTCTTTACGGCCAGAGTTCAAATCCCGCCGGGATTTACTTTGCCTTTCGTCCCTACGGGGTCGATTAAATAAAGTACCAGTAACGTACTGGGGTCAATTTAATTGACTTTCCCTTCCCCCCCAAATTACTGTCCTTGACCCTATACTAGAAATCAATATTTAGCAATGGAAAGACTAATGGAATCATTGCTTCCTTGGTCTGATCTGATGAATTTCACCCCCACTCGTTAAGCAAATGAGGTCAACTTTACCTTTCATCCATTTGAGGTTGATAAAAAACAATATCAGTCTTGTTCTGGGGCCAATTCTCCCCCCCCCCTCTCTCTCTCTCTCTCTCTCTTTCTCTCTCTCTCTCTCTCTCTCTCTCTCTCTCTCCTTCTCTGGAAGAAATCTGCTGGATTCACACCTGGAGAGGTGATGTGCTCCACCAGGTTTTAAAATGCTCTAGAAACACTGTATGACAATACAGTGACCCTAGGACTTCCTCATGAGTTATGGTACTATACAATGCAAATGTTTGTATGCATATATACACGCACACACACACGCACACACGCGCACACACACACACACACACACACACACACACACACACACACACACACACACACACATATTGCAAGAGATGTCACCATGAATGGACCTATTATTTTTATCTAAAGACATTTTTTCCAATTCCATCCCGCCCATCCCCTCAATCTATTTTATTTCTCATTCTTTCTTCTGATGAAGGACTAGCGTCTGAAACGTTAAGAGCCGCTTCCTGCTATATCAAGCGTTAACCTAATATATACCTTCCATATACTGTACCGATTGTGTTGTTATTTCTGTTTACCTTTTACATACATATATATATATATAAATATACACATACACATATATATATATATATATATATATATATATATATACATATGTGTGTGTGTGTGTATGTTTGTGTATGTTTAGTCATTTGGAATACTAACATAAGGTTTGCGAGGACACTTCAGTCTAAACAAACTTGTGACAACCCCTCTAGTGTTAGTACCACAATATAATGTGCCATGTAAACTCTGTTCACAGTGGTAGTGCTGGTGCCATGAAAAACACTGCACCCTGTGCACTCTGTAATGGTGGTTGGTGTTAGGAAGGTCATTAATCCATAGAAATGTAGGTGTGACCAAGATGAATTTGCTCCAGCATGACCCCTGTCTGGTCTTAGACCATGACAACCCATCCAACCCAACCCCTGTCTGGTCTTAGACCATGACAACCCATCCAACCTAACCCCTGTCTGGTCTTAAACCATGACAACCCATCCAACCTGACCCCTGTCTGGTCTTAGACCATGACAACCCATCCAACCCAACCCCTGTCTGGTCTTAGACCATGACAATCCATCTAACCTGACCCCTGTCTGGTCTTAGACCATGACAATCCATCCAACCCATGCTAGTGGGGACAACAGATATAAATCTCACCATTTGATCACACCATTCCTTATATTAATCAGTGCTTCGTGAATGTCTGGGAGATTGGCTGCATATAAGATTGTTTACTGTTAAATACAGGATTGTTTACTGTTAAATATAGGATTGTTTGTTGTTAAATATGATTGTTTACTGTTGAATATAGGATTGTTTACTGTTAAATATAGGATTGTTTGTTGTTAAATATAAGATTGTTTACTGTTGAATATGGGATTGTTTACTGTTAAATATAGGATTGTTTACCATTAAATATAAGATTGTTTGGTGTTAAATATAGGATATTTTGGTGTTGAATATAAGATTGTTTAGTGTTGAATATAGGATTGTTTGGTGTTAAATATAGGATTGTTTGGTGTTAAATATAGGACTGTTTACCATTAAATATAGGATTGTTTACCATTAAATATAGGATTGTTTACCATTAAATATAGGACTGTATATTGTGATTGTGTTGTATTCATGACTGCTGGTGTTAAATAAATGTAACACTGACAATATGTAATAAACAGTGTTATGTATGTGACAAGTAATGTTAAATTTATATAGAACCATTAATGTTAAGTAACAAATTATGTTATAGACACGACTGCTGATATATGAAATTAATTAATATATATATATATATATATATATAACTATATATACATATATATATATATATATATATATATATATAACGAAGGAAGTGTGGTAAGGAACCAGATGGACCATAACGCACCAGAGTACTCAATACTTAGGGTAGTAGAGTGGGTAATAGGAAAATGTATGACCCTGACGGCAGAGCTCAAGCCATTTCGACGGCTATTTCTAGAAATAGCCATCAAAACGGCTTGAGCTCTGCCGTCGGGGTCATACTTTTTCCTATATATATATAACTATATATAGGAAAATAGTCAAGACCCCAACGGCTGAGCTCCGGCCGTTTCAACAGCTAGGTCTGAACCTGCTGTTCAGACCTAGCTGTACAAGCAAGACATAGTCATCTGACCTGGCATTGCGTCTAACCCATGCCAGTGTGGAAAAATGGATGTTAAATGATGATGATGATGATATGCCTACACACACTGGTATACATACACTCACTGACATACACAATTTCTTCCACCACCACCATCACCACCACCACCACCACAACCAACACTACCACCACCACAACCAACACTACCACCACCACAATCACTACCACCACCACCACAATTACTACCACCACCACCACCACAACCAGCACCACAACCAGCACCACCACAACCAGCACCACCACAACCAGCACCACAACCACCACCACAACCACCTCCACAACCACCACCTCCATCACAACCATCACCTCCACAAGCACCACCACCATCACTACCACCACAACCTCTGGTACTACTACCACCACTACCACCTCTATCTCCCTCCCTCACTATATATTGGTCTGTCTGGCAGGTGATTTGGTTTCCTATGTAATTTATACCACAAGCCCTTGCTCCACCCAGAGCATCGGGTGTGTGTGTATGTATGTATGTATGTATGTATGTATGTACATATGTGTGTATGTATGTGATTATTGCATGTCTCTCTCTATATATGCATCATCATCATTTAATATGTGGGAGGGGGTGCAGGCTAATGTTGGCATGTGTTGGGCTATCTTAGACCCGCAAGTGTGTAACTTAATCAAGGCAGCTGTTCTTTGATTGCCCCTACCCCCAGGATGCATGTGCCAGTGGTTTTTAAAGCTCAATGCCCTTCCCAATGCCAACCACTTGACAAAATCTCTAATTTTATGTTATTTTATTAATACATTTTTACACTTCTTAATCCAATTTTTAGTATTTAAACCCAATATAAAATAATATACCCAGTTTCTATATTTTAGACCTCTAATATTTGAATGCCATCTATATATTCGCACATACACCTCATCAATTTACTTTTTAACCGTTATTTACAGTTCGTTTCATTTTGACAGCATTCCTGATCAAAAGTCTCTCTTTCTTTCTCTTTCTCTCTTCCTTTCTTTTTTCCTTTTTTTCCTCTCTTCTATTTCTTTTTCCTTTTCTCTCCTTTTCTTCTATTTTCCTATCTTTTTCTTACTCGTATATTTCTGTCATATGTAGACTTAGCACTTTCCTGTAAACAAGTGCTATTATGCCTCATATCATGTTACCTTATTTTATCTGATGAGAACACAATTTTTGTCCCAGGATGATGTTTTCGAAATGCGCATAATAAAATATATGGAACTTTTTTAACCATCTTTTAATTTCTTCTTTTATAAATACATATATATATATATATAATGAAAAATTTGAGAGCCCAATGGCTGAGCTCCTGCGATTTCAACAGCTAGATGTAGCTGTTGAAAACGCAGGAGCTCAGCTGTCGTGGTCCTGAATTTTCCATTTTATCCACTCTACTACCCCAGGTATTGAGTACTCTTATGAGTAATGGTCTAACTGAGTTTACTGCTTCCATTCTGATTATACACACACACAAACACACGCACACGCACACACACACACACACACACACAGGATATGGAAAAGTTCCTAGCTTTGGGGAAAAGAAAATACAGGAGGATCATTAAATTATGATTTTATTTAACATATTCCCCTCTGATTCACGCACCTATTGCAGCAGTCGCACCTCTCTGTAAAGGTAACAGCTCTACCCTTTCATATACCCTTAAAGCCAGGAACTTTTCTGCACCCCCTCGTGTATATATCCCCCCCTCTCGTTTCCTCCCGTCTGACCTGCTTGAATTTCTTTCCTCTCTCAATCTTCTCGCGGCTCGGACGTATCTATTTCTTCTCGTCAATTTGATATGTCGGGCTTATGCCCACGTGATTCATTGACTTGTCTCTAATTTTCCTCTCTTTCCGTTGCATACCACCATGTTTGTTTTCTTCCCTCCATTTTCCCACTGTCCCGATAACTTAATTGAGTTATCGCTCGCACTGATTTTAGGTATATAGTCTTTAATGTGCCGAAATACCAACAATAAATCAGAAGACTACTGAAGAGGACATTTTAACCCTTGTCTATTTTTATTTATATATTCATGTTCGCAACAACGCAGCACCATTTTTCATTCATATATATATGAATGATACTAAACATGGTAGTGTTAGTCCATAGTATATGAACCTACTCACATAATTGTGTTAGCATCTGATGATATCAGCAGCTCCATGCTGGTACCACAGAAATATGTATAATAAGAAAGTATGATTATGTAACATCTGTCATAACATTATTTCATACATGGAAACTCCGTTTTGTTTGATCACCACCTTTATGCTGAGTAGATACAACTAATGTAGAGTGCTCTTACCTGATTACACCTGGTTATCAAAAGGACGTCACAATGCAACTCTTACAGATAAACAGCACAGTAATTAGCAACCAATACTAGGATTTATTTCAAACACTGATGCGTATGTGTGTACATTTATATGTATGAGTATATAAATGCACAAACACAGATACACTTACAAAAATACACACTCACAGACATGCGTTCACACAAATACACAACACAGCGTAGCAAATGGAACACCAACCAATGTTTTGCTATAGTTTTTTTTCACCCTCCCTTTCCTTCCTTTTACACATACATTCACACAAACACACACACACACATTGTGTGATGGACGGACAGACAGACAGAACTAGCTAAAATTTATATATAGATATATATACACTCATCCAGCCCGTGCAAGTGTAGAAAAAAGGATATAAAAACGATGATGATGATACTATTCAGAGATGGTTCACCACAACAATAATATCAAATTCACGGGATATCTCTGAATCAAGTATATTCTCTAATCTCTATTTGTCGTAATTCCTTTTCTTGATTAACTAATTATCAAATCTGCACATGAGGATTGTTGCCAAGGTCTTATGTCATGATTGGATGACATAACTTGGGCATTGAAATGTGTATAGTGTTTATTGTAACATTAAAACTTGAAATGGATATTTCCAGTCTGGCCTGCTGTTATTTTTAAATAAATATAATATACGCACGCACGCACGCACGCACGCACGCACGCACGCACGCACGCACGCACGCACGCACGCACACACACACACACACACACACACACACACACACACACACACACACACACACACACACACACGACTTTGCTTGGCCACAGCCAAAGCTTCGATTTTACTAAGCTTCCACTTGTATATATATATATATATATATATAGTATTAAGGATACTATTTATGGTTATGTATATACTAAAACTTTATATAGTTATATATATTTTAAACCCTAAACAGTGAAAGACAGTAATTTATTACTACCTTATTATTACCAGTAAGATAAATAGCTCAATGTAATAACATCAGTTGTTCTACAGAGCAGTTATATATATATATAATATGAATATGACTGGTTATAACTTAAGATAATATACATATATATAAATATATATATATGGAGGCACATGGCTTAGTGGTTAGAGCATTGGCCTTGCAATCAGAAGGTTGTGAGTTCAATTCTCAGACCGGGTGATGTGTTGTTTCCTTGAACAAGACACTTTACTTCACATTGCTCCAGTTTACTCAGCTGTAGAAATGAGATGATAGGGACTGGGGCCCCTATCATTCCACTGCAAAGTGGATGTGGAGGTGCCACGGCAAAAAAGCACCCAGCTCTCACTGTAAATGAGGTGTTGGTGTTAGGAAGGGCATCCAGCTGTAGAAATCAAGCCAGAATCAGTTCCTGTCCCACCCTTGCAAGAAGGGAAAAGCGGACGTAAAATAATGATGATATCAAAAATATATCACATTGAATATTGCCAATATAATAATAGTTTCTGATTTAGGCACAAAGCCAACAATTTTTGGGGCGTAGAAAGTCAATTAAATTGATACCAGTGTGTTACTGGTACTTCATTTTATCGACCCCATATATTGTCAGATAGAATGCTTTATTGTATTCATTCCGGCTCTGCTTCCTGACGTCAACTCTTTTATTTGCCTCTTATGATATGCAGTGTGTCTATTTTAAATATTCTGCACTCTGTAAAGTACTGTCAATACAATAGAAAGTACAAAACCAATATCTGTATGGAGCCAAGGCACATACAGCTATGCTCGGCATAGTAGTGAGAAAGTACACAATAAAATAAGACTACTGAAGAATTTATAATAAGGATTTCTGCAAAGCCAGCAATTTGAGGGAGGGAAAAGTTGATTAAATCGACCCTAGTGCATTACTGGTGCTTTGTTTTATTGACCACGTAAAGGGCCATAACTCTATGGTACAAAGCATGGCGTCTGAGGTTCTACCGATACTTGCCAATCCACCATGCTAGAATTTATAATAATACTATTTTAAGTATACCAAACCTGATACACTTAGTAAAGTACTTTTGATAATATAGAATGTATAAACCCCAAATTGAAACCAATATCTGCATGTACCCAAGGTGCACGCAGCTATGCTCAATTAACAATGAGAAAGCAAACAATGAAATTAAGACTACTGAAGAATTTATAATAATATTATTGTGATTAATCTAAACTAAATAATGAAGATTATTGAAACAGTGTAATGTTTCCACAAGACTAGTTCCATCTGTTTAATGTAAAACCATCCATTGTGTAGTTTGGTCATTCTAACTGACAAAATTCCTTGTTTTACTCTTAATGATTTCCAATTGTCCAAGAAGTAGTTGCTGTGTTGTATCTGAATGTTTGCAGAATAACACATCTGTATAGAACCCAACAATCCAGCTACTAATCTCCTTTTAGTTTATGAATAAAAGTGTCCTCAAAGATTAATAAGTCTTGCCAATATAATAATAATAATAATAATAATAATAATAATATGATGATGACGATGATGATGATGATGACGATGACGACGACGACGACGACGAAGATGATGATAAACAATAATTGATTTTATCATTACTGAACTCTGATAGAATTGGTGTTAAGAGACCATGCCATGATATAATGTGTTGAAGCATCTGATAACACATACTTTTGTCAATGACTATCGAGCTTGGTTTCGCAAATGGATTTTATCGCATAACTACTGAGGCAGCATAATTGCTGTGAGATTTAACCTCTTTCATAACAAAACTGTCTAAAACCTCATTGCATTAAAAGCGTTTGCATTTAACCTCTTTCATAACAAAACTGTCTAAGTCTACCTTGTTTTAAAAGTGTTTATATCTAACCCTTTTCATGGCAAAACTGTCTAAGACCACCTTGCTTTAACCCTTTAGCATTCACATTACTCTATATTTACTACTATATTTTCATGGTAAAGGCTTAACCTCACATAATTACCTCATATAATATCAAATCTATGAGATTTTGATATTTATTTTCAGAACAATACCTTAATGTCGGTATGAAGGGTCAGTTATGGCTGGTTTGAATAGAAAGAGGTGAGAGAATTCTGGCTGGATACAGTCGGTTTAAATGTTAAAGGTTTAAAAGTGTTTATATTTAACCTTTTTCATAACAAAACTAAAAACTCCTCCTTGTTTTAAAAGTGTTTATATTTATGGAAAAACAGTCAGTAATTATTTAACATGTAGTAGTTGACTCGTATATAGTTCTAAATCTTAATTTTGTGCAGTAAGTTTACACTTTCTGTCAAATACTACATGTGGTCGATGTTATAGGTCAAATATATATATATCATCGTCACCATTTAACGTCCATTTTTCTACGCAAGCATGGGTCTTTATATACAAAAAGTAAACAGAAATAACAAAGCAAATGTCACATACAATGAAGAAATATATATATATATATACATATATATATACATATACATATATATATGTATATATTTATACATGTATATATATATTTATATATATGTATTTATACATGTATATATATATATACATATATATATAGAGCAGACGTAAAATGATCAAAATATGTGTATTTATACGTGTATATATATATGTATAAATATATATATACATGTATAAATACATATATACATGTATAAATACATATATACATGTATAAATACATATATATATGTATAAATATATATATACATGTATAAATACATATATATATGTGTATAAATATATATATATACATGTATAAATACATATATATATATGTATAAATATATATATATACATGTATAAATACATATATATATATGTATAAATATATATATATACATGTATAAATACATATATATATATGTATAAATATATATATATATATGTATATATATATATATATGTATATATATATATATATGTATATATATATATACATGTATAAATACATATATACATGTATAAATACATATATACATGTATAAATACATATATATATATGTATAAATATATATTTCGTTTCTGAATTTGTTTAGCAAGATTCTTTATCTGAAATCGTGTGTTGAAACCGATATTGTTATACTTTGGGAGGGTCATGTTGCCAATAAGAAACACACGCACCAGTTGCTTTCACTTCAATTTAATTTAATATATATTTATAAATTTACAAATTTATAAATTTCTGGTTGGTTGGTTGGTTCCACAACCAGATAGTTGTTTATATATATATACTCATAGTTCTTTCGTCACACACTCTGTGACCTCTTCAGTGACTGGGGATTTCTTTCTTCGTTTCTGTGCCTTTCCTTTCTTCTATCCTACGCCATTTTGTTTGTGTGTCACAAACAAAATGGCGTAGGATAGAAGAAAGGAAAGGCACAGAAACGAAGAAAGAAATCCCCAGTCACTGAAGAGGTCACAGAGTGTGTGACGAAAGAACTATGACTATATATATATATATAAACAACTATCTGGTTGTGGAACCAACCAACCAACCAGAAATTTATAAATTTGTAAATTTATAAATATATATTAAATTAAATTGAAGTGAAAGCAACTGGTGCGTGTGTTTCTTATTGGCAACATGACCCTCCCAAAGTATAACAATATAAATATATATATACATGTATAAATACATATATATATGTATAAATATATATATACATGTATAAATACATATATATACATGTATAAATACATATATATATATATATTATATTATATTTAGAGTTTTAAACTCAAAAAGTCATTTACAATTAATTAGCTCAAAGAAAGAAGCATTTCTGAGCCGTGAAATACATATATACATATATGTGTATAAATATATATATATACATGTATAAATACATATATATATATGTATAAATACATATATATATATGTATAAATACATATATATATATGTATAAATACATATATATATATGTATAAATACATATATATATATGTATAAATACAGATATATATATGTATAAATACATATATATGTATAAATACATATATATATATATATATATATATATGTATAAATACATATATATATATATATATTTATATATATATATTAATTTTTCAATGGTGAAAATGTTGTGGTTGATAATCCTGTTGTAGGTATTTAATAATCTTTTATATAGACAGGCCGGTCTATATATTCTGTTGTATATATAATATACCATGGCATTCTACACATGGCTACACATTCTATAGTCTTATTGTTTATATATATCTCCACTTCATTGAACAACTCTCACACTTTATAACATTAACTCACAACAGTATGTATAATACATTTGTGGCTGCAGGTATGAATATATATATATACTGGTATGATGGAGGCACATGGCTTAGTGGTTAGAGCATTGGCCTTGCAATCGAAAGGTTGTGAGTTCAATTCTCAGACCGGGTGATGTGTTGTTTCCTTGAGCAAGACACTTTATTTCACATTGCTCGTTTATTCAGCTGTAGAAATGAGATGATAGGACTGGGGTCCCTATCATTCCACTGCAAAGTGGTCGTGGAGGTGCCACGGCAAAAAAGCACCCAGCACTCACTGTAAATGAGGTTGGTGTTAGGAAGGGCATCCAGCTGTAGAAATCAAGCCAGAATCAGTTCCCGTCCCACCCTTGCAAGCAGGGAAAAGCAGATGTGAAATGAAATGATGATGATGTATGTATATATGTATATATGTATATATATATATATATATATATAGGAGTAAGTAAGACCCCGACGGCTGAGCTCAAGCCGTTTCGCCGGCTAATTCAGTACTTTGGTGCGTTATGGTCCACCTGGTTCCTTACCACTTTTCCTCGCTATATATATATATATATATATATATATATATTATTCAAAATATTAACAAATGAAGACATTCACATAATCAAAATATATGTTTTATTATATATATTTCGGAGGTACTGTGTTGTTTTTTCAGTACGTCCTCGTCAGATAAAATACATGAATTGATGTATGACATACCTTAACTGTCTTGGTGGTTCAATTCCAGTATTGGCAGTCAATACTGCCAAAACAGTAAATACTGCCAATACTGGAATTGAACCACCAACACCGTTGAGGTATGTCATACATCAATTCATGTATTTTATCTGACGAGGACGTACTGAAAAAACAACACAGTACCTCCGAAATATATATAATAAAACATATGTTTTGATTATGTGAATGTCTTCATTTGTTAATATTTTGAATAATATTAATAACTCCAGAAAACTTCACTGTAGAGTGCTTTTAATCTATTGTAAAACTATATTCATTGAGTAATCAATGAACCATATTAATCTTTGGTTATATATATATATATATATATATATATATATATATATATACAATATTAAATAAATGGAAAACTATATTTATAAAACCATATCTATTTCATTATATATATTTCGGGGATATCATATTAACAATATGCTATGCCTTCATCAGACAAAATACAATATAAACAGTTTTATAGATAAATATATTCGACATACCGTAATAAACATCGACTTCATTTGAAGAGGTTTACGCTAGCGTAAACCTCTTCAAATGAAGTCGATGTTTATTACGGTATGTCGAATATATTTATCTATTAAGGCCAAAAAGCAGGCTTGGAAAGTATGGCGGGATGGGGGAAGTAGAGAAGACTATCAAGTGGCCAGGAGGGAAGCTAGGAGACAAGTGTACTTCGCAAGAAGGGAAGCAGAGGAAAGAAAGTTCAAGCATGTTCTACAACGTGAGGACCAAAAACGTGAGGTGTTCAGGATTGCCAGGCAATGTGTCAAGGAAAACCGTGATATTGTCGGGGAGAAGTGTGTACTTAACGATGATGGCATACTTGCCATCACCGACGCTGATAAGAAGGTAGCTTGGAAGTGTCACTACGAAAGGCTTCTAAATGAGAACAAATGGGAGAAAGACAGTCTCCCCCAGATCGATCCAATAGAGGGACCAGCAGTGTTAGTTGAAGGTAGTATAATAAGTAAGGCAATCAAAGATATGAAGACGGGTAAGGCGGCTGGGCCTTCGGAAATAGTTGCTGAGATGCTGAAGGCATCTGGTTCGGTGGGACACACCATGGTCACCCGGATAGTTAACCAAGTCGTACAGAATGGGGTTGTTCCGAAGGAATGGAGTAGCAGCATCATCGTTAACTGCTATAAGGGAAAAGGAGATGCCCTAGATAGGAGTAACTATAGAGGCATTAAATTAATCGACCAGGTCATGAAGGTCACGGAAAAAGTAATAGCGCAACTAATCAGAGAGAGAATTGATCTAGATGAAATGCAGTTCGGGTTTGTGTCAGGCAAAAGTACCACAGACGCTCTTTTCATTGTACGACAACTACAGGAGAAGTACCTAGCTAAAAGTAAACCCCTATACTTAGCTTTCGTCGACTTGGAGAAAGCCTTCGACAGAGTCCCCCGTTCCATTATCTGGTGGTCTCTTAGAAAACTAGGTGTTGACGAATGGCTTGTGAGAGCTATACAAGCCATGTATAAAGAAACAGTCAGTAAGGTTAGAATTAACAACGAATATAGTGAAGAGTTTAGCGTAAAAGTTGGTGTCCATCAGGGCTCTGTTCTTAGCCCCCTACTATTTATTATTGCCCTTCAGGCTATAACAGAGGAGTTCAAGACCGGCTGCCCATGGGAACTCCTATACGCAGATGATCTAACGCTCATAGCTGAATCAATGACCGAACTAGAGAAGAAATTCCAAACATGGAAGCACGGCCTAGAATCAAAAGGCCTTAAAATTAACCTGGCTAAGACTAAAGTTCTAGTTTGTAGGAAAGAAAATAAGGCGGCGGTCCCATCTGGGAAATGGCCATGCTCAGTGTGTAGGAAAGGCGTAGGTAGAAACTCCATTTTATGTCCCAAATGCAAAGTATGGGTGCATAAAAGATGTAGTGGGATCACAGGTAAGCTAACTAAGAACATAGATTTTACATGTGGCCGGTGCTCTGGTGCAATAAGTAGCAGCAAGTGCCCACAAAATACTAGCTCCTTCAACTGCACAGAGGGTTCTATAGAAATAGTGGACAGCTTCCGTTATCTGGGTGACAAAATCAGCAGTGGGGGAGGGTGCTCTGAAAGTACAGTAGCTAGAGTCAGAACTGGATGGAAAAAGTTCAGAGAGCTTATACCACTATTAGCCGCTAGAGGGTTCTCCCTAAAAATGAAAGGCAGGTTATACGATGCCTGCATACGAACAGCAATGCTGCATGGCAGTAAGACCTGGGCATTGTGTGCAGAGGATATACGCAGACTAGAGAGGAACGAAGCTTGCATGCTCCGCTGGATGTGCAATAGTAATATACGTGAACGGCAAAGCATAAACGAACTAAGGAAAAAATTAGAAATAAGAGGGATCAGATGTTGTTTACTCGAGAGAAGGCTACGTTGGTACGGTCACGTGATGCGCATGAAAGACGACAGCTGTATAACAAAGTGCAGGGCAATAAAGATAGACGGTAGCCACGGAGTAGGCAGACCCAGAAAAACATGGGACGAGCTGATAAATTCCGACCTCACACGCTTACACCTCTCCAAGACAATGTCACTGGACCGAGACCTTTGGCGGTACTCAGTAATAGAGAAGACCCGCCTTACCTAAATACAAAGTAAAAACCTACTACAGTCAGTAGGCATCCTATCAAAACACACCCCCGTCCCACCACCTCCACCCCACCCACACCGCCCCTTTCAATGTAAAGTTATGTTGGTCCCACAACATCCAGGCCGAAACAAATGAGATCGTGTAGGTGTCACGACAAAAAACACACAGTCCACGCTGTAAATGTGGCCGTGTAGGCAACACGGTAAAAACCTCCCAGCCCCACACTGTAAATGTGGTTGGTGTTAGGAAGGGCATCCAGCTGTAGAAAACCCGCCAGACAGTCCACGCTGTAATGTGGCCGTGTAGGCAACACGGTAAAAACCTCCCAGCCCCACACTGTAAATGTGGTTGGTGTTAGGAAGGGCATCCAACTGTAGAAAACCCGCCAGACAGTCCTATGCGAGCAAGACAACCACTCTTGCCTCAAGTGGGAAAACCCCCGTCCAAACCCATGCAAGCGTGGAACACGGACGCTAAACCTGATGATGATGATGATAAAACTGTTTATATTGTATTTTGTCTGATGAAGGCATAGCATATTGTTAATATGATATCCCCGAAATATATATAATGAAATAGATATGGTTTTATAAATATAGTTTTCCATTTATTTAATATTGTAAATATACTCCAAATATTTGTCGAGTGCTTTTATATCAGTTATAAATATTTACTAGTTGTAACCCAACAATTTTTAAATATAACTTTATATATATATATGTCCCACCCTTGCAAGCAGGGAAAAAGCGGACGTAAAATGAAATGAAAAAATGTGTGTGTATATATCATCATCATCATCAGGTTTAGCGTCCGTGTTCCACGCTTGCATGGGTTTACACATTTACAGTGTGGGGCTGGGAGGTTTTTACCGTGTTGCCTACACGGCCACATTTACAGCGTGGACTGTGTGTTTTTTGTCGTGACACCTACACGATCTCATTTGTTTCGGCCTGGATGTTGTGGGACCAACATAACTTTACATTGAAAGGGGCGGTGTGGGTGGGGTGGAGGTGGTGGGACGGGGGTGTGTTTTGATAGGATGCCTACTGACTGTAGTAGGTTTTTACTTTGTATTTAGGTAAGGCGGGTCTTCTCTATTACTGAGTACCGCCAAAGGTCTCGGTCCAGTGACATTGTCTTGGAGAGGTGTAAGCGTGTGAGGTCGGAATTTATCAGCTCGTCCCATGTTTTTCTGGGTCTGCCTACTCCGTGGCTACCGTCTATCTTTATTGCCCTGCACTTTGTTATACAGCTGTCGTCTTTCATGCGCATCACGTGACCGTACCAACGTAGCCTTCTCTCGAGTAAACAACATCTGATCCCTCTTATTTCTAATTTTTTCCTTAGTTCGTTTATGCTTTGCCGTTCACGTATATTACTATTGCACATCCAGCAATATATATATATTATATACACATATATATATATATATATTATATACACATTCAAGCAATATATATATATTATATACACATATATATATATTATATACACATTCAAGATTCAATAAGACCAAGGATTAGTATTATCATTTATTATATACATGTGTGTGTGTAATGTATGTATTATATATATATATGTGTGTATGTAATTTATGCATGTATGATTCTATGTATGTGTATATGTGTATCATCATCACCGTTTTACGTCCGTTCTTCCACACTAGCATGGGTTAGACGAGTTGTCCTGTTGTGGGCAGTGTCCGGTCGGCTGACCTTGTCTTGCTCATACAGAAAATGAATCTGGCTTGATTTCTACAGCTGGATGCCCTTCCTAACACCAACCTCATTTACAGTGTGGGCTGGGTGCTTTTTTGCCGTGGCACCTCCACGTCCACTTTACAGTGTGGGCTGGGTGCTTTTTTGCCGTGGCACCTCCACGACCACTTTGCAGTGGAATGATAGGGACCCCAATCACTATCATTTCATTTCTACAGCTGAGTAAACTGGAGCAATGTAAAATAAAGTGTCTTGCTCAAGGAAACAACACATCAGCCATGTATGTATGTATAAAAGCTTCTTTTACAGAAGTACTTTTGTTTGGAATATAATATACAGCTTATATTATCCTGCTTGTGAACACTTAAACTATAAAGGGTTGGGGGGGGTTATATATATATGAGAGTGGTGGAAGTGTTGGGTAGTATTTATAGTTGATATAAAAGTCATAAGGGAAGTCCATTGTGGTGGTTATCAGACTTAGGGATCAAAGGAACTTATGTTCACCCTCAATAAAATCCCTAATCTCTCTCTCTCTCCCCCCCTCTCTCTCCCCCCTCTCCCCCCTCTCTCTCTCTCCCTCTCTTTCTCTTTCCCTCTCTTTCTCTTTCCCTCTATATATCTCCCTCTCTCTTTCTCCCCTCCTCCCTTTCTCCCTCCTCTCTCTCCCCCCTCTCTCTCCCCCTCTCCCTCCCTCCCCCTCTCTCTCCCTCTCTCTCTCTCTGTAACACTAGCTAACCCCATAAACATCCCACATAGAAATGAGTCTGATTGTCTCCATAATGGTCCCACCCATCATCACCATCACCACCACCACCATCATCACCACCACCACCACCATTGCCTTACATGATCAATGTTTCCCTCACTGGTGTGGGTTGGACAGTTTCTCTCAGTCAGAGACAACACAAAAGTCAGGATGACCATGTCCTTTCTTGATATGATTTCTTCAGGGTGTACAGGGTGCATTTTATGAGTCAGACGTCATGCTTTGCATCTTATAGTTACGACCCTTTATGTTCTGAGTTCAAATCCCACTGCGGTTAGCTTTGCCTTTTATCCTTATGAGCTCGATAAAATAAAGTACCAGTCACGCACTGGGGTCCATTTAATCAACTCTCCCCTGCCACAAATTGCTGGCCTTGTGCCTATATAATAAACCATTATTTTGACCTTGTAAGGATGAAAGGCCAATATATCCATGGCAACATTTGAACTCAGAACGTATGGCCCTTTAGTTTGGAGTTCAAATCTCGCTGAGGTTAACTTTGCCTTTCAGCCTTATGGGGTCGATAAAATAAAGTACCAGTAATGTACTGGGGTCGATTTAATTGACCCACCCCCCCAAAAAAAAATAATTACTGGCCATGTGTCTAAATCAGAAACCATTATTATTATTAGAGAGTCAGACAACATGCTTTGTAGCATATAGTTATGGCCCTTTACGTTCTAAGTTCAAATCTTGCAGAGGTTAGCTTTGCCTTTCATCCTTACAGCATCGATAAAATAAAGTACCAGTAATGCACTGGAGTTCATATAAGACTTTCTCCGCGCCCTTCAAATTGCTGCCTTGTGCCAAATGTAGAAAGAGACATTACATAAATATATATATATATAAATATATATATATCTATATATATGTGTGTGTGTGTGTGGTGTGTATAATAGATACCAACATACTCTCAGGTCTTGAATAACCACCCTCTTATTAAATTGTCAGATTTTTTTCCAACTTACCCACGTTTATGCCCCTCCCCTTATTCAATTTTGTTAATCTATCTCCAGCAAAATGTTATTGTAAGTGATTCATATAGCAACTGAAGATCTAATAATAATTTTATTTTACATTAAAAAATCATTATATATGACAAAATAAAGAACATTACAAGAAACCCTATATTTACAAACATACACTATACAATTACCAATTCCCCCCCCCCCCCAACACTCTCACCATCACTCTCACCACCTCCAGAGCTCTCCAAACACTCTCACCACCTCCAGAGCTCTCCAAACACTCTCACCACCTCCAGAGCTCTCCAAACACTCTCACCACCTCCAGAGCTCTCCAAACACTCTCACCATCTCCAGACTTCTCTAAACACTCTCAACATCTCCAGATGTCAACTATTGGATTAACTCTTTAGTTACCAACCCAGCCAAAACTGACTCTGATTCTATGAAATAAAACCACCCATTTTAAAAGTTTCCAATTTAAATTAAAATCTTCCAACATAATCTTATATAAGAACCTTACATTATGTTGCCATTCTGGTAATGAAATAATTGATAATTTTAGTAAATCCTTTGAAATTCTTTATTAATTAATTAAAATAGAGTGTATTCATTAGAAATGCAGTTATAAAAGGGTTAAATGCATTTTCTGTGGTCTGATATACATGGACAATAGACAAGCCACAGGTTAGCAGATGATTTCATTGAATATCTACAAGACATCCTTTTAAACAATGCTAGTCCCTTCATCTTACCTGCTCACACAATATCTCATCTTTCAATCTGTGATGTTCTTTACAATATGCCTCCAGCTCCCTTGCTTCTTGTTATCACATCCCTTTAGCAACACCACACCACAACACCACATCCCTTTAACAACACCACACCACCACATCCCTTTAACAACACCACAACACCACATCCCTTTAAACAACACCACAACACCACATCCCTTTAAACAACACCACATCCCTTTAACAACACCACACCACAACACCACATCCCTTTAAACAACACCGCAACACCACACCCCTTTAAACAATACCACATCCCTTTAACAACACCACACCACAACACCACATCCCTTTAAACAACACCACAACACCACATCCCTTTAAACAACACCACAACACCACATCCCTTTAAACAACACCACAACACCACATCCCTTTAAACAACACCACACCACCACACCACCACATCCCTTTAACAACACCACACCACAACACCACATACCTTTAAACAACACCACAACATCACATCCCTTTAACAACACCACACCACAACATCACATCCCTTTAACAACACCACACCACAACACCACATCCCTTTAAACAACACCACAACACCACATCCCTTTAAACAGCACCACACCACCACATCACATCCCTTTATCTCTCAACCTCTTCTTTTCTCACTTAGTTGCTGTTTCTTTTCATGTGAACAATGTAGCGAAGTCACTGCACCTTAAAACCCTTTCATTACACATACACACACCACAGACCACAACACACACCACACCACAACACACCATACTACAACACACACCATACTACAACACACACCACAACACACCATACTACAACACACAGCGCAACACACCATACTACAACACACACCACAACACACCATACTACAACACACCATACTACAACACACACCACAACACACCATACTACAACACACACCACAACACACCATACTACAACACACCATACTACAACACACACCACAACACCAACACACACACCACAACACACTCTATACTACAACACACACCATACTACAACACACACTATACAACACACACTATACAACACACACTATACTACAACACACACTATACTACAACACACACTATACTACAACACACACTATACTACAACACACACTATACTACAACACACACTATACTACAACACACACTATACTACAACACACACTATACTACAACACACACTATACTACAACACACACTATACTACAACACACTATACTACAACACACACACTATACTACAACACACACACTATACTACAACACACACACTATACTACAACGCACACACTATACTACAACACACACACTATACTACAACACACACACTATACTACAACACACACACTATACTACAACACACACACTATACTACAACACACACACCATACTACAACACACACACCATACTACAACACACACACTATACTACAACACACACTATACACACAGACACATGTATACACACACACACTATACACACAGACACATGTATACACACACACACTATACACACACACATGTTAATACACAGACACATGTATACATACAGACATGTATACACACATACACATGTATACACACACACATGTATACACACATACACATGTATACACACATACACATGTATACACACACACACATGTATACACAGACACATGTATACACACATACACATGTATAAACACACATTTACGCACACACACACAAGCATATATACACACACAATACTTACACACACACATGTACATATCTACACATGCACATATTTACTTAAACACACACACACATATATACCTACACACACATATTTACTTACACACACACACACGCACTTACAAACGCACATACTTACACACGCACACACTTACACACACACATATACCTACACACACACACATACTTACACACACACATACCTACACATGCACACATATACCTACACACACATACCTACACACACACACACACCTACACACACACACATATATACCTACACACACATATATACCTACACACACACATACCTACACACACACACATACCTACACACACACATATACCTACACACACACATATACCTACACACATATATATATACCTACACACACATATACTTACACACACACCCACACATACTTACACAGAGAAAGCCAATCAATAACTCTACACACCTCCCAAAATACTTTTCTATAGACAAACCCCTCCTGTCATTGTATACCCCCCCCCCTTTTACACACAAATCGTTGCCCCCCCACCCACCTTTCTCTCCCTCTGTCTTTTTCTCTTTCTTGTTCTCCCCCTCTCTTTCTCCCTCTCTCTCTCATTCTTTCCTTTTCTCTTTTTCTTTCTCCCTCTACCAATTTACACACTACTATTTATTACTCCCTCTTTCTGTAAACCACATGTGTATTACTACTACTACTAGTGTATTACTACTACTACTACTACCACTACCACTATTACTACTACTACTACTACCACCACCACCACTATCACCACTACCACTACTATCACTACTACCATTACTACTACTACCACCACTACTACTACCACTACCACCACTACTACTACTACTACCACCACCACTACTACTACTACCACCACCACCACTACTACTACTACCACCACTACTACTACTACCACCACTACTATATGAATGAAAAACTAAGGAAGTCAGCAGGTCAATCTGACTGGTGGTGGAGTCGGTGTAGTGGTGGTGTGGGTGATGTAGTGGTGGTGTGGGTGATGTAGTGGTGGTGGTGTGGGTGGTGTAGTGGTGGTGGTGGAGTGGGTGGTGTAGTGGTGGTGGTGTGGGTGGTGTAGTGGTGGTGGTGGAGTGGGTGGTGTAGTGGTGGTGGTGGAGTGGTGGTGGTGTAGTGGTGGTGGTGCAGTGGGTGGTGGAGTGGGTGTAGGTGCTGTGGTGGTGGTGGTGGTGCTGTAATGGTGGTGGTGTGGGTGATGTAGTGGTGGTGGTGGTGGAGTGGGTGCTGTGGTGGTGGTGGAGTGGGTGCTGTAGTGGTGGTGGTGGAGTGGGTGGTGTAGTGGTGGTGGTGGAGTGGGTGGTGTGGGTAGTGTAGTGGTGGTGGTGTAGTGGGTGGTGTAGTGGTGGTGGTGGTGGAGTGGGTGCTGTAACACTTAATATAATGTGTGTTTAAATATATATATACACAATACACACACATGTATATGTGTGTGTGTGTGTGCCGATTTTTATGTATACTGATTTATGTTAATACACACACACATACACACATGTCAGACACACACACATATGTCAAAACCATACACACTGACACACATATGTCAAAACCATACACACACACACACCACACCTGACAAGCCAAGTTGGTCTGTTTTTGTTCACCTCTGCACCACCCCACCCATCACCCACCTCCCACCCAATACTATCCTCTTCCCCCCACCCAACCCCTCACTACTCCTTTGGTTGACATTCTGTTATTTATTGTACACCCCTTCCTCCCCACCCCACCCTTACACTCACATACCTGCATATCCTATCTCCCCTTACAAATCACACACACACACACACACAATAGTGGTACCTCTCTCATACACACACACACACACACACACACACACACACACAATAATGGTACCTCTCTCATACACACACACACACACACACACACAATAGTGGTACTTCTCTCATACACACACACACACACACACAATAGTGGTACTTCTCTCATACACACACACAATAGTGGTACCTCTCTCATACACACACACACAATAGTGGTACCTCTCTCATACACACACACACAATAGTGGTACTTCTCTCATACACACACACACAATAGTGGTACCTCTCTCATATACACACACACAATAGTGGTACTTCTCTCATACACACACACACACAATAGTGGTACCTCTCTCATACACACACACAATAGTGGTACCTCTCTCATACACACACACACACAATAGTGGTACTTCTCTCATACACACACACACACAATAGTGGTACTTCTCTCATACACACACACACAATAGTGGTACCTCTCTCATACACACACACACACAATAGTGGTACCTCTCTCATACACACACACACACAATAGTGGTACTTCTCTCATACACACACACATAATAGTGGTACTTCTCTCATACACACACACACAATAGTGGTACCTCTCTCATACACACACACACACAATAGTGGTACTTCTCTCATACACACACACACAATAGTGGTACCTCTCTCATACACACACACACAATAGTGGTACCTCTCTCATATACACACACACACACGCGCGCAGTGGTACCTCACGCACACACACACACACACACATATACCTGTATATTTGTCTCTTCTTACAAATCACACACAGGCACAACTGTGGTACCCCTCATACACGCACACACACGCACACACACGCACACGCACACACACACACACGCACACACACACACACATATATATGCACACACATATACACACTTCCCCTTCCAAAACATGCACATTTCCTCTCAATTTGTCTTTCTTTCAACCACCACCTTACCACCACCACCTTACCACCACCACCTTACCACCACCTTACCACCACCACCTTACCACCACCACCTTACCACCACCACCTTACCACCACCACCACCGCAACAAATACTACTACTACTACTACTACTACTGCTGTTATATGAATGAAATAACACTAAGGAAGTCAGATGAAACCTGACTTCCCACCAGTCATTCATTGCTCAGAGCACATTCCAGCTGTGACCATCCTGACTTCAGTATATAAGATATATTAAAGGAAGCATGTCCTTTCTTTTGTTTAAGATGTTGAGGTATATTCTAAGATGTTGAGGTATATTCTAAGATGTTGAGGTATATTCTAAAGGACATTTGGTTTCTTACTATTTCTTCTAACAAGTCAAGAAACAATTCAATTTAACTGTTACTAAGGAAGAGTGAATGCAGAAGGTGATGGTTGTGGTTATGGTGGTGGTGGTGGTGGTGGTGGTTGTGGTTATGGTGGTGGTGGTTGTGGTTATAGTGGTGGTGGGATGATATTACTGTGTGTGGACAGCTTTCATATTTGTGGTGTGTGTGTGTGTATATATATATACAAGTGTTAAACTAATATATCTTCAATCTTCATTGTACTCTGATACTAGGGTCGCTGTATTCATTGTTTATTGTTTACTTTTTGGTCATGTACACAGCACACACACTAATATATATATATAATTGTTTCTACTTTTGGCACAAGGTCAGCAATTATTCAGTGCATTACTGGTACTTTATTTTATTGACCCCATAAGGATGAAAGGCAAAGTTAATGTATATATATATATCATCATCATCATCATCATTATCATTGTTGTTTTAATGGCCACTTTCCCTGCTAGCAACAGTTATATATATATATATATATATATAAATAAAAAGAACATATGTATGTATGTATCATATTTTAACGGCCATTTTCTATGGTAACATGGGTTAGACGGGTTGCCCTATTTGAGGCTTGTCGAGGTCAGATGACCAACCAATCCTTGCTCATAGAGAACTGATTTTGGTTTGGCTTCTACGACTGGATGCCATTCTAATGCCAACCACATTTACAGTGAATACTAGTGCTTTTTGCCGTAACACCTACACGGCCACTTTGTGTGTGTGTGTGTATGTATATATATATATATATATATATATATATGTATATATGTATATCATCATCATCATTTTACGTCAGCTTTTCCCTGCTTGCAAGGGTGGGATGGGAACTGATTCTGGCTTGATTTCTACAGCTGGATGCCCTTCCTAACACCAACCTCATTTACAGTGAGTGCTGGGTGCTTTTTTGCCGTGGCACCTCCACAACCACTTTGCAGTGGAATGATAGGGACCCCAGTCCCTATCTCATTTCTACAGCTGAGTAAACTGGAGCAATGGGAAATAAAGTGTCTTGCTCAAGGAAACAACACATCACCCGATCTGAGAATTGAACTCACAACCTTTCGATTGCAAAGCCAATGCTCTAACCACGAAGCCATGTGCCTCCATATATATATATATATATATATATATATATATGTATATATCTATATATACATATCTATATATACATACTGTATTTATGTATGTGTGCGTGTGTATATATATATGTATATATATATATATATATGTATATATCTATATATACATACTGTATGTATGTGTGCGTGTGTATGTGTATATATATATATATATATGTGTGTATATATATATATATATATATATATGATTCCAGTTCCTCGGAGGAATAACAACACACTCAGGAGCTGGACATATCGATGTATTGACGGAGTAAAACACACTTCAACAACATGTGTATCTGTCTTTTCCACACCAATTCAGACTGCCTGCAGAGGTCACATCCAATGATGGTTGTCACCGAAATATATATATAGCAGTAATTTTTAATTTATAATAAACAAAGCCAAATTTTACATATTTGACTTAAAAGCGGACATAAAATGATGATGACGATGATGATATAAAATAAAATATCATCTTTATAGGATAAGAAATACTTAGAGTACATATCACTGAAATATTCATATATTAAGAAGACACAAAATTCTATTGCGATCCTAAACATCATGTTTATTTTTAGGTTTACCTTGTTTTGTTGTGTCTCCATTTATTCAGGGATAATAGGGGCGGGGGGGGGGGGGGATTTGACAGATATGTAGTCTTGCTTTTATATAATTATCTGCCCCTTTCATTGTGAGTCTCTCATAATTACCACCACCAGGCATCATTTGAATAATATAATTATATTTTACATAGACAGCATGGCTGTCCAGAGAGTTGGGTAGGGTGAGTGGTCTTATACACAAGGATGTAATTTATTCCTGTCTTCAAGAACATATAGAATTATAATTGTTTCTACTTTTGGCACAAGGCCAGCAATTACCCAGTGTATTACTGGTACTTTATTTTATCGACCCTGTAAGGATGAAAGGCAAAGTTAACCTCGGCGGGATTTGAACTCAGACCATAAAGGGCCGTAACTCTTTGCTGCAAAGCATGGCGTCCGACCCTCTACCGATACTGCCATATAATTTACATAGATAGCATGGCTATATTCTGGGGGTGTTGTGAGTAGTCTTATATACAAGGATGTAATATATTCCTATCTCCAGGAACAAATAGAATTATAATTTACACAGGCAGGCTGTACTCTGAGGGGGGGGGGGGGAGTATTCTTATACACAAGGGTGTAATTTATGCCTGTCTTCAGAAACAGAGTTTGTATTATTATATTCAAGTCATATTTTATACACAAAGAAATACAGGTTGTATTATCAACAAGAAGACAAGCAGAATAGACATGTGGGTAGGGTGTATTATTGGCAAGATGGGAAGCAGGGTAGATGTGGGTAAGGTATATTATTGACAAGGGAAGCAGGGTGGCTGTCTAGGGTATATATTGTTGACAGGGCTGGAAGTAAGATAGATGTGGGTAGGACATATTGACAAGTACAAGACAGAACATGGATAACATTCTTTCTGGCAGTGTGAGAGAGGCATATATATACATATCTATATATGTGTGTGTGTGGAGAGAAAGAGACACAGATAGTTACATATATAGAGAGAGGTGTGTGTATATATATATATATATGAGGGGGGGGGGGGAGACAGAGAGATGGGATTAACCATTATCCCAGCATTTTACACATTTTTTACTCAGCATGTTGTTATAAATTATTTAACATGTCTCAGCTTCCTCTTACCATTACCACTTACCACTACCACCACTACTATTGCCACTACTACCACCACCACCACCACCACCACTACCACCACTACTATTGCCACTACCACCACCACCAACAACAACACTATTGCCATTGCCACCAACTCTACTTACCTACTTACCGCTACTACCACCACCACTACCACTACTACCACCATTACCACCACCACTACCACTACCACCACCACTACCACTACCACCACCACTACCACTACCACCATTACCACCACTACTACCACTAGCCCCATTGCCACCAATACTACTACCACCACCACTACCACCATTGCCACCATTACCACCACTACTACCACTACCACCATTGTCACCACTACCACTACTACTACCAATACCACCATTGTCACCACTTCTACCACCACTACTACCAATACCACCATTGTCACCACTTCTACCACCATTGTCACCACTACCACCACTACCACCACTACCACCACTACCACCACTACCACCACTACCACCACTACCACCACTACCACTAGCCCCATTGTCATCAACAACCCTTACCATTAATACCACCAACACCAATAACTGTCACAAAAATTGTATCTGATGCCTTTGTGAAATAACTGCTACCAGTACTACCACTACCACTACTAAACTACTACTACTACCACTACTACTATTACTACTATCCTTCTTTACCACCACAACAACCATTAACTCCACCACAACCAATTAACAACACCACCGCCATTACCACCACTACCTCCATCACCACCATCACCACCACTATTTCCACCACCAACACCACTACTATTTCCACCACCATCACTATTACCACCACCACTATTACCACCACCATCACCACCACCACTATTACCATCACCACCACCATCACCACCACTATTACCACCACCATCACTATTACCACCACCACCATTACCACCACCATCACCACCACCATCACCACCACCATCACCACCACCATCACCACCACCATCACCACCACTATTACTACCACCATCACCACCACCATTTCCACCACCATCACCACCACCACCATCACCACTCTCATCACAACCAATTAACACCACCACCACCACTACTACTATTACCATCAACCTCTCAACAGCCCAGGTTTCTGGAGTCCTATGGCCCCAAATCTTTTGTTACAGCTAATGGACCTCTGCTTACCTCCCTTGCCTCTCTCCTCCATACAATGCAATGGTTAATGGTCGTAGTGGTGGGTAGAGGTTTAGTGTCAACAGTGGTGGTAGTAGTAGTAGTAGTGGTGGTGGTAGTGGTGACACATTGAGGCTAACCCTTAAAACCACCAACACCACCCACCCTTGCTTACTATTAATTATTATCTGGTGGTGTAATGGTTGTGTAGAGAGATAGTGGTGGCAGTTGTGATGGTGGTAGTTGTGATGGTGACGGTGGTGGTGTAATGGTTGTGTAGAGAGATAGTGGTGGCAGTTGTGATGGTGATGGTTGTGACGGTGGTGGTGGTGTAATGGTTGTGTAGAGATAGTGGCGGCGGTTGTGATGGTGATGGTTGTGACGGTGGTGGTGGTGATGGTTGTGACGGTGGTGGTGTAGAGAGATAGTGGCGGCGGTTGTGATGGTGATGGTTGTGACGGTGGTGATGGTTGTGACGGTGGTGGTGTAATGGTTGTGTAGAGATAGTGGCGGCGGTTGTGACGGTGGTGGTGTAATGGTTGTGTAGAGATAGTGGCGGCGGTTGTGATGGTGATGGTTGTGACGGTGGTGGTGTAATGGTTGTGTAGAGATAGTGGCGGCGGTTGTGATGGTGATGGTTGTGATGGTGATGGTTGTGGTGGTGCTGGTGGTGTAGAGAGATAGCGGTGGCAGTTGTGACTGTGATGGTTGTGATGGTGATGGGTGTGACGGTGGTGGTGTAATGGTTGTGTAGAGAGATAGTAGGTGGTGGTGCTGGTGATGGTTGTGATGGTGGAAGTGGTAGTGGTTGTGTATAGAGAGATAGTAGTGCTGGTGGTGGTGATAAATGATTTGGGTAGAGAGGTTAGTGATGATGGTAGTAGTGGTGGTGGTTGTGGTTGTGGTAGTGATGGTGATGGTGGTAGTGATGGTGGTAGTGGTCATGGTAGTAGTAGTAGTGGTAGTGGTGACGTGACAATGGAAATTGTTTTGTGAAAGGACTTTTTGTATTGTTACAAAAAATCCCTTCTTTATGTATGGTGGGTGGGGTAAGGGTGACTTTATCGTGGGGGGGATGTTGGGGTGTGAAATTGACAGGAGGGGGTGGATGTGACATGGTGAGGGGATTGCTGTGTTGGTGGTGGTGGTGGTAGTAGTAGTAGTAATAGTGGTGGTGGTGGTAGTAGTGATGGTGGTGGTAGTAGTGGTTATGATGGTGGTGGTGCTGGTGGTAGTAGTGGTTGTGGTGGTGGTGGTGGTGGTAGTGATTGTGTTGGAGGTGGTAGTAATAATAGTGGTGATGGTGATGGTAGTAGTGGTGGTGGTGCTGGTAGTAGTAAGTGATGGTGGTGGTAGTAGTAAGTGGTGGTGATGGTGGTGGTAGTAGTAAGTGGTGGTGATGGTGGTGGTAGTAGTTATAGTGGTGATGGTGGTGGTGGTGGTGGTAGTTATAGTGGTGATGGTGGTGGTGGTGGTGGTAGTTATAGTGGTGGTGGTGGTGGTGGTAGTTATAGTGGTGATGGTGGTGGTGGTGGTGGTAGTTATAGTGGTGATGGTGGTGGTGGTGGTAGTTATAGTGGTGATGGTGGTGGTGGTGGTGGTGGTGGTAGTTATAGTGGTGATGGTGGTGGTGGTAGTTATAGTGGTGATGGTGGTGGTGGTGGTGGTAGTTATAGTGGTGATGGTGGTGGTGGTGGTGGTAGTTATAGTGGTGATGGTGGTGGTGGTGGTGGTGGTAGTTATAGTGGTGATGGTGGTGGTGGTAGTTATAGTGGTGATGGTGGTGGTGGTAGTTATAGTGGTGATGGTGGTGGTGGTAGTTATAGTGGTGATGGTGGTGGTGGTGGTGGTGGTAGTTATAGTGGTGATGGTGGTGGTGGTAGTTATAGTGGTGATGGTGGTGGTGGTGGTGGTAGTTATAGTGGTGATGGTGGTGGTGGTGGTAGTTATAGTGGTGATGGTGGTGGTGGTGGTGGTGGAAGTTATAGTGGTGGTGGTGGTGGTAGTTATAGTGGTGATAGTGGTGGTGGTGGTGGTGGTAGTTATAGTGGTGATAGTGGTGGTGGTGGTGGTGGTAGTTATAGTGGTGACTGGAGATATTATGATGAAGGCCGTGGTGGTGGGGAAGGGTTTGAAAGATGACAAGATAAGGGTGGTGGGGTGGAGGTGGTAGAGGTGACATGGTGGTGGTGAGGGGTGGCATCTGAAGGTGACATTATATGGGGTGGAGGAGGTGTTAGCGTAGGAGGAGTGGTGTAGTTGGTTCTTTGTTTTAACCCCCCCCACACACACACACACACCCACATCTTACATCATACCCCATCAAATTACTGCTTCAATACACCATACACATACACACACATATATATATATATATATATATATATATATCCACATACACACACACATATGTATCCACATACACACACACATATGTATCCACATACACACACATATATGTATCCACATACACACACATATATGTATCCACATACACACACATATGTATCTCCACATACACACACATATATATATACACATACAGGCATATATATATACACATACACACATATATATATATCCATACACACACATATATATATATATACACATACACACATATATATATATACACATACACACATATATATATATATATATATATATATATACACATACACACACATATATGTATCCACATAGACACATATATATACACATACGCACACATATATACACATACATACACTCATATATATATATCCACATACACACATGGAGGCACATGGCTTAGTGGTTAGAGCATTGGGCTTGCAATCGAAAGGTTGTGAGTTCAATTCTCAGACCGGGTGATGTGTTGTTTCCTTGAGCAAGACACTTTATTTCACATTGCTCCAGTTTACTCAGCTGTAGAAATGAGATGATAGGGAATGGGGTCCATATCATTCCACTGCAAAGTGGTCATGGAGGTGCCACGGCAAAAAAGCACCCAGCACTCAATGTAAATGAGGTTGGTGTTAGGAAGGGCATCCAGCTGTAGAAATCAAGCCAGGATCAGTTCCCGTCCCACCGTAAAATGAAATGATGATGATGATGAAATGACACATATATACACACCTGCTGTAAATTTGTCAGGTTTCTTCTACTGCTAAGTACGTGTCACAGTCTTGTTACACTGGTGTTACACTCATGTTACAACAGTGCCACACTGTTGTTGCACTCCCTATACACTTCTGTTACAACAGCATTACACTCATGTTACAATAATGTTACTGTTATTACACTCATGTTACAATAGTGTTACACTGTTATTATACTTCTGATACACAGCTGTTACACTTCTGTTAATACCAGTGTTACACTAATGTTACAATAGTGTTACATTGCTGTTACACACTTCTGTTACACTGTTACACTTCTAAATA
>OZ024749.1:12657841-12667841 GCA_964016885.1 Eledone cirrhosa | reverse complement strand
AATTAGCAAATTATAATTGTAATTAATTGTTTCTACTTTTGGCACAAGGCCAGCAATAACCCAGTGCATTACTGGTACTTTATTTTATCGACCCCGTAAGGATGAAAGGCAAAGTAAACCTCGGCGGGATTTGAACTCAGACCGTAAAGGGACGTAACTATGCTGGAAAGCATGGCGTCCAACTCTCTACCGATACTACCATTGTAATTAATGTATTGTAATTAATGTATTTTAATTAGTACTTGACATGTCATGTTAATACCTAGGCCTCCGGTGGTCGTTCTTGGACTTCCATAGTCTTTCTTGCTAATTCTGGGCTCCCATGTATCTCATGAAGACCTTGAATTTTCATACAGAAAACTCTTCTCCAAGGTGCAGGTCTCTCCTCTCACCATACCACTGATGTTGTGTAAAACTAACCATCGGTAACTCTAGTATCTAAGTCTCTCCTCTCACCATACCACTGATGTTGTGTAAAACTAACCATCGGTAACTCTAGTATCTAAGTCTCTCCTCTCACCATACCACTGATGTTGTGTAAAACTAACCATCGGTAACTCTAGTATCTAAGTCTCTCCTCTCACCATACCACTGATGTTGTGTAAAACTAACCATCGGTAACTCTAGTATCTAAGTCTCTCCTCTCACCATACCACTGATGTTGTGTAAAACTAACCATCGGTAACTCTAGTATCTAAGTCTCTCCTCTCACCATACCACTGATGTTGTGTAAAACTAACCATCGGTAACTCTAGTATCTAAGTCTCTCCTCTCACCATACCACTGATGTTGTGTAAAACTAACCATCGGTAACTCTAGTATCTAAGTCTCTCCTCTCACCATACCACTGATGTTGTGTAAAACTAACCATCGGTAACTCTAGTATCTAAGTCTCTCCTCTCACCATACCACTGATGTTGTGTAAAACTAACCATCGGTAACTCTAGTATCTAAGTCTCTCCTCTCACCATACCACTGATGTTGTGTAAAACTAACCATCAGTAACTCTAGTGTCTAAGTCTCTCCTCTCACCATACCACTGATGTTGTGTAAAACTAACCATCGGTAACTCTAGTATTTAAGTCTCTCCTCTCACCATACCACTGATGTTGTGTAAAACTAACCATCAGTAACTCTAGTGTCTAAGTCTCTCCTCTCACCATACCACTGATGTTGTGTAAAACTAACCATCGGTAACTCTAGTATTTAAGTCTCTCCTCTCACCATACCACTGATGTTGTGTAAAACTAACCATCAGTAACTCTAGTGTCTAAGTCTCTCCTCTCACCATACCACTGATGTTGTGTAAAACTAACCATCAGTAACTCTAGTGTCTAAGTCTCTCCTCTCACCATACCACTGATGTTGTGTAAAACTAACCATCGGTAACTCTAGTATTTAAGTCTCTCCTCTCACCATACCACTGATGTTGTGTAAAACTAACCATCGGTAACTCTAGTATCTAAGTCTCTCCTCTCACCATACCACTGATGTTGTGTAAAACTAACCATCAGTAACTCTAGTGTCTAAGTCTCTCCTCTCACCATACCACTGATGTTGTGTAAAACTAACCATCGGTAACTCTAGTATTTAAGTCTCTCCTCTCACCATACCACTGATGTTGTGTAAAACTAACCATCAGTAACTCTAGTGTCTAAGTCTCTCCTCTCACCATACCACTGATGTTGTGTAAAACTAACCATCGGTAACTCTAGTATTTAAGTCTCTCCTCTCACCATACCACTGATGTTGTGTAAAACTAACCATCAGTAACTCTAGTGTCTAAGTCTCTCCTCTCACCATACCACTGATGTTGTGTAAAACTAACCATCGGTAACTCTAGTATTTAAGTCTCTCCTCTCACCATACCACTGATGTTGTGTAAAACTAACCATCGGTAACTCTAGTATCTAAGTCTCTCCTCTCACCATACCACTGATGTTGTGTAAAACTAACCATCGGTAACTCTAGTATCTAAGTCTCTCCTCTCACCATACCACTGTTGTTGTGTAAAACTAACCATCAGTAACTCTAGTGTCTAAGTCTCTCCTCTCACCATACCACTGATGTTGTGTAAAACTAACCATCGGTAACTCTAGTATCTAAGTCTCTCCTCTCACCATACCACTGTTGTTGTGTAAAACTAACCATCGGTAACTCTAGTATCTAAGTCTCTCCTCTCACCATACCACTGATGTTGTGTAAAACTAACCATCGGTAACTCTAGTGTTTAAGTCTCTCCTCTCACCATACCACTGATGTTGTGTAAAACTAACCATTGGTAACTCTAGTGTCTAAGTTTCTCCTCTCACCATACCACTGATGTTGTGTAAAACTAACCATCGGTAACTCTAGTGTCTAAGTTTCTCCTCTCACCATACCACTGATGTTGTGTAAAACTAACCATCGGTAACTCTAGTATCTAAGTCTCTCCTCTAACCATACCACTGATGTTGTGTAAAACTAGCCATTGGTAACTCTAGTATCTAAGTTTCTCCTCTCACCATACCACTGATGTTGTGTAAAACTAACCATCGGTAACTCTAGTGTCTAAGTCTCTCCTCTCACCATACCACTGATGTTGTGTAAAACTAACCATCGGTAACTCTAGCGTCTAAGTTTCTCCTCTCACCATACCACTGATGTTGTCCAAGGAAAAGAAAGACAAGGGCTGATACAGCTTGGTACCCTGTGAGATTGCAAGGAAACTCAAAATCAAAATGGACAAAAGAGATTCTGCAAGACATCAGATTTGACATTCAAACAATTCCCTCATTTCACAGCCCCTGGACTGGATTGTATACTTTATTTTTTACCCTGAAAAGAAAAAAAGGGCAAAGTTGAACTCAGAGCACAGAAAGTCAAGACCAATATAGCAAGACATTTAATTAGATGTCTCAATTACCTTATCAATTAATTGCTGTTTGTTAATTATCTCTTTATAATTGGGTCATGACCATTGTTTCTAATTAAGATGTAATTTAGATATGACCTGTTTTTAATTAAGATATATAATTAGAACTTAACTCTGTTTCATATGGACACAAAAATGTGACTTTGACTTGACCTTTGTCTCAAATTAATTGGAATTGTTAGGTTCACTTAACATCATAATGGGATCATGGTCACTGCAAATAATAATAGCTTTATTAGCTTTATTATATCGCAATCTCATCTCATTGTCATATCTGAGGATCAGGGACTTATGGACCAGCACTCTCCATCTTTTCCTGTCTCTTGCTATTGCCATAGATTCTGCCAAACTCCTTCCTGTCCATTCTTTAATATCATCTGTCCATCGCATTTTCTACCATCTCTCTGGCCCTTTTCCCCTGTATTTGTCGCTCAAGGGTGTGGGGTAGTCAAATTTTGGGCTCTGATGACATGACCAAACTACTGAAGCTTCCTTTTCTTTACTGTTTCAACCAACTGTTGATTGGTCATTTGTTCTGTGAGCTGTCCAGCTAATTCTAAGTGCACACCTATAGCATAACATTTCAAATGCACTCAGTCATTTCAAGCCAGATACCTTTAAAGTTCATGACTCACAACCATTTATTATATAGAAACTTACATAATATGACAGCTGCAGCTTGATAGCGTTTGTCTTCCCCATTTAGTGGCTGTTGCAGTCCAGTTCGATAAGCGGAGTTTGGGAAAGTGGGTGGTCTACACTAGGATTGCCAAATGTGGAGGATAGGTGTGGTTTGGTTTGGCAGGTGTCATGAGTGCAGGTTGGTATTCAGTTCAGGGAGTTTGCTTCTTCTTTTCGTATCTTCAAAGCATGAAGGTTATATGACAGTTTCCCATTTCTTTACACAGTCCTTTACATTATTATTAAATTCTGTGAGATCTTTTAAGCTGCACTGGTTGGGTAGTAGAGGGCAAACAAGGCAGTGCTGCATCGTATGGTCCTCCTCTCCACATTCGCAGATGGTTGGGCCCCGGTCTTGTAGCCCCATCTGGCCATAGCAGCTTTTGATAGCCCCATTCTTATTCTCAGCCGGTTGAGTGTCTTCCACTGGACCCATGGTGCTTCTGAACCAGGAGGGAGGGTGTTTGCTGAATGATTGCGGACTGATTGGAGCAATAGTGGTCTTATTTACATTCATATACTTATCATCACCATTTAATATCTGTGGTCCAGCAAGAGTTGGGCAGGTCAGCACAGACAAAGTTAGGAGTTAATCAGAGCCACTGTCCTCTCAGATGTGTTGGGGGGACACTTACATATGTTTCTGCACTACTATAAAGAGTGATCCAAGTGCATTTTATCATGGCACTAGCACTAGGGATGTTGTCATATCTTTGACATGACTGAAGAGGGAGCTGTATCCCACTTACATATGTAGCCACACTACTATATTAGCACAGATTAAAAGTTTAAGCAAACAATTTTTTGTTTTCATCCTAAGTGAGATCATTTGATCATATATATATATATATATATATATATATATATATATATCATATATATATATCATATATATATATCATATATATATCATATATATATATATATATATCATATATATATATATATATATATCATATATATATATATATATATCATATATATATATCATATATATCATATATATATATATATATATCATATATATATATATATATATCATATATATATCATATATATATATCATATATATATCATATATATATATCATATATATATATATATATATCATATATATATATATATATATCATATATATATATATATATATCATATATATATATATATATATCATATATATATATATATATATCATATATATATATATATATATCATATATATATATATATATATCATATATATCATATATATCATATATATATATATATGTTAAATAAGATAACAAGGACGATTGGTTACTCCTTCATTAACATTACAAGGGGTCTGATGAGCCGCGGATTACAGGATTATAGAGTCAGGTCAGATCAATACAGATCGAACCTTGGGCTGGTCAGTGGCGAAACATGCGTCACCAACCAATAAACGTAATGAAGGAGTAACCAATCGTCCTTGCTATCTTATTTCACTATAATACACTCTGTCTAGCTCTACACCTCGACACTGAAGTGAACCTAAACATCGAGTGCTCACCCTGGTGAACCTACAGTAACTCCAAGTTACACTCCCTGGATATATATATGTGTGTGCGTATATATATATATATATATATATATATATATATATATATAATCACACACACACAATCCTTATGAAGTCCTCTCAGGATTTAGGTCTTTGCATTTATCATTACTGACATGATGGAAAGTAGATGTTAAATGATATCTGTCTGTCTGTGTACACACGTGTGTGTGTGTGTGTGTGTGTGTGTGTGTGTGTGTGTGTGTGTGTGTGTGTGTGTGTATAAGATGGCTGACTGAACACCTGTGTGTTTTTTTCTCCCACATTTTTTACTTCCTTTTTTCCCCCTTTCCTTCCTCTCCTCACTCTTTACTTTCTATTTATCTTCTATTTCTAACTCTATCTTCTGATGAAGGATTCTGATGATAAATAGTAAGTGCAAGTTATCTTACTGAATAACAAGGTCTTTTTATTTTATAATCTTTCTCTGTTTCAGGCGATGCTGCCCAAATGTGTTCATCGGGAGGAGCTACCTGTTGTACAAAGAGTATGGAAAGTGAGTTGGTGGAGCTGAGTGCTAAAGACTATCAAATACTCCTGCAAAAAGCTATTGAACCACTTCGGTCTTTATTTACATCGAGAACAAATAAATTTGATGGTAAGTAGCAATTGTGTTTTTTATCCTCTCTTGGCTAACCCTACAAAAAAGAAAAAAAGAAGAAAAACATTACCTTCTGTAAAGTGTTTGGTTTTATGGTTAATTGAAGGGCACTCAGCTGCAGAAAACTTGCTCCAAAATAGAAGTCAGGGGACTTTTCAGTTGAGTCCAGATCTTGTTGAGGTCTCAACTTTGTGTTTCGTTATTTCAAGATCGATTAAAAAAGTACCAGTCAAGTGCTGGGGCTTGTGGCCTTGTGGTAAGAGTGTTGGACTTGGGATCATATTGTTGTGGGTTTGATTCCTGGACTGTGTTGTGTGTTGTGTTCTTGGGCAAAACACTTCGTTGCTCCAGTATACTCAGCTGAAAATGAGTACCAGCTATAACTGGAGGTTTAACCCTGCAGTGGACTGGCATCCTGTCATGGGAGTGGAGTCTTGTCCCCTGTCATTTCATGCCATGGAAACCAGGATAAGCAATGGTCTAAGTCGTCAGGCTTGACACAGACTTTTAGAGCCCAGTACTAGGGTCCTGTAGCGTTCTCACTCTCTCTCTCTCTTACTGGAAGAACCCCCATCCCTGGCTGCATCAGCACTAGAGAGGGGATGGGCTCCACCAGGTTTAAATATCCAAGACAGGACACAGTATGTCAAAACAGGGTCCCCCCCCCCCTGGCTCTATCAGGAGAGAAAGGGTTAACCAAGACTTAATATAATAACAGTTTACTTCTCTCTCTTCTATTGGCTACATGAACCCCTGAACTGTGCTTGTCTCTGCTGGGGTATATATATATGCTTTGTGTGGTCCCTCTATGGCAGCTGTGATAAATGAGGGGACAAAACCCATCCACATTCACTTAACACCTTTAAATCTCCCTGCACTCTTTTAAGTGGAGGCATTCCTCCTCCCCACCACCCTCACACCATTAACTCCCCTCCCCCTTGCACACATCAACACCCACCCACACATAGTCTGGAAGTGATTTCTGGCCCCTATTTAGGGAATCTCCCCCCTTCCATCACCCCAAGCACCCTGCACTTCATCTCATCATGGCTCTTCTTAGCCCCCATTGAAACCCCTAGCTTTCTCTTCCCTCTCATCCCCACAGAAAGCCCACCCCTTACATACCTATCTACCCTACCATTTACACACATCTACCCCAAATTTCTGAGGTATGTCTATAGTTCTCCTCCCCCTTCCAGTGCTGGGGAAAAACAGGTCACCCATCTTCAAAACCTAGCCCCCTTTAAAATCTACACTGACCTAAATAGTTAAACCCCCCCACCCCACCCCCACCACCACTACCACCTCACACACAAAACATCCCCTAAAAATAGTGGAATTTTCTCAACAGGGGAACTTCCTTAAACTTGGGGTCAGTTCTATATTAGTAAGCCCTTCCCCACTTCATCATATCCCTCTCTCTCCTCCTCCTCCACACTCACCCCCTCCCTCTCCTGTTTTATTTAGCGCTATTACCCCCCCCCCCCTCATTATTTAATTCAGTACTGATTTTTTTTATTTCATCAAACACACACAGACACGTGTTTGTGTATTTACATAGGTACATCATCATCATCATCATCATCATCATCATCATCACCACTATCAACATCATCATCATCATCACCTACAACATTTTAAGTCTATTAGCTTATAGGAATGGGTTCGACAACTTATGATCCAAGTGGATTGTTGTTTGGATTTATTGCTGTCTTAGACAGGGCTGGGACCACATTAACTCGTACCACACTGTACCACACTGTACCACGCTGTACTACACTGTACTACACTGTACCACACTGTACCACACTGTGCTACACTGTACTACACTGTACTACACTGTACCACACTGTACTACACTGTACTACACTGTACCACGCTGTACTACACTGTACTACACTGTACCACACTGTACCACACTGTGCTACACTGTACTACACTGTACTACACTGTACTACACTGTACCACACTGTGCTACACTGTACCACACCATACCACACTGTACCACACTGTACGACATCATACCACACTGTACTACACTGTACCACATCATACCACACTGTACCACACTGTACCACATCATACTACACTGTACTACACTGTACCACACCATACCACACTGTACTACACTGTACCACACTGTACCACATCATACCACACTGTACCACATCATACTACACTGTACTACAGTGTACCACACTGTACCACACCATACCACACTGTACCACATCATACCACACTGTACTACACTGTACTACATCATACCACACTGTACCACATCATACCACACTGTACCACATCATACCACACTGTACCACACTGTACTACACCATACCACACTGTACCACACCATACCACACCATACCACACTGTACCACACCATACCACACTGTACCACACTGTACCACACCATACCACACTGTACCACACTGTACTACACCATACCACACTGTACCACACCATACCACACTGTACCACACCATACCACACTGTACCACACTGTACTACACCATACCACACTGTACCACATCATACCACACTGTACCACACCATACCACACTGTACCACACTGTACTACACCATACCACACTGTACCACACCATACCACACTGTACCACACTGTACCACACTGTACTACACCATACCACACTGTACCACACCATACCACACCATACCACACCATACCACACTGTACTACACCATACCACACTGTACTACACTATACAACACTGTACTACACTGTACCACATCATACCACACTACCACACTACTACACCATACCACACTGTACCACATCATACCACACTGTACTACACTGTACCACACCATACCACACTGTACTATACTGTACCACACCATACCACACTGTACCACACTGTACTACACCATACCACACTGTACCACACCATACCACACTGTACCACACCATACCACACCATACCACACTGTACCACACTTTACCACACTGTACCACATCATACCACACTGTACTACACTGTACCACACTGTACCACATCATACCACACTGTACTACACTGTACCACACCATACCACACTGTACTACACTGTACCACACCATACCACACTGTACTACACTGTACCACATCATACCACACTGTACTACACTGTACCACATCATACGACACTGTACCACACTGTACCACACTGTACTACATCATATCACACTGTACTACACTGTACCACACTGTACTACATCATACCACACTGTACTACACTACCACACTGTACCACATCATACCAGACTGTACCACACTGTACTACACTGTACCACACTGTACTACACTACCACACTGTACTACACTGTACTACACTGTACCACACTGTACTACACTACCACACTGTACCACACTGTACTACACTACCACACTGTACCACATCATACCACACTGCACCACACTGTACTACACTGTACCAAACTGTACCACACTGTACTACACTGTACCACATCATACCACACTGTACCACATCATACCACACTGTACCACACTGTACTACACTGTACCACACCATACCATATCATACTACACTGTACCACACTGTACCACATCATACTACACTGCACCACACTGTACTACACTGTACCAAACTGTACCACACTGTACTACACTGTACCACATCATACCACACTGCACCACATCATACTACACTGTACCACACCATACCACCCTGTACCACATCATACCACACTGTACCACACCATACCACACTGTACCGCACTGTACCACATCATACCACACTGTACCACACCATACCACACTGTACCACACTGTACCACACCATACCACCCTGTACCACATCATACCACACTGTACCACACCATACCACACTGTACCACACTGTACCACATCATACCACACTGTACCACATCATACTACACTGTACCACACTGTACCACATCATACTACACTGTACCACACTGTACCACATCATACCGCACCATTGCTGCACCGTACCGTACACCACCATACCACACCGCACCGTACCCTACCACAACATGCCGTACATTCAATTTGTGATATTGTTTGCAGCTTGGTTATTACATTTAATTATTTTTTTCTTTTGGTAAATACTGGAATAATCCCCATCATTGCCAATACAGTCTGGGCTTGAAATTTGCAACACACACACAAACACACATAAACACATACAAACACACACACTCATACTCACACATATAAACACACATACAAACACACACATGAAC
>OZ024749.1:12647841-12652841 GCA_964016885.1 Eledone cirrhosa | reverse complement strand
GGTATATATATATATATAAGGAATATACCCGACCATGATGCCTACCAGTTTCAGCTTGTATGTGGTGTCATATTGAGTTTATCCATTCTCTGCCCCTTTCCATGCGTAGAGTACTCCCCTGATTTGTGGTGTTCCTGGTTTCAGCACAAAAGACTTTTTGCATGTGTGTCTGTATATATATATATATATATATATGCAAAAGTTCTATTTAAAGTTGTTGGGATACAACAAGCAAATATTTTTATAACTGATATAAAGCACTCGACAAGTATTTGGAGTAAATATACGATATTAACAAATGGAAACTATATTTATAAAACCATATTTATTTTATTATACATATTTCAAGGATACCATGTTAAATTATGGTATGCCTTCATCAGACAAAACACAATATATTCCAGTTTTATAAATAAACATTGACGTACCCTTTCAAAATGCAACCATTACTCTAACTATCCTTGATGTCTTCCAAAAGTAACGGTTGCATTTTGAAAGGGTACGTCAATGTTTATTTATAAAACTGGTATATATTGTGTTTTGTCTGATGAAAGCATACCATAATTTAACATGGTATCCTTGAAATATGTATAATAAAATAAATATGGTTTTATAAATATAGTTTCCATTTGTTAATATCGTATATATATATATATATATATAAATGAAAGATATAGAAAACATTGTAGCAAAAAGCCTATATATATATATATGTATGTATATATATTGTTATACTTGGGGGAGGGTCATATTGTTGTAATAATATTGCCAGAATTAATAACAGAACACACTCACTGTTTGGTTGGTTTTTGCTTCTGTATCTTTTATATCAGTTAATTTATTCGGTCCTCAATGTTTACCATTGACTGACCAACGGTCAAAAATACCGATATAATATAGACACAAACACATATATATATATAGTCTAACAAAATTCTTTCGTTGCACATCTGCAACATCGTCAGTGGTGCTATTATGTTCCCTCCTGTTGTATTGTATGTCTACGCCAAAAAGTAGAAAAATATATTCAAATCTCGAATGAGGGTAGAGATAGATATATAAGATTCAATGCCATCCGTAAATGCAGTGTGTAGCTCAATGTTTATTCATGCAATCCTAATAAGCTTTGTGATATATGCAAAGTTAGAGCTTATGAAGAGTTAGTGATGCATATAGTGTGTGTGTGTATATATATATATATATATATATACATATACACACACATGTGTGAAGGTAGATTAGGTTTTGTTTTTGTATATCTGGAATATAGAAAGCTGCTTACCAGAGAGTTTGATTTGACCGTATCTTTTGAATTGTATAGCATAAATATCCAAGTAGGCAAGTATGGTATATAGGTCCAGAATAAATCATGGAGTATATTAACATAAGCCAGTATTGCACCAAGAAAAATAAAACGTTGGCGTGAAGAGATTATGAATTTATTTGCTTTGACATATGTTTCTGTGTCTATTATAAATTGTCTACATATGCTGACTTCAATATATATTGATCAATCATATGCAATACTTAATCATTTATTACACTTCATCAGAATCCCTATAGTAGTGGAATTCAACTATTCACTACGAGGTAGAATTCAGTAATGAGATTTTCGTTTAAGAAAATGTAAATATGTTAAAAATAGAATGTCAGTTATTGTGATAGTAGAGAGGAGATGGTGTGGAGCTAAAGAGTTTCACACTATCAATCCGTGTGCTGTGATGTGGAACAATTATTCTTTGACCATTGTTATAGGTGAAGGTTTTGATGTTTACCATATATGGGGATAGAGAATGTATAAAGTGAGAGAAAGATAAGGTAGAGATTAAGAGTAGGATAGAGTGGGTAAGGGGGAAAGGAATTAAGAAAATGAGATTGCTTTGAATATTATTGATTCCATTGTATGAGAAAAGTTCAAATGCCACAGGAAATGTACGAAATAGGATATAAAACCTAGGTATTAGGGATAGAATCTTGTTCTAGTCTGGTTTGTATTTAGCGAAGATTTTTAGAATCTTGTGTTTGCAATAAAACATCCTATCATGCCAGGAATTTAGAAGGTCTTTTCCGGTTGCTAATTCAATTAACTCCGCCAAACATAGTTTACAGGTGCATCTTTCATTCAGGTATGGATGGGCGAATTTTAGCACAGACCATTGTAGTGTGTATTCAATATTAGCATGTTTCAGGTCCCATATCTTTTTCGCCAGGGCCGTAGATCTAGCTAAACTGGGGTTTCTAAACATGTGGGTGTGTGCACATACCATCTTTTCTTGGAACCCACATATTTATATATCCCCAGTTTAGATTTGACCACACATTGGTAAATGATGTTTTTGTACAAGCCGATATCGGACAATTGCTGGGATTTCTGCAGTTGCAGTTTGTCCGCGTATAGTGTGTGGTTTCCTCCCTGGTTCCAGTCTTGGGGGTGTAATTCTGGGTATTTTGTTGTTGCTCCAGATATGCGCGTAAAGTGGAAGGGACATTGGTATTTGCAGGTGCTAGTCTGCTGAGTGTTGGAGGCTGCAGATGTTGCTGAGGGTTCAGATTATGTCCAGGTTTCCATTGGCTACAGTTATTCCCGCCACAAGAACACTACTGATTCAGTTCAGACCTAGCTGTTGAAACGGTAGGAGCTTAGCGTCGGGGTCCCAAATTTTTCATACACATATATATATATTCATAGTTAGTGTCCAACAGCAAATGGATAATATATATATATATATATAATCATCACCGTTTTACGCCCGTTCTTCCACGCTAGCATATATATATATATATATATATATATATATATATATATATATATATATATATATATATATATATATATATATAAGCAAGTATTGCACCAAGAAAAATAAAACATCTTCAAGAAGAGATTAGTAATTTATCTGCTTTGATATGTTTCTGTGGTTTATAAATTGTATACATATGTTGACTACAATATACATTGTTCAATCATATGCAATACTGAATTGTTTATTACACTTAAAAGTAAAGTTTGCTATATATATATATATATATATATATATAAGAGTTAAACAAGATTCAATGAATACATCAAAGAATGAGTTTTACAATAGATTGGAAGCACTCTACAAAAAAAATATATTCCAGAGTTATTAATATTAATTCAAAATATTAACAAAATAGATATTCTTGTGATCAATTATATTTTATTATACATATTTCAGAGGTACTGAATTAAGTTCAGACATGGTAGATGGTTAAGATTAAATCTTAACCATCTACCATGTCAGGGTATGTCATGTATCATTTTATTTTATATGATGAGGACGTACTGTTGAACTTAATTCAGTACCTCTGAAATATGTATAATAAAATATAATTGATCACAAGAATATCTATTTTGTTAATATTTTGAATTTATATATATATATATATATATATATATATAGTAATAATAGTAATAATAATAAAATTGAAGTAGTCTACGACCTCTTTTACACTATAAACGTGGTTCTGTCTTTGCGCGTAATTGTTTTCACCGCTCCTATTAATGACGTATTATTCGTTTTTTCCCGTTCTTCGCCAGCGAACGTTACCACGAACCAAAGTATCGTCTTCCTGTCTTCCTCCGTTTGCAACGTTTTTTGAAATATCTAGTTCTGCGTTTACAGATTGACTTTGTTAGTTTCAGAAGATCCCGTTAAGGGTGAAAGCAGCGATTCTTTGCTTAAACTTTAATCTGTTATTTTAATAAATATATGTATATATATATATATATATATATATATATATAAATATAAATTATCGAGAATCGCATTTCGGCCCACGAAATAACGAAAAACAACCTCCAAGATGTGTGGCAAGTGCTCAATGATTCAGATGAACCAGAGCTATAACAAACGTTAAAGGCCAAACACACTGAGACGATGGTTAAACAATCATTCGCATAGCCAAAAAAACGATCAAGTAATTCGGGTCAAACAAATAAAAAATATCTGTGATTGAAAATTTACCCGGACCCCAGGAAGGTTGGTAAAATCAAGCATTTGGGTTTCTGCGACTCCTAAATCAAATACTGTCCGCTTACATAAATAATGTGAGGCTTTTGGTAAGATGATTGAACAAGGAAGCCACTTTTTCAACAGGTTTTAGTTCAATGTTAATACAAGGAATGACTATTACTGACCCCACGTAAGGGAGGCAACCCCTATATCAGGCGAATGAATTCAGTTGTGTATGTTATTGCAAGAATGCAAAAACATCACAAATCGATTAGAGTTCTCAACAGAAGGGTTAAAATTAACATAAGCTATTCATCAGTCAATAGAATCAACTATAAAATCAAAAAAATTAACTGGTCAATAGCTAGAGTCTGGAGATTAATATAAATATAAATTATCGAGAATCGCATTTCGGCCCACGAAATAACGAAAAATAACCTCCGAGATGTGTGGCAAGTGCTCAATGATTCAGATGAACCAGAGCTATAACAAACGTTAAAGGCCACACACACTGAGACGATGGTTAAACAATCATTCGCATAGCCAAAAAAACGATCAAGTAATTCGGGTCAAACAAATAAAAAAAATATCTGTGATATATATATGTAACAAACTTAACTTTTAACGGTGTCTTATATACTTGCATAATTTGATTTATATACTTTCTCGTTATATCTTTTCTTTCTCTTTCCACACTTAATACTCAGTACATTAATATTACCCTCTCTATGTTACGTTCCACCACATAATACAGTAATTCTGAACACAAGCTTGTGGTTGATCTCAAAATTCAAATTTACATCTTGCGAGTTATTTCCCTTTGTTTTATTACGTTTTTTTTCATAAACATACATGCTTGGTAAAACAGTGAAAAACCAGGGTGGCCCCCAAAAATGTATACACAAAGGCTGTGCATTCTAATAAATATTGCCTGTACAGGTAATCTAACTGTACATTTTTGGGGACACCCTGTGTGCGTGTCTTTGTTTATGAGTGTATCTAAGATAGTTCTGGCACCAAATT
>OZ024749.1:12637841-12642841 GCA_964016885.1 Eledone cirrhosa | reverse complement strand
TTTAAATAGCCCCCAGAACTCTGCTATTTTAGAGAAGAGCAAGATTTAAACTATCGTATTTCCCTGCATCGAAGACGCTACTTTTTTCTAAAATAAGTCTTAAAAATCTACCGGGAGTCCTGGAGGCCAAAGGTTGTTTATCATTTTTTTTTCAAATTTTTGGTTGTTAAAATGAGGGTGCATCCTCGAGGACGGAAAATACAGTATATTACATGATCCGGGAGCTAAATAACCTATGTATCAAATTTAAACAAAATCGGATGGAAACTGTGGAAATGTATCCCCTGCATACAGACAGATATTTTCGTTTATATATATATATATAGAGATATATATATATAGATAATACAAGTGGAAGCTTAGTAAAATCGAAGCTTTGGCTGTGGTCAAGCAAAGCCAACCTACAATAAGGAATGAGTAGCAAAGCACTCAATAAGGGTAGGTCCTGAGAGTAATAACATTACGTTTAAAAGCTTGACAAATTGAAAATTTCGGTAGGCAAAACCCAACCATACAATACCAAAAACAATGAAAGAACTAGCTTCTCCGCGAACACATCATTCTTCTCACCACTTTAAGAGTCTGAGAGATCGGCTACATATACACAATATATGGAACTGGCTGCTATATATATATATATATATATATATATATATATATATATATATATTTATATATTTTATTAAGGCTAAATAGTGAGTCTTGCATCCTCTAAGATGGCCGACTGAATATGCACATGTATGTTTTTTTTCTCCCAATTATTTTTCTCTTTTTCCCCCATTCCTTCCTCTCATCATTCTTTACTTTCTATTTATCTTCTATTTCTAACTGTCTTCTGATGAAGGAGTAGTGTCCGATTATCTTCCTGCTATTTCAAGCGTTAAACTAATATATTTCTTCCATTTACTTGTAGTATTTGTTTTGTTATTACTTTTACATACACTCACACACACACATATATATCATCATCATACTTCTGCCTTTCCCTGCTTGCAACAGTGGGACGGGTCTTCTTCAGCACAGCATCTCTGTTTGTCACGGTCCCTCATCATGGTCCCTCGTGATCCCCTTGTCATCTCAGACAGGCATCATATAACCGACCTTTCGTTGGAAGGGAGAAACCCTTCATTGTCAACAGATGAAGCAGCTCCCTAAACTTCTTCCATCCTATCCTTATTCTAGGAAAAAAAGCACCCAGCACTCACTGTAAATGAGGTTGGTGTTAGGAAGGGCATCCAGCTGTAGAAATCAAGCCAGAATCAGTTCCCATCCCACCCTTGCAAGCAGGGAAAAGCGAACGTATGATGATGATGATGATGATGATATATACCCCCCCCCCCCCCATCCCTGCGTGATCTCTGCAATCTCAGGTGTAGTGTTCTCTTTGTCTGAGCAATTGTCTTTAGAGTTTGTTGTCAATTGCTACTACCATCATTAAGTTGTCAACCAGTGGTGGAACCTGTTTGTAGGTCAGACCCTCATACTGCTACATACACTCTCATGTATAGGTGTGTATATATATATATATATATACATGTGTGTGTGTGTCTTGTTTGAAGGGATATATGACATACACACAGACACACAGACACAAACACACACATACATGTATATATATATATATACTCACCTTTACAGACACAAACACACACATACATGTGTATGTATATATATACACACACATACATGTATATTTTATATATATATATATATATACACACACCTATACAGACACAAACACACACATACATGTGTGTATATATATATAACAATATCGGTTTCAACACACGATTTCAGATAAAGAATCTTGCTAAACAAATTCAGAAACGAAATATATATATATTTATACACACACACCTATACAGACACAAACACACACATATATATATATATACACACACACACACACCTATACAGACACAAACACACACACATACATGTGTGTATATATATATATACACACACCTATACAGACAAACACAAAAACACACATGTATATATATATATATATACACACAGTCATATATATGTGGGGGAGGGGGAACTTCTTGTTTGGAAGGATGTATGACATACACACATGCACACATATGTATATACATACACCTACTCACATGCATATATACACACATATCTATATACATACACCTACTCATATGTATATATACACACATATCTATATACATACACCTACTCATATGTATATATACACACATATCTATATACATACACCAGCAAACCCAAGGTTCATATTTCAGTCCATAAAACTCTTAACCATTATATTATTGGCAGTATTGGTAGAGGGCCGGACGCCATGCTTTGACGCATAGAGTTACGTCCCTTTACTTTCTGAGTTCAAATTCCGCCGAGGTTAACTTTGCCTTTCATCCTTACGGGGTCAATAAAATAAAGTACCAGTAATACACTGGGTAATTGCTGGCCTTGTGCCTAACGTAGAAACAATTATATTATACATACCTATATGTATATATACATACATTAACCAGATTAATAAATTTAACCACAAACCACTTATATACAGATACCAACCCAAATCGACAGCTTATATAACATTACTTTTGCATTTGCGGTGAATTGGCAGTGTCAGTAGAGGGTTGGACGCCATGCTTTCCAGCGTAGAGTTACGTCCCTTTACTTTCTGAGCTCAAATCCTGTCGAGGTTAACTTTGCCTTTCATCCTTAAGGAGTTGATAAAATAAAGTACTAGTAATGCACTGGGGTAATTGCTGGCCTTGTGCCTAAAGTAGAAACAATTATATTATATTATACATACCTACAACCATATATACTCACATGCACTCTTACATATATACACACATGCACTCTTACATATATACTCACATGCACTCTTACATATATACACACATGCACTCTTACATATATACACACATGCACTCTTACATATATACACACATGCACTCTTACATATATACACACATGCACTCTTACATATATACTCACATGCACTCTTACATATATACTCACATGCACTCTTACATATATACTTACACACAGATAGTGATGGAGGCACATGGCTTAGTGGTTAGAGCATTGGGCTTGCAATCGAAAGGTTGTGAGTTCAATTCTCAGACCGGGTGATGTATTGTTTCCTTGAGCAAGACACTTTATTTCACATTGCTCCAGTTTACTCAGCTGTAGACTACATGTAGACTACATTAGATGATAGGACTGAGGTCCCTATCATTCCACTGTAAAGTGGTAGTGGAGGTGCCATGGCAAAAAAAGGCACCCAGCACTCGCTGTAAATGAGGTTGGTGTTAGGAAGGGCATCCAGCTGTAGAAATCAAGCCAGAATCAGTTCCCGTATGAGCAAGACAAGGTCAGCCGACTGGACACTGCCCACAACAGGACAACCCGTCTAACCTATGCTAGCGTGGAAGAATGGACGTAAAACGGTGATGATGATGCTGATGATATATATATATATACCTAGCTAAAGGTAAACCCCTCTACTTAGCTTTTGTCGACTTGGAGAAAGCCTTCGACAGAGTCCCCCGCTCCATTATCTGGTGGGCTCTTAGAAAACTAGGGGTTGACGAATGGCTTGTGAGAGCTATACAAGCCATGTATAAAGAAACAGTCAGCAAGGTTAGAATTAACGAATATAGTGAAGAGTTTAGCGTAAAAGTTGGCGTCCACCAGGGCTCTGTTCTCAGCCCCCTACTATTTATTATTGCCCTTCAGGCTATAACAGAGGAGTTCAAGACCGGCTGCCCATGGGAACTCCTATACGCAGACGACCTGACACTCGTAGCTGAATCAATGGCCGAGCTAGAGAAGAAATTCCAAACATGGAAGCACGGCCTAGAATCAAAAGGACTTAAAATTAACCTGGCTAAGACTAAAGTTCCAGTTTGTAGGAAAGAAAATAAGGCGGCGGTCCCTTCTGGGAAATGGTCATGCTCAGTGTGTAGGAAAGGCGTAGGTAGAAACTCCATTTTATGTCCCAAATGCAAAGTATGGGTGCATAAAAGATGTAGTGGGATCACAGGTAAGCTAACTAAGAACATAGATTTTACATGTGGCCGGTGCTCTGGTGCAATAAGTAGCAGCAAGTGCCCACAAAATACTAGCTCTTTCAATTGCGCAGAGGGTTCTATAGAAATAGTGGACAGCTTCCGTTACCTGGGCGATAAAATCAGTAGTGGGGGAGGGTGCTCTGAAAGTACAGTAGCTAGAGTCAGAACTGGTTGGAAAAAGTTCAGAGAGCTTATACCACTATTAGCTGCTAAAGGGTTCTCCCTAAAAATGAAAGGCAGGTTGTATGATGCCTGCATACGAACAGCAATGTTGCATGGCAGTGAGACCTGGGCATTGTGTGCAGAGGATATACGCAGACTAGAGAGGAACGAAGCTTGCATGCTCCGCTGGATGTGTAACAGTAATATACGTGAACGGCAAAGCATAAACGAACTAAGGAAAAAATTAGAAATAAGAGGGATCAGATGTTGTTTACTCGAGAGAAGGCTACGTTGGTATGGACACGTGATGCGCATGAAAGTCGATAGCTGTATAACAAAGTGCAGGGCAATAAAGATAGACGGTAGCCACGGAATAGGCAGACCTAGAAAAACCTGGGACGAGCTGATAAACTCCGACCTCACACACTTACACCTCTCCAAGACAATGTCACTGGACCGAGACCTTTGGCGGTACTCAGTAACAGAGAAAACCCACCTTACCTAAATACATAGTAAAACCTACTACAGCCAGTAGGCATCTCTAACAAAATACACCCCGTCCCACCACTCCCACCCCATCCACACCACCCCGTTCTATGTAAAGTTATGTTGGTGCCGCGCCATCCAGGCCGAAACAAATGAGATCGTGTAGGTGTCACGACAAAAAAACGAAGTCCACGCTGTAATGTGGCCGTGTAGGCAACACGGTAAAAACCTCCCAGACCCACACTGTAAATGTGGTTGGTGTTAGGAAGGGCATCCAACTGTAGAAAACCTGCC
>OZ024749.1:12625341-12627841 GCA_964016885.1 Eledone cirrhosa | reverse complement strand
GGGAGAAAGGCAGTCTCCCCCATATCGACCCAATAGAGGGACCAGCAGTGTTAGTCGAGGGGAGTATAATAAGTAAGGCAATCAAGGATATGAAGACGGGTAAGGCGGCTGGGCCTTCGGAAATAGTTGCTGAGATGCTGAAGGCATCTGGCACGGTGGGACACACCATGGTCACCCGCATAGTTAACCAAGTCGTACAGAATGGGGTTGTTCCGAAGGACTGGCATAGCAGCATCATCGTTAACTGTTATAAGGGTAAAGGAGACGCCCTAGATAGGAGTAACTATAGAGGCATTAAATTAATCGACCAGGTCATGAAGGTCACGGAAAAAGTAATAGCGCAACTAATCAGAGAGAGAATTGACCTAGATGAAATGCAGTTCGGGTTTGTGTCAGGCAAAAGTACCACAGACGCTCTTTTCATAGTACGACAACTACAGGAGAAGTACCTAGCTAAAGGTAAACCCCTCTACTTAGCTTTTGTCGACTTGGAGAAAGCCTTCGACAGAGTCCCCCGCTCCATTATCTGGTGGGCTCTTAGAAAACTAGGCGTTGACGAATGGCTTGTGAGGGCTATACAAGCCATGTATAAAGAAACAGTCAGCAAGGTTAGAATTAACAACGAATATAGTGAAGAGTTTAGCGTAAAAGTTGGCGTCCATCAGGGCTCTGTTCTCAGCCCACTACTATTTATTATTGCCCTTCAGGCTATAACAGAGGAGTTCAAGACAGGCTGCCCATGGGAACTCCTATACGCAGACGACCTGACACTCATAGCGGAATCAATGGCCGAGCTAGAGAAGAAATTCCAAACATGGAAGCACGGCCTAGAGTCAAAAGGACTTAAAATTAACCTGGCTAAGACCAAAGTACTAGTTTGTAGGAAAGAAAACAAGGCGGCGGTCCCTTCTGGGAAATGGTCGTGCTCGGTGTGTAGGAAAGGCGTAGGTAGAAACTCCATTTTATGTCCTAAATGCAAAGTATGGGTGCATAAAAGATGTAGTGGGATCACAGGTAAGCTAACTAAGAACATAGATTTTACATGTGGCCGGTGCTCTGGTGCAATAAGTAGCAGCAAGTGCCCACAAACTACTAGCTCTTTCAATTGCGCAGAGGGTTCTATAGAAATAGTGGACAGCTTCCGTTACCTGGGCGATAAAATCAGCAGTGGGGGAGGGTGCTCTGAAAGTACTGTAGCTAGAGTCAGAACTGGTTGGAAAAAGTTCAGAGAGCTTATACCACTATTAGCTGCTAAAGGGTTCTCACTAAAAATGAAAGGCAGGTTGTACGATGCCTGCATACGAACAGCAATGCTGCACGGCAGTGAGACCTGGGCATTGTGTGCAGAGGATATACGCAGACTAGAGAGGAACGAAGCTTGCATGCTCCGCTGGATGTGTAACAGTAATATACGTGAACAGCAAAGCATAAACGAACTAAGGAAAAAATTAGAGATAAGAGGGATCAGATGTTGTTTACTCGAGAGAAGGCTACGTTGGTATGGACACGTGATGCGCATGAAAGTCGATAGCTGTATAACAAAGTGCAGGGCAATAAAGATAGACGGTAGTCACGGAATAGGCAGACCTAGGAAAACCTGGGACGAGCTGATAAACTCCGACATCACACACTTACACCTCTCCAAGACAATGTCACTGGACCGAGACCTTTGGCGGTACTCAGTAACAGAGAAGACCCGCCTTACCTAAATATATAGTAAAACCTACTCCAGCCAGTAGGCATCTCTAACAAAATACACCCCGTCCCACCACCCCCGCCCCCACCCCATCCACACCACCCCGTTCTATGTAAAGTTATGTTGGTGCCGCGCCATCGAGGCCGAAACAAATGAGATCGTGTAGGTGTCACGACAAAAAAACACACAGTCCACGCTGTAATGTGGCCGTGTAGGCAACACGGTAAAAACCTCCCAGACCCACACTGTAAATGTGGTTGGTGTTAGGAAGGGCATCCAACTGTAGAAAACCTGCCAGACAGTCCTATGCGAGCAAGACAGTCACTCTTGCCTCAAGTGGGACTACCCCCGTCCAAACCCATGCAAGCGTGGAACACGGACGTTAAACGTTGATGATGATGATGATGATGATGATATATATGTATATATATATGTATATATATATATGTATATATATATATATATGTATGTATATATATATATGTATATATATATATATGTATATATATATATATGTATATATATATATATATGTATGTATATATATATGTATGTATATATATATGTATGTATATATATATGTATGTATATATATGTATGTATATATATATGTACGTATATATATATATATGTATGTATATATATATGTATGTATATATATATATATGTGTATATATATATATATAGTTATGTAATAAACAACATAAGGCAATTATTTCATTTACCAGTGGTTTCTTAAAAGCAAAAAAATTTTGTTTTCAATCATCAGAATGAAAAAATCCTGGCGTATTTATTGACGTTGGA
>OZ024749.1:12612841-12615341 GCA_964016885.1 Eledone cirrhosa | reverse complement strand
TACTATAGAGGTCAAGATGTTGATCTCAAAGTTACCCTTATGTCATTTTTTGAATCTCTGCTCAAGAAGATGTATCAGCTGATCAACTCCCAGTATCAAATGAACGAACGTTATCTAGAGTGTGTTGGTTCTCAAATGAAGAACCTTCAACCATTCTTGGACATACCTAAAAAATTGTCACAGCGTGTTAAGCGGTCATTCATAGTGGCTCGGACTTTTGTACAAGGCCTAAGTGTTGGCCGAGATGTCATCATAAATATATCTAAGGTAATGTGGTACATTTAACATGTCTCTTTTTCTGGCTGAGGGTTGGTGATTTAACTATTAACATATTGCATGTCAATGTCAGTTATTTTAGAAGCCGTGGTTTGAAATAAACTTTAACCCTTTAGCATTTAACTGGCTCTATCCGGCCAGAATTCTTTCCCCTTTTTGAAACTGGCTGTAACCAGCAGTTCACATCAGCGTTAAGATATCATTCTTAAAATAAACAATAACATCATCAAAATCTTGTAGATTCCTATCATGTTGTTACAGCTCACATCTATGTAGGTTTAGCTGGCCACCAATGTGGGTGTATCTTATAGGAGGTTTCTTGGGTGTTTTAATGATAGGGTCCTGTCTCAAACTGATCCTGCTGTATCCCCAAGCGAGACCAACCGAGCTCGTGGGGTCTACTCCTGGGTCTCCTGCTAGCTGTTTTGTCTGTAAACCGTGTCCAACGATTCTAACATTCTCGCCCATAGTATCTTGATAAGTATATATTGTATTAGGATGAAAGACTTGACTGAAAAACAAGAGTGAAACAATGGCATAAACAAGTCAGGATCACTGATATCACAACAAATTGGATAATGATAGCAGACTGCCTGTATGGATTTAGCAGAAAATCTGTAGAAACAAGTTTGTTAATTCAAACATTTATAGTATCTTTCCTAGTGGACTGATTATTGGAAACGTTTGCAGTACTAATATGGTACATTTAACATAATCTCTCTTTCTGGCTGAGGGTTGGTGATTTAGCTGTTAACGTCCTGTAAGGATTTAGCAAAAAATATGTAGAAAATATTTGTTAATTCAAATGTTTATAGTATCTTTCCTAGAGGACCAATAATTAATTTTTAATGTCTTGCTAAAGCGATTTTGTAATTCAAATATTTATAGTATCTTTACTAGTGGATGGAAAATTTGCAGTAATAAAGTAAAGAATTTAATTTTTAATGTGTAGTAAACAGTTTAATTTTTCATAGTGCTGTTTTGTACTTTTCAAGAATTTCTTGCTAATGTGGTTTCATGTGGTTTGGTAATTGAAATGTTTATAGTACCTTTAATATTTAATGTGATGTAGTCATAGAGTTGTTTTGTACTTTACAAGAATTTCTTGCTAATGTGGTACATGTACCTTATTGCTTTCCTTAACCCTTTAGCATTTAAACCAGCTGTATCTAGCCAGAATTCTCTCACCTCTTTCTGTTCAAACTGGTCGTAACCAGCTGCTCATACTGACATTAAGGTATTCTCAAAATAAATAACATCAAAATCTTGTAGATTTGATATTATGTAAGATAAAGCCTTTACCCCAAAATACAATAGTATATATAAAGAGTAATGTAAATGTTAAAGGGTTAATATATTTTCTGTCTTGCTTTACTAACATTTGCTTATTGTCAATTATGGGATTTGGCAGAACCGGTAGAACATCGGATCAAATACTTTGCAGTATTTGGTCAGCTATACTCACTGCCAATGTAGGTAGCCTTATCAGGACCAGATTTAGGGCACCCTATGCCCTAAACACTGTTCAACATGGCTGCCCCACTTTAGCACTTTCAATGGAGGCACATGGCTTAGTGGCTAGAGCATTGGCCTTGCAATCAAAAGGTTGTGAGTTCAATTCTCAGACCGGGTGATGTGTTGTTTCCTTGAGCAAGACACTTTATCTCACATTGCTCCCTGGGGTCCCTATCATTCCACTGCAAAGTGGTCATGGAGGTGCCACGGCAAAAAAAGCACCCAGCCCACACTGTAAAGTGGACGTGTAGGCGCCATGGAAAAAAAGCAGCCAGCACTCACTGTAAATGAGGTTGGTGTTAGGAAGGGCATCCAGCTGTAGAAATCTAGCCAGAATCAGTTCCCGTCCCACCCTTGCAAGCAGGAAAAGCGGACATAAAATGATGATGATGATTGGCTAACTGACAAATCACTAGCCTTGTAGCTTAATTAAAAACCATTATTACCTGCCTACTGCCACCACACCACATACCACAGCCACCACATCACTATACCATGGTCATCATACTACTATCACTATACTACAGTCAACATACTACAGTCACCATACCCCTATCACCACTCCACTATACCATGGTCATCATACTACTATCACTATACTACAGTCACCATACCCCTATCACCACCCCACTATACCATGGTCATCATACTACTATCACTATACCACAGTTACAATACCATTATCACTATACCATCATACCACACCACT
>OZ024749.1:12597841-12607841 GCA_964016885.1 Eledone cirrhosa | reverse complement strand
TATGTATATATATATATATATATATATATATATTCCTATGCGAGCAAGACAACCACTCTTGCCTCAAGTGGGAAAACTCCCGGCCAAACCCATGCAGGTTTGGAAGATGGACGTTAAACGATGATGATGATGATGATGACAAGTGGATGCTTAGTAAAATCGAATCTTTGGCTGTGGCCAAGCTAATGACCTACAATTAGGAATGAGTAGCAAAGCACTCAATAAGGTTGCAGGCCTTAGAGTAATAACATACGTTTAGATAGCTTGACAAATTGAAAATTGCGGCAGCAAAACCCAGCCATACAATACCAAAACCCAGCCATACAATACCAAAACCCAGCCATACAATACCAAAACCCAGCCATACAATACCAAAACCCAGCCATACAATACCAAAACCCAGCCATACAGTACCAAAACCTAGCCATACAATACCAAAACCCAGCCATACAATACCAAAACCCAGCCATACAATACCAAAACCTAGCCATACAATACCAAACCCAGCCATACAATACCAAAACCCAGCCATACAATACCAAAACCCAGCCACACAATACCAAAACCCAGCCACACAATACCAAAACCCAGCCACACAATACCAAAACCCAGCCACACAATACCAAAACCCAGCCATACAATACCAAAACCCAGCCATACAATACCAAAACCCAGCCACACAATACCAAAACCCAGCCACACAATACCAAAACCCAGCCACACAATACCAAAACCCAGCCACACAATACCAAAACCCAGCCATACAATACCAAAACCCAGCCATACAATACCAAAACCCAGCCACACAATACCAAAACCCAGCCACACAATACCAAAACCCAGCCATACAATACCAAAACCCAGCCACACAATACCAAAACCCAGCCACACAATACCAAAACCCAGCCATACAATACCAAAACCCAGCCATACAATACCAAAACCCAGCCATACAATACCAAAACCCAGCCATACAATACCAAAACCCAGCCACACAATACCAAAACCCAGCCATACAATACCAAAACCCAGCCACACAATACCAAAACCCAGCCATACAATACCAAAACCCAGCCACACAATACCAAAACCCAGCCATACAATACCAAAACAACGAAGAAACTAATCAGGTTAAACAACAGACCTGGACATATCAAACGATATTTTGCAATACGTTCAATAGGTTTCTATGAATCCAGAATCATCCATCCAGCTTATGTAATGTGTAAACCTGTGGTATTCCACGATCGAACAGAGGATTCACGTCATCAACAGGAAATTTTGTTCTATGCCTGGAGCCGGTGTGGACTGGATCACTGAAGGGCTATCATTTGTAGCTCCCAGTGTTTCACTGTCACGTGTTATTTCCGACAAGGGAAGTAACCCCCGGTTTTATTAGTTTCACGCTTTATATGAAAAGGGAGAAAGAAAGTTCGACGTGTCAGGCTTTAGCCCTTCTTCAAGAGTACAAATTTAGAGACAGGATCACAAAGGAGATACAGAAATAAAGGTGGTCCAAGTACATTATATATAATGTAGAATATTGTATGTTTGAGAAGGCTAAAACAATGCAAAATGGATGATAAAATGCAGGTAACAAAAATATTTGTTACTTCAAAGTGATAAGACGAGAATGTTTCTCTCTGAGAGTTTCCCATACTCTGACGAAGGCATTTTTAAGTCTCGAAATATTAGGATAAAAAAAAAAGATAATAATAAATACCAGGTAACTAACTTTTTGTTACCTTCATTTTACCATATTTCACACTGTCTTAGGCTGTTAAACATATCACTTTATACATTATATACTATACACAATGTTCCAAGCAGACTACAACATTCTACTAATATATATATATATATATATATATATATATATATATATATATATATATATATATATATGTGTATATGTAGGAGGTGAGTTTTATTGTAGTACAATAAAGCAATGCAGATATCGGATAAGTAGCACTCTACAGTTTGTAGGACTGGAGTATAAATAATATATAAGATCAAAAGATGGTTAAAAGAGTTATGTTGATTTAAAGCTGCACTATTCACAAGTGTTTTTTGACCTTCATATCATGTCTCCCTATTTTATCTGACGAAAACGCAAATGTTATTGCATGATGATATTTGTTTTTGAAATGCGCATAATAAAATACATAGAACTCTTTTAACCATCTTTTGATCTTATATATTATATATATTTATATATATATATATACATCATCATCATTATCATCATCATCATCATCATCATCAGCATGATCATCATCATCATCATCGTCATCATCATCATCATCATCATCATCATCATCATCATGATGATGATCATCATCATCATCATCATGTTGATCATCATCATGATCATTATGATCATCATGATCATGATGATGATGATGATGTCCATATCATTCCACTGCAAAGTGGTCGTGGAGGTGCTACAGTCGTGGAGGTACCTACTAACTGTAGGTTTCACTTTATACATAGGCAAGGCGGGTCTTCTGTTTTACTGCGTAGCGCCAAAGATCTCGGTCCAGTGACATTTTCTTAGAGAGGTGTAAGTGTGTAAGGTCGGAATTTATCATGTTGTCCCAGGTTTTTCTGGGTCTACCTACTCCGTAACTTCCATCAATTTTGATCGTCCTGCACTTTTTTATACAGCTGTCATTTTGCATGCGTATCATGTGACCATACCAACATAGTCTTCTCTCAAGTAAACAGCATCTGATCCCTCTTATTCCTAATTTCTCACTTAGTTCATTTATGTTTTGCCGTTCATGTATATTACTCTATTACACATCCAGCGGAGCATGCAAGCTTCGTTCCTTTCCAGTCTGCGCAGGTCCTCTGCATACAATGCCCATGTCTCACTGCCATGTAGCATTGCTGTTCGTATACAGGCATCATACAATCTGCCTTTAATTTTTTGAGAGAAACCTTTTGTGGCCAACAGCGGTATAAGCTCTCTGAACTTTTTCCATCCCGTTCTGACTCTAGCTACTGTACTTTCAGAGCACCCTCCACCACTGCTGATTTTGTCACCCAAGTAACGGAAAGTGTCCACTATTTCTATAGAACCATCTGGGCCATACAAGGAGCTAGTATCCTGTGGGCACTTGCTACTTATTGCACCTGAGCATCGGCCACATATAAAATCTACGTTCTTAGATAGTTTACCTGTGATCCCACTACATCTTTTATGTACCTATAGTTTGCATTTGGGACATAAAATGGAATTTCTAACTACTCCTTTCCTACACACTGAGCATGGCCATTTCCCAGAGGGGACCAGTGCCCTATTTTCCTTTCTACATACTAGAACTTTAGTCTTAGACAAGTTAACTTTAAGGCCTTTTGAATCTAGGCCATGCTTCCATGTTTGGAATTTCTTCTCTAGTTCAGCCATAGATTCAGCTATGAGAGTTAGATCATCTGCGTGTAGGAGTTCCCATGGGCAGCCGGTCTTAAACTCCTCTGTTATAGCCTGAACAACAATAATGATTAGGAGGGGGCTAAGGACAGAACCTTGATAAACACCAACTTTTACACTAAATTCTTCACTATATTTATTGTTAATTCTAACCTTACTGACTGTTTCTTTATACATGCCTTGTATAGTTCTCACAAGCCATTCATCTACACCTAGTTTTCTAAGAGCCCACCAGATAATGGAGTGGGGACTCTCTCAAAGGCTTTCTCCAGGTCTACAAAAGCTAAGTAGAAGGGTTTATTTTTAGCTAGGTACTTCTCCTGTAGTTGTCATACAAGGAAAAGAGCGTCTGTGGTACTTTTACCTAACACAAACCCAAACTGAATTTCATCTAGATCAATTCGCTCTCTGAGTAGTTGCTCTATAACTCTTTCTGTGACCTTCATCACCTGGTCAACTAACTGAATGCCTCTATAGTTTCCCCTATCTAGAGCATCTCCTTTACCCTTGTAGCAGTTAATGATGATGCTGTTACACCAGTCTTTTGGTATGACCCCATTCTGTATTACTTGGTTTACTATCCGGGTGACCATAGTGGGTCCCACTATTCCATATGCTTTCAACATCCCTGTAGGCCCAGCTGCCTTGCCTGTCTTCATATCTTTGATTGCCTTACTTATTATACTCCCTTTAACTTGCACTGCTGGTCCTTATTGGATCGATTTGGGGCAGACTATCTTTTTCCCATTTATTCTCCTCATTTAGTAGTCTCTCGTAGTGACACTTCCAATCTAATTTCTTATCAGCATCAGTGAGGGCAAGTAACCATTATCATTATGGACACACACACACACACACACACACACACACACACATATATATATTGATTTAGTAATTTGCTTACAGCATAGCTATGATGCCTCATCTGAGCAAGTTGAATGTCCGAATGAACATTCCCTTAACTGAAACATCATAGCTATGCCATAAGAAAACAGTAAAGGAATACATATATATATATATATATATATGTATATTTTGTTATACTTTGGGAGGGTCATGTTGCCAATAAGAAACACATGCACCAGTTGCTTTCACTCTAATGTATTATAAATTAAATTATAAATTTAAAAATTTATAAATTTCTGGTTGGAGTGAAAGCAATTGGTGCGTGTGTTCCTTATTGGCAACATGACCCTTCCAAAGTATAACAATATCGGTTTCAACACACGTTTTCAGATAAAGAATCTTGGTAAACAAATCCAGAAATATATATATATTTCATTTCTGAATTTGCCTTAGGGTACAGATGAAACACTGTTAGCTAATAAGACAATGTATTTCTAAGCACTCTTTGGTTATTGCTAAACCTATATATATATATATATATATATATATATATATATATACCATATTAACAAATGTTTACTCCAAATAATTGTTGAGTGCTTTATATCAGTTATAAAAATATTTGCTTGTTGTATCCCAACAATTTAAATAGAACTTTTGCATATATATATATATATATATATATATATATATATATATTTGGAGGCACATGGCTTAGTGGTTAGGGCATTGGGCAATCGAAAGGTTGTGAGTTCAATTCTTAGACCGGGTGATGTGTTGTTTCCTTGAGCAAGACACTTTATTTCACATTGCTCCAGTTTACTCAGTTGTAGAAATGAGATGACAGGGACTGGGGTCCCTACCTTTCCACTGCAAAGTGGTCGTGGGGGCACCACGGTAAAAAAGCACCCAGCCCACACTGTAAAGTGGATGTGTAGGCGCCACGGAAAAAAAGCACCCAGCACACACTGTAAATGAGGTTGGTGTTAGGAAGGGCATCCAGCTGTAGAAATCAAACCAGAATTAGTTCCCGTCCCACCCTTGCAAGCAGGGAAAAGCGGACGTAAAATGATGATGATGATGATGATATGTATATGTGTGTGTGTTTGAACAATTAAAACAGAAGTCAGGTGTAGGTAGGTAGATAGTTCATTGTTTTACGATCGTTTCAGAGGGTCGATTGAATGGTGGAGATTGATGTATTGACCAGTATGTTAGTGGTTAAATTACTACCCATTACTAGTCTCGAAGATCCTGTCCTCCTCAAAAACACTAAACTAATTTTATTTACTAGAAGTATATATATATATAGACTCAAGTGATAGGGTATACAGAAATAAGTTGATGGGATGTGTAGTATATCCGAATGGTTCCTGAAACTGTAGATGGTGGAGTTATAGGGTGCATTAAGAAGGAAAGATACTAAGAATACCAGTATATATATATATATATATCGTCATCATCATCATTTTATGTCCGCTTTTCCCTGCCTTGCTAGGATTGGACTTGTCCTGTTGTGGGCAGTGTCCTATGGGTTGACCTTGTCTTGCTCATACGGGAACTGATTCTGGCTTGATTTCTACAGCTGGATGCCCTTCCTAACACCAACCTCATTTACAGTGAGTGCTGGGTGCTTTTCTTTGCCGTGACACCTCCACGACCACTTTGCAGTGGAATGATAGGGACCCCAGTCCTATCATCTCATTTCTACAGCTGAGTAAACTGGAGCAATGTGAAATAAAGTGTCTTGCTCAAGGAAACAACACATCACCCGGTCTGAGAAGTGAACTCACAACCTTTCGATTGCAAGCTCAATGGTCTAACCACTAAGCCATGCGCCTATGTATATCGTTGAAATGTTGAAAGTACAGGCAGTCTGAAATCTGATGAGTGTATTTTAATGTTTGTCATCTCTTCTCATCCATTCTATTTTTTCCTTTCTATCAATTCTTCGAGCCAACTCACTTTTTGTCACTGATTTCTATCCTTCGAGCTAATGCTTTACCCAACGACACTTCAACAGCATTTTGCTGTTTTAACTGCTTCTTTACGCCGACTCATCCCATTTTCCTCTCTATTCTGATACACTTGCGTCTCAAAAATCGATATTCAAGTTAATTTTGTTTATATAAATATATATTTACATTGAAAAGCAGACCAAAGACTGTTAATTATATCATATTTTAATTAACACACATTTCTTCCACATCTTGAGATATCAAATCAATTATAAGTTAATTAATTATATGAAAAAAAGATTGGATTCTTCAGAATTGATAAAGAATACAAGAAACAATTTTACCTCTTTGAATCATTTTGTATACAACCTTACCGCAATGGTTAATATTTACATTTGAATATATATTGTGTTAATTTTGAAAAGGACACTCAAATGAATGCAAAATACAACATCAATTATCAATAAGGCACTCAAACAAACTAAATTTCCTATGACTTTGAGTTATGTACTTGAGCAGAATAGATTACAATGTTCTGTAAAAAAAAACATATATACATGTATAAATTTAAAAGAGCAATTTATATAAAATACACCATACACACACACATATATATATATATATATATATATATATATATATATATATATATATTTAAACACAAAAAATGTTCAGAATAAAAACCTATAAGTTTATATAAACCTGCACAGATGAATATATAAATACATATACATACATACATCTACATAACTATGCAGCCACAATTCAATATATACAAATATACAAAGAAACAGGATATATCATTTGAGAAACAACTAGTATTTTATATATGTATATATATATTATATATATATATATATACATATAACAAGTATTGATTAAACCTAAAATTAGCTTATATATATATCATAGATATAGTAAGTACTTGAAAAGTCTTTATTTTTTACAATTGTTTCAAAGGATAAGATCACAATTTAATCCATAAATGTAGATACAATCAATATTTGAATCAATAAGTCCACGTGTTATTGAGAGCAAATCATAATCCGAACCTCTTCAGAACATATAAACAAATCTCCCAAAAATATGTCACTTAGGGACAAGTTACATGTGTGTCTGTCTGTATGTATATATATATATATATATATATATATATATATATATATATAATATAGAAAGGCTTGTGTATGTATGTGTAATAAATATCCATGAATGGGGAAAAGGAAAACAGTGTTAATCAGGGATGAGAGGCGATATATTATATTATTTATGTTCAATGGTAGTGGATTGGCAGTATCGGTAGAGGGTCAGACGCCATGCATTGCAGCAAAGAGTTATGGCCCTTTATGGTCTGAGTTCAAATCCCGCCGAGGTTAACTTCGCCTTTCATCCTTACGGGGTTGATGAAATAAAGTACCAGTAATGTACTGGGATAATTGCTGGCCTTGTGCCAAAAGTAGAAATAATTATATTATTTATGTTCATACGTGGAACAAAAGCACTACCTAAGGTTTCAAGGTCCTATATTGACCATATTTCCAGATATTTCCTCTTGGCATACTGTTTTCATAAAGAAGTGTTAATGATATCTTCAAACTTGTGTCTGAAGAATAGGTCAGAAATTTGATCCCTCTTACAATCTAGAGATATGGTCAATATTGAACCTTGAAATCTTACATAGTGCTTTTGTTCAATCCATTGATTGAACAAGGTTAAAGTTGAAAGATATTTACTGCAGACCTAACATTATATCAGGAACCATGAAATTATACAGACTGAATTTTAATATTTAAGTTGTTACCGAGATGTTATAACAACTCTAATAATTATGAAATAATCAATAATATTTAACTAGATGTAAGAAGAATATATTAATATAAATATTGTAATACTAGCAGAGGTACCCGGCGTTGCTCGGATATTAAATAGCAGTTATGTATACCATTTATGTCAATACTTCAGTGCTGCTTCGAAAACTATACTTTTACAAAATCATCGGCTTTTTCCAAAAGAGGGTTCCTGCCCCCAGGGGTCCCCTACTCAATATGTGCCAATTCTGAGAGTTCACATACATCTGTAGAACAAACGTAGCCCATGTGTCAAGTTTTGTGAAAATCGGTTGCGAACTCCAGAAGTTATGACGTTTTGTTGCATTGCACTGCAGTGCTTCAGTCGACTCCAAGGAGGTGGTTAAAGGGGGTTATCTGCTGGGAGGCCCTATAATCAATATCTGGAAAAATGAAAGTGCCCATGACCATCCGGAGTACATAAGTAACCTATGTCTTAAGTTTGGTGAAAATACTGTAGAAGGTTTACACACACGCGCACGCCCGTGTGTGTTTGTGTGTCATTTCATCATTTCATTTTACGTCCGCTTTTCCCTGCTTGCAAGGGTGGGACGGGAACTGATTGTGGCTTGATTTCTACAGCTGGATGCCCTTCCTAACACCAACCTCATTTACAGTGAGTGCTGGGTGCTTTTTAGCCGTGGCACCTCCACGACCACTTTACAGTGGAATGATAGGGACCTCTGTCCCTATCATCTCATTTCTACAGCTGAGTAAACTGGAGCAATGTGAAATAAAGTGTCTTGCTCAAGGAAACAACACATCACCCGGTCTGAGAATTGAACTCACAACCTTTCGATTGCAAGGCCAATGCTCTAACCACTAAGCCATGTGCCTTCATGTGTGTGTATGTATTTGTGTGTGCGTATGTATATGTATGTGTATGTACTGGCCTAAATCTTCACTATTTACTTTTACTATTTTAAGGCAAAGTTAAAATCCTGTCAAGGTTAACTTTGCCTTTCATCCTTATGGGGTCGATAAAATAAAGTACCAGTAATGTACTGGATAATTGCTGGCCTTGTGCAAAAAGTAGAAATATCTATTTTAATAACCTCTGTCATTTTCGTTTACAATTTTATTTACATCATTCTTAAACTCCGGGGTGGAAATCATTCGGTTATTTTAAATAGAATATTAGTCTAACGACTCCATTTACACCATAAACTTGGTCTTGTCTTTGCATGAAATTGTTCTTCTCGGTCCACATAACGACATATTATCCTCGCTTTTTTGCCGTTCATTACTAGGGAACGTCTTCACAAACCAAAATATCGTCTTCCTGTTTTCCTTCGGTTGCAACGTTTCTCGAAATATTTAATTCTGCGTTCACAGATTGAATTTTTTAGTTTAAGAAGATCCCGTTAATGTTGAAAGCAGCGGTTCTTTGCTTAAACTTTCTTTGTTTCTCAACCCCTCTCCCTTTTTTCTCATACCCTCTCTCTCTCTCTCTCTCTCTCTCTCTCTCTCTCTCTCTCTCTCTCACTCATACCCCCTCTCTTTCTCTTTCTCTCTCACTCACACCCCTCTCTTTCTCTTTCTCTCTCACTCACCCCTCTCTCTCTCTCTTCCTCTACAGAATGGAGAACAATAAAGAATGCACAGATCTCACTCTTTCTCTCTCTCTCTCTCTCTCTCTCTCTCTCTCTCTCTCTCTCTGTCTTTATATATATGTGTGTGCGTGTGTGTGTGAACCAGCGTTCGTCGCCATTCTCCCTCCCTCTCTCTCTCTATCTGATTATCTTGTACCTCTCTCTGTATAACGACCTCTCTCTGTATAACGACCTATCTCACTCTCTCTCTCTCTCTCTACATCTCCCTATCTCACTCTCTCTCTACATCTCCCTTTCTCTCTTTAGAAGTATATGTGTGATATATATATATAGAGAGAGAGAGAGTTGCAACATGTATGT
>OZ024749.1:12580341-12592841 GCA_964016885.1 Eledone cirrhosa | reverse complement strand
CAATGGAACATTGTTTCCTCGGTCCGATTTGAAGAAAGTCAATCATTCCTTTATTATTATAATTTCCTTGTTAGTTAGTTTAATAACCAAATGGTTGTTTATTTGTTGATTGTCAAAGCTCTTTCGTCACACATTCTCTGACCTCCTCAGTGACTACTTTTGTTACTAATCAACCAATAAACAAACATCCACTTATTAAACTAACCAACAGGAAATTATAATAATAAATTGAAGTGAAAACCAACAGGTGCATGTGTTTTTATTGGCAGCATGACCCTACCAAAGTACAACAGTAACAACAACGGTTTCAACTCAAGTTTTCAGATAAAAATTCTTGCAAAACAAATACAAAAGCAAAGTACTCACAATTAGGCCCATCTGAGGAGGGAGCTCCAGAAGGTGGGGTGGGGTCTGTTGCAGCGGCTGTCATTGTTCCCAGGAATGCTTTTGTGGTCTTGTCTGCAGGGCGCAACTCCTTTACCGCTGTGCCCTAGGCCCAGATCTCAATCTCCCTCCCCACAGTACTAGAGTCCTTGACATTTCCTTACTTTCCTGGGGGGTTTTTTTTCTCTTTTTTCTTTATATTTTCCTATTTTAAATTCCATTCTTTTCAACCTAAATGTTCTTCCTTCCTCTTTAAACTGTGTTTTGTAAATAAAGGTTATTGATTATTTCATTACTAAAATAGTAACTTGATATACGATTCTTATATGAAATTGTTGGAAGATTTAAATTTAAATAGGAACTTTTTAATTCTTTGACCCTTTAATGTTCAAACCGGCCAAAACCAGCCAGAATTCTCTACCTCTTTCTGTTGAAACTGGTTGTAACTGGTTGCTCAAACTGATGTTAAGGTATTGTTCTCAAAATAAATACTTTCAAAATCTTATAGATTCGATATTATGTGAGATAATTATACGAGATAAAGCCTTTACCATGAAAATATAATAATATATATAGAGTAATGTGAATATAATAGTATATATAGAGTAATGTGAATGTTAAAGGGTTAGTGAGTATATTTCTTATGAAATTCACTCTACTTCAATTAATTAATGAGTAATTTACTAAAATCATTGATTAATTCATTACTTAGATAGTAACTTAACTATTATGTTGGAAGATTTGAATTTATATAGGAACTCATTAACCCTTTAGCATCTAAACCGACCGTATCTGGCCAGAATTCTCTCACCTCTTTATATTCAAACCGGCTGTTCATACTAATGTTAAGGTATTTTTCTCAAAATAAATATCAAAATCTCGTAGATTCGATATTAAGTGACATAAAGCCTTTACCATGAAATAGTAAATATAGAGTAACATAAATGCTAAGCGGTTAGAATGCGTGGTTTTGTTTCATAGAACCAGAGCCAATTTGCCAGGTTTGTAAAAGATCTACCAACTATAAACAAAATCTTTGAGTACATGGAGGTTATAAAAAGATTTAACAGAACCTTCTAGCTGCTTTAAAGATTCCTTTGCTTCACATTTTTCTTTTTTTTATGCTTATTTTACCTCCCATTGGCTTTCCCTATTTAAATATATTCTATTTTATTTTTTATTTTTATTTTAATACTGTCTATTTTGTTTTTTGTTTCTCAACTATAAGAAGTACTAGATACTCCCCCTAGTCTGTCATGACTTACTAGCTCTATACGGACGTCTTTTGTTTCTCAACTATAAGAAGTACTAGATACTCCCCCTAGTCTGTCATGAGTTACTAGCTCTATACGGACGTCTTTTATTTCTCAACTATAAGTACTAGATACTCCCCCTAGTCTGTCATGAGTTACTAGCTCTATACGGACGTCTTTTGTTTCTCAACTATAAGAAGTACTAGATACTCTCCCTAGTCTGTCATGACTTACTAGCTCTATACGGACGTCTTTTGTTTCTCAACTATAAGAAGTACTAGATACTCCCCCTAGTCTGTCATGACTTACTAGCTCTATACGGACGTCTTTTGTTTCTCAACTATAAAAAGTACTAGATACCCCTAGTCTGTCATGACTTACTAGCTCTATACGGACGTCTTTTGTTTCTCAACTATAAGAAGTACTAGATACTCCCTCTAGTCTGTCATGACTTACTAGCTCTATACGGACGTCTTTTGTTTCTCAACTATAAAAAGTACTAGATACCCCTAGTCTGTCATGACTTACTAGCTCTATACGGACGTCTTTTGTTTCTCAACTATAAGAAGTACTAGATACTCCCTCCCCCCTAGTCTGTCATGACTTACTAGTTCTATACGGTCATTTAAATTGATTAAACAAATAAATAAACATCAAAAGTATTAGAAAACACCCTCTCTTGTGGAACCCACCTTAATTTTTTTTCTATAGACCTCAGGAAATCCTGAAAACCCACTATTCTAAAAAGCCTATTTCTAATTACAGATAGAACCCAGTAAGCACTGTAGCTTTAAAATGGCCCAGATGATGCATTGTCAACGCTGTAACCAGGTACCTAACAAGAAACCCTGCACTGAATATTGTACTAAAACTATCCATGCATGTCAACCATATAATAAGGAGTTCAACGATGTGTGGAATTCATATATACGTAAGTTTCTTTCACACTTTTTCTTTTATCTTTTTTTTTCCTTTCAGTTGAGATGTTTTTCTTGTAACTTAAACAAGGAAAACCTCTATATGGTTTCTTCTTTTTTTCTTCTTCTTCTCCTCCTGAAAACCACTAAGTATTATAACTGTTTCTACTTTTGGCACAAGGCCAGCAATTATCCCAGTGCATTACTGGTACTTTATTTTATCGACCCCCGTATGTATGAAAGGCAAAGTTAACCTTGGTGGGATTTGAACTCAGATCTTAAAGGGCCGTAACTATGCTGGAAAGCATGTCCGACCCTCCACCGATACTGCCAATTCAAACACTACCTGGTAATTAGCCAACAATACAGTTCTCTCACAATTATTCCCCTGGACACTAACATAATTACTACTGAGCTTGAAATACATAATTTCACAGATTCAATTTGGACAGTGGGTACTGCTACTGCTGCTGCTGCTACTACTGCTGCTGCTCTTTCTCCTGAGAGAGTTATGGGACAGAATCCTCAAGTATGCCTTCCAGCAGCTCCTGTTAGAAGTAGCCATCTCCAATTGATCTAGCTGGATTCCCAGGCGAAACCAGTCAAGCCCAACCATCTTGCTCAGGGTCTACCCCTGGGTTTCCTGCTGGTTGGTTTTGCCTGTAAAAATCTGTCCAACAATTCTTTCTTGAGACATTCTAACCACATGTCCATTGTATTGTAGCTGTGATCTCTAGATTTGGTTGACTTTGACATGCTAATAATAGCAGTCAGTTCTACCTTAAATCATTGCCTATAAATTTCAAATAATTAAAAAAATAATTAACAATATGGTGGATGTTTAGTAAATATAATTCAAGCTCACAAAGGTGATGACACATGACCAAACTGACTGGTGGAATGGTATGGCTTGGTATGGTCAAGTAACTCCTGATGGAGTCAAAGGGGTGCTGTAGTTGCATACAGTGTTTCTTGGGCATTTTAAGCCTGCCAGAGCTCATCCCCTGCCAGGTCTGAATACAGCTGATTTCTTCCAGAGAATGGAAGTGAGAAAGAGATATAGAGAAAGAAATAACCCAGTACTAGACTGGTACTTTTTTTATCGACCTCAAATGGATGAACAGCATAGTTGGCCTTGGTGGGGTTTGAACTCAGAGAGAGGATAGCCATAATGAACACCACAAGGCATTCTATCTAATGTTCTAACTACTCTGCCAACTTGCCACTTTTATGGAGATACAACATTATATAAAAGACTCATCCATCAGTACAAAAAAGGAAAGATATTGAGAGACTGGAACCTACAGTGTTTGGCAATTAAATAGTTACTATATAGGATCTGAGAGGACACTTCTGCACTTCTGCCTAGCCCAACCTCTCTAGTGCTGGTGCCCTGATAAAATCTACTCCATACAGTCTGCAAAGTGTTAGTGCTGGTGTCATAACAAAATGTATATGTGTGTATGTATGTATATATATATATATATATATATATATATATATATATATATATATATATGAAAGGCATCTAACTGTGATTTATGTGGCCAAATCTACAGTCATTGCCAACCCTGGCCAGACTTGCCTCTCAGCATTAGCGAGCCATGAAATCGTGAAAGCATGGAAGAATTAATGCTAAATGGAAATGATGATGATGTTGATGATATATATATATATATATATATCATCATCATCGTTTTTATGTCTTCTTTTCTATACTTTAAAACCAATAGCGTAAGGTCTTCAAAATGTTTTTAATTAAACATACGGTATTTTGCCAGATATACTATACATACATTCATGTCATCATCATCATCATCATCATCATCATCATTTTACGTCCGCTTTTCCCTGCTTGCAAGGGTGGGACGGGTCTTATTCAGCACAGCATCTCTCCACTCGTCACGGTCCCTCGTCATCTCCACCGTGAGCTTCAATGATCTGAGGTCTGTTCTCACCACCTCCGCCCATGTTTTTCGTGGTCTACCTCTACCACGTCTTCCTTCAACTGGCATTTCTTGGCACTTCTTCACCCATCGGTCATCCTCCATGCGCATCACATGTCCATACCACCTCAGTCTCCTCTCCCGTACACTACATTCTATCCCTCTCAGACACAGTTTCTCTCTCAACACATTTATGCTGGGTCGTTCACGCACATTTACACTGCACATCCAATGGAGCATACTTGCCTCATTTCTCTCCAGCCGTCGCATATCCTCTGCGGTTGCTGCCCATGTCTCACTACCATGCAGCATCGCGCTCCTCACACAGGCATCATACAACCGGCCTTTCGTACGCAGGGAGAAACCCTTCTTCGTCAACAGAGGAAGCAGCTCCCTAAACTTCTTCCAACCCGTCCTTATTCTAGATACTATGGCCTCGGAACACCCTCCTCCCATGCTAATCTGATCTCCTAGGTACCGGAAGCTATCCACCACTTCTATAGCGCCCTCTCGCATTTGAAAAATGTGTCTATCAGTGCGACTTCTACTGTCTAATTTCCCTGTACATCTACTGCATACATATTTCTCCCTACCTGTTAGTTTGCCTGCTATCCCGCTACATCTCTTGTGTACCCAGGACCTGCATTGTGTGCATTTTATAGAATTTATGCCAGTTCCTTTTCTGCATATCGTACATGGCCATTTCCCTGACAGAATCAGGGTTTTGTCCTCTTTTCTACTCATCAACACTTTTGTCTTAGCTAGATTTACTCTCAGTCCTCTTGCTTCCAACTGCTGTTTCCATAGCCGGAATTTATTCTCTAGCTCCTCTACTGATTCTGCTATAAGAGCCAGATCGTCAGCGTAGAGAAGTTCCCATGGACAGCCAGTCTTATGTATACATCGCTATTTCAGAGCACCAATCCTAGTACTTAATTTTTGATGGACCGGCAATTGCTCTGTATAATCAGCTCCTGATTATTACTAGAATTCTATAAGAATCCAGCTTCTATAATTTTCGGCGGAAGAAGGAGTGCGTGGCTCTGGTGATCGCTAAACAGCATGAAACAGACTGTTAGCTTCTCTGGCTTCTTTCACCGAAAAGAAGTAAGTGACATAGTCACTACTTTAAAACCTGATAGCGTATGGTCTTCAAAATGTTTTTAATTAAACATACAGTATATTGCCAAATATACTATACATACATTCATGTATACATCGCTATTTCAGAGCACCAATCCTAATATTATATATATATATATATGGTATATATATATATATATATATATATATATATATATATATATATATATGTGTGTGTGGGAGTCAAACCCACACTTCTTTTTCACTGGCAAACAAGCAAGATGTGTGGTTTCACCTTCCATGTGAGCTGATGCCCATCTTTTTCCATCCAGTGGGTTTATATGTCCTGTAATTATTAGAGCATGTTTGGGTGTGTGTGTGTGTATGGTTGGTTGTGTTATATCAGAGTATATGAAAAATATGAATTGATAAATTTGTAAACCTGTCAAACCAAACTAATTCAAAGAAATTATCATCTGTTATCATTGTTGTTGTTGTTTATTTGATAATTATATTTCATGTGGATAATTATATTTCATGTCACTTCAGTTGCTACGGCAACTATAATATCACTTTAATATTGGTTCATTAATTTCATCTCATTAACATAATTCCTATAACTCTTTCAACTATCTATTTTCATCCCAATCAATTGATATAATTAATAACATCAGCATTTATTTCTAACATAGTGACAGGGGTTACAGTTGATTAAATGGACCCAGTGCACAACTGGTACTTTATTTTAACAACCAGATGATGAAAGGCAGAATTTGACTTTGGATTTCAACTGTGGACATAAAAAGAAAAAAATATAAGTATGCTTTACTGAGCATTTACACCACTTAGCAACTGATTCAAGTATACCAATACACCATTGAGCCGCCAATTCTGTGATACCACCACACCACCACACCACTGAGCCAGCAATTCCACCACACCACTGAGCCAGCAATTCCACCACACCACTGAGCCACCAATTCCACCACACCACTGAGCCACCAATTCCACCACTGCTGAGCCAGCAATTCCACTACACCACTGAGCCACCAATTCCACCACACCACTGAGCCAGCAATTCCACCACACCACTGAGCCAGCAATTCCACCACACCACTGAGCCACCAATTCCACCACACCACTGAGCCAGCAATTCCACCACACCACTGAGCCACCAATTCCACCACACCACTGAGCCAGCAATTCCACCACACCACTGAGCCAGCAATTCCACCACACCGCTGAGCCAGCAATTCCACCACACCGCTGAGCCAGCAATTCCACCACACCGCTGAGCCAGCAATTCCACCACACCGCTGAGCCACCAATTCCACCACACCACTGAACCACCAATTCCACCACACCACTGAACCACCAATTCCACCACACCACTGAGCCACCAATTCCACCACACCACTGAGCCACCAATTCCACCACACCACTGAGCCAGCAATTCCACCACACCACTGAGCCAGCAATTCCACCACACCACTGAGTCAGCAATTCCACCACACCGCTGAGCCAGCAATTCCACCACACCGCTGAGCCAGCAATTCCACCACACCGCTGAGCCAGCAATTCCACCACACCGCTGAGCCACCAATTCCACCACACCGCTGAACCACCAATTCCACCACACCGCTGAACCACCAATTCCACCACACCACTGAACCACCAATTCCACCACACCACTGAACCACCAATTCCACCACACCACTGAACCACCAATTCCACCACACCACTGAGCCACCAATTCCACCACACCACTGAACCACCAATTCCACCACACCACCGAGCCACCAATTCCACCACACCACTGAACCACCAATTCCACCACACCACTGAACCACCAATTCCACCACACCACTGAGCCACCAATTCTGCTATTCCATCACACCTTTATAATAGTTTTAACTTAAGTATACACCTAGAAGCAGTAGTCCTATGAAAGCTCATCTCCAGGTCAACAAATGCTGGGTTGAGTGTCTTGCACTTAACCAACAACTTGTCCTGTAGTTATCTCACTCAGACAAAAACCTTACTGGTACCCAATTATGTAATAGTGAGATATGTTGTTACAGCTCACATCTATGTTGTTATAATGATAGAGACCCCAGTTCTATCATGTTGTTATAATGATAGAGACCCCAGTTCTATCATGTTGTTATAATGATAGAGACCCCAGTTCTATCATGTTGTTATGATAGAGACCCCGGTTCTATCATGTTGTTATGATAGAGACCCAAGTTCTATCATGTTGTTATAATGATAGAGACCCCAGTTCTATCATGTTGTTATAATGATAGAGACCCCAGTTCTATCATGTTGTTACAGCTCACATATATGTTGTTATAATGATAGAGACTTATGTAATTTTAGCTGGCCTCCTACAAGATTGTATCTCATAGAAGTTTTAATGGTAGGGGCAGCAGTTGTATGATGTGGTTGTTGTTACAGTTCACACCTATGTAGCTGGCTTCCTACAAAGTTGCATCTCATAAGACGGTGTTTTAATGATACGGGCTCCAGTCCTATCATGTTGTTGTTGTAAACCCCATCCAACCCCACTCCTTTCTGGATCAGACGCCAGTCCATTGCAGAGCTAAACACCCCAGTTGGTGCTGGACATTTTTTTCTTTTTAAGCTGGATGGACTGGAGCAATGTGAAATGAAGCAACTTCCTGAAGGATACAATGTACCACCTTGAGTAGAATTCAAACCCATGACTTTATGATCCCAAATCAACTCTAACCACTAGGCCACATGCCATTCCAGCACAAACCTGAACTGCATATCAGCCAGCTAATTGCTTTCTTTTTCTTTTCTTTTTTTTTTCGTTTTTTTTCCCCTAATTACAAGGGTCGGCTGAAAAGTTCATGCAAGATTTCACAGCTCTAGCATCAATCTTTTATTGTTAGCTTATTAAATCTCCCCACTCCCTCCTAGCTATAATTGAATTCTTTTCTGTTACTGCCTTTCCTGGCTGTTCCTATATCTCGAGTTATGTTGTATACAGAGGCCCTGGAGCAAGTCACACACCAACTCGATGGACCATTCAACATAGAATCAGTCGTTGACCCGCTCAATGTGAAGATATCTGATGCTATCATGTCATTCCAAGAGAGGGCAGCCATAGTCACAGAACATGTAAGTATATTACACACTGTCTTTCTCTCTTAATCTCTTGTCTAGTTATCATTGAATTTAGATTTACAGCTCAGTTCACACCTATGCAGGATCATCTAGACTTCTATAAGGTTGCACCCCATAGGGAGCTATCCTGGTGTTTTAATGATATTGGCCCCTAACCTATCATGTTGTTGCTGTTATTACAGCTCATAACTATGTAGGTTTAGCTGGTCTTCTATGAGGCTGCATCTAATAGGAAATTTCCCTGATGTGTCAATGATAGGGCCTCAGCCCTATCATAGGTTTAGCCCCTTGTAAGGTTGTATCTCATAACAGGTTTCTTTGGTGTTTTAATGATAATGTTCCAGTCCAATCAAAAGCAATGTGATATGAAGTATCATGCTCAAGATCACATGTTACCTAGACTAACACCCTAGCCACTAGACTTTGTGCTGACTGCTGTTGTATTGTAACTGTATAGAAATATTATGTGACATGTCATGTTACATTAGAGTTGTATTGTAACTGTATAGAAATATTATGTGACATGTCATGTTACATTAGAGTTGTATTGTAACTGTATAGAAATATTATGTGACATGTCATGTTACATTAGAGTTGTATTGTAACTGTATAGAAATGTTATGACATATATCATGTTACAGTAGAGTTGTATTGTAACTGTATAGAACTGTTGTGACATATATCATGTTACAGTAGAGTTGTATTGTAACTGTATAGAACTGTTGTGACATATATCATGTTACAGTAGAGTTGTATTGTAACTGTATAGAAATGTTATGTGACATGTCATGTTACATTAGAGTTGTATTGTAACTCTATAGAAATGTTATGTGACATATATCATGTTACATTAGAGTTGTATTGTAACTATAGAAATGTTATGTGACATATATCATGTTACAGTAGAGTTGTATTGTAACTGTATAGAACTGTTGTGACATATATCATGTTACATTAGAGTTGTATTGTAACTGTATAGAACTGTTGTGACATATATCATGTTACAGTAGAGTTGTATTGTAACTGTATAGAACTGTTGTGACATATATCATGTTACAGTAGAGTTGTATTGTAACTGTATAGAAATGTTATGTGACATGTCATGTTACATTAGAGTTGTATTGTAACTGTATAGAAATGTTATGTGACATGTCATGTTACATTAGAGTTGTATTGTAACTCTATAGAAATGTTATGTGACATATATCATGTTACAGTAGAGTTGTATTGTAACTGTATAGAAATGTTATGTGACATGTCATGTTACATTAGAGTTGTATTGTAACTATAGAAATGTTATGTGACATATATCATGTTACATTAGAGTTGTATTGTAACTGTATAGAAATGTTATGTGACATATATCATGTTACATTAGAGTTGTATTGTAACTGTATAGAAATATCATGTGACATGTCATGTTACATTAGAGTTGTATTGTAACTGTATAGAAATGTTATGTGACATATATCATGTTACAGTAGAGTTGTATTGTAACTGTATAGAAATGTTATGTGACATGTCATGTTACATTAGAGTTGTATTGTAACTCTATAGAAATGTTATGTGACATATATCATGTTACATTAGAGTTGTATTGTAACTGTATAGAAATGTTATGTGACATATATCATGTTACATTAGAGTTGTATTGTAACTCTATAGAAATGTTATGTGACATATATCATGTTACACTAGGGCTGTATTGTAACTCTATAGAAATGTTATGTGACATATATCATGTTACACTAGGGCTGTATTGTAACTCTATAGAAATGTTATGTGACATATATCATGTTACACTAGGGCTGTACTGTAGCTCTATAGAAATGTTATGTGACATATATCATGTTACATTAGCTGTATTGTAACTCTATAGAAATGTTATGTGATATATGCCATGTTATATTAGAGTTATATTGAAACTGTATCCCATCCTTTACCATCTTTATTGTCCTCTTAATGTAAGCCCTGTGTGGCTAATAAAGAAACCATTATTAATTATTATAAATTATAAAGGGCGGTGAATTGGCAGTATCGGTAGAGGGTCGGACGCCATGCTTTGACGCATAGAGTTACGGCCCTTGCCATTCTGAGTTCAAATCCTGCCGAGGTTAACTTTGCCTTTCATCCTTATGGGGTCGATAAAATAAAGTACCAGTAATCTACTGGATAATTGCTGGCCTTGTGCCAAAAGTAGAAACAATTAATTATTATAAATAAAGTTCCAGTAACCCCCTGGGGTCAATTTAATCAACTTTCCCCTCCCCCACAATTACTGGCCTTGTGCCTATAGTAGAAATTATTATTATTATTGTTTTTATTATTGTTATTATTGAGGGCAGTGGATTGGCAGTGTCAGTAGAGCTTTGGGCAACATGCTTTGCAGCATAGAGTTACTGCCCTTTACGTTCTGATTTCAAATCCTGCCATGGTTAACTTTGCCTTTCATCATCCTTACGGGGTCGGTAAAATAGAGTATCAGTAATGGACTGGGGTCAATTTAGTTGACTTTCTCCTCGCCCCAAAATTGTTGGCCTTGTGCCTAAATCTGAAATAATTATATTATTATTGTTGTTGTTGTTATTATACAGCATGTTTGTTTTGTCTTTTGTGTAGGTGTCTGGAAAGTGTGGCCACCCTTCAGTTCGTAATCGAAGACAGACAGACAACATGAAATATGAAAAGTTTGACTATAAATGGCCATCAAAGAAGAACCAGAAACGACCAATCACAGCAGCCGGTACAAGTCTTGATCGTCTCTTGCGAGACATCAGTGACAAAGTGAAGATAGCCAATGACTTTTGGATAAATGTCCCATATTTTGTATGTAAAGATGCCAAACTTTCTTCGGGAGGTATCCCAGATAGTAAATATAAAGTAGCTTTAGGTAACCTGTCCGCTGTCACAGCAATGACCCCTGATGATGCTGACTGTTGGTCTACAAATGAAAAAGACAGGTAATATACTATTATAAATATATATCATCATTACCGTTTAATGTCCATTTTTCACACTAGCATGGGTTAGACGAGTTGTTCTGTTGTGAGACAAGCCAGGTCAAATGACCATGTCTTGCTCATACAGAACTGATTTTGGCTTGTTTACTATGGTTCGATGCCCTTCCTAATGCTGACCACTTTACAATGTGTGCTGGGCACTTTTGTCATGGCCGGTCCACACTGTAAAGCGAATCATCATCATTTTACGTCCGCTTTTCCCTGCTTGCAAGGGTGGGACGGGAACTGATTCTGGCTTGATTTCTACAGCTGGATGCCCTTCCTAACACCAACCTCATTTACAGTGAGTGCTGGGTGCTTTTTTGCCGTGGCACCTCCACGACCACTTTGCAGTGGAATGATATGGACACCAGTCCTATCATCTCATTTCTACAGCTGAGTAAACTGGAGCAATGTGGAATAAAGTGTCTTGCTCAAGGAAACAACACATCACCCGGTCTGAGAATTGAACTCACAACCTTTCGATTGTAAGGCCAATGCTCTAACCACTAAGCCATGTGCCTTCATAATATATACACACACACACACACACAGTTGTCAACCAGTATCCGCGCAGGGGGGGGGGGGGTAATGTTCCTAGAACACCTGCGAAGAGTGAAAAACTGCGAATATTTGGATGTGGTCCATAAAAATGTCTATAAACGTCAAAACGTAATGTAAAATATAATAAAGAAACAAAAATAGGGAGCGTTTTAAATCTCCCAAAATAATTTTATGCATCCCAACAGACAGTAATTATCATAT
>OZ024749.1:12555341-12567841 GCA_964016885.1 Eledone cirrhosa | reverse complement strand
GATATATAATTCACAAATAGTTATGTATCCGCTATGTTAGAGCATAAAATCAAATTCTAATTTTGGTTTTATTATTATTATTTTTCACGATTGTAAGTTGTAAAAAGAATTTTAAAAAAAATATATTTTCTTTTTTTTTTTTTTTTTTTTTTTGGAGAATTCTAATTTTGTGTTATGTTTATTTTATTTGTTTTTTTTTAAATGCCAGCAATATCAATATCTTTTATATCTTCGAGGGGGTTTTAATTTTTTAACTTACTTATTTTAATTTTTTTGGTGTTTACCCAAAATCTTAGTCTCCCCCTCACACTTCACCTCTTCATTTCAACTTGGTCTCCCCTCTCACACTTCACCCCTTCATTTCAACTTGGTCTCCCTCACACTTCACCCCTTCATGTCACTTAGCTTTATTGTATATTCCCTTCTTCATTTCCATTCTTAATAGCAAATATGATGACAAATTTTTAAAAAATAAATAAATAAATCTCTTTCCCCAACCACCTTTTTAAAACTGAATTACTAATTATGGAGTATAACCCCTTCTCCTTCCCCTCAACATACCCACATGCTCTTTTGCTATATTTTTCTTTCCTTCTCATTTTCCCACAGACAAAATTTGATAAAAATCTTATATTCATTGTGTTAATGGAAATCTTTGAGAAAAGGAATTGTCACTTTAGAAAAGAATGGCAGTGCCAGAAATTGTCAGTTTAGAAATGAATGGCAGTGCCAGAAATTGTCACTTTAGAAAAGGATACTGGTGCTAGAAATAATCAGTTTAGAAATGAATGGTGGTGCCAGAAATGTCAACATTCTTCTTTGATCAATCAGGTTTTTATTGATTTTCTCTTCTTTTTTTTTTTTTTGCTGCAAATGGAAGCGAGGTTGCCCCAGGATCACCTGGCAATGAATGTTCCAAAAGCACCTGATGGCAGCCAACATCACTTAGCAAGGACACAATAAAGCCACCACTGATTGTGATGATTGGTGACCACTCACTGCTCGAGGTGCAGAAGAACCTAAAAACTAAGATACACATATAGGCAGTAAATTGGAAGAGTTAATTAGGGTGTCATGTGAAGAGCTTTGATTTATTTCTGGATCGTTGCTCTGTAGGTTCAAATAGTGCTAAGGTCGTCTACCAATTTTCAGCCTTTTGAAATCGAGAAATAAAGTGCCCGCCCAGCAAGGGGTTGGAAGGGGGGGGGGGCAAAAGAGTCAGACCAGATGCTTTGCAATCCCTGATCCTTTTGTATTCTGCCATCATAAAAGTTGTTACGCATCTACCATAACTTGTGACAAATAATAACAGCAATTGAAAGACCAATAGAAATATTTTCTTGGTTCTATTTAGTTATTAGCTCCTTTGTGTATGTATATATATATATGTATATATATATATTATATATCTTCTATTTTTTGTTATATCTCCTATCTTCCATTCTATGTTTGGGTTCAATGTAATCCTGTTATATAATTCTGCAAATAACACCTGATGAAATCACCTAGTCTTAAATCACAACCGGACGATAAAGCTGGGTCATTGAAACATGTATAGTGATTTCGCAGAATTAAAATTCTAAAGTTAATTTTGCATTCTGGCTTTCTGCTGTTGTTTTAATGTGTGTATACATATATATATATATATATGTATATATATATATATATATATATATATATATATGTATGTATATGTATGCATAAAGAATAACGCTTCTGCCATGAGATGTATGACTAGTATACAGTGTCTGCAACAGACACATAGTTTCCTTGGTCCGATCTTGCAATTAACTCCTTATATAGAAAAAGTGTTCATTATTTTCTTAACCAACCTCTTAAATAGAACATACTCTCTAACCCCAGCCAATTATTTTCCAATGGTTTCATCTGCAAAGGGTATTTATTTTTTGATTTTTGAAATTTTTCTCTTCCATCATTTTTTCTATGACTGCTGAAATCATCTTCTCCCATTTTGGGGGAGTTTATCTATCCTAGGTCTTGTACCACCACTTTTTTTATATTTCCATATGGAATTTAGCTGGCATAAGGAAGAACTTGTGGAAGTCAAGAATATTTCATTAGTGTTTTCAATTTTGAGGGAAGATGGATGAAATATCATCATTATCACCATTGCACTAAATCTATGGTTAAATGTTCTGCTTCCAGCCCAAGACAATTATTCATTTCTAAAGATTCTATAGCTGTTCTACCAGGTCCACAGCTTTATGGTTATGGTGTTAGGTATTGGACTTACAACAGCTTAGTGGTTAGGGTAATGAACTAACGACAGCCTAGTGGTTAGGGTGTTGAGATAATGGACTTACAACAGCCTACTGGTTAGGGTGATGGACTAACGACAGCCTAGTGGTTAAGGTGTTGGACTAATGGTAGCCTAGTGGTTAGGGTGTTGGACTAACAATTGCAAGACCATAGGTTCACTTTCTGTTCCAGGCTGTATGTTGTGTCCTTGAGCAAGAATGCTTCATTTCACATTGCTCCAGTCCCACTCAGTTGAATGAGTACCAGTAATATCTAGAGGTTCACCTTTTTCCAGATTGTCACTGACCATCCCATGAAACCTGGATAAGCTCAGGCCTGATGAGGCTCTAGACTTAGGACAGTCTTACCATACCAATAGAGGGCTTCTTAAGCTGATATTTACATATGTTGCTATTAGGGAATTAATAAAACAGACCCTGTAAACATAGTTTTCTCCTTCACTACCTCAAAGCAGCTTTTTTACTCAACTTCTATGACAAAACCATTTTTAGATTTTCTATTTTTATATTCCTAGTCCAATAGTTTCTTTAGTTCTGCAAACATTTTTCTTCTTTGATTCTTTATTTCATTCTATATCTATGAAGATCAATAGTAATTCATTCTTTTATTTGTGTTTTTATCACTTAGTCAGGAGGAAGTGCAGGGCCTATGACTCTTCATAGCCTCTGAGATTGGCTGGAGGGGAAGAAGGAAGGTATTTTCAAACCAAAGATTGGGTTCATATGCTTGCAATAGAATGGAATAATTTTCTAAAGACATGAAAGGGTCAGATGATGGTGGATGGTGGTAAACTGAGTGACCTGATTGTCTTATGTGCTTCACTATATATATAAATATAAATATATAGGCTTTGTGCTTAGAGTGGATTGGCAGTATCGGTAAAGGGTCGGACGGCATGCTTTACAGCATAGAGTTACATCCCTTTATGGTCTGAGTTCAAATCCCACCGAGGTTAACTTTGTCTTTCATCCTTTTGGTGTTGATAAAATAAAACACCAGTAATTGCTGGCCTTGTGCCAAAAGAAGAAACAATTATTTACATATAAGGACATTCAGTAATTAATTTGTGTTTGTGGTAGGTGTATCTATGTTGGTATTTATGGTCCTATTTGCTTATTTACAGACAATGTCACTTTTATCACAGAGCCAGAGATGGTTTCAGGTAGGGGGTGGTATCAAAAGGGTTAAATATATTTTATGCTACCTTGAATATGATTTTGAAGCTGCAGATAATTGAAGAAAGATATATCAAAGCTGCTTCACTACCAACTCCTTTTCTCAGTAATATCATCAACACTCACCATCATTGTCAGGCCATTTGATGTTGTATAGTTTAAAATTCTATGTCAACTGCTGACTGTGTAATATTGTATTTAGCAGTTTCACAAGGTGTCTTTCTACTTCTGATAGGTAGAAGGCCTTTCACCGGGTTTGTTTATACTTCTAATGAGTGTGAGAGGTGTTTTACATGGTGTGTCTCTACCTCTAATGAGTATGAGAGGTATTTTCCGGGGTCTGTTCTACTTCTAATAAATGAGAGGTCTTTCATTTTTCTTATTTTTCCTCTTGCTTTCAGTTCTTAATATCATTTAAAAGTCAAACTGAAATGTTGCATATAAAAAGAGAATCAAGTTTGCATTAAGTATTACATCAGGTCATAAGCATTACATCAGGGGTCAGGTCCACTACTCTGAGCAGCTTGTTTAATTGTTAGGCAAGTGGAGTTAGATTGTGCAAAAGCAAGACATGAGTGCCAACAATATCAATTCAGAAATATCTGAAGATATTATCTTGCTGGTCTAATCGATACAATCTATATCTCATACAGCAGGTCATACAACGTATCAGTCGTATATATAAATAATTCTACATTATACTAAACTGCTACTAATACTCTCACAGCTCACCACATTCATATTATCTCATATTCAGTCATAATAACAATAATAGTAATAGTAGAAGTAATAATATTCAGTTGATTATATATATACATATATATATTTATACATATATATATATATGTGCATTTACACATATATATATACATATATATATTTATATATATGTATATATATGCATTTATACATATATACATATATATATAATGTGGTTGCATTTTATAACTGGCAATTCTATTTCCGTCCTTTTGTTATTGAAAAACTTCCATAATCTAGTTCTATATTGCAAAAATATTTCATTCCCCACTCTTCTGGTGAAGATGGAATCATCGCTAATTAGGAAGAAATTAACAAAATAAAAAAACACCAACAAACAAACAAAAAAAAAAAAAACGAAAAATTCTGCTGAGGAAAAATATTGGAAAAAAACCATCACATTTCAAACAACTAGTGGTTATCTACGCAAAAATTTTAATTAAAGTTTGTTCATAATTTGAAATGTATTTTATTTGACATTTTTACTATCAATTTGTAAATTAATAATAATAATAATAATAATAATAGTAATAATAAAAATGAAAAAAAACTATGCCTGGAGATAAAAAGAGAATTTTTTAATTTGCTGAAAACATTTGTCTTGTTGTATACTTGATAATTGGTTTTTAAAATGTTGTCTGGGGGACAATCGGAATAATTAAATATTAAAAATTGCTGACACTTCATTTAAAATTGGCCAAAATAGGAGGAAGAGGAGTCACAGTAGCAGTTCTTTATAATTGAATGGAAATATTTAAATTCTATAATATATTATTTCTTTGGGGGTTTTCTAGCTATAGAAAGAAAATTTATGAAGAAAAGTCTTTGTGAATAAGTTAACGTCCACCTCCTTCTGATCTTTGATAATAAATATATAGAATTCTTTCCATACATACCACATGCAGTGGACATTTTTGATTTCCACACATAGTGCATGGAAAGTGGAAAACTTGTCATATACACAACTATACATAACAGTTATTTCAATTTTTGTTTTGCTTTTGTAACAAAAAAAATATATATTTCTATAGATTCTTGTGAACTTTGTTTGGTTCCAAAATAAGTTTGTTATGACTAGAAGTGAACTTAGTGGTACAGTTTATACTCATAGATAATTCACAGTTTTTTAATTAAGAAAAAAAAGACCTGACTAGAAAAGCCTGATACGAGTTATCTACCAAACCTTCATCTCGGTTTACAATGTTAAGGCCAAAATATTCTAAACATAAAGGAAGGTGTGACTTGCGTACAAGTATTAAGTCCAGCTCAGACTGGTGTTTGTAACATATGTATGTGATCCTGGGTTCAAATTGGTATATTGTTCAATATTGCTCCGCCTAAGCTATGTTTGAGCAGCATACATATGATTCAAGTTGTTCCAGGCATAAACCTCCTGGTTATATAGCCTTTTAGCATTTACATTACTCTATATTTAGTATTATATTTTCATGGTAAAGGCTTTATCTAACATAATATCGAATCTTTGAGATTTTGATATTTATTTTGAGAACAATGCTTAAACATCAGTATGGCTGGCCGATTTCAGCCAGTTTGAACGAAAAGAGGTGAGAGAATTCTGACCAGATTTGGCTGGTTTAAATGCCAAAGGGTTAAGATGTTATGGTGGGATTTTGAGGAAGATTTTGATGTGATTTCTTGCAGATTGAATAGCTTCATAGTTAAAAGATTTCCTCATTGGTTCACTATGCCCAATTTACTCCAGAAGAAGCAGATTCTCACTGGCTGGACAAAGTGCAAAAGCTGTTGTGATATTGGGGCATGCATGCATTGGTTACATACACATAGTCTTGTTGAATCTTTTCTGGAGTGTGTATGAAAGGGAGTGGGCTAGCACAGGGTTATGAAGGAGAGAGACTGGTTTAATATCATAGGCGGTATGTTATCTATTTTCTCATCTTTTTTTATTTATTCTAATTTTCATTTAACTTAAATGTCAAAGGCCTGTGCTGCCTGTTCCCAAACTTTTGTTTTTGTGTTCCTATTGATATGTATATATATATAGCATATATGTATACTATACATGTATGTATATATATATATATAGAAAATATGTATACTATATATATATATAGCATATATGTATACTGTATATATATATATATATGCAGTATACATATTGTATACATATATGGTATATATATATGTATACTATACATATATATATAAAGTATACATATTGTATATATATATATGTATACTATACATATATATATATATATATATACAGTATACATATTGTATACATATATATATATATATGTATACTGTACACATATATATATATATAAATTGGGGGGGGGGGGGGCTTAAAATCCATAGTTTTGGTGTAGCTTAAGCAAGTATTTCCTTTCGTAATGGTCATGCTGTCTTTTATTGTCTGATTCCACTTCTAATCTAGTGACAAATCATCAGTCAGTTCCTTTGTTCAGATTCTTACCATTATCTTAAACTTGTTTTCTTTGGTTTACTATTGTTTTAGTGGGGTATGGGGCCTGAAACAAATAGTCAAAATATGTCATTATCCCAAGCTAACAGTTATTAAAGATATTTAAATCACCAGTATTATTGGATATTGAACCTTCCAAATATTATATTTCTAATGAAAAATACCACTGCTTATAATCTTCAAATAATTTTGAAAATAATCAAGAATTTTAAGGGATTTAGTAAAATAAATTTCCCATTATAAAGTTGTTTAGAAAATATCAATAACAAAGATTCTTATATAAAATTATGATGGAAGATTTTTTAAATGAATATAAAGTGTTTTATTGTGCGGAACCAGGGGGAATTCTTGGCAGTTTTGGTAACAAAGAGGTTAACTCCGTTGTTACCATACTTCAAATGAAAGACACAACTGCCTATAATTTTCAAATCATTTGGAAAATAATGACGAATTTAAAGTAATTTAGAAAAAAACTTTCTATCAACCTAGTGTTTGGAGCATAACATAACAAAGGTTCTTACATAAAATTTTGATGGAAGGGTTTTTAGATAAATATAAACACTCTTAAAATAAAAGGGGTTAGTATCATAAAACCAGGTAAGGAGGTTTCAGATAGGTTCTGTATCAGAAAAGGTTAATATTTAGACAGGATTCTCATCATCATTGTTTTCAATACCTGGCCCCTTTTCCACACCCCACCACCAAATCCCCCTTCCCCCTGCAATGCCTAACCATTACTTTGCTTCTTTTTTTTTTCTTAAACTGTTCTGGAGTTGTTTATTTATATATTTTTTTCACTAGAACCATGTCTGCTAGAATATATAAAAACAAAAAAAAAAACTGTTCCTTGAGTCGGAGCTATAGACAAGAAGGATGTGAAATTCAGAAAAAAAAATTATATATATAATAAATAAATTTAAAAAATAAAATTTTATCTTTGTAATTTCAATGAAGAGAGAGAAAAATTTAAAAAAAACATATACCAAATAGCATTTCTTGTAAATATTTCTGTCAAATAAATTTTACGAGACTTAAGGAGTCAATACTGACACTGGGTCTTCTTTTCTACTGAGTTGTGTTTTGTGTTTACTTATTTTACTGGTAACCCACTTATATTACTGATACACAGGAGAGAAGTGTGATCTTGTCTCTACTTAATCTACTGATACATATATATATATGTGTGTGTATGTATGTATATATATATATAGATAGATATCATCATCATCATCATTTTAAGTCCGCTTTTCTCTGCTTGCAAGAGTGGGACGGGAACTGATTCTGGCTTGATTTCTACAGCTGGATGCCCTTCCTAACACCAACCTCATTTACAGTGAGTGCTGGGTGCTTTTTTGGCCGTGGCACCTCCACGACCACTTTGCAGTGGAATGATAGGGACCCCAGTCCCTATCATCTCATTTCTACAGCTGAGTAAACTGGAGCAATGTGAAATAAAGTGTCTTGCTCAAGGAAACAACACATCACCCGGTCTGAGAATTGAACTCACAACCTTTCGATTGCAAGCCCAATGCTCTAACTACTAAGCCATGTGCCTCCTACACTATATACCATAATCATCATTACCGTATATATATATATATATATAAACGTTTGTATATGTATAATTGTTTCTACTTTTGGCACAAGGCCAGCAAATTACCCAGTACATTACTGGTACTTTATTTTATCGACCCCCGTAAGGATGAAAGGCAAAGTTAACCTCGGCGGGATTTGAACTCAGATCATAAAGGGACGTAACTCTATGCTTCAAAGCATTGTGTCTGACTCTCTATCGATACTGCCAATCCACCGCCTTTGTATATGTATAATAAAGCCAAAACAATGCAGGTATGGACATAGAATAAAGAATGCAAATGCAAAAGATATTGTTGACAATAGTCTTTTACCTTAAATTTATTTAAATGTCCTTAATTTTCGAGATAATATCTCTTCTTCAGAGGGAAGTAAAGCTCTCAAACCAGCGTTCTAAATAGCTTGCCAAGTCATGCTGACAGGAAATGGTATAGAGTATCTGTTCTATCTCTAATGTCAAAGAGTTAAAATTAGGTGGATAAAGAGTAGTCTCCCTTTAAAAGGGGTTTGTTTATATTTTTGGGGGGTTTTTTTTATACATGCCTGTTTAAGTGTGTGGGAGAGTGCATGAAGGTGTAAGTATGTGAGTGTGTGTGTGAGAAGATATGTCTATTCGTAAATGTGGGGGATAGGTGTTATCTGGTGTTAGAACTGGTTTTGTGTGTGTATGTGTGAGAGAGAATAAGTGGAGGTGTAAGCGTGTGTGTGTGTGTGCGTGCGTGTGTGTAAATATGGGGCTAGAAGCTCTATCAGGTTATAAATTGGGTGTTGAGTTCTAGTCTATTATTGATTGGTGGTTGTGTTTTATCTATAATTAGTGCTTCCTTAATTCTAAGATTGCTGAGGTTTCTTTCCTTAGTTTCTATCCTAACTGTTATGGTTTTGTCGGTGTTTTTGCATTTAACTAGGTGTTTCTTAAATGAGGAAACGTTAGTATTGAGGTGTTCTTTTATTCTTATGTGGAGTGGTCTGGTGGTGCTACCTACGTAGAAGTTGTTGCATTTGTCACACTCTAGTCTGTATACAACGTAAGCCTGGTGGCATAGGTCTGTGTCGTTGATGGGGCATGTTCATTAGTCTGCAGCAGTTTTCATGTCTGGTGGAGTGTCTTTTGGTTAGCTGTCTGCGTAGAGAAGGACCTGAGTGGGCCAGTTGGATATCTAGTCCCTCTCGTCTGATAGGTCTGCGGATGGCTGGTGTTGTTTCTTCACTGAAGTGTGGGAGCTTCAGGAAGCAAGTGTTAGTGCCTAGGGTGTGGTATCCTCTGTTCTTTCTGGCACGGTTTGTGGTGGATGTCGTGTATCCGTTCAGTTTGAGTACTTCCAGGAAATGTGTGGTGTGTGTGTCTCGGTCTCTAGCGTCGGTGCATTTGTTCCGGATACGTGCCAGTTCGTTCCTTATGTATCCGAACTTGGCACCGAGTGGGAGGGCCGATCTGAAATGTACGAACAGGTCCCTGCTGGCGGCTTTTTTATAGAAGCAGGTGTGGATGTTGCCTTCCTCTGTTACCCTGAGTTGGAAGTCCAGTAGGGATAGGGATCCGCGGTCATCGGGGTGTTCCATGCTGAACTTTATACTGGCGTCCATGCTGGAGAATGTTGTGTATATTTTATCTGCCTCCTCACGGGATGATGTAAGGATGAGTATGTCATCTACATATCGGGTGAAGAAGGTATGGGAATGGCAGGTGTTGAGGGCTCGGCATTCTAGCTGGTTCATGTAGGTGATGGCCAGCAGGCCCGATAACAGGATTACCCATGGGATCCAGCCTGTCTGTCTGTATGTGTGGTGGTGGAAGGTGAAGTACGTGTTGTCTACTGTGAAGGACAAAAGCTGGTGTATGTCCGTCGGATGGAGGCCGAAGCAGTGGATGTTCTCTGCGACCACGCAGTCCGGCAATAAATCGACAGCTGGATGAGCGGGGACTGTAGTGTAGAGGGAGACAACGTCGAGGCTAAAGGCGTATTTATTTAGTTTAAGTTGTTCTGGCTGGAGTTGGTGTAGTCTACGTATGACTTCGTCGGAGCTACTGACATGCCCGGGAAAGGTGGAGAGTAGAGGCTTGAGGACCTGGGAGAGGAGCCAGGAAATTTTGTATAGGGGTCCTTCTATGCTAGAGACGATGGGTCTTATTTGCGTCTTAATACTATTCTTGTGGGTCTTGAGAGACTACGAGAAAATACGTCTAACGCAAAAATTTCTCAAATTCAGGACGGCCAACTGCCTTAACAACATCCCAACTCTAAACACCAACAGAGGCGAACAAGACGGTACCAACACTGAACCTAGCGGTGCCCCGACCAACAACACACCTGACGCAAAACACCTCTTCACAGACTTGACAGGATCCCTCTCCCTCTCCCGAGAGGAATTAGACCTCCTCAGCCTGGATCCCAAGTTCATATTGAAACAGAGACTGGACGACATAGAAACGAATAGACGACATAGAAACGAATTTCTGTCGGGCTGCCTACCAACTAAAATGGATATCGACTCTCGGCAACAACCCCACGGAATCTATCAAACCCAGATTCCCGATATACCAACTGGATCGCCCACTCTGTCCACCGCCTGCCAACCGCGAGCTTGAAGAAAAACTGTCGAGTCTAAAACATTCCGTATTTAACATCTTACGGAAACAGAAGAAGATAGCCCCAAACCTCTCCAGGACACAACAACTCTCCCTGAAGAACCTACGGAATAGGGAACTTATATATTTACCATCTGACAAAGGTAAAGAGTTTTGTGTCATCTCTCAAGCCACATACAACAACCTAGCCTTTGAACACCTAAGCGACAATGAACTATATACAGAGATCCCAGACATGACTGCAGCCCAGATCGAAAAACAGACCAACTCCATCTGGTTCGATATCTGTAGGAGAAGACAACTCCCAAATAAAGTTAAGCTCAACTACACCACTAGAAATAGCAGACTGCCCACTTTCTACCACCTCTTCAAGACCCACAAGAATAGTACTAAGACGCAAATAAGACCCATCGTCTCTAGCATAGAAGGACCCCTATACAAAATTTCCTGGCTCCTCTCCCAGGTCCTCAAGCCTCTACTCTCCACCTTTCCCGGGCATGTCAGTAGCTCCGACGAAATTATACGTAGACCACACCAACTCCAGCCAGAACAACTTAAACTAAATTGATACGCCTTTAGCCTCGACGTTGTCTCCCTCTACACTACAGTCCCCGCTCATCCAGCTGTCGATTTATTGACGGACTGCGTGGTCGCAGAGGACATCCACTGCTACGGCCTCCACCCAACGGACATACACCAACTTTTGTCCTTCACAGTAGACAACACGTACTTCACCTTCCACCACCACACATACAGACAGACAGGCTGGATCCCATGGGTAATCCTGTTATCGGGCCTGCTGGCCATCACCTACATGAACCAGCTAGAATGCCGAGCCCTCAACACCTGCCATTCCCATACCTTCTTCACCCGATATGTAGATGACATACTCATCCTTACATCATCCCGTGAGGAGGCAGATAAAATATACACAACATTCTCCAGCATGGACGCCAGTATAAAGTTCAGCATGGAACACCCCGATGACCGCGGATCCCTATCCCTACTGGACTTCCAACTCAGGGTAACAGAGGAAGGCAACATCCACACCTGCTTCTATAAAAAAGCCGCCAGCAGGGACCTGTTCGTACATTTCAGATCGGCCCTCCCACTCGGTGCCAAGTTCGGATACATAAGGAACGAACTGGCACGTATCCGGAACAAATGCACCGACGCTAGAGACCGAGACACACACACCACACATTTCCTGGAAGTACTCAAACTGAACGGATACACGACATCCACCACAAACCGTGCCAGAAAGAACAGAGGACACCACACCCGAGGCACTAACACTTGCTTCCTGAAGCTCCCACACTTCAGTGAAGAAACAACAGCCATCCGCAGAGCTATCAGACGAGAGGGACTGGATATCCAACTGGCCCACTCAGGTCCTTCTCTACGTGGACAGCTAACCAAAAGACACTCCACCAGACATGACAACTGCTGCAGACTAACCAACTGCCCCATCAACGACACAGACCTATGCCACCAGGCTTACGTTGTATACAGACTAGAGTGTGACAAATGCAACAACTTCTACGTAGGTAGCACCACCAGACCACTCCACATAAGAATAAAAGAACACCTCAATACTAACGTTTCCTCATTTAAGAAACACCTAGTTAAATGCAAA
>OZ024749.1:12355341-12547841 GCA_964016885.1 Eledone cirrhosa | reverse complement strand
ATGGATGGGTTGTTAACACGAAAGTCTTCCCGGGCGAGGAATGTATCTCCCAACACAGCCTAGTAGTCAGCGACCTCATTGTCAGAGCTAGTCGAACTTTGAAACAAAAGGCAACCTGGAGAAGAAAGATCTGGAAGCTGAAAGATCCCTCAGAGAGTAACAAATGCAGAAATATTTTACTTGACGTTTATGACAGTAGAGAAGAACAGATAAAGACATTCAATGTAGAAGAGCACTGGGAGTTCCTAAAAAATAACCTACTAAAAGCAAAGGACAAGATCTGTGGTTGGGGCAAAACAACAGGGAGAAGGAGAGTGACTTGGTGGTGGAACAATACGGCAGATGAAGCAATTAAGGCCAAGAGTCAGGAATGGAAACAATGGAAAAATGGGGGGAGAGGGTACATTACATAGAGACCAGGAGGGAAGTTAGGTGACAAGTATACTTGGCTAGAAGGGAAGTGGAGGATAAAAAAATTCAAGCATGTTTTGCAGCATGAGGACCAGAAACAGGAGGTGTTCAGGATTGCGAGGCAGTGTGTTAGAGAAAATTGTGATGTCATTGATGAGAAGTGTGTCCAGGATGATAAAGGTGCACTTGCCCTCACAGATGCTGGGAAGAAAGATGCATGGAAGAGCCATTATGAAAGATTACTGAATGAGGAGAATGTATAGGAGAAAGAGACCCTACCCCAAGCAGATCCCATTGAGGGCCCAGCAGTACAAGTCAGTAGCAGTGTAGTTAGTAAGGCAATTAAGGATATGGAAACTGGGAAAGCAGCCGGTCCATCAGGAATAGTTGCTGAGATACTGAAAGTATCTGAGTCAGTAGGCCACACCTTAACCACACATATTGTTAATACTAGATGGCATTATACCAAATGAGTGGGGCAGCAGCATCATTGTCAATTGCTATAAGGGTAAAGGGGATGCACTAGATAGAGGTAACTATAGAGGTATAAAGCTGATGGACCAGGTCATGAAAGTAACAGAAAGAATCAGCACAGTTGATTAGGGACAGGGTAAATCTAGATGAGATGCAGTTTGGATTTATACCAGGCAAAAGCACAACCGATGCCCTCTTCCTTGTGAGACAGTTACAGGAAAAGTACCTAGCTAAAAGTAAGCCTCTCTACCTAGCATTTGTTGATCTGGAGAAAGCTTTGGAGAGAGTGCTCCATGACATAATTTGGTGGGCTCTTAGAAAGCTAGGAGTAGAAGAATGGCTTGTAAAGGCTGTACAAGCCATGTATAGGGGAGCTGTCAGCAAAGTCAGGATTAACAATGACTATAGCGAGGAATTTAGTATACAGATTGGCGTCCGCCAGGGCTCTGTTCTTAACTCTCTCCTATTTATTATCGTTTTGCAGGCAAGTTTAAGACTGGATGCAAAACGATAGGTAGAAGAGAAAACAGAATCCAGATACCCCTCAGGGAAATGGCCTTGCTCAGTATATAGGAAAGGTGTAGGTAGAAACTCCATCCTCTGCCCCAAATGCAAACTATGGGTACACAAGAGATGTAGTAGGATCTCAGGAAGTTTAGCTAAGAATGTAGGCTTTATGTGTAGCACTTTCACCAGGACAGTAAGCAGCAAATGACCGCAGGAAACAAGTGCTACCAAATTCTGGGAGGGCTCTGTAGAAACGGTAGACAGCTTCTGCTATCTTGGGTGACTGAATTAACAGCAGAGCTAGGTGGTCTGAAAGTATAGTAGCTAGAGTAAGAAGGGGATGGAGGAGGTTCAGGGAGCTACTACCACTGCTGGCTGCCAAAGGCTTCTCCCTCAGAATGAAAGGCAGACTGTATGATGCGTGCATACGAACAACAATGTTACATGGCAGTGCGACCTGAGTGTTGTGTGCAGAAGACTTGTGTAGATTGGAAAGAAACGAAGCTTGCATGCTCCAATGGATGTGTAATAGTAATATACGAGAACGGCAAAACAGAAATGAACTGAGAGAAAAACTAGGCATAAGAAGAATCAAATGCTGTGTGCAGGAGAGGAGATTGCGTTGGTATGGACATGTGCTGCGCATGAAGGTAACATAATAAAATGCAGAGCACTCAAAGTCGATGGAAGCCTTCGAGTGGGGGGACCCAGGAAGACTTGAGATAAGGTGATAAAAGCCGATCTTGCCCAGTTGTACCTCTCAGAGGAGATGACACATGACCGGGATCTCTGGCGACCCAACTTCCCACGAGCACACAAGCCGCAGCATATATACAGTATGCCCCACCCTCCCATACACCCCCAGGAGGACAGGTCAAAGTAAATGCATCCAGTGAAGCCCCCCCCCCCCCCCCAGCCCACACTGTAAAGTGACCGTGAAGGTGACACACCAAAAAGTGGTCATTTAGGAAACACGATAAAAAGCAGCCAGCACTTACTGTAAATTGAGGTTGGGAACCCGCTTGAGAAACTACGCCAGAGCCAGACCGGGATGAGCAAGAATTAACAAAACAAAATCAACAAACTGAAATACTGCTAACAGCAACACACCCTTTTGACTGCCATTTGGCAGTATCGGTAGAGGGTAGGACTCCAAGATAATGCCAAAACCATGGGTGAGATACTGCAGAAACAATACTGCCCTGTTTTCAGCAATGCTGATATGGCTGATCTGGGCTGTATTAGTGATGTTAGTCCCCAACATACTATATTGGATATAACGTTTGGCACCCCTGATGTCTTAGCCGCAATAAAAGAAACTAAACCCAATTCAGCATTAGGCCCTGATAGGTTCCCTGCTTGTGTCCTGAAGGTGTGTCGACACTGACTTGCATCTCCTCTTGCTAATCTGTGGAGGAACTCACAGGATGCTGGATATATACCAGACAACTGTCCCAGTTTTCAAAAGGGAAACAAATCCCTTGCCGTGAATTACAATCTGATCTCACTCATATCATTAAGGTATTTGAGAGGGTGGAGAGATCACGAATAACTCACTTCCTTGAAAGCAACAATCTGCTGAACTTCAACCAGCATAAGTTCCGTAATGGAAGGGATTGCCTGACGCAGCTACTGCCTCATTTTGATGACATTTTGAGAGCTTTGGGAGAGGGTTCTAACTCTGATGTCATCTACCTTGATTTCAGCAACTATCCAACATTGGTGTCACTAGAAAGTTGCTGCAGTGGATCAAGTGTTTCCTGTCAAACAGAACCCAACATGTAGTCAAAGGAGTAAAATGAAGCCCAGCCAAAGGCAGCAGTGGCGTCCGACAAGGCACTGTATTGGGCCCACTTCTTTTCATTATTTTATATAGGGTGGTGGATTGGCAGTATCTGTAGAGAGTCGGACGCGATGCTTTGCAGCACAGTTACATCCCTTTATGGATAGTTCAAATCCCGCCAAGGTTAACTTTGCCTTTCATCCTTACAGGGTCGATAAAATAAAGTACCAGTAATACACTGGGATAATTGCTGGCCTTGTGCCAAAAAGTAGAAACAATTATTTTATATAAATGACATAACTGACATCATCAAGCACAGCAACATAAGAATATTTGCAGATGATTCCAATTTCCAGAAGGTCATCAATGGAGTGGGTGACCGGACATGTCTTCAATCAGATCTACTGGCTGTTATCCAATGGGTGGAAAATAACAATATGATGCTGAATGAGGATAAATTCGAGTTAATCCACTTTGGAAAAGAGAATGCCCTGAAACTCCCATACTCTCTTCCTTCAGGTGAAACTCTCATGGTATCCAACAATATCAGAGACTTGGGAGAAATTGTGGACAACAACATAAGCTGGGCCATTCATATAAACAGCAAAGTTGACATGGCCTGCAGAATGTGTTCCTGGATTCTCAGAACCTTCCAGTTGAGAGATATCCACACTGTTATCCTTCTCTTCTCCACTTTTGCTCGACTCCACCTTGAATACAGTTGTCCTCTGTGGTCTCCCCATACGAAACAAAGTATCATGAAAATTGAAGCACCTCAAAGGTCAATCCCAAAAGAGATAGATGGCATGTCAGGCCTTGACTATTGGGGTCGACTAGAAATACTCAAACTTTATTCTCTCCAATGCCACCGTGAGCGGTACATTATCTGCATGATATGGAAAATATTCCATCAGCATTGCCCAAATGATGTTGACATCACCTTTAATGTACACCCAAGGCTTGGACCCCATGCTATCTGCCCACAACAAAAATCAAACTTGCATCTCATAACAACAATACGGCACAATTATTTCACCTCAATTGGCCCCGCTTTCTGTAACATTACACCAAAACACAGTAAAACAGAAACAGACCCCATAAAGTTCAAGAAGTCTTTGGATAAATTCCTCCAAGAAATCCCAGATAAACCTCTCACACATATGTCTCCATAAACAATAACTCTCTATTTGAATAGGCCATGGTGTCCAAATCCTAATTTGAAAGACTTCGCCAGGTGGTGCTATTAAGTTAGGCATGGCCTGGGCCAATTTTGGCCAAAATCTATCAAAGTTATATATATATATATATATATGTGTGTATAAATATATATATATGTATATAATATATATATATATATATATATATAACAAAGGAATTGTGGTAAGGAACCAGATGGACCATAACGCACCAGAGTACTCAATACCTAGGGTGGTAGAGTGGGAAATAGGAAAAAGTATGACCCCGACGGCAGAGCTCAAGCCGTTTTGACGGCTATTTCTGGACAGAAATAGCCGTCGAAACGGCTTGAGCTCTGCCGTCGGGGTCATACTTTTTCCTATATATATATATATATATATATATATATATGCAGGTAAATATTATTTTGTTTGACCAGTTAATTCTATTAGATAATTCTATTGACTGATTAATTGCTTAAGTTTAAAAACAACCCGGTTGGGAACTTAATTCGATTTGTGCAGTTTTTGCAATTCTTGCATTAATTTTATACATACTGAATTCACGGCCAAGAACTGAAGTTACCTCCCTTGCACGTGTGGTTATCACTACATATTATTACTGCCGTAATCCCGCTCTCTGGCTGAGAACAAAATATCTGTTGACGAAGTGGCAGCCTTGTTCGTTCATTTTACCAAAAGCTTACAGGCAGGATAATTGATTTAGGCGTCGCAAAAACCCTTTACTGGATTATACCATCAATTCCAGGTAACTATTCTTTTGATTAACCTGTTTAGCTTGCTTAAGTGGCTGATGGCTTCTTGACCGCCATTCTCAGTTTGTTTGGCCTCTATAACCTGTTATTCGATCTCGCTGAAATTATATATATATATATATATAAATATAATTTCAGCGAGATCGAATAACAAATTTATATATATATATATATATATAAATTTGATTGAAATGTTAAGGTGTTTCCATTATTTTGTCCAACCCCTGTATATATATATATATATATATATAGGAACGAGTAGGACCCCGACGGCTGATCATTTTCTTTTTTTTAGTCCAGAATTAGCCGTCGAAACGGCTTGAGCTCAGCCGTCGGGGTCCTACTCGTTCCTATTACCCACTCTACTACCCTAAGTATTGAGTACTTTTGTGCGTTATGGTCCATCTGGTTCCTTACCATATTTCCTTCGTTATATATATATATACAGGAGTTGGACAAGATAATGGAAACACCTTAAAATTTCAAACAAATTTATTTTAATATGGGGTATATGAATTTATCTAACTTTACTGCTGAATTGTTGTTGAACTAGAAATGTAAGCTCTTCAATTGTCTAGTCCCTCCTTTCGTAATCCATTTGGCCATCAATAATTTAAACTGTTCTATTGTCTCTCGGAATTACGTATTGTTGATATTGTTAAAACTTACAATCTAATCTTTTCTCACTCGGAACTTCATTCTATCCATACCTTTCTATGTTATTATTACTATCTCAAACGTTTTTAATAATATGCTTAAATCTGATGGACCCTTTCTAGAAACTAATCTTCTACAGTTACCCATTATTAAAACTTTAACATAAATCTCTATCGCAAAGCCACCGCCTCGGCTTACTCCTTAAGTTTGGACCTGGTTGCTTTTCGGTATGCTAAACAGTCCACGCTGTAAAGTGATTGTGTAGGAAACATGGTAAAAAGGCTCCCAGTGCACACTGTAAATGTGGTTGGTATTAGGAAGGGCATCCAGTCGTAGAAAACCTGCCAGATACAGTCCTATACGAGCGAGACACGGTCACCCAATCAATCTTGCCTCAAGTTGGACAAATCCCGTCTAACCCATGCTAGCGTGGAAGATAGACGTTAAACGATGATGATGATGTATATATATATAGCATCATCATCATCATCACCATTTTACGTCAATGTTTCTACGCTAGCATGGGTTAGACTGGTTGTCCTGTTGTGGGCAATGCCAGGTCAGGTGACCATGTCTTGCTCACACAGGACTGATTTTGGCTCGATTTCTACAGCTTGATGCCCTTCCAAACACCAACCGCATTTACAGTGAGTACTGGGTGCGTTTTTACCGTGGCGCCTACATCACCACTTTACAGTGAGGACTGGATGCTTTTTGTCGTGACACCTACATGACCATTTGACAGTGGGAGGGGCATGGGGCCATATATATATATGTGTGTGTGTGTGTGTGTGTGTATTTATATATATATATAACGGCGATGAATTAGTTTTGCGAGGTTTTTTATATGAAATCGTGTGTCGAAACAAATATTGTTATACTTGGGGAGTATAACAGTGAGGTTGTTCTGTTATTAATTCTGGCAATATTATTATATTATTACACAAATAGGACCCTCCCCAAATATATATATATATATATATATATATATATATATATATATGTGTGTGTGTGTGTGTGTGTGTGTGTGTGTGTGTGTGTGTGTGTGTGTGTGTGTGTGTATGTTTATATATAATAATAAACAAGAATGACGCTTTCATTTGTCCATCCCTATTTATTTTGTCTTTTTTCGATTTGGGGATTTTTCGATTTTTGAAATTTTTCTTTGAGGTCCTCAATGAGAGCTACGGCAAAGTCATCTTCTCGGTCAGGGTGTTCAGATCAAATCTGTCCTTACCGGGGTTAGCTGGCCCGAAGGAAACCATCCGCATTTTCGGTTCTCCAATCCGTGAAAACCTGATGAGGATACGGACAGATTGCGCTTCATCGACATGTATGCGGTGCTCTTCCTCCCAAGGAACATCTTTGTTCTCAGCAAATTCCTCTTTTACATTTGGCAACTAACCCAGGATATTCTGCTCAATAGGTAGAGGAGGGCAAACTGTCAATGTATCGGCTGCTCTCAGATAGGTTTGTAGTTGAGACTGTAGCAGTGGAAACTTCAGTGTTCTTGAACTCACCTGGATCACATCACTCTCACTGGTGTCGGAACAAAGCTGGCTACCCACAGATGTGAGGTGTAATGGCTGTTCCAGTGTCTCCCTCGCTGTCTTTCGGGACATGGTCCTCTCCATCTTGTTGATTTGGACCACGAAGCAGAAGACATTATGATAGAAATATTGTGACTGTCTTCTGACAAAAGGCTTAATAATGATCTCTCTCTCTCACATACACAGAGATAGGTAGATACCTAATAATCAATTCAGTTAAAAATACTGAATTACTCCATATAACTGCAAATACATTAAATTAAATTTAATCTCTAAGACTATTTTATTTATTATAGAAGGGAGAACACTAAAGCCTAGCACAAAATATTTATTCTAAACTTAACCCAACACTCATTCTTGGTTAAGAAACTTCCACAAAAACCAGTTGAATCTGCCTCAAACAATGTCATATTACCCCGTGATGTGATCAGCCTGGTTTACTTTTTATCAGGTGTCAGAAGACCTGTCACCCACCGAGCAGAAACCTCCATTATGCTAAGTTCACTGTGCAGAATATTCTCCACTTTCTGACTCGATATGCTAATAGCAATGGCTATTTGATTTATAATCAATCAACATTCATCCATCACCCTGTGGGGAGCGCGATCTATGTCTTCCTCGGTGCTGGTAGTTGCAGGACACCCAGACATTGAGTCAGCTTTCGTACACCCCTTTTCCCTCCTACATTTAGCTGCCCACTTTTGCACTGTTGATCAAGTTAAAGTGGTATCCCTAATGCAGCAACCACGGTAGCACCACAATGCCATATTTTGTCTATTTTTAAAAGAAGCAACAACTAGTTACATTTGAAGTCTTCTTTGAACAATCAGACGTCATCTTACCTGGAAAAGAACAATGCAATTATTAAGAAATTGTAAGATTAATGCATGCAAGATCTCACAGCTCTAGCCTCATTCCTTCTTAATCAACCTATGAACCTTTTAGTCCACCGCCTTGCATGAAATCCAATTTAGTAAAATAAAATGCATTTCATATGCAAGGGAGTTTAGTCTCACAAGATTTTAGCTGTATGCTTTGAGAGTTATCTCCCCGCCTAACGTAAAAGAAATTAAATAATTTGTAATATAAGGGAAATCACTCTAAATAGAATAAATGTAATGAGTTTTTCAAATGTTAATAATTGTTTCTATTATTGGCACAAGGTGGATTGGCAGTATCGGTAGAGGGTCGGACGCCATGCTTTCCAGCATAGTTACGTCCCTTTACGATCTGAGTTCAAATCCCGCCGAGGTTGACTTTGCCTTTCATCCTTACGGGGTCGATAAAATAAAGTACCAGTAATGTACTGGGGTTGATTGCTGGCCTTGTGCCTTAAGTAGAAACAATTATTGGCACAAGGCCAGCAATTACCTCAGTACATTACTGGTACTTCATTTTATCGATTCCCGTAAGGATGAAAGGCAAAGTTAACCTCGGCGGGATTTGAACTCAGATCATAAAGGGACGTAACTCATAACATTCGATTAGTTTGCAATTATGCAAACAAGCCTCATTTTTAATATGTAAATCAGGCCGATCAGTCACTGTATATTTTAGAAAATAGCATATATTTTCACTAGCTCTGACAGTTGGCAGGTGAACAGTGAGCTGTACTGATGAAGGGAGATACCCAGAAACATTAGTGTCTGCAGTTCTGTTCACTTGCCAACTCAAGAGCAAGAGTGAAGGGTTCATTCTATTGACATGGCTTTAAAAATGAGGCTTGTTTGCATAATTGCAAACGAATAAAATGTTATTATTAATATTCGAAAAACTCAGATTATATTTATTGTATTCAGCCATGGAGAGCGACTTTTTTTTTTTTACTTTAAATACAGATAACTAAAAAGTCAAAGTAATCTCCCTTGTATCAGTCCATTAAATCTAAAATGTCCGATTTAAAACTGAAACATTTTATACTTAAGAACCTAATAATTTCAAATTTTATTTACAAAGCATTTTATCCTATTTACACACACACTCAGACAAGACCGACCTTTCCAGCTCGGACTGGGAGTTAAGTGTTGATGTGAGGTGACAACATATCCTGCCAGACACTTTATAGAGCACATGACTCTCACCTCTCTTAGGTTGGACATGTGTAAAGTCTTCAACAGCATTATGTGGCATCAGATTTAGAGAACTCTCTAAGACCTTCTCCCTCTCTCGCCTCCCTTATGAGAGACCCATCACACTTATGCCTGCTGACAAGCAGATCAACTTTGCCACGAGGGACCCACTCGTTCCATTACTTTCTCTACTGATCTTGATAATATCGCTCACTCAGCTCACCGTGCAATGTTTGGTTCTTTGACAATGCGACTCTGGGAAATTTGGCTAGGTCTGTTGTTGAGGAACTCGGGTGGGTCATTCCTATTCTAAGGCTCCTCGGGCTAGAGATCAACCCGTCCAAATCTGAGGTCCTCAGCATGAGTTATGATGAAGTCAAATTCTAAGTCACCATGTTCAGCATCGAACCTGTCTTGAGTGGGGTTCGATTGACTCGAAGGAAACCTTGCCCATTCTTGGCTCTCCAATCTTCCCGAAAGCTACATGTGAGTTCCTGGAGACCAAGCATCTGATGAGGATGACAGATTGCGCCTCATCCACACAAATCTGGTGCGCTTCCTCCTGAGGAACATCTTTTTTCTCACCAAATTCCCTGCAGAAGAATATATATATTCAATGCATTTCCAGAGAAATATGGTCATGAAAATATTAAAGTTTGTTGAAAAAAACATAACTTACGAAGGTCGACTGAAAAGTTCATAGGTTGACTATGAAAGATTGATGCTAGAGTTGTGAAATCTTGCATGCATTAATTTCAACTCTTCTTACTAATAACTGCATTATTTCTTTCCAGAGTATTTCTTTCTTTATAATTGAGTGTGGGAGGCCTATACTTGTGGTGCTAACGTATTAGTCGCAGCTATGGAGGCCCATACTTGTGGTGCTAACGTATTAGTCGCAGCTATGGAAGCCTATACTTGTGGTGCTAACGTATTAGTCACAGCTATGGAAGCCTATACTTGTGGTGCTAACGTATTAGTCGCAGCTATGGAGGCCTATACTTGTGGTGCTAACGTATTAGTCGCAGCTATGGAGGCCTATGCTTGTGGTGCTAACGTATTAGTCGCAGCTATGGAGGCCTATACTTGTGGTGCTAACGTATTAGTCGCAGTTATGGAGGCCTATACTTGTGGTGCTAACATTAGTTGCAGCTATGGAAGCCTATACTTGTAGTGCTAATGTATTTTTACTCTTCCCTTCTGCCATTTTGCTTTATTGTAAAGCCTTCCAAATTCTGCAGAATTTGGAAGTCTTTACCGAAATTATTTCATTAAGATGGCATTTATAAACACAACTTAATGAAATGTTCATATATAAAATTATATTGGAGGATTTAATTTCAGTAGAAACCTTTTAAAATGGTGGAGGTGCATGGAATAATGGTGTGTTCCATTCCTAGACTGGTTTGTGTGTTGTGTTCATAAACAAAATATTTCCTTTCACATTGCTCCAGTATACTCAGCAGAACATGAATACCAGCTATAGCTGGGGGTTTAACCCTGTGGTGGAGTGGTGTCCTGTCCAGTGGGGGAGTCTTGTACTCTCAATTGTTTAATGCCACGGAAACCAGAATAAGCATCAGCCAGACGAGAATAAGCTTCAGGCTCGAGACAGACTTTAAACTTTTTAAGATAGGTGCTTTTGTTTTATAGAACAAGAACTAGTTCAGGGCAGACTGCTATGTAAATGGTTAAATACAATCCTATTTTAGACCATTTTTTTCTAAGCTGGTATAGGATAGTTTTCTCTGACTGATTCTAGGAAATAAAAAGTAAAGTTATTTCAGATGGCATTCAAAATGTTTTACTTATTTTCTTGAATCATCATGAGAGATTTTTGAACAAACCACTTGGATCATGATGCATATGGATGATGATCGCTGGATGACATGCCAAGAAATCCCAGTGAAAGGAAGATGACCTAATGTAGTATCGTAATATCGTTGGTTCAATTCCTGGACAGGAGGCTGCTTTGTGTTCTTGAGCAAAACACTTTATTTCACATTGCTCCAGTACACACAACTGAGAGCGAGTACCAGCAGCAGCTGGGGAGTTAAACCTGCGATAGACTGGCATCCTGTCCAGGGAGAGTCTTGTACTCTGTCATGTAGCAGCAAGGAAACTGGAGATAAGCACCAGCCTGATGATCAGCTTAGAACAGACTTTGATAATACCAGTCTCAATACAATTGCACTCATTGAATCCATGACAATCACAATCCCCTATATATCATTGCAATATTTAATCATAATCATCATCACTATCATCATTTAATGTGTACTTTTCCTGATAGGACTGAACTTATTCAATATATGAGAAAGGCATGATTCGATAAAGTAAATATAAATTATCTGATAATATTCAGAGTGTGTCTTCACTAAATATAACTCCTGATAAATGTTTTAGACTATCAACATATATGGTCTCTTTTTAAGCTTTTTTTCTGGTTTTCTTCGTAATATTAAAAAAAAAATTAGAAATGGAATTTCTCTTTAAGATAGAGTATCTCAGTGAATTGTGTGCCCATAAGATAGAGTATCTCAGTGAATTGTGTGCCCATAAGATAGAGTATCTCAGTGAATTGTGTGCCCATAAGATAGAGTATCTCAGTGAATTGTGTGCCCATAAGGTAGAGTATCTCAGTGAATTGTGTGCCCATAAGATAGAGTATCTCAGTGAATTGTGTGCCCATAAGATAGAGTATCTCAGTGAATTGTGTGCACATACCTTTATCATCTTTGAAAGAACTTTGATAAACTAACAAACAACTAGTAATACAGATAAAGTGAAAAAGTAAAAATCATATGGTGTGTGTGTGTGTTTCTTTTTATTAGCAATACTGGCAACATGACCATTCCGAAATATGATAATATATATATATATGTATGTATGTATATATATATAGATATATATCAGCCAGCCCACACTGTAAAGTGAATGTGTAAAAGACATGGCAAAAAGCTCCCAGCACACACTGTTAATGTGGTTGGCATTAGGAAGGGCATCCAGCCATAGAAAACCAGCCAGAAACTCTCCTATATGAGCAAGACACAGTCACCCGACCCAACTTGCCTCAAATGGGACAAACCCATCTAACCCATGCTAGCGTGGCAGATAGACATTAAACGATGATGATGTATATATATGACGAATACCGCAACCTCTGTTAACAGTTTGGATGTGTCTTTGCACATATAATCTCGCCTATTTGAGGAAGAGTTAGGCCCTAAAATTGTGATTGTACCCTGAGTTAATCGATATTGAAACAATTGTAATATGCCAATAAAGTTTGTATATATTTGCTACAACAGTCACTTTGATCCTACTTCATTTACATGCTGCACACTACAGCTGCCTTAACTCTGGTATACAACCTTATATGAGAAGGACCTCGTAACAGCCCTGAGCGATTCAAACAACACACCCTTATAATTGCACTCTTAACACACACACACACACACACACACACACACACACACACACACACACACACACGTATATATATATGAGGGTCGGCTGAAATATATATATAGGTTGACTATGAAGGAGTGATGCTGGAACTGTGAAATCTTGCATGCATTAATTCCAACTCTTCTTATTAATAACTGCATTGTTTCTTTCCAGTGACTACGTTAAAAAGGTAGGGAGTTTTCTTTTTATATGTTCAAAGCTAGCAGGGTATACAATGTATGAAGTTACATCCCTGTTAGTTTTGTTTTCAATCTCCATCTAAGGTGGTTGTCAATGTAATCATCTATTCATACTTACACTGTATCTGCCCCTTTTTGTGTAACCAACAGTGATAAAACAGGGTTGATTAAATCAACTTACCCTAACACTAATAATTTCTTTCTATTCCACTTTAATTAATATTAACTAGTCCTTAATTTGTGGAGTTGTATCAGACGTTTTTGGGGTTGCTGTTTCTAACGTCATTATAAGCCTGTAAGAGAGGTTTGATCATTTAATAGTTCAACACATGTTTTGGACAGCATGCTGCCTTGGCAATTGTATACTCCTATAAATAGAGTTGTTTTCACTTAAATATACAGAAATTATAATTATTATGAGATGGCGTATTTCAGAAGATCGTTGGAGCATCAGACTAAAAAATTGTCAGTTTAGTTCTTATCATTGCTTCCAGGGACTGGATGGAATGTAGGGGCCAATAAAATAAAGGACCATTCAAGTACTGCCTGTAGTTATATTGATTACATTGACTAACCCCTAGCCCCTTACTAATATTGCTACCTTGGGACCTTATTGTTGTTGTTGTTGTTGTTATTGTTATTTATAAAAAAAGAAGAAAAATATTAAATGAAAGAAAAGAAAGCTATTGTTGTTGTTATTACTAACTATTTTAACCCTTTTTGGTCCCAACCTGCTTCCCTGTGAAACTATGACCGCTCATTTTTAAGGGTTCCAATTTTAATTAAAATATAAACTACTTAGCACAAGTCATGTTGAAAGTCATTTCACCCCCACCCCCACCCCTCAGTTAAGTGGACTGTAGCAACATTAAATAAAGTGTCTTGCTCAAGGACAGAGTATATCACCTGCCCCAGTACAGGGATCAAACTCACTATCATGATTGTGATCCCAACACCTTAACCCACTTAGCTATGAGCCTTCACAAATATATGATCCGGTCTCTCCCATCCTCATTGCTGAGAGTCAGGGACCAATGACAATAGCACCAATATTATTCTATTAGATGTTGTATGTCCATAATCCTCATCAGGGGAAAGAGTGATGCCAGGGGCTCCTGAATTCTCATCTGTCCATTACTCGGAAACTACCTTACTTACTACTTGTACTTGTGTCGACATTCACCCTGGGCGGGTTGAGCCGGCTTCTTCCCTTGTCCTGACGGCATCCCGAGCCATGGTAGCCCAGGCTAAGTCAACGGAGATAGCGAGCCAGTCACGGTTCCATCGGCGCAGGCCGACCACCTGTGGACCTGAGAGTTCGGAGAAGTCCTCCTTGAGGAGGAAACTACCTACTGAGTTGATGTTCATCTGCCTTATTCACAGGGATGAAGCCATTGGCCACTTGAAAGGTTGTCACCCAGCAAACAATAGAGCCCTACCTACTGCAGGTTTGAAGTCAGTGATCGTTCTAGACACATACTGCCTACCAAAGCTAACAAGCTCTGTATGCCTGATTTGTTTTTGTTTTTTTACACTATTGGATGGCCATTGACTGTCCTAAGTTCCTCCACCCTTTGAAGGGTTTTATTTTTCATCCTGCAGTGTGGCCTGAAATAATCGTCCTCATTAAGCAAGCTTGGTGAATTTGCCGGTTTAGTCGCCAATAACCTGACCATGTGATGGGTCGTACTGGGTTATGTTACCAGTAGAGCCCAAGAGCAACCTGACATTACTTCACAAATATCACAACATTGAAATAATAACTTTAGTAAATCCCTCCAACTTCATTAGAAAGCCAAAAGGGTTAACTTTTTAAAATGTTTTGTTTAAATTAATATTTTGAAATTAGATAAATAAAAAAAATGACATTTATAAGCAACAAAAAGATGACATTTATAAATTGAATGTTTAATTATTTGGGGGAAAATTTTGCAATAATACAAAGAGTCTGTAAATATTTTATTTATTGTTAATTAATATCTCGTTATCAGCATTTTGGTATACATTTTTTTCTCCATATTTGCTTGCGTGGGTTGAATAGGTCTTCTCTACCACAACTTACTTGGCTTTCCTCTTCTACATTTTCCTTCTACATAAATCTAGGGAGGCCATTATATTCTCAACAAAATTTAAGGGTCCACTCTACACTACACAATCTCCATTTGATTGTCAAACTCTTAAAATAGTGTGATGAGTACATTTTATTGTGGTATCAGCTCTAGAGAGGTTGTCAAATCCTCAACAGGACAAAAAGGGTCCTCTCGATCCGTTTGCCTAAGTTTACCACGGAATACCTCTACCACAGCATCCTTCTACTTTTTCTTCTCTTTGTGAGGATCACCCTCCTGAGATTAGCTTCCATAATATCTGGCTAAGGCTATCTCGGAATACCTCTACCCTATCTTCCCTCTATCTGTGTCTTACAAAGAAAAGACACAGATAGATGGAAGATAGGGTAGAGGTATTCCGAGATAGCCTTAGCCAGATATTATGGAAGCTAATCTCAGGAGGGTGAACCTCAATTTTCCCCTTATCACCCAAATCTTTTCTGGCCCACCTTTATCACATATCCCTTCAACTTAGATCCAGATAAGTTTTTGTGTCCACACCAAGACTAAAGGGTTCTTTATTCTATGCTGTCTCCATTAGATGTCTAACCACTTTACAGAGTGTACTGGGAGCATTTTATTGTGTACTTGGGAGGTTGCTATGTCTTTGTTTCTCATGGGTTCTACAACAGATGCCCTTAATTCTAACACATAAATTATTACTAAATCTCTCCAAATTCTTGATTATTTTCAAAACTACTTGAAAACTATAAGTAGTGTCTGTCATTTAAAAATATAATGAAAGGGTTACTTACCCTTTAATCCTTTAGTTAACAAACCAGTCAAAACCGGCTCTGGTTTTATGAAATAAAACCATCCATTTTAAAGGTTTTCAATTTAAATTAAAATCTTCCAACACTTCTATATCAGAACCTTACATTAAGTAACTATCTTAGTAATGAAATAATTAATAATTTTAGTAAATTCCTCAAAATTCTTCATTAATTAATTGAAATAGCATGTATTCCATTAGAAAAACTGCCATGAAAGGGTTAAGTAAGTAAATCAGTACATATATGTTAATTAACAGTATTTTAAAAATAATTAAAACTTACTGAGTCTATGTATTATTGTGATTGTTATTACTAATTATTGGAAATAATTAAAAATTACTTATGAAACAACAAAAATATTTTTGTTGGTTCAAATAAATTTATCATTTCTCCTGTTGAAATATTTATAAGTGCAGGTATGATCATGTATAAGGATTATCATTTCTATGTTTGCTTTTCCCTGTTGGCATGGGTTGGACGAGGTTACTTGAGGCAGTTTTCCACAGTCAGATGCCTCTCATGCTTTTATGCCCACTTTTCCATGTTGGTATATATATATATATCATCATCATCATCATTTTATGTTCGCTTTTCCCTGCTTGCAAGGGTGGGACGGGAACTGATTCTGGCTTGATTTCTACAGCTGGATGCCCTTCCTAACACCAACCTCAGTGAGTGATGGGTGCTTTTTTACCGTGGCACCTCCACGACCACTTTACAGAGTGCTGGGTGCTTTTTTTGCCATGGCACGTACACGTCCGTAAACTGGAGCAATGTGAAATAAAGTGTCTTGCTCAAGGAAACAACACATCACCCGGTCTGAGAATTGAACTCACAACCTTTTGATTGCAAGGCCAATATATATATATATATACATACACAACATCCCCAAAGAGTCACAGAAATTGATGAACCCGTTTTCACTTACCTTTTGGTCTAACAATCACCATCAAGAAGACAGAGGTGGTACATCAACCAAACACATCTCCCAATCTAGTAGGAGGCGTTAAACTGGTGTGACCAGATGAAGGGCATCCTCTTGCACCCATCACTATTGATGGCAAAGGTCTGAAGTATGTGACCTCCTTTACTTACCTTGGCAGCAAGGTGAACCACTCTGCAGCATCCCTGGATGAGATTGTTAATTGCATCTGCAAGGCAACTGATGCTTTTGACAGACTACATCACTGCCTATGAAAACAAAAGTTGCAGTTTATTGTGCAGTGATACTGACAACACTCTTATATGGCTCACAGTCAAGGACACTTTACTGCACTCACATACATAGGCTTGATGTCCTCCATTTACTGCACTCACATACATAAGCTTGATGTCCTCCATTTACTGCACTCACATACATAAGCTTGATGTCCTCCATTTACTGCACTCACATATATAAGCTTGATGTCCTCCATTTACTGCACTCACATACATAAGCTTGATGCCCTCCACAAACGATGTCTTCACTCTGTCTGTGGATATGCACTTTCTAACAGTCTCCAATGCCGAACTGTTCGCAAGGTGCAACATTGGTGGAATCAAGTCATTTCTGATCCAATCCCAACTCAGATGGGTAGGTCATGTCCTACAGATCTCTGAAGTACTGTTGTACAGTCAGCTCCAGGATGGTGCACATAGTGTGGGTAGGGCACTACTCCGATATAAGGACAAACTTAAGTCTGTCAACATACCTCTTTCTTCGTTTGAAGCCATGACTGCCAGCCATAAAAAATGGAGAACTGTCTGCCACAAAGGTATAAAGAACTTTGAGAAATCTTGTTTAGCCCACCTCCGTTAGATAAGATCTGACACCAAACTCTGGTCAGGCATTCCAGCCTGCTGTGTTCAAGATTCTGTCATCTGCACTGAATGCAGATTTATGTGTAAATCAGCAACTGGATTGAAGTGCCATTTAAGGCATAAACATAGAACAATAAACTGAAAAGACTGTTGAACCCTCATATGTTGAATCAAAGGGGGAGTCCATTGTATATACATGCACACATCATTATCATCATTAGCGTTTGTCTACTTTCCCTGCTAGCAAGGTGTGAATGGGTCTACTTAGACCAAGTCAGAACTGAAGCAGGGTGATGATCACCCTATGATCAATGTCTTGCTTATGTGTGGTCTCACATTCTACAAAGTGCAAAGAGGTTGTTACGTCTTTGACAAAACTGAGGGTCCTCCCAACCCTTTGTTTGGCAAGCTTTCTATAACTGGATGTCCTTCCTATCACCAACCACTTTACATGTTGGTCTAAATTGACACATTTCTCTTCAATGTATATATATATGCTATCCTAGAAGGATAGTTCCAGTCGCACAGTAATGGGTTAAACACCATAAACCTCATGGTAATAAAGTGAACACTATAACCATTTAACCCTTAATCATAGTCATACCTGCACATTTGAATAAAAGATTTCTGCAAAATCTGGAAATCCAGCCTAGATATGGTAAGTATATATTCTTTTGACACCATTGTGAGGAGGAGGATGACAACACAACACCCTGATCAGGGGTTCCAATCCCCTTGATCACCCTGCAAGTAAGTGACCTATTTATCATATTATTTTGAAAGAAATGTGGTCCTTGTAATCCTATATTCTTTCCACTGCTCTATTGTACCGTATCTGATTGGTTAATCCTACTTTCAGTTTTGCATTGCATCATATATCATTGGACAAACGTACTTTTAGTCCCACATTGTGTCATATCTGATTGATAAATATTTACTTTCACTTTTTGCAACACACATTGTAATTTTTGGTTAATTTTGCATTAAATTGGAAGCCATGTACAGAGGAGCTGTCAGTAATGAGAGAGTAGGAAGTCAGGTACAGAGGTGCTGTCAGTAATGAGAGAGTAGGAAGTCAGGTACAGAGGTGCTGTCAGTAATGAGAGAGTAGGAAGTCAGGTACAGAGGAGCTGTCAGTAATGAGAGAGTAGGAAGTCAGGTACAGAGGTGCTGTCAGTAATGAGAGAGTAGGAAGCCAGGTACAGAGGAGCTGTCAGTAATGAGAGAGTAGGAAGTCAGGTACAGAGGTGCTGTCAGTAATGAGAGAGTAGGAAGTCAGGTACAGAGGAGCTGTCAGTAATGAGAGAGTAGGAAGTCAGGTACAGAGGTGCTGTCAGTAATGAGAGAGTAGGAAGTCAGGTACAGAGGAGCTGTCAGTAATGAGAGAGTAGGAAGTCAGGTACAGAGGAGCTGTCAGTAATGAGAGAGTAGGAAGTCAGGTACAGAGGTGCTGTCAGTAATGAGAGAGTAGGAAGTCAGGTACAGAGGAGCTGTCAGTAATGAGAGAGTAGGAAGTCAGGTACAGAGGTGCTGTCAGTAATGAGAGAGTAGGAAGTCAGGTACAGAGGAGCTGTCAGTAATGAGAGAGTAGGAAGTCAGGTACAGAGGTGCTGTCAGTAATGAGAGAGTAGGAAGTCAGGTACAGAGGTGCTGTCAGTAATGAGAGAGTAGGAAGCCATGTACAGAGGAGCTGTCAGTAATGAGAGAGTAGGAAGTCAGGTACAGAGGTGCTGTCAGTAATGAGAGAGTAGGAAGTCAGGTACAGAGGAGCTGTCAGTAATGAGAGAGTAGGAAGTCAGGTACAGAGGAGCTGTCAGTAATGAGAGAGTAGGAAGTCAGGTACAGAGGAGCTGTCAGTAATGAGAGAGTAGGAAGTCAGGTACAGAGGAGCTGTCAGTAATGAGAGAGTAGGAAGTCAGGTACAGAGGTGCTGTCAGTAATGAGAGAGTAGGAAGTCAGGTACAGAGGAGCTGTCAGTAATGAGAGAGTAGGAAGTCAGGTACAGAGGAGCTGTCAGTAATGAGAGAGTAGGAAGTCAGGTACAGAGGAGCTGTCAGTAATGAGAGAGTAGGAAGTCAGGTACAGAGGTGCTGTCAGTAATGAGAGAGTAGGAAGTCAGGTACAGAGGAGCTGTCAGTAATGAGAGAGTAGGAAGTCAGGTACAGAGGTGCTGTCAGTAATGAGAGAGTAGGAAGCCATGTACAGAGGAGCTGTCAGTAATGAGAGAGTAGGAAGTCATGTACAGAGGAGCTGTCAGTAATGAGAGAGTAGGAAGTCAGGTACAGAGGAGCTGTCAGTAATGAGAGAGTAGGAAGTCAGGTACAGAGGTGCTGTCAGTAATGAGAGAGTAGGAAGTCAGGTACAGAGGAGCTGTCAGTAATGAGAGAGTAGGAAGTCAGGTACAGAGGAGCTGTCAGTAATGAGAGAGTAGGAAGTCAGGTACAGAGGAGCTGTCAGTAATGAGAGAGTAGGAAGTCAGGTACAGAGGAGCTGTCAGTAATGAGAGAGTAGGAAGTCAGGTACAGAGGAGCTGTCAGTAATGAGAGAGTAGGAAGTCAGGTACAGAGGTGCTGTCAGTAATGAGAGAGTAGGAAGTCAGGTACAGAGGTGCTGTCAGTAATGAGAGAGTAGGAAGTCAGGTACAGAGGTGCTGTCAGTAATGAGAGAGTAGGAAGTCAGGTACAGAGGAGCTGTCAGTAATGAGAGAGTAGGAAGTCAGGTACAGAGGTGCTGTCAGTAATGAGAGAGTAGGAAGTCAGGTACAGAGGAGCTGTCAGTAATGAGAGAGTAGGAAGTCAGGTACAGAGGAGCTGTCAGTAATGAGAGAGTAGGAAGTCAGGTACAGAGGAGCTGTCAGTAATGAGAGAGTAGGAAGCCATGTACAGAGGAGCTGTCAGTAATGAGAGAGTAGGAAGTCAGGTACAGAGGAGCTGTCAGTAATGAGAGAGTAGGAAGTCAGGTACAGAGGTGCTGTCAGTAATGAGAGAGTAGGAAGCCATGTACAGAGGAGCTGTCAGTAATGAGAGAGTAGGAAGTCAGGTACAGAGGTGCTGTCAGTAATGAGAGAGTAGGAAGTCAGGTACAGAGGAGCTGTCAGTAATGAGAGAGTAGGAAGTCAGGTACAGAGGAGCTGTCAGTAATGAGAGAGTAGGAAGTCAGGTACAGAGGTGCTGTCAGTAATGAGAGAGTAGGAAGTCAGGTACAGAGGAGCTGTCAGTAATGAGAGAGTAGGAAGTCAGGTACAGAGGTGCTGTCAGTAATGAGAGAGTAGGAAGCCATGTACAGAGGAGCTGTCAGTAATGAGAGAGTAGGAAGTCAGGTACAGAGGAGCTGTCAGTAATGAGAGAGTAGGAAGTCAGGTACAGAGGAGCTGTCAGTAATGAGAGAGTAGGAAGTCAGGTACAGAGGAGCTGTCAGTAATGAGAGAGTAGGAAGTCAGGTACAGAGGAGCTGTCAGTAATGAGAGAGTAGGAAGTCAGGTACAGAGGAGCTGTCAGTAATGAGAGAGTAGGAAGTCAGGTACAGGTAGGAGTTCATCAAGTTTCAGTTCTTAGCCCACTACTGGCCATAACAGAGGACTTTAAAGCTGGTTGTCCAATGGAACTTCTCTATGCAGATGGTCTGGTCCCTATATCTGAATCCATAGAAGAACTAGAGAATAAGTTCCGACTATGGAAATGGAATTTAGATTCAAAAGGTCTGAGAGGAAACAACCAAAGCTAAATTGTTAGTAAGTAGGAAAGAAGATAGGATACTCACTCCCACACAAACATACACCACATGCATGCACATACATATGTTTATAAGTATATATGTTTTTATATATCCCAACATAAATGCATATGTGCATTCTAACCTTACTGACTGTTACTCTATACATGGCTTGTATAGCTCTCACAAGCCTCTCATCTACTCCTAGTTTTCTAAGTGCCCACCAGATAAGGCTTTCTCCAAGTCAACAAAAGCTAAGTAGAGGGGTTTACTTTTAGTTAGGTACTTCTCCTGCAGTTGCCTTGTAGCGGCATTACTTCATAGCTCGCAACATTAATCTTTCATGTGTGATTTGGTTACCGGTTGACCAATCGTAAGTTGCGCATGAATATAAACAACTTCCGCGCTTCTTTTGTTTCACCTCACTACTTGCTGCTTTTACTTCAAGAAGATAATATCCATTTTCCTTTACGTGTCAACACTAACAAAAATGTAATGATAAATAAGAAACTTTGGCCTTGTCAGCAAGGGACCTCTTTCTTTGTATCAAACACTTATTTTTGTTCATTCACTTTTACAGCATGCCAGCACAACATATTGTAAATTAATTCGATTGTAAATAAACCATGTAAAAACATTGATAAAGCCTTATGATATTTCTGCCACCAACGAATCTTGCATACACACTGGGAAAATCCTTTTCCCAAGGTTCTATCATACCACAACAACAGATTCATCGCCTTTTGTGGCGACAACTGAATACAACCATTATTAACTTCAGTAATGTTACATTCACTGTTACAAAACATCTTTTCCTGCTATAGCAACTAACTAAATATCATTTTTCTGCTAACATTGCCATACAAAACAAACATTCTTTTCTGCTAAAGCCTCATGAGTAAGAGGCCATCCGTGATACTTTTTCCTGGCACAAATCCAAACTGCATTTCATCAAGGTTAATTCGGTCTCTAATCAGCTATTCACTCCACCATGGGTTATAAAACGCACGTCGTTCCTCTCTACCATGCAGGTTTTCTTAGTTATCTGGTATATTTATTTAGAAGTGTTGATCGTATTGCTAGGCACCCGCCGATCAGCTACATCTACAATATGTATTCTTCACTTTTTATAGCGAAACATACTCTTATTTGAGCATGTCCGGGTGTTATTGTTATAATTGAATGGTTAGTATACTTTAATATATTCTTTTTATTGATTTATATTCACCATTCTTTCATATTCACCATTCCTTCTGTAGGTAATATGTTTGTCACTCTGGTGGTTTTCGATGCCCTATGATTGAACACATATCTCTGTGTACTTCTCTCTAGATGCTGATTTATAAAGAGCCCAGAATATATATTACTTGAGCTTCCTAAATTATAGGGGATTGATGTGAGTTTTTAACTCATCGCAATCGTCTTGGTGTAGCTTTGTTGGATTGCCTCAAGTTCCGTGCTTAGTTTGATACTGTGGGGTGACCACAGCTGGGCTCAATAGTCCAGGCGGCTTAGGACAAATGTCCTCTATAGTATCAACATGGTCTCTCGGTCTCTTGTTCGGAAAGTCCCCAAGATCCAGCCAGCGAGTCGTCTGCACATTGTCGCCACCTTCATGATGTGTGAGGAAAGAAATTGCATCGTCGCTCATGTCTATTCCCAGGTCTCGTATCGATTTCAACACGGGGATATCCTGGTCCTGTGTAGCTGTGTTGTACTTTATTTGTGTTTGCAGGCTGGTATTGTAGGCTTGAAATTTTCCAGCATTAAACTGCATGTTGTTGTCCTCAGCCCATTTGTATATGGCATCCAGATCTTGTTGTAAAAGGGCAGCATCAGCCGCGTTTTTGATTGCCTGTGCTACCTTAGTGTCATCAGCATAGCTAGTGAGGGATGTTGTATGTACTACAGAGGGCATGTCTGAGAGAGCCACCAAAAATAATAGTGGTCCCAAGACTGTACCCTGGGGCACCCCACTTGTTATTGATGTGTTCTTTGAGAAGGCCCAATTTGCTGCAACTGTCTGGCTTGTCTTTTAAGAAATCATGCAGCACTCACCTACTTTTCCAGTTATGCTGAGCCTGTGTAGTTTGTGACATATAATTCCATGGTCGACCTTGTCAAAGGCCTTCGCAAAGTCAAGATATATCACTTCCACATGTGAGCTGTCTAGCAGTTGTTTCAGTACCCAGTCATAGTGTTGTAGCAGCTTCTTCCTGGGCGGAAGCCATGCTGCGTGCTAATCAGGCAGTCATTTTCCTCGAGGAAAGTGATCAGTTTCTTTCTGATGACTCGCTCCATGACTTTATTGATATGTGACGTCAGGGAGACTGGCCTGTAGGGTTTGGCCTCCGCTCTGCTTCCTCCTTTATGGATAGGGCATATTGTGCCTTTTTTCAGCTTTCTGGGTAGTTTACTGCTAGCCAAGGAGCTTCTGAAGAGCATCTTCAGTGGAGTTGCTAAGGCCCGCTTACATGTTTTTAGGAGGACTGCTGGGAATCCATCAGGTCCAGCAGCTGAGTTTGTTCTAATTTCATCTATGGCAGATACCACATCCTCCTCTGTTATGTCTATGTGGTTGATGGTCGCCATTTCTTCATGGAGTGTTGTGGCATCAAAGAAATCCTCTGGCTTTGTTATTTGCATGTGCCTCAGTGGACGTGTAAACACACTTTTGTACTTTTCATTCAGTATTTCACTTATCCCTTGGGGATTCTCGGTTAATGAACCGTCTGTATGGAAGAGTGGCCCAATCTTGCAGTGTACCGAGGCAGACTCTTTTGCAAATTTAAAGAAGGCCTTAGGATTTGTTTTAATATTTTCTATGGCCTGATTTCTCTCTCTGCCCTCTCCTTCTCATGGGAAAGTTTGAGTGCAGTTTCAATGTCAAGTAATGCATGTTTCAAATAGGATTCCTTCTTGTTTTTTTGTTGTGCATTTAACTGGTTTGAGATCTTAGTTCTTCGTCTCTTAAGGATTTTCCTGTCTCTGGGAATAAGATTTTTTTTCTGTCCGTTGGCCTTTTTCTCCGGGACAAACTTATGGCATATAGTTTGTATTATTGTCATGATGTGTTGAAAATGTGTGTTGGTGTCTTGTGTGGTGATGGTGTTGCTCCATAATTGCTTCCGGATCTCTTTCTTGATCTTTTTCCAGTTGATGCGTATGAAGGACAACAGCTGTATAAAGTGCAGAGTGATCAAAATTGATAGAAGCTACGGAGTGGGTAGATAAAGAAAAACCTGTGTCGAGGTGATAAAAACTGACCTTGCTCACTTACACCTCTCTAAGACAATGTCACTAGATCGAGATCTTTGGTGCTATGCAGTTGTACAGAGGACCCACCTTCCCTTACATACAAACTTAAACTTACAGTCTTAACCCAGTATACACCCCACTCCACACCCTACTCCATCTTCCCATTTCCATCCACTGTAAAGTGGTTGTGTAGGTGACACGGTAAAAAGGCTCTCAGTCCACACTGTAAATGTAGTTGGTGTTAGAAAGGACATCCAGCCATAGAAAACTTGCCAGAGACAGTTCTATCCGAGTGAGACACGGTCTCCTGATCAATCGCGCATGAAGTGGGATAAAACCGTCGAACCCATGCTAGCGTGGAAGATGGACATTAAGCAATGATGATGATACATATATATATAAAAAGAATAACATGATAAAGTTTCACATTAATGATTTTATTGATTAAAACCAGTTACAAACGTTTCACAGATGATTGGGTCAAGGTCCACATCTGTGTTATAGACTCCAACATCCATCTGCTCATAAGACTCGTTAATCTAGCAAAAACCTATATATATATATATATATATATATATATATATATATATGTTGATTATGTATAATATCAATTATACATGTAAATATATAATTGATATGTGTGGCTTGAACACAATTGAAACAGAAGCCACTTAAGAGAGAAATTAATTAGTTATGGACTTCTCTTCAGTAAAATATAATATATATACATATATATATATATATATATATATATATATATACACACACATAGAGATATGTAGATTCACACACACACACACATACATATATATATATATATATACCGACCGACATCCAGAGTTGACATTGCACTCAGTGCTCCTGTGGGAGCCCCTACATGGACACATTGGAAGAGGAAGACCAAAGTTAACGTATGTTGATGCCCTAAGGACAGACACTGGTCTGTTGGAGACGCAGGACATGGCAGCGATAATGAGGGACAGAGACCGCTGGAGAGAACTTGTCCATGGATCTCGGGAATTTTACTCGCCCTAGAATATATATATAGTAGAAATAGAAGCTTTCATCATATTTTTGACTAAAGGATGAGTATTTATGTATATGTAAGTCAATATTCATCCTCTTCCATTTTCTAGAGGGTTTAAACCCCACTACCAGGCTATCTTTAGTCAAAAATATGGTGAAAACTTCTATTTCTACTAAATTTCAAACTTCGCTTGCTGTTTCAAAACAAACATATATATATATATATATATATATATATATATATATGCACATGCATATATGTAGTTACACACACACAAATATATATATATAAGTGATTAATCTGGCAGTTTCTTTAAATCAAGTCCATTTTGGCAAAACTGATCGGCAGAGAATTTTTTGTGGCAAAGAGAAAAATAGGAGAAAAGAAATATCCATATCAAATGGAAATATATACAAGAAACTTGAAGAAGGATTAACAATTTAACATTTTTGTATACAAAAGGTGTGTATGGGGAGGGGGTGGAGCATATTATACAATTTTACATTGGTATTGGTTAATATATTCTTATTGAACAGTCATATTTTAGTTGAAAAAAAAAAATCACTGAACAGCTTCAATTTTATTTCAAATAAATGATTGGATGATTATTTTTGAAACTCACAGTAGTTGATAATGATATGAAAATATAGAAAAGCTATTAAAATTTATTGGACAGATATGGATAGTATATATAGTCAGCTATCAGATGAAAATATTTTTGAACTATACTAAATAATTGTTTCTACTTTAGGCACAAGGCCAGCAATTACCCAGTGCATTACTGGTATAAGTTATATTTAACCCTTTTGGTACCAAACTGCCTGATTGGTGAGCTCGTCGTCTTCGACGCCCAGAGTCTCTCCGAGCACGTCGTCGCACTTGTGATGTACTAACCCTCTATAGAATGTCGAAGTGGAGTCTCCACTGATTGCTGTGCCCACTTGACAGAGGACTGTGAGCGCCTGAGTGCATTCAATGTGCCAGGCGCCCATTTTCTTCAGTCTTCGCTTGACCCAGGACTGCAGCTCCGTCAGCGAGACAAGTTGCGGAAAGACCTGTCTCACAAACGGTGCCGACACCGGTTGTTCGGTGAGGAATACCTGGAGGTGCCGTAGCCTCAGTGCATGTTTGTACATCATCAGCCACGGCATTCCCAGCCCTCCGTTGGAAGGGTGCTGACATCAGACGGATCTCCTCAACAGTGGAGCCTGCTTCTTCCAAAGGAACTGGAAGAGCATGCGTTCCATCTTGATGAGGTGTTCACGGGAACAAGGCACGACAGTCAAGTGGTAGTAGATGACGGACGCTATGAAAGTGTTCGCCACCTCCGCTCGACCTTTCAAGGATAGTTTGCACTCTGCCCACTTCTGGGTGAGCGCAAATACCTTGGCCATGACCTCGTTCCAGTTTTTCTCCACCTGGAGGCCCAGACCGAACCAGACCCCGAGCAATTTCACCCGTCCAGCGTCCAACGATGCTGTCGGACGGCATCTGTTTGCCTCTCTATGTTCCGAGTTGCAAACCGACAGACTTGTCCGGCTTCAGTTTTGCTCCCGTGAGCCTTTCGTATTCCTGCAGTAAGTTGCCGATTGCCCCGATTTCTGAGGTTTTCAACACCATTACTGTCATGCCGTCGGCATAAGCTGATGCCGCTTTGCACAGTCTCGGTTCTAGAGGGTTGCCCTGCAGCAGCTCCAACTTCCGCAGTAGTGGCTCCAGAGTCAGTACGTACAGAATGGAGGAGAGAGGGCATCCCTGTCGGATGTAACGAGTGATGGCGAACGACTCCGATAGGTAGCCGTTCACCTTGACCGTCGAGTAGATGTTGGTGTGCATTGCTTTGATCCAGCCTCTGAAGACGGGTCTGAAACCGGCCACCTTGAGAACCACTTCCAAGTATCGATGGTCGACCCTATCAAACGCCTTAGACTGATCTAAATTGATCAGAGCCCCACCAAAGCCGGGTTTACACTCCACCCTCTCTATGATGTATCGCATGAGGTGGAGGTTGTCGTGTATGGACCTGGTTGGAATTGCACACGTTTGCACTTTACCCACCAGGTTCTCGATGACAAGTGCCGGCCTCGTTGCTAACACCTTGGCCAAAATCTTTAACTCTGTGTTTAGTAGAGTTATGGGCCTAAAGTTGCTTAGTTTGTCCTTGTTCACGTCTTTCCTGATCAGCATTACTATGCTCCTGCCTGCAGAACTGGGAATTCTCCCGTTCTGCTGCCAGTTGCAGTAGACAGCTTCGAGGACGCCAGAGAACAAGTCGAGCATGCCTATGTAAAACTTATAGGGTAGACCATCTAGACCGGGTGATTTACGTTTCCTGCAGCGGCCCAGAGCATCCCGTATCTCAGTGGCTGTGATCGGTCTTTCACAGAACTTAGCGTCCATGCTCGAGAGACGCAGCAGGCCGTCGAAGTATGAACTGAAGTCCATTGCCCCATCTGGTGCACCGCTGCTCTGCACGAACAGTTGTGCAAAGTGCCGTCGAAAGGCCGTGCACATCCACTTGGAGTCAAGTAGCACGCGTCCGTTTTGGTCTTTCAAAGACCAAATCGTGGACTTGTTGCCACTTTTCGCCTCTGCCACTCGGGCCCAGCTAACAGTTTTTGTTCCCTCGTTTCCTAGAGCATGTGATCTACTCCTGACTACGCAGCCTTTGTATTTTGCATCGAAGGACTGGTCCAGTGCCGTTCTCGTTGCTACCACTCTAGCTGCGTTTCCACTCCTAAGCGCTTCCTCTACCTTGGCTACTAGTTTTCTTTCTGTCTTGTTTTTCTCTAAGGCTAGTTCTTTTCTAAAAGCTATTGACTCTACTCTAATTGCTCTCTTGAGAGAGTATCCCCATCTATTGTTGACGATGGCTCCCGTCAACTGTTGCTTAACTAATCTACTTCTCCGTCTACTGTAGGCTTTACACGTCGGTAATGACATGTTCAGCTTCCAGTATCCGGGTCCTTGTCTATGTGTTCTATCATGGTTGACTAGTTTGTGGTCTGAATAGGCAACCAGGTACATTTGTGGACAGCTTAACATTTTCCTCTCTCTCTCTCTAATAAAGAACCTATCTAAATATGATCTAGATGTTCCGCTGCGATTTGTCCATGTCCACTGTGGTGCAGTCAGGAAATTTAGTCGATACCTATCGGCCAGTTGGAATTGGCCAATTATATTTTTGAGGCTGTTGCACCCCACTCTAGTGGGACATGTTCCTACATAGTCCCAACGTGCATCTAGGAAACCATTCCAGTCCCCTACTAAAAGCAAGGTGCGAGACGTTCCCAGAAAAGACTCTAGATGCTTAAAGAAATCTGGCTGCGATTGCCCAGTTGGAGCATAAACGGCCACCAGTCTGAAGGCTCCACCTCCAATACTGTTCACATCTAGGACTACCAGTCTACCCTCCAGGTCCAAGAGTATTTGCTTTATTTCGAGATCCAGGTTTTTCCGAAACATAACAATCACTCCCCCTCCACCTCCTGGCTGACAGAGAGATGCGTAGATCTCAAAGTCATTAAAGATGGGGGTTAGTTGTTGTGGATCCTGGACTCGGTGAGGGCTATCACATCCATACCATGTGACCTAAGGTCGTTTAAAAGTTGGCCCTGTTTCCAGGGCATCCCTAGGCCATGCACATTCACACTTCCAACTCGTAAATTAGCCATATTGGTGGAGAAGAGTTGGCGAAAAGGACGAAAAGATGCACTTCCCTTTTCGTTTCCTGGAGATTGGGTTTTTCAATCTCCATTTGGGTTTTGTTGGGTGGGGTGGGGAAACATTTCAATAGGGTGCGGTTTATGGGTTTTTGTGAGGGCCTTCCCATGTCCTGTGAAAATTGTTCCTTTAGTTTCTGGTAGGTTTCCATCGAAACCCTTATCAGTTTTAGGTGTGGTGCAGAGTCTGACTTGACAAAGGTTTTCCACTCAGTTTCTACTTTGGGGTCTTGGGAGATGACCTCCATCAGGTTTTGTTGTATGTGTATTGTTGTTTGTTTGTTTTTTTTGTGTTGTTTTGGGTTTGTTTTTCATTTTGTAGTTTTCTTTTTATGGTGGGCATTTGTGTTTGGGGTGGTGTTGGTGTATGTTTTGCTGGTGGTGGGGGGGGTGATTGTGGTGGTGTTTGTGTTGGTGGTTGTGTGTTTGTGTTGGTGATTGGTGTTTTTGTGGCTTTACGGTGTTTCTTTTTTTTTTTGTTTCTTTTTATTTCCAAGGCTCTCCTTCATCTTCACTTGGGGATGGAGAAGTAGCCTCGTCTGGTGATGAATTGTCATCAGGGGCGTGTGGGAGGGGTGTGTTTGTGGTAGTGTTGGTTGGAGTGGGATGGGATGGTATATAGTGTATATATCATGTATATAATCTATGTGTAGTGTGTATATAATGTATATATATATTGTATATAATTGATATATAATCTATATATAGTGTATATATAATGTATATAATCTATATATAGTGTATATATATATAGTGTATATATAATGTATATAATCTATATATAGTGTATATATATATATTGTATATAATTGATATATAATCTATATATAGTGTATATATAATGTATATAATCTATATATAGTGTATATATATATTGTATATAATTGATATATAATCTATATATAGTGAATGTATATAATCTATATATATTGTATATATAATGTATATATATGAGTTGCAATACACTGGTGTCAAATTGTATTGCCTTTTGCTTTTCCTACTCTTTGCAAATATCTTATATATAGTGGGTATATAGAGTATATATAGTGGGTATATAGAGTATATATAGTGTATAGCACGTATACATAATGTTTATAGATGTGTGTGTGTGTGTGTGTGTGTATATATATATGGTACAATGTCACAAGAGCCAAGTTGTTTCAGTCTTTGCCTTTCCTTTGTACAACATTGGTGGAGTGAAGATGGGTGACTGCTGGCTTCCATAACACTGCCTTGCCCAAGCTTAAAATGCTTGTTGTTGTTGTTGTATGGAGATGTCTAAAAAGTTGTCAGAGGTGTTGCATGGTGGTAAGTGGGCTGGTATAGGCGATGGGGTGATAGAGTTAAATTCTACCAGTTGTATTCTAAGGCTGGGTGATGGGGTGCTGGAAGAGGCTGGGTGGAAGGAGATGACAAAAGAAATCAAGGTATTGAGGTGTTTGTGGGTAGGAAACATGATGCCAATACAGTTGATTTAACAAAACACAGTGTTGTGAGGTTGGGATGGGGGTGGGGTGATGATGAAATTGAGGGATACCTATGTCTCAAGATACCTAATAAACAGGGTGTTCCACTTGGAGCCCTCACTCACTGGAAATAAATCCAAGAAGAATATGGATTCTAACTATTTATATTTGTCTATCTAAAGAAGATAAATAAAGTGGTCATATAGGAAACAAATTAAGCCTGTTTGTATCCCAGCATGTTGTAACTAAAGTACACCATATCCCAGCATGCCGTACCTAAAATAGCTGGGGCAGGAAGGGCATGCAGCTGCAAAACATTAGAATGGGGGAAATGGCCTTAACCCTTTAGCATTTAAGCTGGCCGTATCTGGCCAGAATTCTCTCACCTCTTCTTGTTCAAACTGGCTGTAATCAACCACTCATACTTATGTTAAGGTATTGTTCTCAAAATAAATAACATCAAAATCTCATAGATTCGATATTATGTGAGATAAAGCCTTTACTGCAAAAATATAACAGTAAATATAGAGTAATGTGAATGTTAAAGGGTTAAACACTTGTTGTATGTGAAAGAAATAAAAAAAAACTCATAAAAATAGAAACTAAAATAAAAAAAATATAATTTCCTACAAATCCAGAACATTTGTATTTTGTTCAAACTTTTAAATGTTTTCTTGAAACCATTTATTCTCTTTATTATCATATAACATTCCTAGCTTTCAATTCAGGGGATAATTATAACAACTTCATATATAGAATGGCTTTATTTTTGTCATATATATAAATATTCACTGGTTTCTCAGAGAATATTTATATAAGTTTTAAATAAGCCCAGTATCCAAAAATTCTTTTTGACTCTTACACAATTAACAAGATTTCGTAATAGTTTCATCTTGTTTTTCTAATGTTCCCAATAGTTCCTACAAAAGAATAAATAATCTTATTTTATTTTCTCTCTAGTCTTTACAATAAAATATATAAATTTAACTTTGTTACATTACCAAACCAAATGAAATGATTCCTGGTTATATAATTAATACAAAGCTGTTTAATTTATGATGTATATATTTATCTCAAAACTTTCTGTCATAATTTTCTGAAGAACCTTTAAGTTATGATTCAAACACTAGCTTAATAATAGTTTCTAATTTAGGCACAAGGCCAGTAATTTTTTTTTGGGGGGGGGGGGGGTCGATTATATTGACCCCAGTACCTAAAGGATTAATAATGAGAAAGTTACTTATATTACTAAATCTTTCAAAATTCTTGATATTTTTCAAACTATTTGAAAACCATAGGCAGTGACATTAGAAATATGCTAACAACAAAGGTTAACAAAATGAGATGTTAAAATGACAGAATGCAAACAAATATTTGACAATATTGATATGAACAGTTTCTTTTTAAAGTTTAAGATAAACTTTAAAATGAATCTTCATGAAAATAAATGAAAGCAGTATGTAAGTCTAATGCTTTTGGCAATATTTTAAGGCATTTCATTTACATAAAGAAAAAAAAAGTTTAAAAAGAGAAAAAAATTCTGACAATGAATAATATTTGGAATGTATGAATAAAGATATGGTTAGAAAAATCTATATTGGAATGATAGGGAGATTAAAAAGTTAATTTTATACAAAGAAATTCCAACATAAAAAAGATTGACTTTAAACATACATTCCCGAAGTTATGTGAAAATTAAAATTTTAAAAATCCAATAAATTAATAAAACTAACATTATTGATGAATAATGAATCAAATTATTTTTGAATTTGATATTTTCATACAAATCGTTGTAAATTTAATAATGGTGAGACATGATGCTTGGTTTTACTTCCAGAAAGTTTAGGAAGTATGAATCAATTCACAAGATCACCAGAAAAATTTAAAAAAGAAGCTTTGTACAGCATATTTCACCGATTTTCTTTCAATTTATTTTAAGAATTCTTTGAATAATCAAGAATATTAAAAAAACAGCAACATTTCATTTTCACTATTAGTTTGTTTTAATAAGATCATTAGGGAAAATATTAAATGTTCAAACCATTCAATCATGTAGTGTATATATGACAATCAAAAGAAATATAACAATTTTTTTTTTAATATTCAAGAAAAAATTATCAATACATGGTAAAAAAAGAAATATTTATATATAAAAATTCAAACTGAAATGCAAATATTTTAATTTTTTCCCCTTTTTTTGAAATTGAAAATATTCAAGCATTGATTTAAAGTTAAGAGATAGAATATTGAAATAGAGGTGCAAGTCAGTTAAATTTCCAACTTTGTGAAAAACACTCAAATATACAAAAAGACATTTTAGTGTGTGTAGGAAAAAAACATTGTTCAAGCAAAATAACAAAACTGCCAGTTCTGAATAAATTTTAATAAAATATAACCGATTATGATTTCATCTTAAAAATAAAAAAGCTAAGTTGGTTTTAATGATGAAATAGTAGATAATAGTTGATCAAACGGAAGAGAATTAACTGTTTAAAATTTATTTATGTAATATATTTTAATCAGCAGATATATCAAGATAACAGTGATATCAAGGCATATAGGTTAACATATACATACATACACACACACACACACACACATTTGCTAACCTCCAGCTGCAGAAGCCATGTTTTCAGTACATTAAAGTGGCATTCGGAAGGGCCACCAGCCATAGAAATCAAGCCAAACAGAAGCTAGTCACCTGACCAGTCAGGCCTCAGCACAAGGCAGATGTTTAACCCAGCAAAGCATGGAAAATAGACATTAAATTGTGATATCATTATCATCATCATCATTTTACGTCTCTCCTTCCACGCTAGCATGGGTTAGACGGGTTGTCCTGTTGTGGGCAATGCCAGGTCAGGTGACCATGTCTTGCTCATACAGAACTGATTTTGGCTTTTCTACAGCTGGATGCCCTTCCTAACACCAACCTCATTTACAGTGAGTGCTGGGTGCTTTTTTGTTGTGACACCCACATGACTACTTTACATTGGGAGGGGTGGGGGCATATTGTCTATATGCTTCAGCTTCCATCAACTTTTAGTGTTTTGCACCTTTTTATGCGGCTGTCATCCTTCATACGCACCACATGTCCATACCAAATATATATCAAGCAGCCGGAATGTGGTTCAGTATGAGCTAGGTACAGCATTGCCAAAAGGCCACACTAACCTTATAAGTGGGACCATAAAAATCCCAACCAAAATATGGGTTTTGCTATGAGCAGGGTATCACATGGCCAACTGGCAAGACCCTTCCCATAATGGGAACAAACAGCTCCACACTGTAAATGTGGTTGCTGTTAGGAAGAACATCTAGTAGCTGTAAGAATCCAGCCAAGGCATGGTCTCATGTGAGCAAGATATGGCACAACCTATTGGCCAGACCTACCTCTTTACAGCTCCATCTCAGGCCCCAATTAGGGATCCACTTATGAGCAGGGTACGACATGGCCAACTAGGCTGACCCCTTTCATAATGAAATCATCCATTTCTTCATAGTCAACAGGTTGGTGTGAGGAAGGGCATCCAGCTGTAAAAAAACCCCAGCTAAAATACAGTCCCATTTCAATGAGGTATAGCGTGGCTAAGTGGCCAGATTTGCCTCATAGCATGGATGACCCGTCTGACCCATGCATGCAAAAGAAGATGTTACAGAGTGATGATTATGATGATATATATATATATATATATATAAAATAACCAGGATTAAACTACATTAACTCTTTAATGTTCAAACCAGCCAGAATTCTCTACCTTTTTCTGTTGAAACTGGCTGTAACCGGTTGCTCAAACTGATGTTAAGGCATTGTTCTCAAAATAAATACTTTCAAAATCTCATAGATTCGATATTATGTGAGATAATTATGTGAGATAAAGCCTTTACCATGAAAATACAATAGCATATATAGAGTAATGTGAATGCTAAAGGGTTAAATTATTTAATTGATTTACAAAAGTTTCTATCAATACAGTAAGATGTTCCATTATTTTTCATTCTACTGATTTCTTCAGAATCCATTAAACAATATAAATCACATATTTTTCAGAATGGAGATGTCTGACATCGATGGTAAATATGTTACATATATATGTATTATTTATATATATATGTATTATTTATATATATATATATTATTTATATATATTATATATATATTATTTATATATATTATATATATATTATTTATATATATTATATATATATTATATATATATACATATATATGTTTGAGAGAGGCCCTTACTTGTCCCTTTGTGGTCATTCATATCCCGTGACCAAGCATCTTACACTGTTATACAGTGATGCTATGCTGTAAATTATTACTTATAACACAATAGGATTTTGTACGTTTGTTTGAAAAAATCTTTCAAAGAAGTATGAAGCATAGCCTTTTGTACTGTTTATTATGATAAATTACTGTATATTGAGCTGTTTTTACTTCTCCACCTCCTTCCAATTTTTAAATTGTTTTTGTAAAAATCGATATCTTTTTCATTTTCATACACCATTTCACTTTCTCACCGCCATTCTCACCTACTGGAACAATGAATTTACAGTGATATCCACTCACTTATAGCTCTGGCTCTTTACCACACACACACGCACACCAACATCCATTCAGAAACTTAGACACATACAATCACTTGCACCATTTCCTCACACACGCAACTACTCATTTCACCCGAACCCACATCCCCTTCCCTTAGCCATACACACACATGCACATCTTCACCCCACATCGCCTCAGAATTTGACATGATCTCATCTCACCCCATCCGAGTCCCTCCATCCACACACACCTACACAATGGTTTTTCAAAACTTACATTCACAAACACTTGCTTCCTCCCAGGCTCTCACACTTACATCTAGACATACACACACACCTTACCTTCCACCATCCCCACTCGGACTCCAATTTTCAAATCCGTCCAGTGATTCTTTCCTAAGATCGGAACCCAATATATATATGTATATATATATATATATATATATATACAGGTAGAACACTGGAAGGTAATATCTGTAGTGGTAGAGCACTCAGTCCATGGGGCAAGTTTGGTAGAAGTAGTAACACAACGAGCTGAAGATCCACATAAGGTGAAACAATTGTTCTCGGTATGGTGAACAAACTGTTGTGTTACTACTTCTATATATATATATATATAAACTCACATACAAGCATGCATACACAGATATGATATGTTATATGTATTTTTAGAGATAACATGCAGACAATATTTCTGACTTAGATAACTGTTGACAATTTATCCAAACCTAGGACAAAATCATAAGCAGTTTCTAAAATCTATTGCAATCTTCAACAGAAGTGTGGATCATAAAACTTTATACCGATTCTTAATACAGGTCAGGTTCCTCATGAGTACTACTGGTAACATGTAACCCAGTACAAACTGTGACATGGTTGGGTCATCAGCAACCAAACTGGCAACCCCACCAAGCTAGTTTGGTGGGGAGGGTGATTTTTGGACATCCTGTGGGATGAAAAACAAAACCCGTGAAAGGAACTCAATGAGTGAATGGCTATCAAATGTGTAAAAACAAACCCCAGCTGACAGGGCTTGATAGCTTTAGTTAGTTGTCTGTCTAGGAAAAGGATCACTGATTTCAAAACTGGAGTCACAACCAGAGAGAGAGTAGTCTGTATGTTTAATTGATTCCATTTACTAAATTGTCAAGAGACATTTTAACACTTGATACTAAATCACCTGAAGCCCCTACAATGGTTCTATGATACAAAGCTGTTTATTTTAAATGGTTTATATTTATCTAAAAAGCCACTATCTTGATATTTTGTAAGGGTTTCACCAGCTTAATTCTTTCTAACAAGGCCAGCAAATTTGAAGGAAGACAATTATGTTGATGCCAGGACATAAATGGTGCTATATTTTAACTCCAGAAGGATGAAAGACAATGTTGGCCACAGTAGGATTTGAATGCAGAATGTAAAGAGCCCAGAAGAAACAATAAAGTACTCTGTTCAACACTCTGCCAACTCCTGCCACACTAACTTAATAATGTAAAAGTTACATGACTAAATCTCTCCAAATTCTTGATTGATTGTTTTCAAAATTATTTGAAAATCATAGGCAGTGTCTTTCATTAGAAATATGATAATGAATGAGTCAAACTGAATAAAAGTCAACTACAAAAGCATCGTATACATCATTCACATGTGCACACATACACACACATAAATATCTAAAGTCTAAAGTCTGTCTTAAGCCAGAAGGTTCATTTGACTGGTGCTTATCCTGATTTCATGGCTTGAAGCGACAGAGTACAAGACTCCCCACTGGACAGGATGCCAATCCATCGCAGGGTTTCACCCCCAGCTATTACTGGTACCCATTTTCAGCTGAGTATACTGGAGCAACGTGAAATGAAGTGTTTTGCTCAAGAACACTACACGCAACCCAGGAATCAAACCCACAACATTATGATCGCAAGTCCAACACCCTTACCACTAGGCCACATGCCTCCACTATATATATATATAAAATGTATGTATGTGTGTTCAAATCATAAGGGATATAAAAGCACTAAGGTGAAGAATATATTAACTATAGATAGTACAGTCACAGAACTCAAAAGGATAAATTAAGGTACACGAACCAACTATGATAACTATCAACACCCAGACAGCTTTAGGGTAGAACTGTTTCACATTGGTTCAATTGTTTATACTTTTCTCTACCCCATTTATCTCTTTCTTCTTCTCTTTATTATTTTAATCCTTTTTAAATAATTTCATTATTGTAACCTCTTCTTCATCAATTTTTAGCTTAAATACCTTTTGATTTCTAAAGAATTCCATCTTCCTTTCTATTTGATGCTCTTTATAGGAACCCTTTAAAATGAGTGGTTTTGTTTTATTTTATATAACCAGAGTTGGTTTTGTCTGGGTTGGTATTAAAAGGGTTACATAAGAACCCTTTAAAATGAGTGGTTTTGTTTCATAGAATTGGAGGTGGTTTTGACTAGGTTGGTATTAAAAGAGTCAAAACATTTAGTGTCATCATCATCTTCAGATGATGATGATAACAAATAAAAGGAACACAAGAAAAAATAAAAGAATACCCAGTTGCCCAAACAAAAATTCTCCAATAAAAGTGTTTCAATACCACTTTGGTTTGCATATCATACCAACAATTCATCATAAAAATTATGAAGAAAACCATGGTAAAATTAAAAAACTGAACCAATTTCCAAACTATAAAAGGTAAATGTAAAACTACTAATTGAATTGTTGATAATTAAATCTTAATGAAATTAGGTGTAAATTTTAATTAAGTATTAACAAAATGTTTATAATTTATGAAAAGAAAGAACAAAAAATATTAGCTAATGGAAATATCTATAAAAAACTAATAATAGTCAATTTTCATGAACGCAGCAAATTAGTTTTCATATAAATTAGATTCTGAAGAAGTTGATATAATTATATTTTAAATATGTTCGTGAAAATATCATGTTTTGAAGCAGCATTATTACTTTCAATAAAAGTAGACAAAAACTGCTCTGAAATTGCTTAGAGACATTATTAATACATAAGTAATATTTGAAGATATTTAATGGTAGTATGATTTAACCTGTGTGCTACCATAGTGCTGGAAACTCTCCTTGCTTCTATGGCTGTTGATTTTAAAGTGTTTATACTTACCTAAAATCCTCACATCATAATTTTATGTAAGAACCTTTGTTAAGTTATGTTCCAAGCAGCAGCTTGATAATGAAGTTAGTTATATTACTATTATTTTTCAGGTTTGTCAAGTATTTGTCTTGTGTGTTTAGAATAGGTACATCATATCACTACATTTCATAAGAAGCAACTAAAAGGGTTGGAACAAGGAAGGATATCTAATTGTAAAACATTGCTTCAAATAAGACCCCATGATGAGAATGAAACCTGCCATAGGCTTCACAAAGCTTTAGCAGAGAAAATTATCTTAAAATTCTTCTAATATTGTATCAAGTATCTGTCTTCTTTATCAGGTAAGGTTACATGGTACCATTTATTTATCATTCTAATCATGGGCATGTCCCTTTATTGTGGCATGCCTCTATTTTAGAGGTGGTCAAATTAATTTAATATTGAAAAACAAGTGCATATGCTATCATTTAAAAGAAATCGATTTGGGTCATGCAATACAGTTGACTGCTACTGCAGCTTTGAACATTCCTAACTCATATCACATATTGATTTCTAACCCTCCTCTGTTTATCAGCAATCCACACACAAACACACATTGAATTAGCTCTGAAAAGTTGTCAGAATTTTGATTTGGATAATAAGATATGAAAGCGGTATGAATTCATAGAATAGTTTCCTCAGATATAATTCAGTCACAGTGAAGCATGTCAATAGAATACAACCATTAATATTAATTCACCAGCAATACACAAGTGTTTCTATCAAAGACATCATAGGACACATTACATTGCTGCTACCCTTCCAATACCAACCTGATTGTCACAACCTCTTGTTCTAAGACATCTTATTTACATTAAAACCTTCCATAGTAACTTTAAGTTCCTAACACCAACTTGATATTGTAGCCAATTTAACCCTTTCAATATCAACCCACTTAAGACTGCCTCTGATCCCAAGCTACAACTCACATATTTAGAATGTTCATATATAAATTAAAACCTTCCATCATAATTTTATGTGACATTTTATTAGATCATATTCCTAATGTCAACTTGATGACAATGAATAAGTTATTCTATAAAAATCTTTTTAAATATGATTTAAAGGTGATTGCAACACATAAAGTGTATATTTTGTAAGAAAAATGGCAATGAAAGAGTTTATATATATCAGTTCACAACTGAATCAAGAATTACGAATTTACCCAATTCCAACAGCTAATTGCCTCAAATATAATGTTGAAATAATCTCAAAATTATAGAGGTTCCAGTAAGTTAATAGAATTTGCAGAAAAATAATTTATGCTGCATCGTTTTTAAGTACATTTTTCCATGCTTGCATGGGTTGGACGGGTCCTTTTCAGCACAGCATCTCTCCACTCACTCCATTCCTTCATCATCTCCTCTGAGAGTTTCAGTAATTTGCGATCAGTTCAAATCGCTGAGACTCACTTCGACAATACTTAGATAAATGACTATAAGATATTTTAATGTTTTATCCAGTTTAGAAAAGGTGCACTGTATTGTTGTGTGAAGTAAGAGGTGACTAAATGGGTTGGTGTCAGGAAGGGAATCTGGCTGTAACACAGTGACTCAAAAAGAAGGCTATTGAGTCCATGTAAAGCTAACCCATACCTTAGCAGGGAAAATGGACTTCAAGCATTTGTTGTGTTGTTGAATTTTAGTATAGAAATGTCCTAGTATACATATAACTATTGCTAGGTCTTGATCTTAGGAGTTAACCTTGTTACTTTCTTAATATTTTTACTATCTAAACATGCACAGAGAGAAATCTAAAGTTGATATGTGTTTATGTATTTATGAATTTGCTCTCAACTTTACATTTACACAGAATAATAATAAAAATAATAAATAATCATAATTAAGAGTAGAAAATTATCAAAGTTGCTGTTAGTTTGCAATGCAAATTAATCTTGGTAAATTTAAATCATTCTTGAAAAAAGAAAAAAATTAAACTAACTACACTTCAGTCATTAATATTTATAGCTCCAGAGATAAAACAGAATTTCCATGTATGGATATATGAACCCATAACTCCTGCTGAAGTCGTAGCAACATATTAGTGTCATCTTTACAGCTGGCGGTGCCCATCTCCTCTCAAGGTCTGAACACAGTCCATAGAGAAGGAGAGAGATAGAGGGGGTGATAGAGAGAAGAAGTGACACCAGTATTGGACTGGTACTTCTTTTATCAACCTCAAAAAGGTGAAAGGCAAAGTTGACCGTGGTGGGTTTTGAACTCAGATTACAGAGAGTCAAAATGAACACCACAAAACATTCTATCTGATGTTTTAATAACTCTGCTCCAGAATGGATTTAGTAAAATAAATGAATATCATTGCAAAAATTAAAATATATTATTGCAACTACTATCACTATAAAATATTTATGCCACCAAGCTTGATTTAAAAACTCTAGAAATAAATAATTTTAGCCTGGAAATCCACTTGATTTCAAAAAGCAACGATCTACTCATCATCATCATCATCGTACATGTTCTAACAACTGCTGGGATACACAATAATTTAAAAAACTTCATTGAAATGAAAATTACCTTAGTTACTGCTAATGTAATGTCTTTAGCATTAACTGATAAATAATAGGGTGTGACATGGCATGGGTCTTTATCTCCTGGTGGAGTCATAGTGGCACTGTCATGACATACAGCATGTCTTCGACATTTAAACCTAGCAAATCCTATTGCCCCTGTTTTGTTTCTTTTATACAGAACTGTTTATTTTGAAATGTTCATTTATTTTTAAAAAAACTTTTATTATAATTTGATATAAGAACCTTTCTTTGTTAAGCTATGTTCCAAACATTAGATAAATTCCTGAAAAAAAATTGCCTCCTTTATTAAAATTTCCTATTCAATTTAAACACATAGATATCTTCTAATGGACAGTTTACAGTTGAAACAGACCTGCTTGTTTTAAGAAGATGGAGATTATCATTATTGTATGATCATTTCATGTATAACGCAATATTTAACAGGTCCTACCAGAAAATTGTAATGAAGAAGCTATATAGTTTACTTAATAATATGTTATACTTAATGAAGCAAATGCATTATTTACGAGAAAGGTTAACCAAACCACCAGCAACCACACCAGGTTTTATGATATTAAGCTGTTTAATTCAAAATGTTTATATTCATCTAAAAATCTTCCATCATAATTTTATGTCAGAACATTTGTTAAATTGTTCTGTAAACACCAACTTGATAATAATGATTTCTAATTTTGACACAAGGCCTGAAAGGATGGAAAGGTTAATTGAGCTCAGTATATAACTGGTACTTTATTTTATTGGCTTTGCAAGGATGAAAGGCAAAATTGACATTGGCAGGATTTCAACTCAAAATGTAAAGAAGCTGAACAAACGACAGAAAGCATTTTATTTAACTCTCTAATAATTTAACTACCAAAATAAGAAAGTTAAGCCACTCCAAATTCTTGATTATTTCCCAATATTTAAAAATCATATATAGGGTCTTTCATTAGAAATATGATACGTATGGACCAGTAACTCCTGATGGAGTTATAGGGGTGCTGTAGTGACAAACAATGTTGTTTGGGTGTTTTAAAAATCTGCCAGAGCCTATCTCCTCTCCAGGTATGGACACAGCTGATTTCTTCCAGAAAAGAGAGAGGGATGATAGTGGGTAGTGAGTAAGAGTATTACTGGTACTTTTTTTTTATTAACCTTGAAAGAATGAAAGGCAAAGTTGGCAGATATTTATTTGATGATTAACAAGGGTGCATAGGAAGAAATCAGAAATCGTTACTTTTTTTTAAATTCACCTGTAAATTAGTCCCACCTGGTTAGATAATCAATCACAATATGATTATATATATCAGGTGGCAGAGAAAGTGGATTTTTATTATGTTGTTGTTTTTTTTAAATTTTAATTTGGATTTATTTTTTCTGTAAAATATTTTTCTATAGAATAGACTTAACAGTATGAAAAACTTAATAGCTAAAAACAAATAAGATCAAAAGAAAATGTAATGCCAACAATATTAATATAATGAAATAAATGCTTTCTAATTTAAGCACAAAGCCAGCAATATGAGGGGAAGTCAATTATATCAACCCCAGTATTTAACTGGTACTTTATTTCATCAACTCCTGGAAGGATGTAAAGAGCCAGAACAAATATCACAAACCATTTTGTTTGATACTGGTGGATTGGCAGAATTGTTATTCTGCCAATCCACCAGACCATAGTAGTTCTAACATTGGCACATGACCAGTAATTTGGGGGAGGGGAATGTTGATTTAATTGACCCCAGTCCTTCACTGGTTCTTCATTTTATTAATCCACCAAAAGGATGAAAGACAAAGTTGACCTCAGCAGGATTTCTTAAATACCATGAGACATTTTTGTCCGATGCTCTTCCAATTCTGCCAATCCAGTCCAGTATAATAATTAACAATATAAGATGTCAACAACAGTAATACACTAAAATGGCAACCATAGAATTGTTGGAATTTATTTAAATAGAGCAAAAAAAAAAAATTTAGCAGTGAAAAGTTTAGATAAAAAAAAAAAATAATAATTGTATGATAATATGCAAAGTTTTTGTATTATTTATAATTCAGATCTGTTAAGATAAATCTGAAGAAAATATTTCAAAATATTATTCAAATAAAACTTAACATTATTATAATGCACACCAAAAGCAAACAAATGCAAAACATGACGATATTAATATCAGGAGGCATGAAACAAAACTTTTATGACATTCCACGGACATCTCAAAAGGCCACTTTATCATTTAAAAATAGTAACAAATATCTTTTATTTCTATTTGATGGTATTTTTCATTTTTTACTTTTTAGCTTTTTTTTTCCATTCCTAGAAATTCCCCAAGAATCCACAAATTGTGTTCATCTCAATCAAAAATAAATGCTGAATAGAGATAAAGAAACGTTTCTAACCACCTTGCTTTCTATTTAGCTGTTTTTTGTGGCAGGTTCTACAGGACTTTCTGTGGATTCATTTTTATTGTCTTTGTCATACTTGAAGAACAACAGTGGAAACATTCCTATCAAACAGCCAACTGTTATGCCAATCACTTTGCCCTGAAATAAAATGAGATTCATTTTAAGTCAAAGGAAAACATTCAGAATATTTAAAAAAGAATGAAAAGATGACTCTATGGTGCCTAAATGTTCAATATTGCATGTTAGTAAGACATGGGCTGTGAATTCAGAAGATATGTGGAAGCTGGAGAGAAATGAAGTAAGCATGCTCCAATGGATGTGTAATGTGTGAATGAACTGAGAGAAAAACTTGGTATAAGAGGAATCAGATGTAGTGGACAGGAGAGAAGATTTTGCTGGTATGCACATGTGAAGAAGTGCCAGGAAATCCAAGAGGAAGATAGCTGCAGTTGTGGAAGACCAAGGAAGACCTGAGCAGAGGTAGTGAGAGCTGATCTTAAATCACTGAAACTCAGAGAAATGACAAAAGAATGCAATAGATGTAGGGAAGCTGGGTTGAAGAAAACCCTTCCAACCCATACAAGCATGAGAAAGCAGATGTAAAATGGTGTTGATGTTGATAATTAACCTGTTAACCCTTTTGATAGCAACCAACCTGAAACTGGCCCTGGTTCCACGATACAAAACTGTTTATCTTAAAATATTTTATATTCATTTGAGAACCTTCCTCATACTTTTATGTAATAAACTTTGTTAAATTATGTTCCACACAGCAGCTTGATAATAAGACCAATTTCTTGCCAAGGGCAGTGTTTTTCATTAGAAATATGTTAATAAATGTGTTAATCATTTTAAGCTCAATATAAAACTAGACAGTCATAAAATCAGTTATGAATCATTAGAAATATGGCAATGAATGGGTTAATCTACATTTTAAAACAATCTGATAACACAACATACACAGCAATAAGTGCTTTTAAGTTAATTTTCCCTACTAAAGAGAAAGGAATCAGCAAACAAGATCTCAAACCTCATTCACTTACTGAATGGGGTGGAACTCATCTAATCAGACCAAGGAAAATGTTTCCATTGATCTTTCTATTGCTGATATTATCTACTGGTCACAACTCTTGGCAGAAAGAGCAACATGAAATAAAGTGTCTTGCTCAAGGACATAATGAATCACCCAGTCTGAGAATCGAACTTGCAACCTCATGATTGTGAATCTAACTCTCAAACCACTAGGCCATGCTAAAGCAGGAGTTAATTTTGTGGGCCCCATAACAGGTTTTCTACTCACCATTGTGCCACTTCTGTGGCAATGTTTTATGGTTGGACGTCCTTGCGGGTGTCAAACCTTTTAGTAACCTTTTATGCATGCAGGGAAAGGGCGTACCTATTCTAAATTAGGACAACATAGGTGGCATAATAATAATTCTTTCAAATATTGACACAAAGACAGCTATTTGGGAGGAAAGTAGATTTTATTGACCTCAGAACTTAAATGATATTTTATTTTATCATTCCAGTTCACCTTAGTGGTATTTGAACTCAGAATGTAAAGGGCCATAACTCTATACAACCACATTTTGTTCAATGCTCTACTGAAACTTGAAATAATAAAGGCTTCTACTTTAGGCACAAGGCCAACAATTTTGGGGCAGTGGGAAATCGATTAAATTGACCCCAATGCATTACTGGGAATTGAACTCAGAATGTAAAGGACCATAACTCTATGCTGCAAAGCAAGGTGCCCAATGCTCTACCAATACTGCCAATGCCCCACTCACCCTTGAAATAATAATAATTGTTTCTACTTTTGCCACAAGGCCAGCGATTACCCCAGTGTATTACTGACTTCATTTTATCGACCCTGTAAGGATGAAAGGCAAAGTTAACCTCGGCGGGTTTTGAATGGCAAGGGCCGTAATTCTATGCATCAAAGCATGAAATAATAATGTTAAACAATAGTTACCAAGTTAGCAATCCAACGTGTTTTTCTCATATCAACTTGCTGAGGAGTTAGATTGGGCATGTGGAATCCGACTCTAACAGCCAAGACTTCAACGTACCAAGCAGACCTGCAAAAAAAAATTACATTCCATTTCACTACAAAATCAAAAACCATTTACAGACACAGCCAGCCTACATCAACAACAGCAACACAAATGTTTTATGGCCTTGCTAGCTCCATGACAAGCTCCTCCACTTTGTCCCATTGTTTTCACCCCTCCACTTACACACCCATGCCTTTCATTTTTTCCTCTATCATTAGTTATGGCTTTTTTGGTCTTCTTTTTCCCCTATTTCCTTCCACATTCATTTCATTTGCCACTAATACCCAGTCACTTTCATCCTTCTTTAACACGTGACCCAAGCATCTTATTTCTTTTTTAAACTGCTCCCTATTACAGTCAACATATAATAATGCTTCACATCTGGAAGAATCATTAGGTTGTCAGTGAAGAGGGCATTTACATTTTTTTTTTATTTATCCTTTTTTTTTTTTTTTTTGGCACAATCAGCACCTCTGAAATTCAAACATGTGAAGGCTATTTTAAAAACCATAAAGAAGAGAAAAGAAAAAAATAGATTTAACACTAGTTTATGAAATGAGAGTATAAGTGGTTAAAGTTCTGGTCAAGTCTGTCCAAGCAAAATACATATGAAAATTCGTTATGGTGTGTGTGTAGGGTTCTTTCAAGGCATATGTGCAAATGCCATTTGCTGCAGGAAAATAAGCTCTGCTTATTTTATCCAGTCGAAAGTTAGTTTATAATTTTATTTCCGTCTAGCAGTAGGCATGTACAGTGTGTAATCAGTCCCATGGTAGAGGGAATTTCCGAGTGTAGCCGATGGTTGGTTCCTCACTTCTTCACAATATCAGTTGCACCGTGGAGCGCTCTACAGGTTGGATTAACTTTGTTGCAATTCGATTCGAGCACTCAACGTACTTTTTCCACATAGGAGTGATGGAGTATATTTAGAATAAGAAAATGCAAAGTAGTTTCAGATGTTATTTAAGTCCTTTAATGATAATGCTGTGATACATATTTCAATGACGACAGTGGCCACACGATTCTGTGTACCCAGTGCTGTGACATCATCAGACAGCTTCTTACATAATAAGGTTATGTTCCCGAGGTAATCCAAATTGAATCTACAAGGGAACGGACAAAGCAGGTGTTCTTGGGTCCTTCGTCCGCTCCCTTCAAAGTCCCAATTCACCCCCACCGGTTTGCGCAGGCGCAAGTCCGGAGGAGGTTGACCATCCACCACCCCAAAACCATACGAAATTCACCTAGGCAGGTCCCCCTCTTACCCCAACGAAACAATCATCCCCATCTAGGTCTGTAAGGAGACGGCTATAGTTTGCTGCTAGCCATCTTGGTGGTTGGGGTTGACTGAGACCCAGTGGTAGTGGCACGGTATGACTCCTAATCAGCCTCTCTCTTTCTCTACAGAATTTCGAAAAAAAAAAAATGGATGATTTCTTTCTGCATTCATTAGAAAATAAGATAAATTGAATTTAAATAAATTTTTTGTCCAAGTGTCTAGTGAATATGTATATTTAATTTTGAGGGGTTCGGTCCTGTATTTTCTGAGTTTTAGGCGGACACACAGAAAAAAACCAGAACAGTTTTCTCTGAGTTTCTTATACTCTTATGAAGGGAATTGTAAGTCCAGAAATATTAGAACAAAAGAAACAACCACAACAAAAACAAAGATTACCAGTTAACTAAATGTTTTGTTACCTTCATCTTACCGTCGTTTTTGTATTGTTTAGCCTTATATAACTTTCCACATTATATTATATATTGGTAGAGACGGTGGAGATTGAGGTCTGAGGTTCAACCTATGGAGGCACATAGCTTAGTGGTTAGAGCATTGGCCTTGCAATCGAAAGGTTGTAAGTTCAATTCTCAGACCGGGTGATGTGTTGTTTCCTTGAGCAAGACACTTTATTTCAGATTGCTCCAGTTTACTGAGCTGTAGAAATGAGATGATAGGACTGGGGTCCCTATCATTCCACTGCAAAGTGGTCGTGGAGGTGCCACAGCAAAAAAACACCCAGCCCACACTGTAAAGTGGTCGTGGAGGTGCCACGGCAAAAAAAGCACCCAGCACTCACTGTAAATGAGGTTGGTGTTAGGAAGGGCATCCATCTGTGGAAATCAAGCCAGAATCAGTTCCCGTCCCACCCTTGCAAGCAAGGAAAAGCGGACGTAAAATGATGATGACGATGCTTCAAGCAAACTACATTTTATTATCCCTAATTATATGCTTACCCAATTCCTGCAACATCTGACACCATGTTCCCAAGACCTGCAGCAGCCATTGTAGAAATTCCAAGCAAAGTTCCAAAAGTTGCATCAATATATTCTCCCTAAAAACAGACAAGAATCTAATATAATTTCCATAAATGTTATGTGTTTTATAAAAAGAAATGGTAATATAAATATTAATTATAAATAACAATTCCATTTCATTATAAAAATTTATAATGAAATGGAATTGAGATTGGGATAGTTTGATCTTCATTAATTTCTCAACATATTTAGCAATGTATGTCAAATAAAGAGAAAAGACTACAAGCTGAAATGCAAGTTGAAGGCAGCTTATAGCTAGTTTATGCCTTTTCATACTAAACCACTTGAAACTGATCATTGCTTCTACAATTCAAAACTGTTTGTTTTAAAATGTTTATATTCATCTAAAAACCTTCCATCATAATTTTATGTACACCAACTAAATAATGAAAAAATCCCACCAAATTCTTGATTATTTACAAAATTAATTGAAAATCATAGGCAATATTTTTCACCAGAAATATGGTAATGACAGGGTTAAAACTCTTCAACATTAATTTCTTTAAATAAGCAAATTGCCACCTTTTTGAGAGGAATTTGAATTAACCCCAGCATAGCAGTGACATTAAATATATTTGTTATTGATCTAGGAAGATGAAAGTCCAAACTGATAACAATCAATATTTTAACTCAGCATATAGAAACAAGAACAAGAACAACAAACACTTGGTAAAAGTCACAATATTTTTATAAACTCAGTGCCAAAGATTTGTTAGGAACCAGAATTATCACAGTTTTCCATCATTTGACTATTAAGATTTGACACTCATTAAACAATTATGTGATAAAACAGCTATTTTTACACCAAATTCATCACTTAGTAGAGAAATATAAATCAATGAAGTTAAATATAGATGGAGTTAGAAATGTGAATTGATTGTTAATATTTCCTGAACATTGAAATGGATCAATGTTCGTTTTAATGGTGAATGTTCCAGTTGATCAATCAACAGTACTCATTTATTAATGTTTAAGTGGCTGAGAATTCCACAGATATGTTTACTGTTAACCCTTTAGTATTTACAATACTCTATATTACTATTATATTTTCATAATTACATAATTACCTTACATACTATCGAATCTATGAGATTTTGATGTTATTTATTTTGAGAACAATACCTTAATGCCAGTATGAGCAGCTGTTTAGAGCCCGTTTGAACAACAAGAGGCGAGAGAATTCTGACTGGATATGGCCGGTTTAAATGCTAAAGGGTTAACATAACGCTCAGGGAGATTCAGCATGATATAGTGCTTAACAAGACTGGCCTTTTGAATAACAGGTACAGTCCATTTAATATGCATTCATGTAGATTCCATCAGCCCAATTTCACTCATAAGGTTTGGGTTGACCCAAATGATATTTGCCCAAATCTGGGACCTTATGAATACAAAACAAACTTCAGCCATGCTTAAGAATATAGCATCTATGAAAGACTTTCGATGTTGATATAGCGATTTAAAAAGTCTTTAACCCTTTTGTTAACCACAGTTCTAATTAAAAAAAATCTACTTACGATTTTGAAAATAATCAAGAATTTTAAGGGATTTAATCAAATAACCTTCTTGTTATTAAGGTGGTGCTTGGAACATAACTTAACACAGGTTCTTACATCAAATTATGATGGAAGGCTTTTAGATAAATATGAATACTTTTTAATAAACATGATGATGATTTTCTAGAAAATGGTGGTTTGTTTTTCTCTTCCTTTTCCATTTTTAAATATTAATAAATATTCTCTACTTTCATTTAAATTATGTTCATGCTGAAACTAGTGAGAAAATTATATTACTAAACTTCATCTTCTTCCTCTCTCTCCTCTTCTTCTTGAATAACTATCTGATCTCTGAGCTACTCACTTTATCGAGTAACATTACTCCAGAGACCCTTCGGAGGAATCCCATTTTGGCTGCTTGTATTCGCAATTGTATACTTTCGGTCATTACCCAAGATTCATGACCATAGATAAGGGTTGGCACAAAAACCAAATTAAAGGCAGTGAGCTTCTTCTGATTACTGAATGCTGAAACTGGCGAATTACTGCACCAGCTCCTGCAATATTGCACTTAATTCAGCCTCTTGCCTTCCATCACCCGTGAACACGGTCCTGAAGTACTTGAACTTCTCTACCTGCTTCAGTGGAACTCCATTTACATGTAGAGTGCACTGCACAGGCTTCCTTGAGAGGACGAGTGTCTCAGTTTTTGCAGTATTGATTTTCATTCTAGCCATGATACTCGGTATCAAACCTATCAAATGCAAATCGAAGGGCATCTTCTGTCGAGTTAAGTAACACTTATGTTATCTGCAAATTCCAGCTGACTGATTTTACACCCACTTGGTTATTTGAAAATCATAGGAAGTGTATTTCATTAGAACATGATAAAAAAAAAGAGTTAAAATGATTTTCAAGATATACATAATCCTTCTCCTCAATATTCCATGGCACTATAGGTTGGATGGTCCTTATTACCATAGTTAGGTCTTATTTGTAGCATTAAACTGCATCCAGTCGCAAGGCTCCAGTTCGAGAGTTCAGGAGCTGTGGGGAATGTGGAGTTACTCCTTAGTTGTTATCACTCTCAGGTCTGCTCTGGCCCAGAGTAGTAGTACATGTTAGGACCCCATTTATGGGTTAAATAATTACCTTACTTGAGTGGCACCGGTAAGGTATTATCATCCATTGAAAAGCAATATGTTCCATTTAAACATTTAAAAAAGATGCTTTTACAGTGGCTATTTCTTTACCCTTTTGATAATAAACTGCCCAAGACCACCACTGGTTCTATGATGTCAAACTGTTTAGATTCTTCTAAATATTTCTATCATGTTGAAGACTTTATATACGTATTTTATCTCAGCATTTAGTAAGGGTTTGTTGTTAGCCATAGAAACTGCTTTAACTCTTTTGATCCAAAATTGCTGAAAACCACCTTTGGTTCTATAATACAAAGCTTTTAATTTTAAAGCATTTATATTTATCTAAAAACCTTCCCTCGTAATTTTATGTAAAAGCCTTTGCTAAGCTATTCCAAACACCAGCTTTACGCTGAGAAAATTACTTATATTACTAATTCTGGATTATCTAAAAAAATTATTTGGAAATCAGATGTAGTATATTTTATTTGAAATATAGTAATGGAAGAGTTAAATTATTTATATTTATCTAAAAGTCTTCCATTGAGTTCAAATCCCGCCGAGGTTGACTTTGCCTTTCATCCTTACGGGGTCGATAAAATAAAGTACCAGTAGTGCACTGGGTAATTGCTGGCCTTGTGCCTAAAGTAGAAACAATTATATTACTAAATCCGTCCAAATTCTTGGTTATTTTCACAATTATTTGAAAATCATAGGCAGTGTCTTTCATTAGAAATATGGAAAGGAAGGGGTAATGACATAGACAGTGACTTTCATTAGAAATATGGTAATGAAAGGGTTAAGAAATTCATTCTTTTAAATGTTTTCATTGTTCTCAACCAAAGACATAATTATCAATTTATAATCTGTTTTCTTCAAGATACTAAAACTTTGCCTAACTTAAACAAAATACTAGTTACATTAAACTAAATTATATTTACAATATTTAGACCTAATTGCAGTTTAAATATAAATACCTTGTTGGAAAAATTACTAAGCAGCCTTAACTCTTTCACTATTATATTTCAAACAAAAGACAATGCCTAAGATATTCATATTTGGAAAATAATGAAGAATTCAGTGAGATTTATATAAGGATTTTCTCATTATTAAGTTGATGTTTGGAATATAATAAATGTTCTTATATAAAACTAGCAGAAAAATCACTCTTTGGGTGGTTTTCTGCTAGCATGTGTAGTGTGTATATTGATATTATACACAAGTATATATAAATGTAGATATGATACATCAAATATAATCGTAATTGACAATATACATAGAAATTGAAGAGAGACTGTGTTGCACTGTCTTCTGTAAGTAAAGTAATCCATGAATCATTTAAAAAAGATGATATTATATATAAACTACATGGATTGGCAGTATCGGTAGAGGGTCGGATGCCATGCTTTGACGCATAGAGTTACGGCCCTTGCCATTCTGAGTTCAAATCCTGCCGAGGTTAACTTTGTCTTTCATCCTTACAGGGGTCGATAAAATAAAGTAGCAGTAATACACTGGGTAATTGCTGGCCTTGTGCCAAAAGTAGAAACAATTATATATAAACTACATTACAGCAAAATTTTATGAAATTAGCGACAGAAATATAAACCATATATAACGATGCAAATATATGAATGTTTACATAAGTGATGTAATAAGTGTTATGATATAATTGTTTCTACTTTTGGCACAAGGCCAGCAATTATCCCAGTGTATTACTGGTACTTTATTTTATCGACCCCCTCCCCCCCTCTGTAAGGATGAAAGGCAAAGTTAACCCTGGCGGGATTTGAACTCAGATCATAAAGGGAGGTAACTCTATGCTTCAAAGCATGGCGTCCGACCCTCTACCGATACTGCCAATCCACCGCCAGGAGTGTTATGATATAATGGACGCTAACCGGAAGTGTAGACATTTGAAAATTTTAAAAGAAGTGAATCTTAAAATAAGCACTCATTATATATAAGAATATTTATGTTTAATCAACATCTACGAAATTTAGTACATAAATTATGTAATATTCATTCATTAAATAATGATTTTATTTATTCAAATAAAATAAAGTACCAGTAATACACTGGAATAATTGCTGGCCTTGTGCCAAAAGTAGAAACAATTATTTATTCAAAGTAATTTAACTTATTTTACTAATGGGATAACAAAAATATATTCAGGACACAGTCCCCCACTCCTCCCTTTATTATATTATAATTATGATGGAAGGTTTTGCTTATCCATCCATTAGTTCTTATTACACGAGCCTGACCGCCCAATTTTTGTTCACCTAATTTAAATAGACCAATCTTGTTCCAGATGTTATGCATCCGTTTCCTATAGCCTTTTTCCATGGGGTTACTCTTCAGATAACATTTCATGACAGTCAGTTCTATTCAATTCTTTCGTCGAGTTGGTTCTTGTCCCATTCCTTCTTCTTCCTCCAACACCAGCAACACACTGGGATAATTGCTGGCCCTGTGGCAAAAGCAGAAACAACCACCATCATCATCATTATTATTATTATTGTTATTATTATTATTACTCTTGATGTCTAAGTTATTGATGTTATTTAACTGAAAAGTTTGTTCAAATGAACATCAAGCTGCTACCTGCAGCTTCAGATATTCAGGACATATCGGAGGGTTCTTGCTGTTTCCAGCAAACATGCCTTTTGAATTGTTATTATTATTATTATTATTAAGGCAGTGGAGTGGCAATATCGGTAGAGGGTCTGAAGCCATGCTTTATAGCAAAGAGTTACAGCCCTTTATGGTCTGAGTTCAAATCCCGCCGAGGTTAACTTTGCTTTTCATCCTTACGGGGCCGATAAAATAAAGTACCAGTAATGTACTGGGATAATTGCTGGCCTTGTGCCAAAAGTAGAAACAATTTTTATTATTATTATTATTGTTTTGCGCCATAGAGTTGTGGCCCTTTACGTTCTGGGTTCAAATCCTGCCACGGTTAACTTTGCCTTAAGGGATCGATAATATAAAGCACCAGTAATGCACTGGGGTAATTGCTGGCCTTGTGCCAAAAGTAGAAACATTATTATTATTATTAATATAAAAATGAAAATACATTCTTTAAATCTTAGGTTATATATTCTATATATTGATCTACTTTGAATCAAACACTATTGAATAAAAAAGAAAATAAAAAACACTTTTAATGTACTTTGTATGATTAAGTAAAAATAGTTGATCGTTTCAGTTGGAATCTAAATCTATAGAGTTTACCACTGTTGCAATATTTCACTTGTGCTGACATCATTCTTTTCTCAGAATATCATTTTATAGATCTTCTAACATTGTCAAATTATTGAAGACCAAAGACATTTTAAAGCCAGCAATCCTCTTCACCACCACCACCACCACCATCACCATGACTACTGTTTTACATCTATTTTGCCATGCTTGTAAATATAAGCCTTCAATATAGGAATATTTACAGTTGAGCTAGCAACTCCATAAAATACTTAATAAATCTATCAAATTGTATACATTTTGGAGGTAAATTTCATATAAACTAGCACAAATTCATTAATTTGCTTTGTCTCTCATATGTATTTGTTAGCAGGGAAAACAGATGTTAAATCATGATGATGATGATGATATATATATCAACAGTCGATCGACTTTCGTCAAATCAGACCGAGGAAACAATGTTCCCATTGGTTTTTTCAATTGTTAATACTAGCTATCAGTCGCCAACTCCAAGTAGAAGAAGCAACATGAAATAAAGCGTCTTGCCCAAGGACATAAACCATGGCCCGGTCCAGGAATCGAACTCACAACCTCACAATTGCAAATCCAATTCTCTAACCACTCAACCACACACCTTCATATATATATATATATATGTGTGTGTGTGTGTGTGTGTATCCCAGATTCAATCAGGGTAACCACAGTAAGTAAGGTACTCAATACATAGTAGAGTATATAATGTTTAATACAGAAATTGTTTCTACAGGATTAGAACTGTTTCATTCGAAGGAGATCATCAGGAAAGCCAACTGTCATTGTGATATTATGGTATTAATTTGAAGAAAGTCCTAGCTATTGGTGTAGATACTGCTCTGTTGAAGGCAAGGGGCAGTGTACCAACTAATTACCTATGCCTATTTCTCCTAAGTGGTCTTGGTGTATTTTCTAGATAGGTAATCTTTTCTTTAAAGACACTACAGGCAATGGCTTCATTGTAGTAGGGGGCAGAGGCACTAAAAATGTCTGCATTGGCTGAGAGACTTGAAATTCTAAGTGAGACACTTTTAACTAAATTATCAGTAATATTTTTGGAGTTGTTTGAATTAACAGCTATGTATCTAAGGGATTCATTAGGGTTGTGGTATTGGTAGTAGAGGAAAGTTTCTAAATCTAAGGTAACATCTCAAAAATTGGTCCTTGTCATATTTGATTCAATGGTGATTCTAAAACCTAAATTACGGAAGAAAGAGTGTAAACTTTTGTTAAACCCATCAGTGGTTCTGGGGTTTACCTTGTGCAAAGCAAAAAGGCCATCATTGTGGTACAATCCTCTGGTCAGGCCTGTGAAATAATTTTTCAGGTGGTATAGGATATACAGGCCCACCAGGTCACTAACTTCTGCAGAGTCACTTGCTCCCATACTGACATCAAATGGTGTTTCAGAGTTCTTATTAATCCAGTTAGAACCTTCATGAGATAAGGAGGTCTTATGGACATGAAGGATCACATGCTGCTCAGCATCAGTGATAGTGGTAGTGGTAAAGTTCCTGGCAAAAGCAAGTGCATCCTTCAGTAGAGGCTCTGAAATAGAAGCATAGTAATCTTCTATATCCAGTTGCAGAAAATGGGTATTACAGAAGTTCTGCTCCAGAGTGGCAGAGGTGAGGCTGCATGCAGCGATGGTAGTATTTTATTGAGGATATTTTACTGATTGATCTGATGCCCGAATATGTAGGGTTAATTGATTGAACCGACAGTTTGTTCAAGAAATTGGCATTATGGTCTTTAAGGGTAAAGGACAGGTACTTTACTGTTAATGGTCCAGTCTGGTCTTCAACTATAAGGGTTTTTGTGATCTCTTTATCAACTATATTGGTATCAATCAATGGCATCTCATCTACTTTTTTGTAAGTGGTCGTGATGGCATTTTTTGCCAGCTTCTGGTAGGTCGGTAAGTCCACTCATAAACGTTTTTGTTTTTATCATAGGGGACATGGAGATTGGGGGAACTCTTCATTTTAAGCAGTTTGTCTTTTAAATAGGCCTGGAATGGTGTTTTGGCTCTACAGAAAGTTAAGTTTCTGATATTTTTGAAGAGGTTCTCCTCAAATGGTTCAAGTAGGTGGTTGGTGGGTGGTGCCTTAGTCGTTTTGAAACCGAACTTCTCATCATTGGTAGATGATACATCAGGGTGGTTGAAGAAGAAGGCTCTCCATCTAATATGCTTGATGAACTCATGTGTATGCCTGATAAGAGTTTTTAAGTACTGTTTCCTTGGTGAAATCAGGATATTCTTCATGGAAATATCGATGTCAAGTTTGGTCAGCATGATTTCTTGGTGATGGTTAAGAGGAGCATGGTTAAGTGCTAAAAGATATGTGTATCCCGGGTTCAATCGGGCGTAAGCACAGTAAGTAAGGTACTCAATACATAGTAGAGTATAAAATGTTTAATATAGAAATGGTGGTATTTATATGTTTTCTGGTGATTAGGATGGGTGGAGGTCATTGCTCAAGGGATTTTAAGAACAGGGAATAATAATGGTTTCTTATATAGGCACAAGGCCAGCAATTTGGGGGTAGGGGAAAGTCGATTAAATCGACCCCAGTGCGTGACTGGTACTTTATTTTACCAACCCCGTAAGGATGAAAGGCAAAGTTAACCTTGGCTGGATTTGAACTCAGATCATAAAGGGCCATAACTCTATGCTGCAAAGCATGGTGCCCGAACCTCTACCGATACTGCCAATCCACCGCCCTAAGAACAGGGAATAATAATAATAATAATAAGTATAGTACCAGGAAAAACAGGAATAACTAGGCAGGAAGAATTGGTCAGAAGGAGAAATCTATTGAGACTTCAGTGGATAACATATGTTTCTGTACAATATCTATCTACAAATGCTGATTGCAAGTTCCATGCTCCGTCACATGCATTCATCATCATCATTTTACGTCCGCTTTTCCCTGCTTGCAAGGGTGAGACAGGAACTGATTCTGGCTTGATTTCTACAGCTGGATGCCCTTCCTAACACCAACCTCATTTACAGTGTGGGGTGGGTGCTCTTTTGCCGTGGCACCTCCATGACCACTTTGCAGTGGAATGATAGGGATCCTAGTCCTATCATCTCATTTCTACAGCTGAGGGAACTGGAGCAATGTGAAATAAAGTGTCTTGCTCAAGGAAACAACACATCACCCGGTCTGAGAATTGAACTGACAACATTTCGATTGCAAGGCCAATGCTCTACCCACTAAGCTATGTGCTTCCATATTACGTAATAAAATATTGTACTTCATCAGAAAGAGAAAAAAATGTTTATAGTTCAAGGTGAGTTTGTTGCATTTTTGCAATAAGAATCACTGACTGCTAACTGCTCGAGGGTAGAAGCCACTGGCAGGCAGAGAAGAAAGTCAAAGTCGAAATGTAACAGAAGTGGTAGGCAAAAAAAAAATATATATATATATATCACCAACAGACTGACACATACACATTCGTACATAACCATCAATGTGTGTGTATATATATATATATATATATATACACACACATTGATGGTTATGTACGAATGTGTATATATATATATACACACATGCATGCACGCACACACACACACACACATTTTCTATGAATTATAATTAACACACAAAGAAACCTCAACTTCATAATAAAAAAAAAATTGATACTTAGCACATAACATATTCAGAAATTAATGTAAAAAATATTCATATATTTATAACATTGCTCCAACTGATTCAACAAAAATTATTCTGAAAATAACAATATATCTTATTAATATGTTCACAGAATGAAATATGAAAAAAATATAGAAATTATTGATATTATTTTGATTTATGTTGGTAAAACACATCCTACGTGACTTGCCTACATCTTGAAAAAAAATATATATATACATATAATATTCCAACAAAAAGTGAAATCAGTATTATCAAACATTATTGTCCTGATATAGTCATAATGAATAATAGTACTCACCGCAACAATCATTAAAACATTGTCCAAGAACCCAAAACCAACAAATGGAAGAGCATTGTGTATAAATACTGAAAATATAAATGAAGCAGAATGTAAATAGATTTTACAAAATTTAGAACAAACCTTCACTGATTCACCTGTCCTCCACTAGCATACACCTTCACTGATTCACCTGTCCCCCACTAGCACACACCTTCACTGATTCACCTGTCCTCCACTAGCATACACCTTCACTGATTCACCTGTCCCCCACTAGAACACACCTTCACTGATTTACCTGTCCCCCACTAGCACTCACCTTCACTGATTCACCTGTCCCCCACTAGCACTCACCTTCACTGATTCACCTGTCCCCCACTAGCACTCACCTTCACTGATTCACCTGTCCCCCACTAGCACACACCTTCACTGATTCACCTGTCCCCCACTAGCACTCACCTTCACTGATTCACCTGTCCCCCACTAGCACTCACCTTCACTGATTCACCTGTCCCCCACTAGCACACACCTTCACTGATTCACCTGTCCCCCACTAGCATACACCTTCACCTATGTCCCCCATTAGCACACACCTTCACTGATTCACCTGTCCCCCACTAGCACACACCTTCACTGATTCACCTGTCCCCCACTAGCACACACCTTCACTGATTCACCTGTCCCCCACTAGCATACACCTTCACCTATGTCCCCCACTAGCACACACCTTCACCTATGTCCCCCACTAGCACACACCTTCACTGATTCACCTGTCCCCCACTAGCACTCACCTTCACTGATTCACCTGTCCCCCACTAGCATACACCTTCACTGATTCACCTGTCCCCCACTAGCACACACCTTCACTGATTCACCTGTCCCCCACTAGCACTCACCTTCACTGATTCACCTGTCCCCCACTAGCACTCACCTTCACTGATTCACCTGTCCCCCACTAGCATACACCTTCACTGATTCACCTGTCCCCCACTAGCACACACCTTCACTGATTCACCTGTCCCCCACTAGCACTCACCTTCACTGATTCACCTGTCCCCCACTAGCACTCACCTTCACTGATTCACCTGTCCCCCACTAGCATACACCTTCACTGATTCACCTGTCCCCCACTAGCACTCACCTTCACTGATTCACCTGTCCCCCACTAGCACTCACCTTCACTGATTCACCTGTCCCCCACTAGCACACACCTTCACTGATTCACCTGTCCCCCACTAGCATACACCTTCACTGATTCACCTGTCCCCCACTAGCACTCACCTTCACTGATTCACCTGTCCCCCACTAGCATACACCTTCACTGATTCACCTGTCCCCCACTAGCACTCACCTTCACTGATTCACCTGTCCCCCACTAGCATACACCTTCACTGATTCACCTGTCCCCCACTAGCACTCACCTTCACTGATTCACCTGTCCCCCACTAGAACACACCTTCACTGATTCACCTGTCCCCCACTAGAACACACCTTCACTGATTCACCTGTCCCCCACTAGCACACACCTTCACTGATTCACCTGTCCCCCACTAGCACACACCTTCACTGATTCACCTGTCCCCCACTAGCACACACCTTCACTGATTCACCTGTCCCCCACTAGCACTCACCTTCACTGATTCACCTGTCCCCCACTAGAACACACCTTCACTGATTCACCTGTCCCCCACTAGCACTCACCTTCACTGATTCACCTGTCCCCCACTAGCACTCACCTTCACTGATTCACCTGTCCCCCACTAGCACACACCTTCACTGATTCACCTGTCCCCCACTAGCACTCACCTTCACTGATTCACCTGTCCCCCACTAGAACACACCTTCACTGATTCACCTGTCCCCCACTAGCATACACCTTCACTGATTCACCTGTCCCCCACTAGCACTCACCTTCACTGATTCACCTGTCCCCCACTAGCATACACCTTCACTGATTCACATGTCCCCCACTAGCACTCACCTTCACTGATTCACCTGTCCCCCACTAGCATACACCTTCACTGATTCACCTGTCCCCCACTAGCACTCACCTTCACTGATTCACCTGTCCCCCACTAGCACTCACCTTCACTGATTCACCTGTCCCCCACTAGAACAAACCTTCACTGATTCACCTGTCCCCCACTAGCACTCACCTTCACTGATTCACCTGTCCCCCACTAGCACTCACCTTCACTGATTCACCTGTCCCCCACTAGCACTCACCTTCACTGATTCACCTGTCCCCCACTAGCACTCACCTTCACTGATTCACCTGTCCCCCACTAGCACTCACCTTCACTGATTCACCTGTCCCCCACTAGCACTCACCTTCACTGATTCACCTGTCCCCCACTAGCACTCACCTTCACTGATTCACCTGTCCCCCACTAGCACTCACCTTCACTGATTCACCTGTCCCCCACTAGAACAAACCTTCACTGATTCACCTGTCCCCCACTAGCACTCACCTTCACTGATTCACCTGTCCCCCACTAGCACACACCTTCACTGATTCACCTGTCCCCCACTAGCACTCACCTTCACTGATTCACCTGTCCCCCACTAGCACACACCTTCACTGATTCACCTGTCCCCCACTAGCACTCACCTTCACTGATTCACCTGTCCCCCACTAGCACTCACCTTCACTGATTCACCTGTCCCCCACTAGCACTCACCTTCACTGATTCACCTGTCCCCCACTAGCACACACCTTCACTGATTCACCTGTCCCCCACTAGCACTCACCTTCACTGATTCACCTGTCCCCACTAGCACTCACCTTCACTGATTCACCTGTCCCCCACTAGCACACACCTTCACTGATTCACCTGTCCCCCACTAGCACTCACCTTCACTGATTCACCTGTCCCCCACTAGCACTCACCTTCACTGATTCACCTGTCCCCCACTAGCACACACCTTCACTGATTCACCTGTCCCCCACTAGCACTCACCTTCACTGATTCACCTGTCCCCCACTAGCACTCACCTTCACACTCACATCCCTGACTCACCTTTCCCCTATCCAATTCAGGCCAACACAGAAAGCTAAGCACATCCTATAATATGCCAGACATCACCCACATGCTTTAAGGTCATTCTTCTCCCATGGTGGGATGTCTTTCCCATCATAACTCTCCCCATATAGTCTGCACCTCTTATTTAAACACCCCCACTCCCATCAATACCTCCCCAGCCTAACCAGCAACCTAGTGTTGTAATGAGCTAGTGCTGGTGCCTCAATAAAATGCACCCAGTCCACCCTATAAAGTGGTAGTGGCTGGAGTCAAAATAAAATGTTCCCAGTACATACTTTAAACTGGCTGGCATTAGGAAGGGCATTCAGCAACCAAGATGGAAACTGAGTGCATGAGCAGGACATAGTCATTTGACCAATTTGACCTCAGTATGTGACTGATAGTTTAACACATACTAGCAGAAATTAAACGTTAAACAGTGATGATGATAATACTTACAGTGATTATATTTCTAATAAAATACCTTCTATTTTAATTAGTTAATGAAAAATGTTGAGTTATTGCCTAAAATTCTTAATTATTTCATTACTAAGCTATTAACGTAACATATGGTTCTTGTATAAAATTATATTGGAAGATTTTAATTTAGATAGGAACACCTTAGTAAAGTTAAGGTAGGTAGAACTGAAAGCGTCCTGCCTCTAAACACAATGGTGTTGGTGACATGTATTGCTTTTAGTTGATACCAAACTGCCAGAAACTGCCTCAACTTCTACAATATAAAAACTGTTAGCCTTCAATTATAATTGTATTTTATGGGTCGATAAAATAAAGTACCAGTAATGTACTGGGATAATTGCTGGCCTTGTGCCAAAAGTAGAAACGGTTATAATTTTATGTAAGGACCTTTAAGTTTTGTTCCATACACCAATTTAATTGAGAAAGTTAGTGATTTTTTCTAAATCATTCAAAATTAATTGAAAATATTTTATGTTTTTTATTAGAAATATAGTAATGAAAGGGTTAAAATACTTGGGAGGCGGGCTGGATTGGAAATGATTTTGTCTTGCAGACCAAGGCAAATAAAAGAATGTAACCATGACAACAAGTAAATATTTATTGTCACATTTATTTTTTAAAACCTTGCACCTGAACAAACTTCCATTTTTTTTTTTTTTTTTTTTTTTTTTGCCAAGTGAAAGAATCTAATTTTTTCTTTGTAATATTAATACAAGACAGGCACTGCCTTTATAATGTTGGACAGAATACTTCGTGTCATTCATTCTGGCTCTCCATACACTGAGTTCAAATCCCGCCAAGATTGATAAATAAAATACCAGTCTGATCTTGGCGTCGATTCTTCTATATTTCTTTCTCACTCTCTCTTTCTCTGGAAAAAATTGACTGTGATCAGAACTGGAGAAAGATGAGCTCTGCCAGGTTTAAAAAATGCCCAAGAAATATAGTATGTGACTATGTCAACCCCTGCAACTCCACCAGAAGTTACAGGTTCATAATAAAGGGAGGAGCACGGGACTGTGTACGGTTTATAATTTTTTATCCCATTAGTAAAATAAGTTGGATTACTTTGAATAAATAATTGTTTCTACTTTAGGCACAAGGCCAGCAATTACCCAGTGCATTACTGGTACTTTATTTTATCGACCCCGTAAGGATGAAAGGCAAAGTCAACCTCTGAATGAATATTACATAATTTATCTGCTAAATGTTGTGGCTGTTGATTAAATATGTTTTGTTTATTTAAAGATTCATTTCTTTAAAATTTCTGAAATGTCAACACTTCCGGTTGGCGATCGCTTAAATAAACATACTAATTTTCTGTCACTAATTTTCTCCTAATGCAGTTTATATATAATATCGTCTTTTTTAATGTATCATGGATTACATTACTGATTACATAAGACAGTGTAACGCAGTCTCTTCAATTTCTGTGTATATTGTCAATTACGATTTTATTTGATGTATCATATCTACATGTATATATACTTGCGTATAATATCAATATACACACTACACATGCTAGCAGAAAACCACCCTTCGGGTGGTTTTTCTGCTAGTACTTATAATAATATAAAATATTGATTTGTTTGGGGCCACCAGCTAGGTGGTTGGAGAGTGGGGTGCAGATAAGAGGGCAAACTGAAGAAGCTTTTAATGGGCTTGCAAAGCTAACCCTTTGCTTCAGCAATGGAAATGGCCTTAAAGAACGTGTTGTTATAATGAAAGATTTATGAGGAAAACAAAAAATCTTTGCGTGCAACATCATAAAATAAGGAAATCTGAGGGCCAGATTTGGCTTTGTAGGTATAGTTTGCTGGACTCAAACTTAAAATATGAGCTATTGAAAGACATTATTATGCCTAAAACACTGTAGTGAATAAATAGAAATGATGGGATGACTATCAGCAGAGATTTGTTAGAAGTAAATATTTTCATTCAATATATGTATTGCATGTTTAGAATATGAAAAACATCAAAACAAAAATGATTTATTTATGACATACTATGAAAAAAAGAGAATGATCAACAAACAACAGGTTATGGCAAGAATATGCACTACCACCAGCCACCACCATAACCATCACAACCATCAATTATTAGTTGATCTTTAATTACACTCCAATAATCAACATCACCATCACTATCACCTAGATTTTCATAGTTGTTTCATCTAGGTTTTGTAGAGTAATGTTTTTTATATCTGAAATAAAACATAGTATATACCACAATAACACTATATATACCACAGTAACAATATATATATATATATATATACCACAATAACACTATATATATATATATACCACGGTAACACTGTATATACCACAATAACACTATATATACCACAGTAACAATATATATATATATATACCGCAGTAACACTGTATATACCACAGTAACACTGTATATACCGCAGTAACACTGTATATACCGCAATAACACTATATATACCACAGTAACACTATATATACCACAGTAACACTATATATACCACAGTAACACTATATATACCACAGTAACACTGTATATATCACAGTAACACTGTATATATCACAGTAACACTATATATACCACAGTAACACTGTATATACCACAGTAACACTATATATACCACAGTAACACTATATATACCACAGTAACACTATATATACCACAGTAACACTATATATACCACAGTAACACTGTATATACCACAGTAACACTGTATATATCACAGTAACACTGTATATACCACAGTAACACTGTATATACCACAGTAACACTGTATATACCACAGTAACACTGTATATACCACAGTAACACTGTATATACCACAGTAACACTATATATACCACAGTAACACTGTATATATATCACAGTAACACTGTATATATATCACAGTAACACTGTATATACCACAGTAACACTGTATATACCACAGTAACACTATATATACCACAGTAACACTATATATACCACAGTAACACTATATATACCACAGTAACACTGTATATATCACAGTAACACTGTATATATCACAGTAACACTATATATACCACAGTAACACTGTATATACCACAGTAACACTGTATATACCACAGTAACACTATATATATCACAGTAACACTATATATACCACAGTAACACTGTATATACCACAGTAACACTGTATATATCACAGTAACACTATATATACCACAGTAACACTGTATATACCACAGTAACACTGTATATACCACAGTAACACTGTATATACCACAGTAACACTATATGTAACACTGTATATATCACAGTAACATTATATATATATATATATATATACCACAGTAACACTGTATATACCACAGTAACACTGTATATACCACAGTAACACTATATATACCACAGTAACACTATATATACCACAGTAACACTATATATACCACAGTAACACTATATGTAACACTGTATATATCACAGTAACATTATATATATATATATATACCACAGTAACACTGTATATGCCACAGTAACACTGTATATGCCACAGTAACACTGTATATACCACAGTAACACTGTATATACCACAGTAACACTGTATATGCCACAGTAACACTGTATATATACCACAGTAACACTGTATATGCCACAGTAACACTGTATATATACCACAGTAACACTGTATATATACCACAGTAACACTGTATATACCACAGTAACACTGTATATGCCACAGTAACACTGTATATGCCACAGTAACACTGTATATGCCACAGTAACACTGTATATACCACAGTAACACTGTATATACCACAGTAACACTGTATATACCACAGTAACACTGTATATACCACAGTAACACTGTATATACCACAGTAACACTGTATATACCACAGTAACACTGTATATACCACAGTAACACTGTATATGCCACAGTAACACTGTATATGCCACAGTAACACTGTATATACCACAGTAACACTGTATATACCACAGTAACACTGTATATATCACAGTAACACATGTATATATCACAGTAACACATATATATACCACAGTAACACATATATATACCACAGTAACACTCTATATACCACAGAGACAATTACAGCAATGGAGGTTTATTGTAGGAGAAGGGGACAATTACAGCAGACGAAGCAAAAGAAAGGATCTGAAGTAGAGAAGTATTCTTAATGAAGGTTCGGAGAAGATAAAGAAATAAACTCAGCAATGGTAATATTTCACAATGATAGCTGTAACACCTTTAACTTGTTCATTTATATAACTACTATACTAATGTCAATATAACTACTATTATACTATATCAATATAACTACTATACTACTAATGTCAATGTAACTACTATACTACTATATCAATGTCAATATGCTAGAACAAATTCAGTGGACACAGCAATCAGATTCATTGTTTCCAGAAAAAATTTGACAAATTTCTACAAAATTTTGCTTGCTTCACATATCTCTCTCCTATATTTCATACATCTCTCTCCTATATTTCATACATCTCTCTCCTATGTTTCACACATCTCTCTCCTATGTTTCACATATCTCTCTCCTATGTTTCACATATCTCTCTCCTATGTTTCACATATCTCTCTCCTATGTTTCACATATCTCTCTCCTATGTTTCACATATCTCTCTCCTATGTTTCACATATCTCTCTCCTATGTTTCACATATCTCTCTCCTATGTTTCACATATCTCTCTCCTGTGTTTCACATATCTCTCTCCTGTGTTTCACATATCTCTCTCCTATGTTTCACACATCTCTCTCCTATGTTTCACACATCTCTCTCCTATGTTTCACACATCTCTCTTCTATGTTTCACATATCTCTCTTCTATGTTTCACATATCTCTCTTCTATGTTTCATATATTGCATCATAGCAGTGGAGGAAAAGAAACTGTTGACTGTTTAATGAAAAACACATTGCTGTCTCTGATGAAGGCGAAGTGAGAGAGTATTTGAATACAAATAAAAATGAGAAAACTCATCGCTAGAACAGTCATTAAAACAGCTAAATGCTGTCAAAAACAGCGATGGGCAAAAACACCTCAAAGGACAGAGACTAGTGGCCAGTGGTCAACAGAGACAATTCCTCAAGGTGGGTGACAGGCAGATGAAATATGTCTCAGAGGACAGAGACTAGTGGCCAGTGGTCAACAGAGAGACAATCCTCAACATGGGTGACAGGCAGATGAAATACAGAAAAGATTGAGAGAGGAGGACAAGGAGAAGTTTGTTGGTGCACATAAGTGACCAGAAGAGGAAATAAAGGTGGTGTACAAGACAAGTTTACACACACATCTTCACCTTCATCAGCTCTCAAACCAGCAAAATGGTTTTGCACGATTTAATTGTAGTATTTATACCAACTCATTACACTCATCATCATCATCATCATCATTTAGCATCTGTATTCAATACTAGTATGGGTTGGATGGGTTATTACTGACCCAATCAGTAATTAACCAGGACTACTGTCTTCATAGATTGACAATGAGGCATGGCTTGCTCCTATATATTCCAGTTTGGGCCAAGTTTCTACAGCTGCATGGTCTTCTTAACGCCAACTTTATTACACAGTGTACTGGATGCATTTTATTATGGAACCAGCATTAGTGAGATTGCTATGTCATTGACACAACTGAAATATCCTCTCTGCCCTTTGTTTGCTATAGATTTTATAACTGTATGTCCTTAGTGCCAACGACTTTACAGAGTGTACTGGGTGCATTTTATTGAGGCACCAGAACTACCACTTTACCGAGTGTACTGCATGATTTTTATTGTGGCACCAGCACTACCACTTTACAGAGTGTACTGAGTGCATTTTATTATGGCACCAGCACTTTACAGACTGTACTGAGTGCATTTTGTTGTGGCACCAGCACTACTACTTTACAGAATGTACTGGGTGCATTCTATTGTGACAGCACTATTCGACTGTTACATCTCTGTATTAAAGAGCATGTTAACACCAACTCCTCTTCCTTCCACAAACACATCATCAAATGTGGAAACCGGGACAACATTACCACCACAATCTTAGCTACTGAACGCAGTATAGGCATGCTGAGAATTAAGGAAGCCCTCTTAATCAAGCAATTAAAACCTAGGATCAATAATGGAAAGAAGTATACCAGAATGGCTAATTTAAAAGCCTGTATTGCAACATCCCAATGGCCAGTTTCATTCTTTCTTTCAAATTAAATCTATGTCCTCACTAGGCAAACACACTTAGACTCACACACATTCATATATCGCACACATATTTTTCCTGTTTTGTTATATGCATATTCGCACACATCTTTCACTACATAAACTTATATTCATGCACACACATATAAACAACCTATTAAGTACACACACATGCATATATCATACATCTCACAACATACACGTTCAAAATTTTAACGTCTTTTCATTTCCTTTAACTTAAATCTGATCTCCAAACAAGCAAGTCTATCTTTAAGTCTCATACAGGGTTACTCCTTTGATAATGGGTTTTTAAACCTGAAAATATTTGGGATCGTTAAATTTGCTAAGGTAAGATTCTTTTGTTATTTTGGCAATCGTGAGGTTGTGAGTTCGATTCCTGGACCAGGCAATGCATTATGTCCTTGAGCAAGACACTTTATTTGACACTGCTCCTTCTACCTGGAGTTGAAACCAATAGAGAGTATTAGCAATTCGAAATACCAACGGAAACATTGTTTCCTCGGTCCGATTTGACGAAAGTGGATTGACTGCTAATATATATCTCAATGAATTATTGTCCATTTTCAATCTGTATTTCGCTAAGATTGAGTGAGAGTACATGCTGCATCTAAACTATAATAAAGGGAGGAGCGCGGGACTGTATGGTTTATAATTTGTTATCCCATTAGTAAAATAAGTTGGATTACTTTGAATAAATAATGAATGAATATTACATAATTTATCTACTAAATTTCGTGGCTGTTGATTAAATATATTTTGTTTATTTAAAGATTCACTTCTTTAAAATTTCTGAAATGTCAACACTTCCGGTTGGCGATCGCTTAAATAAACATATAATTTTCTGTCACTAATTTTCTCCTAATGTAGTTTATATATAATATCGTCTTTGTTTAATATATCATGGATTACATTACTGATTAAATAAGACAGTGTAACACAGTCTTCGCTCAATTTCTATGTATTATATATTGTCAATTACGATTTTATTTGATGTATCATATCTACATGGATATATACCTGCGTATAATATCAATATACACACTACACATGCTAGCAGAAAACCACCCGAAAGGTGGTTTTTCTGCTAATATTAATAATGATTTCTAATTTAGTCACAAGGTCAGCAATCTATGAGAAGAGGAATGGTGATTATATTGACCCCAGTACTTAGCTGGTACTTTATCTTATTGATCCCAGAAAGATGAAAGGCAAAGTTGACCTTGGTGGCATTTGAACTCAGAAGGCAAAGAGCATGAACAAATGTCACAAAGCCTTTTACTCAATGCTCTAACAATTCTACCAATCCACCACTTTTTAAATAATAATAATAATGATATCTACTATAGGCACAAGGCCAGCAATTTTGGGAGAGGAGAAAATCAATTAAATCAGCCCCAGTGCATTACTGGTGCTTTATTTTATCAACCCCATGAGGATGAAAGACAAAGCTAACCTTGGCAGGATTTAAAATTAGAACATAAAAGGCCGTAACTATATACCACAAAGCATGGTGTCTGACGGTCTACCGATACTCCCATCCTTAATAGTAATGATAATAATAATAAGCCAACACCAAGCACTCATTGAACATGTTCAAGAATCTTCAACAATGCAACAACATCCTCAAACCAGCTGGAAATGTGGTGAAAAAAATCACTTGGTATCAAAACGAGGGAAAAGAGACAAGAAAGGACAGAACCTTAGTGGAAGAAGTGGTTGAATGGTCAAATCAAGGAAATAAGAAAGGACATTGGGAAACTCGAGTCTTTATTAAACAGGACATGACATTACTCAGCTGTAGAAATGAGATGATAGGGACTCGGGTCCCTATCATTCCACTGCAAAGTGGTCGTGGAGGTGCCATGGCAAAAAAAAAAGCACCCGGCCCACACTGTAAAGTGGACATGTAGGCGCCACGGAAAAAAAGCACCCAGCACTCACTGTAAATGAGGTTGGTGTTAGGAAGGGCATCCAGCTGTAGAAATCAAGCCAGAATCAGTTCCCGTCCCACCCTTGCAAGCAGGGAAAAGCGGACATAAAATGAAATGATGATGATGACAAAACATGGATACTTAGGATAGATTGACAAGAAACACAAAGGGAAAAGGGTTAAATGTTATAATTGTTTCTACTTTTGGCACAAGGCCAGCAATTACCCAGTACATTGCTGGTACTATATTTTATCGACCCCGTAAGGATGAAAGGCAAAGTTAACCTTGACGGGATTTGAACTCAGACCATAAAGGGACGTAACTATGCTAGAAAGCATGGCATCCAACCCTCTACCGATACTGTCAATTCACTGCCCTTAATGTAAATTAATGTAATTCACCACCATTAAATGTTATAATAAAGTAACTAAAACAATGTGTCATAGACATAAGTGTAACTAAATGATATGAAAGCAGAGTTAGCCAGTACAGACAAAACCATGTTTGACAACACCAGATGTTATTTGAACAGCTTGAAGAGAAAGAAAGAGGCAATGATGCTATTGCTGAGGCTGAACAGACCAACATATTTGGGAGCAGGATATAAGTATAATAGTTGGGCAGAGTAGATTGGGACTGTTAAAAAGGAAGTTAATGAACAAGTGCACCAACAACCTGATTTGAGTATCTCGGTTGAAACCCTTAAAAAGCAGGTCAATAAATTAACCAACTGGAAATCACCAAGCCTGGATAGTGTGCAAGGATATTAGACTAAAAATATAATGTCTCTCTACCTGAAATGTCAACCACTGCAGTATTTCACTGACACAGTACAATGGTTCTAATAATTGTTTCTACTTTTGGCACAAGGCCAGCAATTACCCAGTACATTACTAGTACTTTATTTTTATCAACCCCGTAAGGCTGACAGGCAAAGTTAACCTCGGCAGGATTTGAACTCACAATGGCAAGGGCCGTAACTCTAAGCGTCAAAGCATGGCCTCTGACCCTCTACTGCCAATCCACATCTAATAATGAAAGACAAAGCCAAGAGAAATGACGTCACCAACTACACACCTATCACTTGTCAAGCATTATGTCTGAGGAAATCTATCGCCACCTCGGCATAAACAACCTATTGCCGAGGAACAGAAAGGATGTCAAAAGAAGTCCCATGGTACAAAAGACAAGATGATAATATTTTTTTATATAGGCACAAGGCCAGCAATTTTGAGGGAGGGGAAAGTCGATTAAATCAACCCCAGTGCATGACTGGTACTTTATTTTATCGACCCCGTAAGGATGAAAGGCAAAGTTAACCTCAGCAGAATTTGAACTCAGATCATAAAGGGCTGTAACTCTATGCTGCAAAGCATGGCGTCCAACCCTCTACCAATACTCCAACCCTCTACCGATACTTCGACCCTCTATCTATTGACAAGAGGATGATGCAAGAGGAAGCATATTGGTCTTGCCATGGGATGGATAGACTACAAGAAGGCATTTGACATGGTTCCTCATTTTTGGGTAACCAAGTGTCTGGAAATGTTCAAGGTGGCAGACAACATCAGTCTGCTATTAAGTAATAGCATGAAGACCTGAGAGACAGAGTTAACATCAGGGAGAGAAACCTTGGGAGGAAGGAAGATCAAGAGAGGTATCTGCCAAGGATATAATCTCTCCCCTTTATTGTTTGTCTTTACCCTCATACCCTAGTCTCTCGTATTGTGAATGAGGAGTTGGATGGATGTACTTAACACGATTTATATTTCCAGCAATGATATATGTATGGAATTTGGTGTTAATAAGTGTGGAGTCCTAGTGATGAAGAGAGGTAAATTGAACAAAATCCAGGTACCTAATGGGTGAGATGATAAAGGAGATTGACACCAAAGAGGGATATAGGTATTGGGATATTCTGGGGGTGAAAAACATCAAGAACAATAAAATGAAGGAGATGAAAAGATCTGAATACATAAGGAAAGTAAGGAACATACTAAAATCACATCTAAATAGTAGGAATGCCATAAATACAGTAATTCCTGTACTGTGTCTATTATTAGGTACGGGAATTCTTAAATGGAATGTAAATGAAGAAACAGAACTGGATAGAAAGATAAGGAAATTAATGACTACCTACAGTATGTTTCATAAGAAGGGTAATATTGATAGACTGTACTTAAAGAGATCTTATGGGGGAAGAGATCTAATCAGCATGGAGGACTGTGTTGAGATGGAGAAGAGATGTTTACATAAATATGTGTCTGAGAGTAATGAGCCAGTGGTTAAGGCTGTATTGAAGGAGGAGACAATAGACCAGAGGATGTCCAAGAAAGAAGTAGCTACACAGAGGAAGAACAACTTGAATGAAAAGGCCTTTCATAGCACCTTTTTGAAGAAAACAAAATTCAGAGATCTGCAGACATGGAACTGGTTAAAGAAAGGAGCCCTTTGAAAAGCTACAGAGGGAATGCTAATGGCTGCACAAGAGCAAGCCCTCAGAACGAAATGGAGGAAACACCTATTGACAAGGAGGATGCTAGCCTGCTCTGAAGGATCTGTGGAGAGAGAGAGGAAACTGTAACTCACATTGTATCCGAGTGGAAACACCTAGCCCAGACTCACTATAAAGGTTGGAGGCACAATATAATAGGAAAGGTGATTCACTGGCATTTATGTAAACTGAATAATTTACCATATTCTGAGAAGTGGTATGAGAAGTGGCCAGTGTTGGTGATAGAAAATAATTGGGGGAAGGTACTGTGGGATTTCAGGATGCAGGCAGGCAAGAAATTAGAACACAATAGGCTTGACCTGGTGGTTTTTGACAAAGAAAAAAGATCTTACTTATTTATAGATGTAGCTTGCCTCTTTTACACAAGATTGCAACAAAAGGAGGAGAAAATTAACCGGTACCAGGATCTAATATATGAACTGAAAAGATTTGGGACTGTCACAAGATCAAAGTCGTCTCCTTCATCATAAAAGCACTAGGTATATCTTGAAGAGTTTTCAAGGGCGGTTAAAGAACATTAGCCCAACCCCCTTCATTGGAACACTCCAGAAGGCATGCCTACTGGGAACAGCAAGGACCCTCTGATAAATCCTGAATATCTGAGGCTGCAAGTAACAGCTTGGTGTTCATTAAGGAAAATGTTCTGGTTAAATAACATCAATGATAAGATATCAAAGTAATAATAATAATAGAAATTTCTGTAATTTAATGATTTCTAATTTAGGCACAAGTCCATAAATCTGTGGGAAAGGGAATGGTGATTATATCTACCCTAATACTTTACTGGTATTTTATTTTATTGATCCCAGAATGACAAAGTTGACCTAGACAGGATTTGAACTCACAATCTAAAGAGATGTAACTAAATGGCCCAAAGCATTCTAATAGTTTTATTGAGTCAGCCAATTCATTGCCCTCACATCCTATATTCATAATTGTTTCTACTTTTGGCACAAGGCCAGCAATTACTCAAGTGCATTACTGATATTTATTTTATTGACCCCCGTAAGGCTGAAAGGCAAAGCTAACCTCGACGGGATTTCAACTTGTAACATAAAGAGCCATAACTCTATGCTACACAGCATGGTATCTGACACTCTACCGATACTGCCAACCCACCTCCCTTTAATGCCACAAAAGCAGAGGTGAACAATTGAATGAATGGCATGTCCTTAACCCTTTAGCATTTACATTACTTTATATTTAGTGGATTGGCAGTATCGGTAGAGGGTCGGATGCCATGCTTTGACGCATAGAGTTACGGCCCTTGCCATTCTGAGTTCAAATCCCGCCGAGGTTAACTTTGCCTTTCATCCTTACGGGCTCGATAAAATAAAGTACCAGTAATGAACTGGTAATTGCTGGCCTTGTGCCAAAAGTAGAAACAATTATATTTTTATGGTAAAGGCTTTATTTCACATAATTATCTCACATAACATTTACATTACTCTATATATACTAGTGTATTTTCATGGTAAAGGATTTACCTCACATAATATCGAATCTATGAGATTTTGATATTTATTTTGAGAACAATACCTTAACCTCAGTATGAGTCGCCAGTTACAGCTGGCTTGAACAGTAAGCGGTGAGAGAATTCTGACCTGATATAGCCGGCTTAAATGCTAAATGATTAAAGTACATTGGAGGATGGAATATCTTGTAGCTAAGAAATACAAAATATTGTGCATGAAATGAATTGAAATTATTGCAATGGTAAAATCAATATAATATTAATAGATAATATAGTACCACATGTATTGCTACCACATGTATTAGTATCACATGTAACAGGAAAGTTACTTCATGGGGAATATAATATGCATGAATATTAACAAATGCTACAGTGCCGGCCGCCTTCCACGCTATGCTGCTCTCAAAGAGGCCATAAAGCATGGCTTGGATGCTGCAGGCTTCCCCTCCCAGTTCGAGCCGGTGGGGCGGGACCAAGGGGACGGCAAAAAAAAAAGACAGCATGACCATCGTCCTGTTATGCAGTGGGAAACCCCTCATCTGGGATGCCACATGCAGCAACACATTCTCTAGTGGCAACCTGGTGCAATCTGCGACTAACCTAAGCTCTGCTGCACTTCGGGCTGAGGAGGGTAAACTCTCAAATTATTGGTCACTCTCCGACAGGCTTGTAGTCAAGCCCGTAGCAGTGGAGACTTCTGGTGTCCTTGGCTGTAGGGCTACCTCCCTACTCACCACCATCGGCACAGAGCTGGCTTGCAAGCTGGAATGGCTCTTCCAGCACATCTCCCTCATCATACTCCAGGGAAACACCTTCTCTATTCTGTCAGCCAGCATGTATACTCCCATTTGCTCATAATAATGAGAGATGGGGAAAGCAGGAGAGATAGAGGTGATGACAATAGAAGTTTGGTTACTTTGTGTTCAGACCTGGTGTACCTGTGTGTAGGACAAATGTTAGAAGTAATATATATTTTGTATTTGTTTTTCAGACTAATTTGAATCTATAGCAATGGTAAAGGAATATAATGGATATTAGTATCATACGAAGCATTTCACTATTCTCATGTAACAGGAAAGCTACTTCATGGGAAATGTGATGGCTTGAAACAGAATTTTACTTCAATAGATATTTTTTTCTAGGATTAAAGTTAATTGTGAAGCATCAACTAAATCCAGTTTGAGAGTAGCTTATTTGTTAGTCAAAAAAGAAAAACCATTTACTGACAGTGAATTAATTGTTGCAACAACTGAAGAAGTGTGTATAGAAAATAGATTATTTCTTTCTGTCTTTCTATAAAAATAGTTGCTAGAAATGTAGCTGAAATGGTGGAGAAAACATTGACAAAGTGTAGATTCATGGGTAGATATCTCTAACGTCTATTATGATGCAGGCATCGCTGAGTGGTTAAGAAGTTTGCTTTACACTCATGAGATTCTGGGTTCAGTTCCACTGCTGGGCATCTTGGCCAAGCTTTATGAGTGAAATTTGGTAGACAGAAACTGTGAAGAAGCCCATCAGATTAGTTCATCATCATCAACGTTTGATGTCTATTTTCTTATGCTTGCGTGGGTTAGATGCGTTGTCATGCTCTGAGGCTAGATAGGTGAGGTGACTATGCTCTGCTTGTACACTGTTTTTTGGTTTGGTTTCTATGGCTGGATGACCTTCCTAATACCATCTCTCATACTGATTCTGCTTGAGAATGATGTTATAGGAATGTGTGGAATATCCAACCACTTACATGTTAATGTTCAGTTGATCAAACAACTGAATGCTTGTGAAAACCAAGGGAGAATTCATCATTATCATCAATGTGTATTATAATGGTGGGAAAATGTGGGACTTTCATTGGACAAGTCTACAAAGCTTGTGACATTATAAGATATACAAAGCCTATGATGTTTCATTGAATTATTCAATAACAGGCACTTTACAGAAAACAGATCTGTCTTGTGATAGAACCACTTGTGTATCAACAGTGAATTCTATTCAATCACAAGCTGCACTCTTTCATTACCAGTTGCAAACAATTTTGAAAAAGATAGAAGCTAAATATAATAGTTTACTGTACAACACTGCTGTAAATAGCAATAAAATTATCTCAGATTATTTTTTAAACTTTAGATGTTGTATTGACATTTTTTGAATAAAAGAAGAAAAAAATGTGCTGAGCCACTACTTGTGGTGAATGGTAGTAGAAAATGACATTTTTAGCTGACTGAATGATGCATTTAATGTAAGATTACAAGGTAATTCCAATCTTATATATCGCATGCACCCTGCAGTGAAAGTTTTTCCTAGCCAAGTAATTATAAATAATTCCAACCATTTTCTCCTGCTAACCCTTTCCTACCCAGGTAATAAGAACTTCAGTCATGGGGGGTAAAAAAGAGATAAAAAAAAAAGAAGCAAATGCTGCAATTCTATTTAAATCTGTTCCAATCTCGATAGTCAAAAGTTGCAGTTTCAATGATTTTCAGACTTCGATAAATGACTTCTTTATTGGGGAATTTTCTTCAGATCTTTAATTGAAAGGTATTGATCCGTAGTCAAAAGACATGATAAAAAACAAGTACAAAGGAGAAAGCTTGACTGACTTTTTGTAAATTCTTCTTAGATACAGAACAGAATCCTTTAAAATCCTTTGTTCAAAGATGTTTCAGCATTTTACACAAGCTATTTCTAAGAGGCGAGGGGGCACACTATCAAATATGACGTAAAAAGAGAGAAGTGAATATAGAGATAGATTGGAGACTATATGGAATGTATGTAGAGGACCGAGGGCTTGTTCACACTGTCACAATGTCCATGCTATGGTAGTATGCCCCCAGTATATTGTTGGTGATTAAACACAGACAATATAAGGTTTTCTTCAGTCTCGCTGTAAATGTTACAATCTCTCTAATGTTGCTGTCATGATAAAATACACCCAGTACACTCTGTAAAGTGGTAGTGTTGGTGTCTGATAAAGTGCATCTAATACACTCTGTAAAGTGGTAGTCGGTGTCATGATAAAATACACTCAATACTCTTAGTGCACTCTGTAAAGTGGTAGTGTCGGTATCATGATAAAATACACCCAGTACACTCTGTATAGTGGTAGTGTCGGTATCATGATAAAATACACCCAGTACACTCTGTATAGTGGTAGTATTGGTACCATGATAAAATACACTCAGTACACTCTGTAAAGTGGTAGTGTCGGTGTCATGATAAAATACACCCAGTACACTCTGTATAGTGGTAGTATTGGTACCATGATAAAATACACCCAGTACACTCTGTATAGTGGAAGTATTGGTACCATGATAAAATACACCCAGTGCACTCTGTAAAGTGGTAGTGTCGGGGCCATGATACAATACACCCAGTACACTCTGTATAGTGGTAGTATTGGTACCATGATAAAATACACCCGGTACACTCTGTAAAGTGGTAGTGTTGGTGACACAGTAAAATACACCCAGTACACTCTGTAAAGTGGTAGTGTTGTACCCATGATAAAATACACCCAGTACACTCTGTAATGTGGTAGTGTTGGTACCATGATAAAGTGCCTCTAGTACATATGGTTTGGATGGATTAACACATTCTGATACTATGACATGTCAGACAACCATGTTTCATTTTGGTATGTTTGGATGCCCTTCCTAATGACAACCAATTAACAGGGTGTATTTTATCATGACACTACCACTTTACAGAGTATACTGGGTGTATTTTATCATGACACTACCACTACCACTTTACAGAGTGTACTGGATGTATTTTATCATGACACTAACACTACCACTTTACAGAGTGTACTGGGTGTATTTTATCATGACACTAACACTACCACTTTACAGAGTGTACTGGGTGTATTTTATTATGGTACCAACACTACCACTTTACGGAGAAGATTGGATGTATTTTATTGTGACACCAACACAACCACTTTATAGAGCATTCTGGGTGCATTTTACTGTAGTAGTAGCACAATCACTGTACAAAATGAACTGGATGAATTTTATTGTGGCACCAGCACCAGGGGAATTTATCATCATCATCATCATTTTACGTCCGCTTTTCCCTGCTTGCAAGGGTGGGACGGGAACTGATTCCGGCTTGATTTCTACAGCTGGATGCTCTTCCTAACACCAACCCCATACAGTGAGTGCTGGGTGCTTTTTTTGCCGTGGCACCTCCATGACCACTTTACAGTGGAATGATAGGGACCCGAGTCCCTATCATCTCATTTCTACAGCTGAGTAAACTGGAGCAATGTGAAATAAAATGTCTTGCTCAAGGAAACAACACATCACCCGGTCTGAAAATTGAACTCACAACCTTTCGATTGCAAGGCCAATGTTCTAACCACTAAGCCAGGGTGAGCATGATATTTGTTCGCAATTTTCAACTGTTAATTTTATGCAAATTTTTTTTACTTCCGTTGTCACTCTTGTCTTCATAAAAACAGTGACTATATTTCCATTATTTATTTTCAGAATAATTGATTATGAATAATTTTGAACCTCCAAATTTGTGGAAGAGACACGGAGTTCTTCTTGGAATCCTGCCAGGAGGACAAATAAGGAAATTTCAGACTTTCTCAGCATCAGCAGGAGAATGGTGTCTCATCCAAAGACGTGCCCAGAGTCATGCAGACAAAGTTTCCAGTGACAACATTGGTCTTAGGTGTCGTCAGCAGTCAAGGTGACGTCATGTCCCCTCACTTCTTCCCTGAGAGCCTCAAGCTGAACACCGATGGCTACATCCGCGTTCTGAGCGATGTAGTAAAGCCCTGGATCAACCAGGTAGCTGCAGGTAGGCCGTACACGTGGCAGCAAGACTCAGCGCCCTGCCATACCAGCCGAAAGACCCAAGCCTGGCTGTCAGAGAACTTCATCGACCACACTTCACCTGACATCTGGCCTCCCAGCTCGCCTGACTGCAACCCCCTCGACTTCTTTGTGTGGGACGCAGTGGAACGAGACACCAACAGATCTAGCTGCAATACGAAAGACGATCTGAAGGCCAGGATCACAAGTGCCTTTAGGGGCCTAAGTCAGGGGACAGTGACGAAGGCCTGTAGCCGGTTCCGAGGCCGCCTTGAGGTCGTCATCATAGCCAATGGTGGGTTTAGCGAGTGAGATCGAAAGAACAAGTCAAACTGACCCAAGTTTGATAAATATATCTTAAAAAATAAAACTACTGTGTTACTTTTTCCTAGACAGTAATCTTGCAAACAAATATCGTCCGCACCCTGTGTATATATATACTTATGATGAAAAATATGAAAGCAATTAAAAGTTCTTTCCATAATCTTTTGTGATCATGATTTCATTTTTTTTATTTGCCTTGGTCCACATGACATAAAAGATTCCTCCCAATCTACAGCACCCCCAAAACCATTTGCTACCCCTGCCCTGGATCATAAAGTTATAGTGGCTATTTATGTATTTATATTACAATTAATGAAGAATAACATCGTTGGTTGCAGGTTTCCAATGAACCAATCGCTCGTTCATTGCATTTCTGGTTGTGAAGGTGATAATGGTGTGTCTATGTATGTACAGACACAAAGCTTTTGATGGAGTGAAAGTGGTGCTGTTGTGCCATATGGTATGTTTTAGGCACTTTAAAATTAGTACAGCCCATCCCCTTTCTGAACAGAGGAGGGGGAGGGAGAGAGAGATAGAGGAAGAATTAAGCCCAAAATGTTAAAAAGCAAAGCTGACCTAAGCAGGTTTTGAACTAAGAGAGCACAGAAAATCAAAATGAATAGCACAAACCATTTTATCTGACATTCTAACAACTGTCAATTTGCCACCTGCTGTGTATCTATAACTTAGTACAAAACAAATTTAGTAGGGGACTCACTTGAAGAGCACTAGTTGTACATCCTGTATTGGTGTACATCCTTTATTAATGAAGCAATCACACATGGCAGGCTTCCACACAGCTTCTGTCAACCAAATTCCCTTCAGAAATTATTGGTCAATCTTAGGCAATGGCACTTACCCATTGTGCCAGAAAGTTGTATCAAACCCAGAACCATATGGTTATGAAATCAACTTCTGAACCACCCAGTCATACCTGAACCCATTATAGAACAGAAAATACAAATTAAAAATGATGTATTATCTCACTGCAAAAATTTCAATTTCATAAATTTCAAGTTCAAATTTATTTTTTAGTTCTACATCTATTATAACAGTGAATAAAATTACTCTGAGTGATTTAGAAATTCTCAGATAGTTTTCTATGTAATAGAGATAAGACACCTTATTTTGGAGCCTCCATTCTTCAAATTCTCTATAAAGTGATATGGTTGTATAAGCTGAGTAACAGGTGAAAGGTTATCTCTTTCAGCTTGAATTTTATCAGCATCATCTTGATGAAACACTTGTAAGAAAATCAAGTTAGTGAATTCCACATGGAGCTGAACAGAAGCAAATACTTTCCAATAAATACTAAACTAAATATAAAGAATTGACAAATTGGAAAATAAGTTTTAAACATTTTTGAAGTAAACTATAGAAATGCTATATATGTATATGTATGTTAATATATATATATATATATATATATATATATATATATATATATATATATATATATAAAATAAAATAAAATAAAATAAAGTAATTAAGTCAAATATTTAAAATTTGGCTTCATTTATTAAAGATATACTGCTATATATATTTCGGTGACAGCCATCATTGGCTGTGACCTCTTCAGGCAGTCCGAATTGGTGTGGTAGAGACAGGTACACATGTTGTTAAAGTGTTTTACTCCGTCAATACTCCGATATGTCCAGCTCCTGGTTGGGTTGTTATTTCTCTGAGGAACTGGAATCATATGAATTCGAACAAACAAATTTCGGCATCATAGGACACTCTCTCCTCCCATTGGTCAGTTGTGAGAACATTCCTCAGTCAAAAGTCTATAGAAATCTTTTTTCTGAAGCAAGGCAATCTGTTGTGGTTGTTTTTGTTATGTACGGCTGACCTCCTCCCTTGTGTTTATTGGTGTTAGGGGGTTAGCTGGTAAGTCAGCCTTAATTCTATTGCTGACCTCCTCCCTTGTGTTTATTGGTGTTAGGGGGTCAGCTGGCAAGTCAGCCTTAATTCTACTGCTGCTGTCTTTAGAAGAATGAGTGTGTGTGGGTTGGCATCAATCCTACCACCCTTTCAGTGGGGGAGGGGGGTGCCAAACAGATAACAAAATAAGACAAAGTAAAATGAAGAAATAAAATATAAAAAAAATGAAATGAAATAAAATAAAAAAATAATAAAATAGATAAGATACAATAAAATGAAGAAGTACAAAAAAAAAAAAAAATAATTGTTTCTACTTTAGGCACAAGGCCAGCAATTACCCAGTGCATTACTAGTACTTTATTTTATCGACCCCGTAAGGATGAAAGGCAAAGTCAACCTCGGCGGGATTTGAACTCAGCCGAGGTTGACTTTGCCTTTCATCCTTACGGGGTCGATAAAATAAAGTACTAGTAATGCACTGGGTAATTGCTGGCCTTGTGCCTAAAGTAGAAACAATTATTTTTTTTTTATTTTTAAAAAATAAATAAATAATATAGAATAAAATGTTATAGCCAATATCAAAGAAGAATAAAGTGTGTGTGTTATAGACAATATTAAAGTTTGAAAGATTTGGAAAATATTGACTGAAGTAGAAAGGCTATGTGTCAGAATCGGGAAATGCAAAGGATTACGATCTGGTATGGACATGTGATGCATATGAAGGATAGCAGTTGTATAAAAAGGTGCAGAATGTTCAAAGTTGATGGAAGCTGGGGAGTGTGGAGACCCAGGAAGACTTACACAGAAATACAGAAGACCCAAATTCACATGGACACAGGCTAAAGATGAAGCATATGTATAACATGTACCACCCACCCCACCCACTCATACATACATCCAGCCTACACTGTAAAGTGGTCAGGTAGGAGTCATGGCAAAAAGCACACAGTACTAGGAAGAGCATCTAGCCATATAAACCAAGCCAAAATCAGTTCTGTATGAGCAAGACATGGCCACCTGACCTAGCATTGCTTACAACAGGATAACTCATCTAACCCATGCCAGCATTGAAAAATGGACGACATTAAACGGTGATGATGATGATATGTATATATATATGGCGCACTATCTCTCTCTAGTGTGTTACCATTTCAACATATTGTATCATTTCATTTCATTCATTTCATTTTACGTCCGCTTTTTCCCTGCTTGGAGGATATACATATATATATATATATATATATACATATATATATATAACTCCTGTAAGGTTGAGTAAACATCAAGCTGCAATTGACTGCTTCTTTGAGCAACGCTATTACTCAGTCTATCCTTCACTACCTTTCTGTTTTGACCGTAAAACCACGTGATGTTTTGTAGCGGTCACTTCAGAGATTATATGTAAATGTGTTGTAATTATAAATGCATATGAGATGCAGGAAGTGAGTTAATATTTTAAATGTTTGGGGGAAAATCAATTTAATTATACATGAGTAAAATTTTATTTTTGTTTGAAAAATTTATAAAAGAAATAAATCAATAAAAAAGAGTTAGAATGAAGAAAAAGAAGACATGCACACACTGGTGTTGCCTTCTAAATATTTCATGGTATTACTGTGGGTGATAGTGAGGCTAAGGTGATGGAATAGCCAAGCACTCTGATGAGGATCACTTGATACTTCAATAAGACAAAGCACCAGCAATAATAAAAACTTAGTAATGAAGAGTTCAGTTCCTCTAAATATCTTGAATGCCACAGAATGGAAAATACAATTTACTGATAAATCACAGTATTTCACCAGTTAGTTCCATTTGGGTATAACAGACTATGTTAGAATTAAATATGAAATTCCAGAAATCTTAATAAAAAGACAACAGTTGAAGATTTAATAATTTAAAACTTATTTCTTACAAAATAACAACCACAAAACAACAAGGAAACCTTTATATTTCCTGCTTTTCCTGCTTGAAATGATAGTCAAATTCTTCTCAGCTGAAAGCCTGGTGTTTCAGATATGGATGGCTGACACATCTTTATCAAACTAATGTTGTTTTAACCCCTTCATTACTATATTTGTAATGCTTATGTGGTTCTTTACTTCCAATATAATCAAAATATCAGTAAAATATTTTAGTAATACATCAGTAATATTATATATAGTTCTTTTCATTTCATTTTACGTCCGCTTTTTCCCTGCTTGCAAGGGTGGGACGGGAACTGATTCTGGCTTGATTTCTACAGCTGGATGCCCTTCCTAACACCAACCTCATTTACAGTGAGTGCTGGGTGCTTTTTTGCCGTGGCACCTCCACGACCACTTTGCAGTCGAATGATAGGGACCCCAGTCCCTATCATCTCATTTCTACAGCTGAGAAAACTGGAGCAATGTGAAATAAAGTGTCTTGCTCAAGGAAACAACACATCACCCGGTCTGAGAATTGAACTCACAACCTTTCGATTGCAAGGCCAATAGTTATATATTATATATAGTTATATATAAGATCGATCCCAACCGTGACTAACCCCACTGAAAAGTTTCGTGAAATAGTCTTTTAAGACTATATAGTGCATTTGTAGTTTTCCCCAAATTGACGGTTAAGTATTTCTTCTTGATTTTATTTTGAGTTAAGATTGTACTGCTTTTTCCCCAACTTACAGAAAGTCTGAGGATAAAGTTTCTCTTCTTGATTTGTTTTAAATTAAGATTGTATTACTTTTCCCTCATCTTACATTAAACATTTTTTCATCTTGATGTAATAGTCACTTATATGCCTGAATTATTGTTGGCATATTGCTTGGATTAATTTCTCTATTTTCAGTTATATATTATATATAGTTATATATTACATATAGTTATATATTACATATAGTTATATATTACATATAGTTATATATTACATATAGTTATATATAACATGTAGTTATATATAACATGTAGTTATATATAACATGTAGTTATATATAACATGTAGTTATATATTACACATAGTTATATATTACACATAGTTATATATTACACATAGTTATATATTGCATATAGTTATATATTGCATATAGTTATATATTGCATATAGTTATATATTGCATATAGTTATATATTGCATATAGTTATATATTGCACATAGTTATATATTACACATAGTTATATATTACACATAGTTATATATTACACATAGTTATATATTACACATAGTTATATATTATATATAGTCATATATTATATATAGTTATATATAGTTATATATTATATATAGTTATATATTATATATAGTTATATATTATATATAGTTATATAGTTATATATAATATGTAGTTATATATAATATGTAGTTATATATTATATATAGTTATATAGTTATATATTATATATAGTTATATATAATATGTAGTTATCTATATATAATATAAACGAGGTGTTCATTGATTGGTTGGTTTAATCCCATGATAATTATACACACACACATGTACATAGACACACAGACATCTAAAGAGAGAGAGACACAGAGGGATAGGATAGGCAGAGAGAGAGAGAGATACAGAGAAGTGTTAGAATGCAGAGAGAGAGAGAGTGGCAACGAATGCTGGTTTACACACGCATACATACACACACACATATAAAGACAGAGAAGGAGATCTGCGAGTTCCTTGTTTCTCAGCCAGCATCTCTAATTGTGCCAATGAAGTTTTTGTGTATGTATGTATGTATGTATGTATGTATGTGTGTGGTGTCCAACAATAGATCAAAGTATCAGTAGGTTTGTCGTTATACCAGTCATTGAAAGTTAAGTGATACTAACTACAACACAAACCTATTTTACAGAACACAGAAAAAATTGATACTATTTGAAATTAAACTATGGTGTATATGAATTTAGCTTTTTTGAGGAGTGTCATATTATAATTGACCTAATTCAGATGACAGAGTGTCAACCTATTCTCTGAGGCTGCGATTTGCATTTATTTCTATTTTTTTTGCACATGGCTTAGTGGTTAGAGCATTGGGCTTGCAATCAAAATGTTGAGAGTTCAATTCTCAGACCGGGTAATGTGTTGTTTCCTTGAGCAAGACACTTTATTTCACTTTGCTCCAGTTTACTCAGCTGTAGAAATGAGATGATAGGGACTGGGATCCCTATCATTCCACTGCAAAGTGGTTGTGGAGGTGCCACGGCAAAAAAAGCACCCAGCACTCACTGTAAATGGGGTTGGTGTTAGGAAGGGCATCCAGCTGTAGAAATCAAGCCAGAATCAGTTCCTGTCTCACCCTTGCAAGCAGGGAAAAGTGGGCGTAAAATGATGATGATGATGATTTGTATTGTTTGTTGTTTTTTTTCACAATATTTTCCAAGAAAATTGATTTCATCATGTCACAAAAACGCCGCTCATCTATTGGTGTAGTTACAACACCACTCATCTATTGGTGTAGTTACAATGTCACTCATCTATTGGTGTAGTTACAATGTCACTCATCTATAGGTGTAGTTACAATGTCACTCATCTATTGGTGTAGTTACAATGCCACTCATCTATTGGTGTAGTTACAATGTCACTCATCTATTGGTGTAGTTACAATGTCACTCATCTATTGGTGTAGTTACAATGCCACTCATCTATTGGTGTAGTTACAATGCCACTCATCTATTGGTGTAGTTACAATGCCACTCATCTATTGGTGTAGTTACAACGCCACTCATCTATTGGTGTAGTTACAATGTCACTCATCTATTGGTGTAGTTACAATGCCACTCATCTATAGGTGTAGTTACAATGCCACTCATCTATAGGTGTAGTTACAATGCCACTCATCTATTGGTGTAGTTACAATGCCACTCATCTATTGGTGTAGTTACAATGCCACTCATCTATAGGTGTAGTTACAATGCCACTCATCTATTGGTGTAGTTACAATGTCACTCATCTATTGGTGTAGTTACAACGTCACTCATCTATTGGTGTAGTTACAACGCCACTCATCTATTGGTGTAGTTACAATGTCACTCATCTATTGGTGTAGTTACAACGTCACTCATCTATTGGTGTAGTTACAATGTCACTCATCTATTGGTGTAGTTACAACGTCACTCATCTATTGGTGTAGTTACAATGTCACTCATCTATTGGTGTAGTTACAATGTCACTCATCTATTGGTGTAGTTACAATATCACTCATCTATTGGTGTAGTTACAATGCCACTCATCTATAGGTGTAGTTACAATGCCACTCATCTATTGGTGTAGTTACAATGTCACTCATCTATTGGTGTAGTTACAATGTCACTCATCTATTGGTGTAGTTACAATGCCACTCATCTATTGGTGTAGTTATAATGTCACTCATCTATTGGTGTAGTTACAATGTCACTCATCTATTGGTGTAGTTACAACGCCACTCATCTATTGGTGCAGTTACAATGTCACTCATCTATTGGTGTAGTTACAATGTCACTCATCTATTGGTGTAGTTACAACGCCACTCATCTATTGGTGCAGTTACAATGTCACTCATCTATTGGTGTAGTTACAACGCCACTCATCTATTGGTGTAGTTACAATGTCACTCATCTATTGGTGTAGTTACAATGCCACTCATCTATTGGTGTAGTTACAATGTCACTCATCTATTGGTGTAGTTACAATGTCACTCATCTATTGGTGTAGTTACAATGTCACTCATCTATTGGTGTAGTTACAATGTCACTCATCTATAGATGTAGTTACAATGTCCACCAAATGATTGAAATCTTTCAAGTGAAAGAGAACATCAGAGACAGCAAACAGAAAGATTAAGACAACAAGATTCCACTTAACCCTTCCTCTACCAAACTGCCATTCAGTTATAATGGTACCTCTCAAATGGATGTACTGCTCTGCTTTAAGTTTCACTTGGCTGCTTTTAATGAATGCCAACCGTTCAGCTTCAATCTTCCTCTCAGGTTCTGTTCATTTTCAGAAAGTTGCGATTGTCTTTCTTGTTGTCTTAATCTTACACACACAAACATCTTCATTGACACAATTAGAGATGCTGGCTGAGAAACAAGGAACACGCAGATCTCCCCTCTGTCTTTATATGTGTGTGTGTGTGTGTAAACCAGTGTTCGTTGCCATTCTCTCTCTCTCTCTGCATATCTAACACTTTAATTGTACCTCTCTCTGTATCTCACTATCCCTCTGTGTGTGTCTCTCTCTTTAGATGTAATATGTCTATGTACGTGTGTGTGTGTAAACCAACCAACCAAGAAACATCTCCCTTTTATATTATATATAGATATAGTTATATATAGATATAGTTATATATTATATATTGTTATATACTATATGTAGTTATATATCATATATAGTTAAATACTATATGTAGTTATATATCATATATAGTTATATACTATATGTAGTTATATACTATATGTAGTTATATACTATATGTAGTTATATACTAGATGTAGTTATATACTAGATGTAGTTATATACTATATGTAGTTATATACTAGATGTAGTTATATACTATAACTACATATAGTATATAACTACATATATATAATATATGTTATATATCATATGTAGTTATATACTATATGTAGTTATATACTATGTCTAGTTATATATCATATGTAGTTATATACTATAACTACATATAGTATATAACTATATATGATATATAACTACATATAGTATATAACTATATATTATATATAACTACATATAGTATATAACTATATATGATATATAACTACATATAGTATATAACTATATATGATATATATAACTACATATAGTATTTAACTATATATGATATATAACTACATATAGTATATAACTATATATGATATATAACTACATATAGTATATAACTACATATAGTATATAACTACATATAGTATATACTATATATAATATATATATATATTGATATTAACCTGGGTTATAAGATTTTGACAGATCTTAATTTAAACATGAATAACTTTTGTATGGATGTTCTAAGACAGCTACTAAAAAGGCTAATGAGATAATAATATTGAATATTAATTAGCAATATATATAAAAAATATAATGAAATAGTTACTTACACATTCGAATTTGTGAAGATGTTAACGGAGGTGGGCCATCTGTAATTCAAAAAAAAAAATATCTTTAAATGAAATAATTCTCATAATTCAGATGAAATACAAAATATGAAATAAATTTATTTGTATCGTTTCTTCTCTTTCTATTCAGTGTAAACATCCCCTACATACATTCTTCCTATTTTAAAAAAAAAATTTTGTCCATGGGTCTTCATTTTTTTTCTGTTTTAAACTCTTCTGTTTCAACCTCATCCTTTTGTATTGTCCTGACACACACACACACACACACACACACACACACACACACACACACACACACACACACACACACACACAGATAAAAGAAAAAGGATTATATACAGAAGGAGGAAAAACAAAGTCAGCAAAATGTCATGTGGATTCAAACTGTAAAGAGGGACTAAAATACTTCGACGATCAATTGGTTTGTTTTTTATTTGTTAAATCTGATTGAAGGGACAGCACCTTGAATATTGCAGGTCGTTCTCAACTAGCAAGATTGATGTAATTGGCATTCCACAGAAACATCTGAACTTAATACCTGCAGGGAGGAAATTCCAGAGAGCTGGCATTCTCTGGGCAGGAAGGACTGGGTACTGTGGTTAGTGAGAGGTCTGACACAAGATAAATGATGAGAGGAGATGCAAGTTAATCAGGAGTACCTAACTGGAGTTAGCATGTGACCAACCAAGAGGCCATTATAGTAGAGGCAGAGAGAGGGGAGGGAGACAGCACATCTGTGAATCAGAGGTTAGAATGTATATGTGTATGAATGACTTTATATAAATTAGTTGAGAGACCTTTCTGTAGATATTATGCCTGTGGATGCAACAGAAACACTGCCCCAGATGTGAGAGCAGTACTCCATTGAGGGTCTCACCTGAGCTTTGTAAAGGGTCAGAATTCATAAGGATGGATTAGATACCACAAAGTATCTAGTCTGACTAACAATTTTGCCAACCCAGTGATCCTAAACTGCTATTATTTATTGATCTAGAAAGGCTGAAGACAAAGTTGACCATTGCTGAAGTCAAAGTTGACCATTGCTGAAGTCAATGTTGACCATGGCTGAAGTCAATTTTGACCATGGCTGAAATAAATACCAAACCACCTGAAACTGTCTCTGGTTTTTCAATACTAAGCTGTATATTTTAAAATAATTTTATGTAAGAAATGAATAATAATATTACTAAATATTATATTCCCCTCTAAATTTTTTATTATTTTCAAAGTAATTTGAAAATCATAGGCAGTGTCTTTCATTACAAATATGATTAAAAAATTGTTAATCCAATGCTCTAACAATGCTAATTCATCATCTATAAATCAAAACATTTGGTAACATATCTTCTTCTTTACCCACTTATTCCTGAGAGGGTTATGAGAATAGAGTTCGCAAACATTCCTTCCAGAGTATCTTATTGCAAGCAATATTTTCAGATGATCCAACTGGATTCCCAAGTGAGACCAACCAGGCTTATCTAACCATCTTGCTCATGGTCTACCTCTGGGTTCCCTGCTGGTTGTCTTTGCCTATAAAATATCTGTCCTGCAATTCTTTCCTTAGACATTCAAATATGTAATATGTAAGGTAGTCATACTGGTGCCACAACAAAAGGCACCTAGTCCACCCCGTAAGATGGTTGTGCTGGTACAACAAAAGATAAATAAAAACAGCCAGTCCAGCCTGTAAAGTGTTGGTGCTATGAAAGAAATCTCCCAGTACAAGAATTAAAAAGTGATGCTGATGATGTACATGATCAAATCTTTCTTCATTTGTTCCTTGGACAAAGAACACAACAATCAATCTCCATTTCACAGAGATTAACAAGACAAATATTAAAAGTAACCAAATTCCAACACAAACGTTTGTCACTCAAGATATTACATTTGAGGCAAAAATACAATTCTTTCAACATTTTAACTGATTAAAACCACAAGATGAACACAATTTCCAAAGTGTACAAATATTGATTATGAAACTAGAATTTACCTAGTTTCAATGTTGGTAAGAAATTCGATGGATTTACAAAGAATAGTTTGTAATGAACATTTGAGAAGTTATCTCAAGTGGAATATCAAAGACTGATTCCATAAATATCTTCTGTTATATCGAGCATGAAATATTTAAAACTTTCATTACCATATTTCTAATGGAAGACACTGTGCCTAAGATATTTCAAATAATTTTTTTAATAATCAAGAATTCGAAGGAATTTAGCAATATAACTTTCTCATTATTTATCTGGTATTTATCGAGGTTGACTTTGCCTTTCATCCTTACGGGGTCGATAAAATAAAGTACCAGTAATGCACTGGGTAATTGCTGGCCTTGTGCCTAAAGTAGAAACAATTATTTATCTGGTATTTAGAACATAATATAACACTATATATATTTTAATCAGCTAACAGGTCTTCATTTTTATCAATATTATACGATTAGAGAGTAATAATTATGCGGTGAATAAAAGTTTAGTAAATGATTTTGGATTAGGACAATGGGATTGATGAGTTAATATCTGTATACAACAACTACAACGGTATGCGATGGGGCCCACCCACAGCCCCGGCGGACAGAATGGAGAAGACGTTTCCCTGGAGGACGGTAAGGGAGACGCGCTGGAAAAGCCACTCCCACCATTACTATATATCTGATGAAAAACGTTACTCATGTCTCACATAACTTTCTCATTATTAAGCTGGCTTAGAAACGTCATAACAAAGGTTACAGGTGATTTTCTTATGAATTCTACTAAACAATGAACTTAATCAGGAATTGCAATTCAGGATTTCTTTTATTCATTAAACTTTAAATTCTTTTAATCTATTTATTCTCCTGAAGGGCATTGCTCATGATTTTCATGTCATTTTGAAGATAATCAAAAATTTGAAAGGATTTTGTTAATATGACTAACTTTCCGATCATTAAGGTGATATTTACAGCATGTCTTAATAAGAGTTCTTACATAAAATTGTCAACTTTAAAATAAACAGCTTAGTATCATGAAACCAGGGACTCTTTCAGGTGGTTTGGTATCAAAGGCTAAATAGAATAGAACCCTGATGAACTCCTACTTATATCTGGAATTCCTCACTAAACTCCATTCCTACTCCCACTTTACTGACAGCTCCTCTGTACATAGCTTACACTGTCCTCATAAGCCATTCCTCTAGACCTAGTTTCCTTAGGGACCACCAGATGACGGATCAAGGTACTCTATTAAAGGCCTTCAACAAAAGCTAAATACAGTGGCTTATTTTTCTCTAAGAACCTCTCTCACTAAGAAGAGGGCATCTGTTGTACTTTTCCCAGGCACAAATATAACTGGAACCCCATTGGGTATGACATGTTCCAGTTGATATGATAAATGGAACAGCCTGCTCATTAAATTAATGTGCAAGTGGCTGAGCATTCCACAGGCACGCAAACCCTTAATGTAATAAGCTAAGTGGACTGGCATAACTTGCTAGTGGAAATCAAACTAGCGACTTTATGATCATGAACTGAACACCTTAAACCACTAAGCCATGCGCCTTCACCATGTGTGTGTGTGTGATAAACAAAAAAATCTTAAATATTCAAAGAGTATGTCAATGAAAATAAGGAGTAAATAAGATGTCAAAAGAAAAGGTTGTTAGTTCAACTGATTTCTTTCACTATTCTAGGAAAGATGATTAATACATTTGTATTGAAACTATGACTAGCTTAGGTACCAAATTCTCATGATCCCCAAGTGTGTAATAGTTTGGCTTTATATTGTTTGTCAGTTCTATAAAATTGACATAAAACAAAGAGTTATGAGGATGTCAAACAAAAAGACAACAGTTATGATGACAATGAGAGAGTATTGTCTTGAGATGCATAAGAGATCATGTAACATTTGTTAATTGTATTCCCACAAGAATAATTCTAGCCAAGATTTATTAGCTCTATCATGGTTGTTGGAAATAATTGTTCAATAATAATTCATTTTTATTTCTTTTATTTTTTTACAAACTGATGTTAATGTATTGTTCTCAAAATAAATACTTTCAAAATCTCATACATTCGATATTATGTGAGATAATTATGTAAGGTAAAGCCTTTGCCATGAAAATATATAGAGTAATGTGAACGCTAAAGGGTTAAAGTAATGTCCCGTTGTGAGAGATCGAGGTCGGAGGAACATGTGCTCACACAAAAATTTTTGATCTCATCTCCCCAGTTAGTCACGTGTTCCTTACTATGTGAACGTGCCCCTCTCCCCTCGGGCACTATTCTGTATGTATACAGCTTTGTACATCTGTTGTGATTTGTTTGTGGTGTTACATAACTTGTCGACTTCTATTTTCTCTTAATGTTTTCGGATGTCTTATACTTTTATTTGTATGTTTCTCTGTTAACACCTTTCTATAGTTCTTTGTGAACTTCTAAGCCTTTCTTCTATATTTTTAGTCATCAACCATGTCTCTCTCTCATGTCATTACAGATAGCAAATATCTTGCACTCAACAAATTATTTGCACTTCAAACATAGTAAAATTGTATTTATCATGATATAAAATTTATCAAAAGCTCATATTCCAGATTGGATTAATCCTTTTACTTTCTCTATAGAGCTGTATTTTATGTTTACCAGCTGTCCAATGATATACAGAATTGTGGAGGTGATATACAGGAGTCAGATGGTGTTATACAGGAGTGTGGGGGTGATATACATGAGTGTGGGGGTGATATACAGGAGTGTGGAGGTGATATACATGAGTGTGGAGGTGATATACAGGAATGTGGAGGTGATATACAGGAGTGTGGAGGTGATATACATGAGTGTGGAGGTGATATACAGGAATGTGGAGGTGATATACAGGAGTGTGGAGGTGATATACATGAGTGTGGAGGTGATATACAGGAGTGTGGTGGTGATATACAGGAGTGTGGTGGTGATATACAGGAGTGTGGAGGTGATATACAGGAGTGTGGTGGTGATATACAGGAGTGTGGAGGTGATATACAGGAGTGTGGAGGTGATATACAGGAGTGTGGAGGTGATATACATGAGTGTGGTGGTGATATACAGGAGTGTGGAGGTGATATACAGGAGTGTGGTTGTGATATACAGGAGTGTGGTGGTGATATAGAGGAGTGTGGTGGGGATATACAGGAGTGTGGTGGTGATATACAGGAGTGTGGTGGTGATATAGAGGAGTGTGGTGGTGATATAGAGGAGTGTGGTGGTGATATACAGGAGTGTGGTGGTGATATAGAGGAGTGTGGTGGGGATATACAGGAGTGTGGTGAGGATATACAGGAGTGTGGTGGGGATATACAGGAGTGCGGTGGTGATATAGAGGAGTGCGGGGGTGATATACAGGAGTGCGGAGGTGATATACAGGAGTGTGGAGGTGATATACAGGAGTGTGGTGGTGATATACAGGAGTGTGGTGGTGATATACAGGAGTGTGGGGGTGATATACAGGAGTGTGGTGGTGATATACATGAGTGTGGTGGTGATATACACGAGTGTGGTGGTGATATACAGGAGTGTGGAGGTGATATACATGAGTGTGGAGGTGATATACATGAGTGTGGTGGTGATATACATGAGTGTGGTGGTGATATACATGAGTGTGGAGGTGATATACATGAGTGTGGAGGTGATATACAGGAGTGTGGAGGTGATATACATGAGTGTGGTGGTGATATAGAGGAGTGCGGTGGTGATATACAGGAGTGCGGTGGTGATATACAGGAGTGCGGTGGTGATATACATGAGTGTGGAGGTGATATACATGAGTGTGGTGGTGATATAGAGGAGTGTGGTGGTGATATGCAGGAGTGCGGTGGTGATATAGAGGAGTGTGGTGGTGATATACAGGAGTGTGGTGGGGATATACAGGAGTGTGGTGGGGATATACAGGAGTGTGGTGGTGATATAGAGGAGTGTGGAGGTGATATACAGGAGTGTGGGGGTGATATACAGGAGTCAGATGGTGTTATACAGGAGTGTGGGGGTGATATACAGGAGTGTTGGGTAATATACAGGACTGTGGTGGTGATATACAGGAGTGTGGAGGTGATATACATGAGTGTGGAGGTGATATACATGAGTGTGGGGGTGATATACATGAATGTGGGGGTGATATACATGAGTGTGGTGGTGATATACATGAGTGTGGTGGTGATATACAGGAGTGTGGTGGTGATATACAGGAGTGTGGTGGTGATATACAGGAGTGTGGAGGTGATATACATGAGTGTGGTGGTGATATACATGAGTGTGGTGGTGATATACAGGAGTGTGGTGGTGATATACAGGAGTGTGGAGGTGATATACAGGAGTGTGGTTGTGATATACAGGAGTGTGGTGGTGATATACAAGAGTGTGGTGGTGATATACAGGAGTGTGGTGGTAATATACAGGAGTGTGGTGGTGATATACAGAAGTGTGGTGGTGATATACAGGAGTCGGTTGTTATTATAAGATCATTATTAGTGGTAGTGGATTGGTAGTATCGGTAGAACATCGGACAAAATCCCTATTGGTGTTTAATTACGATTTTCTACATTCTGAGTTCAAATACTGCAGAGGTCAACTTTGCCATTCATCCTTTTGAGGTCAATAAAATAAAGTACCTGTCCAATTCTGGGTTAAACTCCCACCCAACTAAAATTCATGGCCTTCTGCTTATATCAGAAACTATTAAAGATCATTGTTGACTTTGATGACTTGTTGCATGGCTCTTGAACATGATATGTTTTCTTCATATTTATTTTTAGTCCAAAATGTTCTTTTCACTGTCCAGGTCAGTCAGTATTTCTAGTCCATCATTTGAGAAGATGGCTGTCATCAGCAAAGTGTGATTGAATTTAAAATTCATCATTTATGCTTATTTATTTTTCATCCAAGTTAAACATTTTAAAGATATCTTCCAGTGCAGTATTAATGAGTTGAAGTGATATTATATCCTTTTGTCTTACTCCCTTTTCAATATTGATCTATTCACTTCCCGTGGGAAATTTATAGATGATGGTCCTAGGCCATAGATTTTCTTAATAATTTCTATACAAGTCTGATGCATTCCCTGATCAATAACAGTTTAGATTTCATTGTTATCTAAGGCTTCCTCATAATCAATAAATCTTAAACATAATAGTTGTCTGTATTCTACATGTGCTGGATAACTTAGTTTGTGAAATGGATGGTTGATGAAAACCTGTTACTGAACTCTGCTTGTTTCTTTAGTTTGTCCAACCGTAACATTTGTAAACATTTAGTTATTATTTTGTAAAAGTTATAGCCATGCTACCGTGGGAAATGGACATTAAATGATGATGGTGATATACAGGAGTCTGGTGGTGATATACAAGAGTCTGGTGGTGATATACAAGAGTCTGGTGGTGATATACAAGAGTCTGGTGGTGATATACAAGAGTCTGGTGGTGATATACAAGAGTCTGGTGGTGATATACAGGAGTGTGGTGGTGATATACAGGACTGTGGTGGTGATATACAGGAGTCTGATGATATACAGGAGTGTGGTGTTGATATACAAGAGTCTGGTGGTGATATACAGGAGTCTGGTGGATCTGTAGTTTTTAAAATCTGTAATGTTCCCTTTCTTATATAAAAACATAATGGCATTGCTTCTGTTACTGGACATTTCATTTCATTTTATGTCTTTTGTGAAGGGATCTGCTACTTGCTTATAAACAGGGTCCCATCCTTCTATACAGAACTAAATGAGTCCTTCCTCTTCACCTGGTCCCTGTCCAATTTTCATATCTTTTAATGCATTCCTAATTTATTATTATTTATCTCAACACATTTTTTTCAGCTTCACAGTTTTGTAGACTACTACATCCATTATGGTGGCAGTGAACAGGCAGTCATTAGAACGTCAGATAGAATGTCTTATGGTATTTGTTCTGGTTCTCTGCTCTCAGAATTCATATCCCGCCGAGGTCAACTTTGCCTTTCATCCTTTTGAGAGTGATAAAAAAAAGTACCAGTCTCGTACTGGGGTCAATTCTTCCTCTAATATCTCTTTCTCATTTCCTCTCTCTCACTTTCTATCTTTCTCTGGAAGAGAGGGATGGGCTCTGCCAGGTCAGGCCTGGGGAGGGATGGGCTCTGCCAGGCTTAAAATGTCCAAGAAACGCCATATGTCAATACGGTGCCTCTACGACTCTATCGGGAGTTATGGGATCATACCACACCATACATCCATTATCACAGAACTTGAATAATGACATCAAATGAAATTAATATTTTGGAATGATTAATTAATGATGGTATAATTTTTTTTGGAGGGGGTAATTAGATGATATCCCTGTGCAAGGTTACTGTCCCTCAAACATGCAACATTCTATTTGCTTACCCTAGTATTTTTGTCCATGCTATGTAACTGCGTAAGATTAATTTATTAACTTGCAGTGCTAAGTTCAATATCTCAGAGGAAAACACCTACTAGTAATGTGTCCCATACCAAATTTTGGTTGTCCATTGTGAGTTTCAGAAGACAAAGGAAATCACTAATTTTTTTCTTATGTATATAATGATTGCTGATTTAGGCACAAGGCCAACAATTTGGGGGGAGGGGAAGTCGATTAAATCAGCTTCAGTGTACTACTGGTACTTTTATTTTATCAACTCTGTAAGGATGAAAGGCAAAGCTAACCTCAGCAGAAATTGAACTCAGAACATAAAGGGTTGTAACTATGTCGTAAAGCATGTTGTTTGATGCCCTACTGATAATGCCAATCTACTACCCATTTTCTTAGGTATTATAATACAACCTAAAATCTAGTGGTCCATTAACTATTCCTCATAAATTTTATGAAGCTCCTTCTGAAAAAAGAAAAACAGCTGAGCATCACTGCTTTAACTCAAAGTTTACTGAGAAACTGCCATAACTAAATTCTTTTATGTTATGTTACTGGATAAATATATATTTAGCTTCCACTTTTCCTTAGCAAATAATACCATATATTCCTCCCTCTCTCTAACAGCCTTATCAATGCACATTGCTAAGGTAAAGCAATTATTGATTTTTCTACTGAATGTAACAACAGCTAACATCAATGGAAGGCTATTGCAGAAATATAGTCTATTATCCTATGGATGACTCAATAAAATACAAATGATTTCAATTGATTTCTTTTGCCAAAGTACCTGACCAATATTTACACAAATAAAACTATAGTGATGCTGGCAGGAAGATTTCAACAATTTAACCTTTTTGATACAAAACTACCTAAAACCATCACTGGATCTAGGATTAAAAAACGCTGGAAAGTGATTATATTTGTCTAAAAACCTTCCATCATAATTTTATGTAAGAAGCTTTGTTCAATTAAAGGTTTTCATATAAAAAATGAAAAAGACAGAGATAAAATTAAATCTGGAAAGTAAGGGGGGGAAGGAGGGAGTGGCAAACTTCACACCCCAATTAAAGCAGTATATCCCAGCTGTTATGGTCCAAACACCACCCCAGATGAGGCTGTATATCTCAGATATTATGTACCAAACACCAACTTAATAATGAGAAAGTTAGTTATATTACTAAATCCCTATAAATTCTTGATTATTTCAAAAATTATTTAAAAATTATAGGCAGTGTTTTTGTTAGAAATATAGTAATGAAAGGGTGAAAAGGACAGCTACTAACTGTGATGTTTTTAACATCCATTTTGGGAGAGGGGAAGTGAAATATACATCTTTACACTTCACTATCACACCTCTTCTCAGATGTAATATAATGAGAGAGAGAGAGAGGGGGGGGTAGAATTAATCTGTAGTACATATACAGCTAACATTATCAATTGTAGGATGTGATGTGAAATTAATGGTCAGCAAATATTAATTCTAATTCACAGAGCTGTTGTGAATTAGTCAAAGGAAAACCATTTTAATTAGTTTCTGATGTTGGAAATGAACTAAAAATAATTCCTTATAGTTTTAAGTCATATTCCAACCCCATCAACCAACACATTTGTAAACAAAACTATTTAACTGGAAATTTCTAAACATAATTATAGGCAATTATTGTCTATTTTATTAAATATACCAAGTAAAAACTCAATACATGGGTGAGAGTAACATCCGAACTTACCCTCCGCCTCAGGATACCAGCCAACAGGATGGAGAATGCATTACCCCGGAGGACGGCAAGGGAGATGTGCTGGAACAGCCACTACACCTCATGGGGCTTGCACCTGCGGGAGGTAACTCCACCCCATTAGTAGTCAGCAGGGATGTCCAGCAGAAGCAAGGGGGACAACTGTCTATGCATTTCAGGCTTGACTGGCCTTCGTCAGGATGGTCCCTCCCACCGCTTGCTACTGCTGGTCTTGAAAACAGTCGAGAATATATAGTTTTCTCGTCTGTGTAAATGAGGTGATTAATCTCATTTGCATAGCTTTCTAAAACCGTATTTCTTTAGAAATACGAAATTTCTATACATAGTATAAAGCTATGCTTATAAGTTGAGCCAACTTATGCAGCTTCATATGCAAATGAGATTAATCACCTCATTTACACAGATGAGAAAACTATATATTCTCGACTGTTTTCAAGTCCAGCAGTAGCAAGCAGTGGGAGAGACCATCCTGAAATAGTATGTACAATCCTGCTAGTTAGGCAGCGGGACAGGCAGATAGTGTCTAATACCAAGGCATACCCTGGGGAAGAATGTACCCCACAGCATAGGTTAGTTGTTAGTGATATCTCAGTAAGCAAGAGATGGAATGAGACATATAGGAAGGTGTGGAGAAGAAAGGTCTGGAAGCTAAAAGACCTTTCACTAAAATTCAAATTTAGGAAAGCCCTTCAAGATGTATATGACGAAAAAGAAGACGATTTAGAGATGTATGACATAGATAATAACTGGAAGTTCTTACGTGACAACTTGCTGAAGGCTACTGATGAAACCTGTGGCTGGAGCAGAGCTCCAACCAGACAGAGAGTGACCTGGTGGTGGAACAGCAGTGTAGATAAGGCTATTAGAGACAAAAGACTAGCATGGAAGGCTTGGAATAAGGGTGGGAGTAGGGAAGAATATACAGCCACTAAGAGAGAAGCTAGACGTCAGGTGTACTTAGCACGCAGGGAGGCAGAGAGTAGGAGGTTTGCCAATGTTCTGCGACGGGAAGATCAGAGGCGTGCGGTGTTCCACATTGCAAGGCAGTGTGTCAATGCAAATCAGGATGTTGTTGGTGATAAATGTGTCCGGGATGATGCCGGTGTACTTAGTGTCATGAATGACCAGAAAAAGGAGGCCTGGAAATGTCATTATGAGAGACTGATGAATGTGGAGAACGAATGGGAGAGAGAGAAATTACCCTTGGTAGATCCGACAGAGGGACCAGCTATTGAGATTGACGAATATAGGGTCCAAGAGGAGATTAGGGAAATGAAAAATGGTAAGGCGGCCGGACCATCGGGTATAGTTGCTGAGATGCTGAAGGCATCAGGGGACGTAGGCACTAAACTGGTTGCACGCATAATCAATCAGGCTATATATGGTGGTGTCATACCCAAAGACTGGTGCAGCAGTATTCTCATAAATTGCTACAAAGGTAAAGGGGATGCTTTGGAGAGGAGCAATTATAGGGGTATAAAACTGATAGATCAGGTTATGAAAGTGGCAGAAAGGATTTTAGCACAACTAATTAGAGAAAGGGTCAAACTAGATGAGATGCAGTTTGGTTTTGTGCCTGGGAAGAGTACAACAGATGCCCTCTTCTTGGTGAGACAAATGCAAGAGAGGTTCTTAGAGAAGAATAAGCCACTATACTTAGCCTTTGTTGACCTAGAGAAGGCCTTTGATAGGGTACCCCGATCTGTCATCTGGTGGTCCCTAAGGAAGCTGGGTGTTGAGGAATGGCTTGTAAGGACAGTGCAAACTTTGTACAGAGGTACTCTCAGTAAAGTCAGGGTAGGAATGGAGTTTAGTGAGGAATTCCAGATACAAGTAGGAGTACATCAGGGTTCGGTCCTCAGCCCGCTCTTGTTCATTATAGTCCTCCAAGCCATAACAGAGGAGTTTAAGACTGGCTGTCCATGGGAACTTCTCTATGCTGACGATCTGGCTCTTATGGCAGAATCAGTAGAGGAGCTAGAGAATAAATTCCGGCTATGGAAACAGCAGTTGGAAGCAAGAGGACTGAGAGTAAATCTAGCTAAGACAAAAGTGTTGATGAGTAGAAAAGAGGACAAAACCCTGATTCCGTCAGGGAAATGGCCATGTTCGATATGCAGAAAAGGAACTGGCATAAATTCTATAAAATGCACACAATGTAGGTCCTGGGTACACAAGAGATGTAGCGGGATAGCAGGCAAACTAACAGGTAGGGAGAAATATGTATGCAGTAGATGTACAGGGAAATTAGACAGTAGAAGTCGCACTGATAGACACATTTTTCAAATGCGAGAGGGCGCTATAGAAGTGGTGGATAGCTTCCGGTACCTAGGAGATCAGATTAGCATGGGAGGAGGGTGTTCCGAGGCCATAGTATCTAGAATAAGGACGGGTTGGAAGAAGTTTAGGGAGCTGCTTCCTCTGTTGACGAAGAAGGGTTTCTCCCTGCGTACGAAAGGCTGGTTGTATGATGCCTGTGTGAGGAGCGCGATACTGCATGGTAGTGAGACATGGGCAGCTACCGCAGAAGATATGCGACGGCTGGAGAGAAATGAGGCAAGCATGCTCCGTTGGATGTGCAGTGTAAATGTGCGTGAACGACCCAGCATAAATGTGTTGAGAGAGAAACTGTGTCTGAGAGGGATAGAATGTAGTGTACGGGAGAGGAGACTGAGGTGGTATGGACATGTGATGCGCATGGAGGATGACCGATGGGTGAAGAAGTGCCAGGAAATGCCAGTTGAAGGAAGACGTGGTAGAGGTAGACCACGAAAAACATGGGCGGAGGTGGTGAGAACAGACCTCAGATCATTGAAGCTCACGGTGGAGATGACGAGGGACCGTGACGAGTGGAGAGATGCTGTGCTGAATAAGACCCGTCCCACCCTTGCAAGCAGGGAAAAGCGGACGTAAAATGATGATGATGAATTGGGTTGAAATGTTGAATCAGTAAAAAGAACTGTAGCATATATCATCTCCAGGTTTAGGTCACACTTCCTCAAACTAGGAATAAATGGTTATGTTGTATCATTACTAATTTAGAGCAATTAACAAACATGGAAAAATTTGATATTATAGATAAATAAATGAGTGAAACAATATTCTACTATGTAAAAAAGGGTGATACAGTGAACATATAATAAGTTAGCTTGTGTGTTTAGCTATCCAGATATAAAAGATATTTTGATAAAGTATGATTCTGGAATTTGAGTCATTACTACACTTCTAATGAAAGACATTGCTTATGATTTTCAAAATATTTTGAAAATAATCAAGAATTGGGAGGGATTTAGTTCTTGTCGTGTCCACAAGAGTGTCAGCTACAAAACTTGGCCTGATGTGGTTCCACCACAGCTGAACACACTGCTGTCCTTGTGTCCACAAGAGTGCCAGCTACAAAACTTGGCCTGATGTGGTTCCACCACAGCTGAACACACTGCTGTCCTTGTGTCCACAAGAGTGCCAGCTACAAAACTTGGCTAGATGTGGTTCCACCACAGCTGAACACATTGCTGTCCTTGTGTCCACAAGAGTGTCAGCTACAAAACTTGGCTAGATGTGGTTCCACCACAGCTGAACACATTGCTGTCCTTTCTCATTAAATTCTGCCAAGTTCAATGCTGTGCAGGGGTGTTCCAGCAGGGGCCATATCAAGAGGTGCTGTGTAGTCCGTGGTTTGATGACACAGTCACACACAACGTCTCCATCCTTTAAATATCCCCATTTTGGCAGATTGGCTTTTGCACGACCAAGACCAGATCTTAATTGGTTGAGGCATTTCCACACTGCATTGTTTGTATCTGCTCCAGGGAGGAGGGGGGCAGTGCCTCGCTTGCCTTTAGCTCCAGGGGGCAGTGCCTCACTTGCATTTAGCTCCATTGTTGTTACAGATGAGCGGTTGTTAAATTTTTCTTCCCAGCGAGGGATTTCGTCATATCATTTTCTCATTTTTAAGCTGATGCTTGGAATATAATTTAAGTATATTATCTGGTTATATGGTGGTGACAGTGCCATGTTAAAACACACCCAGTACACACCCTGAAATGGTTGGTAGTGATAGTGCCATGTTAAAACACACCCAGTGCACACCCTCACGTGGTTGACATTGGAAAGGGTATCCAATCATAAAAACCATTTCAAAATGTAGTCATTTGACCTCAGAACATGACAACCGTCTAACCCATGTAAGACATGGTCCACTGACATGTCTCAGAACATGACAACCTGTCTAACCCATGTAAGACATGGTTTGCTGACCTAGCTCAGAACAGGACAACCTGTCTAACCCATGCAAGCATGGGAAAATAGACATAAATCGGTGATGATGATGCCAATGTGTTTAAATTATTTTAACTAAATTCATTCAATTTATAAAATTATTTCCAAAATAACCTTTTTTCTTTAGTAAAATGATGTTTGAAACATTACTTAACAAAATTTCTAGCACAAAATTACGTTGGAAAGTTCTAAAATAAGTATGAATATTTTTAAAAGCATTTTTGAACCTGTTATAGGGAAAAACCCTGAACACTCCCACATAACTAAAAGTGGACTAGGCGAAATGTCTGTAAATGATAACTGAAGTGAACTGTTAGTAGATTGTGTATACTGAGTCTCATTGTAGTGATCTCGTTGGTAGTTTGAAATTACATCTGGTGAATACTTTGGTTTACCTTTGTTTGTACAGGTGTAATACCCCATTATAACAGAACCAGGGACAGATGGGTCGGAAGAAGAAGGGTTAAATTGCTTTAGTTAGGAAAATTTATTCATCAAAAAAGAAAAAAAAAATGTTATTACATTTTATGAAAGATGCTTTGTCTGACATAACCCTGCATTTTCCTGGCTAAATTTGGGGTTGCTTTAATCCCACATTGGGAAACACTTCCCATTACTCTTTTACTGGTTTTAGTAATTTGACTAGGTCCATGATGGAGCACTTCCCTGTTTTAATAAATAAACCATTACATGATGCAAACATGGTAAAAATAGAAAAACTTAAAAATATAATTCTAAGTATATTAGCAAAATAAATGAAGTGAAATAACTTCAACTAGGAGCCAAAATTGTATTTGTAATTCAATTTGCTGAAAGATGACCTGGCATTGAGCAAAAGAAACATAAAAAGTCAGACATTTTGTTGTTATAGTTTTAAAGGGCGGTTGATTGCCAATCCACCGCTTTCTTTAAATAATTGTTTCTACTTTAGGCACAAGGCCAGCAATTACCCAGTGCATTACTGGTACTTTATTTTATCAACCCCGTAAGGATGAAAAGCAAAGTTAACCTCGGCGGGATTTGAACTCAGATCGTAAAGGGACGTAACTTTCTTTAAATAATGATTTCTGATTTGGGCACAGGGCCTGTAATTTGGAGGAAAGGAAAATAGATTATATCAGCCTCAGTATTTGACTGGTACTTTATCTTATCACCCCTTGAAGGATGAAAGAGGAAGTTAACCTTGGTAGGATTTGAACTCAGAATGTAAAGAACCAGAAGAAATACTGCAATGCATTTGTCTAACACTATAATGGCTACCAATCCACCACCCTCTAATGACTCTACCAATCCACCACCCTCTAATGACTCTGCCAATCCACCTCCCTCTAATGACTCTGCCAATCCACCACCCTCTAATGACTCTACCAATCCACCACCCTCTAATGACTACCAATCCACCACCCTCTAATGACTCTACCAATCCACCACCCTCTAATGACTCTACCAATCCACCTCCCTCTAATGACTCTACCAATCCACCACCCTCTAATGACTCTACCAATCCACCTCCCTCTAATGACTCTACCAATCCACCTCCCTCTAATGACTCTACCAATCCACCTCCCTCTAATGACTCTACCAATCCACCACCCCCTAATGACTACCAATCCACCACCCTCTAATGACTCTACCAATCCACCTCCCTCTAATGACTCTACCAATCCACCACCCCCTAATGACTACCAATCCACCACCCTCTAATGACTCTACCAATCCACCACCCTCTAATGACTCTACCAATCCACCACCCTCTAATGACTCTACCAATCCACCTCCCTCTAATGACTACCAATCCACCTCCCTCTAATGACTCTACCAATCCACCACCCTCTAATGACTCTACCAATCCACCACCCTCTAATGACTCTACCAATCCACCACCCTCTAATGACTCTACCAATCCACCTCCCTCTAATGACTACCAATCCACCACCCTCTAATGACTCTACCAATCCACCACCCTCTAATGACTCTACCAATCCACCACCCTGTAATGACTCTACCAATCCACCACCCCCTAATGACTACCAATCCACCACCCTCTAATGGCTCTACCAATCCACCACCCTCTAATGACTCTACCAATCCACCACCCTCTAATGACTCTACCAATCCACCACCCTCTAATGACTCTACCAACCCACCACCCTCTAATGACTCTACCAATCCACCACCCTCTAATGACTCTACCAATCCACCACCCTCTAATGACTACCAATCCACCCCGTAACAGTCATAATACTGACAGTCTAGATTTTAATCTACTACAAAAGAAACATTTCTAGTAAACATTGAGTACTATATATGGCTGGAAGGTAAAACTGAGTGTGTATTATTATGGCTTCTTGTCCCCCACTAATAACCATTTCTACTTTTGGTAGGGATGAAAGGCAAAGGTAACCTCGGCTGGATTGAAACTTAACTTTCATCCTTAGAGGGTCGATAAAATAAAGCCATTAATAATACATTTTAATAACAATTCCAGAAAGTCTTCATATTTTATCACTGTTAAATGTTATGAAACTCACACACCAATATAGAATGTTCCGGAAGTTTGGATACAAAAGAAGAAAATTTCTAGGGATGAAATTTTGTAATTTAACCCTTTTAATGTCTGAAACTACTCCTTGTAAAGTGTTTATATTTATCTAAAAAAATTTCCAGCATAATTTTATATAAGAACTTTTGTTAAGTTATGTTCCAAGCATCAACTTAATCATGAGAAAATTAGTTGTATTACTAAATCCTCCCCAAATTCTCAATTATTTTCAAAATGATTTCAAAATTCTAAGAAGTGTTTTTCATTAGAAATATAGTAATGAAAGGATTAATTTATATGCAATGTTAATTGCAAAATAAAAATAAAAATTAATAAATAAATAAATTTACACCGATGCAGGTTTATATATCTGACCTTTGAGGTTGCATCTCATTGGGGTTTTTAGAGTGTTTTAATGATAAAGGCCTTTGTTCTTATCATGAAAAAGAATGTGAAATGAATCATCCTGTCACCTGATACAGGAATTGAACCCACATCCTAACCCCTAGGCCAACACACACGTAGCAAGTTAATTGAGCCTCATCAATAGTAATACAGTTGTGTATTAAAGCCGTTGTATGTTAATTCCATTGTCTTCTACTCTCAGGAATTTAACATTTACAAAACCACTCAACTCAATTGTCATCAATATCTATTAATAATGGACATGAAGCCATAATATAGATCTGTTTCACATTCCAGCCATATACAAAACTGTTTACACAAACTGGCTTCTTTCGTAGTAGATTAACTCTTAAACCGTTAGCATTGACATTACTCTATACTAGCAGGAAAACCACCCACGGGTAGTTTTTCTGCTAGCATGTGTAGTGTGTATATTGATATAATACACAAATATATATGCATGTAAATATGATACATCAAATAAAATTGTAATTGACAATATACACAGAAATTGAACAAAGTCTATGTTACACTGTCTTCTGTAATCAGTATTCCATGATATATTAAAAAAAAGACGACATAATATATAAACTGCATTAGGAGAAAATTAGCGACGGAAATATATGCGATTATAAGTGTTATAACATTTGATAATTTTAAAGAAGTGAAATTTAAAGATCTTTAAATAAGCTACAAAATATATATAATCAACAGCCACGAAATTTAGCACATAAATTATGTAATATTCATTCATTATTTATTCAAAATAATCCAACTTATTTTACAAACGTGGTAAAAAAATATATTCTGGACGCAATCCCGCAGACCTTCCTTTATTATAGTTAAGATTTACTATTGTATTTTCACAGAAAAAGCTTTACCTCACATAATATCGAATATACGAGACTTTGATATTATTTATTTTGAGAACAATACCTTAACATCAGTATGAATGGCCAGTTTGAACAGAAAGAGGTGAGAGAATTCTGGCCGTATACGGCCAGTTTAAATGCTAAAGGGTTAATGTCCTGTAACACATGATCACAAAACCACATTAGTAAGATATCTTTGAAATATAAAAAACAACACTATGACTGCATCACAGTCTTAACTCTAACACTGCAAATCTTTGTTTACATTGTATGTATCGGTTTTTCTTTAGAATAAATACACCTTATACTGCATAAGAGCGCACTAAACAGATTAATGTGAGGGAGGCATCTGGTCATAAAACATTGTCTAAACCCATTGCCGCATACAAGATTTTCTGGGGGAAGGGGGTCTCCTTTTTTGTTTTCTTTCATAAAAAAATATTTTCCTCTTTCTCTACTTTTATTTCAAATGAAGTACAGTGCCCAAACCATTAAGACATTTTCGTATTTATACTCTAGCCATGTAAGTATTATGTTAATATACTGTTATTATAATGTGTTGTTCTCTAGTATGATTCATTGATTTCTATTGAGAGAGAGTGTGTGTGTGTGTGCTGGTGCGCGCACGTGTGTGCGTGTGTATACTTGAAAAGACGTCTGTTCATTGTAACTTCAAACAGGAAAGCAATTAAAGAAAATATTGTTTATGACAATAGAGTCTGTTGAAATAAAATATTGGTTCTTCAATAGAAATAGAAAGATGGAAAGATTTGAAATTTATATTATTTTGTAAAAATATAAAAACATGAAATACAAGAACAACAAAAATGATATCATTGCTTTCAGATTCCACTTTCAATATGGTGGTCAAGTGGTAGAAACATCATCATTTAATATCTCTTTTGTTTCTTCTGCTAGCAAGGTTTGGATAGGTTGTCACAGACCAAGTTGGAGCTATTGCCATGTTAGATGGGTTGTCACAGACCAAGTTGGAGCTATTGATCTTCTCAGATGGACTCGGGGAGGGGGAAATGTTAGATGGGTTGTCACAGACCAAGTTGGAGCTATTGACCTGTTAGATGGGTTGTCACAGACCAAGTTGGAGCTATTGCCCTCTCAGATGGACCAGGGGGAAATGTTAGATGGGTTGTCACAGACCAAGTTGGAGCTATTGACCTTCTCAGATGGACCCGGGGAGGGGGAAATGTTAGATGGGTTGTCACAGACCAAGTTGGAGCTATTGCCATGTTAGATGGGTTGTCACAGACCAAGTTGGAGCTATTGGCCTCTCAGGTGAACCAGGGGGGAGATGTTGGATAGGTTCTCAGACCAAGCTGGAGCTATTGCCCGCTCAGATGGACCAGGGGGAAATGTTAGATGTGTTGTCACATACCAAGTTGGAGCTATTGCCCTCTCAGATGGACCAGGGGGGAGATGTTGGATAGGTTCTCAGACCAGGGGGAAATGTTAGATGGGTTGTCACAGACCAAGTTGGAGCTATTGCCCTCTCAGATGGACCCGGGGGAGATGCATTTTTCTTACTACAGAGTGCACCAGATTCATTTTAACGGGACATAAGCACAAAGTGTACTAGATGCCTTTACCATGTAGATCAGCAACATAAGAGAGTTTGTCTTTGGCACAGTTGAGGTGTCTCCCCCCCCCCTTTGTTTGGCAGGTTTTCTATGGCTGAATCCTCTTCCTATCAAATCACTTTATGGATGCATCGTATGTTACCAGATGTGTCATCATATGTCACCAGATGCAATTTATTATGTCACCAGATGCATCTTATGTCACCAGATGCATCTTATGTCACCAGATGCATCTTATGTCACCATATGCATTGTATTATGTCACCTGATGCATTATGTTATGTCACCAGACATTATGTTATGCCACCAAATGCATCTTATGCTACCAGGTACATCTTATGTCACCAACACTAGAGAAACTGTTGTGTTGTGACACAACTGAAGAGTCCTCTCATGTTGTTAGTGTTGGATAAAATACAAGTGTTTCCCCTACTCAGGAAGAAGTTAGTTCTGCAGACTTCATATTCAACTGTTGGTCTTGAAAGAAGCTGATGATTCATATGATTCTATTTGTTGTTAGTTTACTTTCTCCACTTTTTTATCTTTTTTCGTAATTCTCCCTAAGTCCTACTCTATTGATCTTGTTCCTGCTTTTCTCCTATCCTCCCCCCTTCTCTCTCTCTATAACCCCTCATTTCTCATCTCATGCTTGAGATTCTCTTTCTTTCTTTCTCTCCCACTCTCCGTTCGAAAAGAGGTCGCATCTTAACCCCACTTTTTATTATACATATAGTTTCCACCTGTTTACAGCTACCCTTCATGCTGACAATATTACAATTTTATTAAAATCCAAGGTACCACACAGTGGGACTGAACCACAAACAGATGACTGTGAAACAAACTCCTTAACCATACAGCAATGTTTGTGTTCTTATCTATTAAATAATATAACAACTTTAAGATTATCTTAATGTCAATTTAAGCCTGGAGATATTTATATTCTTATATTCTTATATTCTTTTTTTATATTCTTTTGTCCAAAATAAGCTGTTTAATTACACAATTGATTTCCTGTTTTCTAGAAATGACAATTTGAAAGCAAACATGTGAGTTTATTTTCATATATAATTTCCCTTTAATGTAAGCTAAGAGTTTAAGCTATTCAGTATAGGTCTAATTTTAGAGTAAACTTTTTTTTTTAAACACTTGAAAATTCCACAAGAAGATACTACAAACGTTCTAGTGAAGAGATACATTGAATAACTGTCTGCAAAATATTGATAGCATGGGGAAATAAATTTAAGCCAATACAAGATACATGGACAAATCAATAGACAGTGACCTAGAAATGAATGATACACTCAGAATACTAGCATTGAAATTCTTTGTAATGAATTTCACAATAGAAATCTAATGTAAACGTTTAACAAATAGTTTGAAGACAATTAATGAGCTACTGTATGTCTAACTTGATACATAATGTAATTACATATTTCCTAATCAGGAAAAGGTTAGTAAAATTTTATGTATATTAAATGTTCATACAATAGCACAATTTACCATTTTATTTAATCAACAATTATTGTTGTGATCTCCTATAGAAAAAGAGAGTACATTTATAGTAACTATTGTTGTTATCTCCTATAAAAAAGGTATATTTATAGTAACTGTGTGATCTCCTATAGAAAAAGACAGTATATTTATAGTAACTGTGATCTCCTATAGAAAAGGTATATTTATAGTAACTATGTGATCTCCTATAGAAAAGGTATATTTATAGTAACTATGATCTATAGAAAAAGACAGTATATTTATAGTAACTGTGATCTCCTATAGAAAAGGTATTTATAGTAACTATGTGATCTCCTATAGAAAAAGACAGTATATTTATAGTAACTATGTGATCTCCTATAGAAAAGGTATATTTATAGTAACTCTGTGATCTCCTATAGAAAAAGACAGTATATTTATAGTAACTATGTGATCTCCTATAGAAAAGGTATATTTATAGTAACTATGTGATCTCCTATAGAAAAGGTATATTTATAGTAACTATGTGATCTCCTATAGAAAAAGACTATATTTATAGTAACTATGTGATCTCCTATAGAAAAGGTATATTTATAGTAACTATGTGATCTCCTATAGAAAAAGACAGTATATTTATAGTAACTATGTGATCTCCTATAGAAAAGGTATATTTATAGTAACTATGTGATCTCCTATAGAAAAGGTATATTTATAGTAACTATGTGATCTCCTATAGAAAAGGTATATTTATAGTAACTGTGATCTCCTATAGAAAAGGTATTTATAGTAACTATGTGATCTCCTATAGAAAAGACAGTATATTTATAGTAACTATGTGATCTATAGAAAAGGTATATTTATAGTAACTATGTGATCTCCTATAGAAAAGGTATATTTATAGTAACTCTGTGATCTCCTATAGAAAAAGACAGTATATTTATAGTAACTATGTGATCTCCTATAGAAAAGGTATATTTATAGTAACTATGTGATCTCCTATAGAAAAGGTATATTTATAGTAACTATGTGATCTCCTATAGAAAAAGACTGTATATTTATAGTAACTGTTATCTCCTATAGAAAAGGTATATTTATAGTAACTATGTGGTCTCCTATAGAAAAAGACAGTATATTTATAGTAACCGTGTGATCTCCTATAGAAAAAGACAGTATATTTATAGTAACCGTGTGATCTCCTATAGAAAAAGACAGTATATTTATAGTAACTATGTGATCTCCTATAGAAAAAGACAGTATATTTATAGTAACTATTTTTTTCAATTAATTTCCTTTATCAATGTTTGTTTTGTCTTTCAAATTAATTTCAAATTGAATTGAATTAATAATTTAATATTCTATCATATCAGAACCACTCAGATGATTGATGAAATATTTCTCAGAACAGTAGGAAATCAGAAACTAAACTATACAATGAAAATTATCAACCAAAACATTTCCAGTAGAAAAATTTAAATGTACTTCTAAATTGTGTAAACAATGTAAAGCAAAGGTCATCTATACAAAATTAAAATAGTTTCTTTTTTTTTGTCCCAACATTTATAAAAAGTTAAAAACTCCAGCAGAGCTGAAATATACAGTATATATTCATATAATTTGAATTAAGGTTTTGTGGGTGCGGTAGATAAGTAGCATGCTGGTTTTTCACACCATATTTACATGGAAAAATGTGTGACTTATACATGTATATACTGTGTATAAGTTTCACCTTTTTACATACAATATTTACCTTGTATCATATATTTTGAATTGAGAATTTGTAGCTCTGGTAGATAAATCCCAGTTTTTGACATTTTTGTATAAAAAGGTGTGACTTATACATGAGTACAAATAGCAGTCTGTAAATATTTGTGTATAAGTCACACCTCCATTTTACAAACAATATTTATATTGTACCACATATTTTGAACTGGGTTTTTGTATGTTAAGTAAATATGTTTTGAATTGAGGTTTTGTAGTCACATGCTGGTATTTTCTTGGGAAAAAGATGTGAATTATAAACGATTACAAATTCACATAAAAAGGAAAATCTATTATCATAATTTAAGATAGGCACAAGGTCAGAAGTGTGGAAAGGTTGAATGCAGTCCATCAATTATATCAACTCAATAGTTGACACTTGTTCTATTATGTTAATAATGTACTGCACATACAAAAATCAATTCTAGAAAAGCTAATACATTCGTGAGGACTGACGGTGATGCCAACATTATTAAATAAAAAAAAAACATTATTTTCAATCTTTCAACATTTTTTCCTTTAGTCTCACAAAAAATCTTTTCCAGTCACATCCAACAACAAAAAGCACCCAATCCACTCTGTAAGGTGGTCATGCTGGTGACATGACAAAAAGCACCCAGTCCACCCTGTAAGGTGGTTGTGTTGGTGACACGACAAAAATACCCAGTCCACCCTGTAATAGTGGTTGTGCTGATACCATACCAAATGGTCATTTTCGTGCCACAATAAAAAAGCACCCAGTAACCATTGTAAATGTGGTTGGCGTTAGGAAGGGCATCCAACCATAGAAACCAAGCCAGAAACAGTTCTGTAGGAAACAAAATAGTCACCTGACCTGACTAGTTTCATAACATGACAACCCGTCTAAACCAGGCAAGTGTGGAGATGTTAAATGTGGATGAATAATAATTCTTTCTACTTTTGGCACAAGGTCAGCAATTACCCAGTGTATTACTGGTGCTTTATTTTATCGACCTCGTAAGGATGAAAGGCAAAGTTAACCTAGGCGGGATTTGAATTCAAACTGTAAAGGGCCGTAACTCTAAGCTGCAAGCCTCTACTGATACTGTCAATCCAACGCACTGGATTTGTTGATGAATAATAATGGTTTATAGTATAGGCACAAGGCCAGTAATTTGGGGCGGGGGTGAGGCATGGGTTAGACGGGGGGAGGCAATGTTTGGTGGCATGGGTTAGACGGGGGGAGGGGGAGGCAATGTTTGATGGCATGGGTTAGACGGGGGGAGGGTGAGGCAATGTTTGATGGCATGGGTTAGACGGGGGGAGGGGGAGGCAATGTTTGATGGCATGGGTTAGACGGGGGAGGGGAAGGCAATGTTTGATGGCATGGGTTAGACGGGGGGAGGGTGAGGCAATGTTTGATGGCATGGGTTAGACGGGGGGAGGGTGAGGCAATGTTTGATGGCATGGGTTAGACGGGGGGAGGGTGAGGCAATGTTTGATGGAAGGGGTTAGACGGGGGGAGGGTGATGCAATGTTTGATGGCATGGGTTAGACGGGGGGAGGGTGAGGCAATGTTTGATGGCATGGGTTAGACGGGGGAGGGTGAGGCAATGTTTGATGGCATGGGTTAGACGGGGGAGGGTGAGGCAATGTTTGATGGCATGGGTTAGACAAGCGGAGGGGGAGGCAATGTTTGATGGCATGGGTTAGACGGGGGGAGGGGGAGGCAATGTTTGGTGGCATGGGTTAGACGGGGGAGGGGGAGGCAATGTTTGATGGCATGGGTTAGACAGGGGGGGGGGGAGGCAATGTTTGGTGGCATGGGTTAGACGGGGGGAGGGTGAGGCAATGTTTGATGGCATGGGTTAGACAGGGGGAGGGGGAGGCAATGTTTGATGGCATGGGTTAGACAGGGGGAGGGGGAGGCAATGTTTGATGGCATGGGTTAGACGGGGGGGGGGGGGCAATGTTTGGTGGCATGGGTTAGACGGGGGAGGGGGAGGCAATGTTTGGTGGCATGGGTTAGACGGGGGAGGGTGAGGCAATGTTTGGTGGCATGGGTTAGACGGGGGGAGTGGGAGGCAATGTTTGGTGGCATGGGTTAGATGGGGGGAGGGTGAGGCAATGTTTGATGGCATGGGTTAGACGGGGGAGGAGGAGGCAATGTTTGGTGGCATAGGTTAGACGGAGGGAGGGGGAGGCAATGTTTGATGGCATGGGTTAGACGGGGAGGGGGAGGCAATGCTTGGTGGCATGGGTTAGACGGGGGGAGGGGGAGGCAATGTTTGATGGCATGGGTTAGACGGGGAGGGGGGGGGGCAATGTTTGATGGCATGGGTTAGACGGGGGAGGGGAGGCAATGTTTGGTGGCATGGGTTAGACGGGGGAAGGGGGAGGCAATGTTTGATGGCATGGGTTAAACGGGGGGGAGGCAATGTTTGATGGCATGGGTTAGACGGGGCGGGGTAATATTTGGTGACATGGGTTAGACAGGGGAGGGGGAGGCAATGTTTGGTGGCATGGGTTGGACAGGGCTTTTTGAGGCAATATTAGATGGCATGGGTTGGACGAGGCTTTATGAGGCACTATCTGATGGCATGGGTTGGACGGGGCTTTTTGAGGCAATATCTGATGGCATGGGTTAGACGGGAGTTTTTGACGCAGTGTTTTATAGCCTGATGATGATGATGATGATGATGTCCATCTTAACCCCATTAGTTTATTTATTATGACACAGTGATACAGTGTACCTTTTTAAACTAGATACATATGGACAAAATATAATATAGAAATATAAAAATATAATATATATGAATATAAAATGATGATAAATAGAAATATAGAAATATAATGTAGAGACATCATATATAGAAAATACATGAATATATTCATAGATATTCCATTAATTACTGTTCATTATTCATTAGTTTGCCATCTCACATCAGTTTCAGTGATACAACAATTAGATCACCATTTTATAAACTGTCTACTAGAAATACATATTTCTCTTCAGTGAGTTTCTATAATTTATATTTTTATATCTTAAATTCTGTGTCTGCTTTTCTTCTGCTTGTATGGGTTGGAAGAAATAGTTTGAGGGAGTTTCTCCATGCAGGGGCAACAAACTCTAGTAGTAGAAAAGTTGGTGAAAACATTGCAACAGAGAACAGTCAAAATAATTTGAAAATCATAGGCAGTGTCTTTCTTTAGAGATATAATTAATAAATAGTTGAATCATCATCATCACCGTTTTGGGTGTGGGGGCACATTGTCTATATGCTTCAGCTTCAGTATGGGAGGTCGGGTACTCTGTATTACTGCGTGACGCCAGAGGTCACGAACGTGTGTCATTGCCTTTGAGAGGTATAATTGGGTAAGGTTGGCTTTTATCACCTCATCCCAGGTCTTCTTGGATCTCCCCACTTCGCAGTTTCCATCGACTTCTAGTGCTCTGCACCTTTTTATGCAGCTGTCATCCTTCATACACATCACATGTCCATACCAACGCAACCGCCTCTCCTGCACACATCGCTTGATTCCTCTTATGCTCAGTCTCTCTCTCAATTCATTTATGCTTTGCCGTTCGCGTATATTACTATTACAGATCCATCTGAGCATGCAGGCTTCGTTTCTTTCTAATCTACGCAAGTCTTCCACATTCAGCGCCCAGGTTTCACTACCATGTAACATTGCTGTTAGTATACACACATCATACAGTCTGCCTTTCATTTTGAGGGAAAAGCCTTTTGCAGCTAGCAGTGGCAGTAGCTCCCTGAACTTCTTCCATCCCGTTCTTACCCTAGTTATTGTACTTTCTGAACACCCACCTCCGCTGCTAATTCGGTCACCTAGGTAGCAGAAGCTGTCTACTATTTCTACAGAGCCCTCCCAGAGATTGGTGGTACTTGTTTCCTGTGGCTGTTTGCTGCTTGCTGTCCCAGCACAGCTGCTACATGTGAAGCCTACATTCTTAATTAAGCTTCCTGAGATCACGCTACATCTCTTGTGTACCCATTGTTTGCATTTGGGGCAAAGAATGGAGTTCCTACCTACACCTTTCCTACATACTGAGCAAGGTGATTTCCCTGAGGAGATCTGGGTTCTGTTTTCTCATCTAGTTACAAGGACCTTAGTCTTTGTCAGGTTGACTTTGAGACCCTTTCTTTCTAGTCCCTGTAGAAAGCAATAATATATATTCAAAATAAAAGAAGAATATTTATGGAAAGCAATCAGATTGGACAATCTTGTAGGAAGAGATTTTGTATTTGACAACTGGAATCAACTTGAGTATTAAATCCTGAAGTTGGCTAGCATTTTACACAATCCTGTAATCTATATAAAAGCTTGTGTAGCAATGTGACTGTGTAGCAATGTGACCTTTAGTGACTGAATAGACAAAATTAGGAATCCTGCTGAGAATATAGTTCCAACAAACCAAAAGTAATTTTAGAAACTGTTGAATTATTTCAGATCACTAAAAATAGAAGACACTGATTATTCCAACCTATTTAGCTGTAATATTGGAAAACCTATCAATGTTAGGTTGATTTCTTACCTGAAATAAATAACTTCCAGATTGGAATATAAATAAAAAATATACGTGTTGTAATATATTTTTTTGAATATTGTAAAAAGTTGTAGATTTAGAAAGTAACAATATAATATGGAAATAGTCTCAAGATTTACAAAGAAAAAATATCTTTTAATGGAAGCTGTTAAAAAAATTGCTTTATTCATTCCCATTAAAACACAAAATGACATTTCCAGATTTCTTCCAAATATTCAATATACTTTACACAATTCTATACAGAAAAGTCCAATACTATAGATCAACTGAAGAAAACTTCAAACTAATTTTGTGAAAAGATTACATTCTGTAGATGGACAAAAGACATCAAATGTATTGTGGCTGTTGTTGTTGTGTTAAATTTGTTCAACTATGAAGCTTTGTAAAATTACATTATTTAAATTGATTTAAAATCTAAATAACTAGAAAGTACATCAATAGTATAAGACCTGATAACAAATGAAGGCAGTGGAGTACTAAAAAAAAACAACTACTATTATCTTCAATGCCAAAATATGTCAGGTCACTCTTGAGCAATGCTAGTAACATATAACCCAGTGCAACCTGTTGCATGGTCTGACTACCTGTAACTAAACTGGTAAACTCATTAAGCCTGCTATGTCGATTCTTCCATGCTAGCATGGGCAATGTTAGGTCGGCTGACCTTGTCTTGCTCATATGGGAACTGATTTTGGCTTGATTTCTACAGCTGGATGCCCTTCCTAACACCAACCTCATTTACAGTGAGTACTGGGTACTTTTTTTCCGTGGTGCCTACACATCCACTTTACAGTGGGGGCTGGGTGCTTTTTTGTTGTGACACCTCCATGACCAATTTGCAGTGCGAGGGGATGGGGGCATATTGCCTATATGGTTCGGCTTGTTCCCATGGGAAGTCGGGTCTTCTGTATTACTGCGTGACGCCAGAGATCACGGTCCTGTGTCATCGCCGTTGAGAGGTGCAATTGGGCAAGGTCCGCTTTTATCACCTCATTCCGGGTCTTCTTGGGTCTCCCCACTCCACGGCTTCCATCAAGTTTTAGTGCTCTGCACCTTTTTATGTAGCTGTCATCCTTCATACGCATCACATGTCCATACTAACACATCCTTCTCTCCTGCACACAGCATTTGATTCCTCTTATGTTGAGTCTCTCTCTCAGTTCACGTATATTACTATTACACATCCATCAAAGCATGCAAGCTTCATTTCTTTCTAATCTACACAAGTCTTCTACACATAGTGTCCAGGTCTCACTACCATGTAACATTGCTGTTCATATGCACGCATCATACAGTCTGCCTTTCATTTTGAGGGAAAAACCTTTTGCAGCTAGCAGTGGCAGTAGCTCCCTGAATTTCTTCCATCTTGTTACTCGATCGCGCAGTTAAACCACTGAGAGTGAAGGACATTCTTATAGGAGAAGGCATCTCAGGAAACTGGGTTAACTCCGACATAAAACCTGCGGGCTAGTAGTTACCAATGATGTTGATTTCTTCATCTTTTCGGGTTATAGCTACTGTCGCTCAGAGAGTGGGATTGGCTCAGTGCACAGTCTTTCCTCACTTTAAAAATATGCATATATATATATGCATATACATATATACTGCCCACAACAGGACAACCAATCTAACCCATGCTAGCGTGGAAGAACAGACGTAAAACGGTGATGATGATGATATATGTATAAGTATATATATATATATATATATATATACAGTCAGTAGGCACCTCTTAACAAAAATACACCCCCACCCCATCCACACCACCCCTTACGATGTAAAGTTATGTTGGTACCACAACATCCAGTCCGAAATAAATGAGGTCGTGAAGGTGTCATGACAAAAAAAACACACAGTCCACGCTGTAATATGTCCGTGTAGGTAACACGGTAAAAACCTCCCAGTCCACACTGTAAACGTGGTTAGTGTTAGGAAGGGTATCCAGCCGTAGAAAACCCGCCAGACAGTCCTATACAAGCAAGACGACCAATCTTGCCTCAAGTGGGAAAATTCCCGTCCAAACCCATGCAAGATGGACGTTAAACGATGATGATGATGATGTATGTATTATATAAGCAAAAGGGATATTCAATTTGTTGGTAATTCAACAAATATAAATGTTTATAACTGATTCAGAGCACTCGACGGGTTTTCTGGAGTATAATATTCAATGATATTAAATAAGTGGAAACTATATTTATAAAACCATATTTATTCTATTATATATATTTCAAGGGTACCAAAACTTTGGTACGCTTTCATCAGATAAAATACAAAGTTTGTTTTATAAATTTTGACATAACCAAGAAAAGATACCTTAACAGTTCAAGTTTTCCTTGGATAGTGAAGGGATAAGAGAAGAAAAGTCAGATATTTCAAATTATTAAGATGAGTATGCAAATGAGGTTGAGGTATAGGGCTGAAAAAACGTTATTTTAGACACTATGCAGAATTTAAATAATTAGGATATATGTATGTATGAGTAGGAAGAAGAGCTTGTATTTACCTTAATTTAAAAGGAATTAACAATTTGGGGGAATGGTGGAATATGATTCCAGAATTTAAATTTATTTAGCTATATTATGAGTTATAATATTATATATATAATCAATTAGATTATATGAAGAATTATGGTTGTAAGTATATTTTATCTTATTACATTACAATAGATTATAAGTATATAAATATCTATATAGATTAATAATTGTGCATGTATAAGTATTATAGAAATAGAAATAATTTACAATTATTAATTGTTTACATTTCTAATATGAGTTACGAAGGATGTTGATTTTGTATTTTACATAAAAAACAGGTGGTTCAAGTTCAATCTGTAGATTCAAATATTTTGTTCCAATATTGAAAATGTTTTCAGAATATTGTTAATTTAGCGAAATTATATAGTTTATCGTACATATTACATTATAATATGATGTTTATGTTTGCACAATTGAAAAGGGAAAGATAACTCCAATCTTGTTTGTTAACAGTTAAATTTGATGAATGATTTACTCAGAAAATATATAGAGAAAATTATATATTATTTTGTGTGAGATTAATTATTTTAGTTGAAAGATGTGTGAAAGTTTGAAGATCAAAAGGAGAGGAAAAACGTAATGGGCATTTCGAAGAACTATCGTAAAGAGGATAAATTTTCAGCATGTCAATTAAAGATTAACAATCTACATCTAAACGAATAATGTCAGAAGTAAAAAAATATTTTAAAAAATATATATTTTAAAAAAATTAAAAAATTAATGTCAAAAGGTAAAAATAGTAGAAATATTAAAAAATTAAGAAGGAAGATCATTTAAAAAAATTAACATTTAAATTTTTAAGGAAAATAGGATCATTTTGAAGGTGTATAAGATATAGTCAAGTGTAATGAATATCATAAATTAAAAATACTTCTGAAAGTGGAATTTTGGCGATGTCTGCAAGAAGAAAACAATTCTGTTTTAAGATTAATATATATAATTATTTCTACTTTTGGCACAAGGCCAGCAATTATCTCAGTGCATTACTGGTACTTTATTTTATTGACCCCGTAAGGATGAAAGGCAAAGTTAACCCTGGCGGAATTTGAACTCAGACCATAAAGGGCCGTAACTCTTTGCTGCAAAGCATGGCGTCCGACCCTCTACCGATACTACCAATTCACCGCCCTATTAATATATATAATATATGTATTATATATATATGTATTATATATATATGTATATGTATATATATATATATGTATTATATATATATGTATTATATATCATCATCATCACCGTTTTACGTCCATTCTTCCACGCTAGCATGGGTTAGACGGGTTGTCCTGTTGTGGGCAGTGTCTGGTCAGCTGACCATGCCTTGCTCATACAGGAACTGATTTGGCTTGATTTCTACAGCTGGATGCCCTTCCTAACACCAACCTCATTTACAGTGAGTGCTGGGTGCTTTTTCGTGGCGCCTACACGTCCACTTTACAGTGTGGGCTGGGTGCTTTTTTGCCGTGGCACCTCCACGACTACCTTGCGGTGGGGGGGGCATATTGTCTATATGCTTCAGCTTGTACCCATGGGAGGTCGGGTACTCTGTATTACTGCGTGACGCCAGAGGTCATGGTCGTGTGTCATCGCCTTTGAGAGGTGTAATTGTATATATATGTATATGTATTATATATATATATTATCATCATCATCATCATCATGATTTTACATCCGCTTTTCCCTGCTTGCAAGGGTGACTGACTGTAACAACCAATTTTCTTCTTTTTTTTTTTTGTTCACTCGAAGCAAGGCAATAAAGCCATTAAAATACAAGAAGAGACAGACAAGACAGAGAGAACATAATTCAAGGAGAGAGAAGATGATGATTAGCATTGCAAATTGTAGTGATCAGGAAAGTAAGAATGTAATGAAAAGTGAGGTGCACAGAATAGAATTTGGGGTCACATTTAGAGAAGTTTAACTGTAAATGGATGAAATCTAGCCAGCTAATCTAGTCCTATGTTTTTAAAGTTGTGAAAATGAGGCAACAAGGCAGCAGTAAAATGATGATGATGATGACTATTTATGCTATCTAGTTCAGTATTTTATTGAACCAGATAACATATAGTCTGTAATATCAATATATCCTCTCCCCCGTAATCTTACAGTGAATGCCAAGGAAATGAAGTAAATACATTAAGCATTAGAGTGGATTATATGGAAGTTTTATGGTTGAAAAGTTAATTTATATTTCTTATTCTCAGATGCTTAATGTTACGTGAAACTGGGAAAAGCTCCAGCCTAATGAGTCTCTTGGTCTCAGAGATACTTCCATTTTAATCCTTTCATTATTATACTCCTAATAAAATATACTCTATTTCAACTGATTAATGAAATATTTTGAAGGGTTTACTAAAATTATTCATTACTTAATTACTAAGATAGTAACTTGATGTGGTTCATCATCATCAATGTTTAACATCTGTTTTTCTATGCTTGCATGGATTAGACAGGTTGTTACATTGAGACAAATCAGGCCAGGTGACTATGTCCTGTATATTGATACAGATTTCAATAAGCAAGACAGTCACTTGGCCTGTATTTTGGTCTGGATTCCATTCCTCAGGCCAACCATGTTACCATATGGATTGGGTGCTTTGGTTTGTCATGCCACCTTTAAAATGGGTGGTTTTGTTACATTGACCACGAGGTGGTTTTGAACTGGTTTGTAATAAAATATACAGGAAGAAGACTGGTTGTTAAAGAAGAACAGGCTAAAAGGTGAGTTACAGCTCCATGATAAACAGACCAACTGCCTTAAACAACCTCAACAACTTGTCAGATTCAATGAAATCATGATTTGGAACTGTAATCAAGTACATGCAAACAAACACACATGCAAGCACACACAAACACACACACACATACAAATGCAAGCACACACACATGTACATGCAGACAGACAAATAAACATGCAAACATATATACACACATACAAGCACTCAATACAAATACTCACACATACAAGCACTTACACATACATACAAGCATGCATGCAAGCATACATATATATAATCAAACATACAAGCACACATATTCACATATATTACAGTTGTTCACTTGAAAAAGAAAAAATGTCAATTTAAGAAAATTAAAATCAGTGAGATGTTTAGATCTTAACAAAACTAATATTTTGGGATGACTAAACTTTTTCTCATTTCTTTATTATAATTGTTTCTACTTTTGGCACAATGAAAATTAATATTCATTGATCAAAATTTACCTACACTCTTTTTGTGACATGACACCAATCAACATATCCCTGTGTCATCTCTCACTGTATCCAGTATACAATAGATATACCACATTACTGTGTCATCTCTCACTGTATCCAGTATACAATAGATATACCACATGACTGTGTCACCTCTCACTGTATCCAGTATATAATAGATATACCACATCGCTCTGTCATCTCTCACTGTATCCAGTATATAATAGATATACCACATGACTGTGTCATCTCTCACTGTATCCAGTATATAATAGATATACCACATGACTGTGTCATCTCTCACTGTATCCAGTATATAATAGATATACCACATCGCTCTGTCATCTCTCACTGTATCCAGTATATAATAGATATACCACATGACTGTGTCATCTCTCACTGTATCCAGTATATAATAGATATACCACATCACTGTGTCACCTCTCACTGTATCCAGTATATAATAGATATACCACATCGCTCTGTCATCTCTCACTGTATCCAGTATATAATAGATATACCACATGACTGTGTCATCTCTCACTGTATCCAGTATATAATAGATATACCACATCACTCTGTCATCTCTCACTGTATCCAGTATATAATAGATATACCACATCACTGTCATCTCTCACTGTATCCAGTATATAATAGATATACCACATTACTGTGTCATCTCTCACTGTATCCAGTATACAATAGATATACCACATCACTGTCATCTCTCACTGTATCCAGTATATAATAGATATACCACATCACTGTCATCTCTCACTGTATCCAGTATATAATAGATACACCACATGACTGTGTCATCTCTCACTGTATCCAGTATATAATAGATATACCACATGACTGTGTCATCTCTCACTGTATCCAGTATACAATAGATATACCACATCACTCTGTCATCTCTCACTGTATCCAGTATATAATAGATATACCACATTACTGTCATCTCTCACTGTATCCAGTATATAATAGATATACCACATTACTGTCATCTCTCACTGTATCCAGTATATAATAGATATATCACATCACTGTCATCTCTCACTGTATCCAGTATACAATAGATATACCACATTACTGTGTCATCTCTCACTGTATCCAGTATATAATAGATATACCACATTACTGTGTCATCTCTCACTGTATCCAGTTTACAATAGATATACCACATCACTCTGTCATCTCTCACTGTATCCAGTAGGTAATAGATATACCACATCACTGTCATCTCTCACTGTATCCAGTATATAATAGATATACCACATTACTGTGTCATCTCTCACTGTATCCAGTATACAATAGATACACCACATTACTGTGTCATCTCTCACTGTATCCAGTATACAATAGATATACCACATGACTGTGTCATCTCTCACTGTATCCAGTATACAATAGATATACCACATCACTGTGTCATCTCTCACTGTATCCAGTATACAATAGATATACCACATCACTCTGTCATCTCTCACTGTATCCAGTATATAATAGATATACCACATCACTGTCATCTCTCACTGTATCCAGTATATAATAGATATACCACATTACTGTGTCATCTCTCACTGTATCCAGTATACAATAGATACACCACATTACTGTGTCATCTCTCACTGTATCCAGTATATAATAGATATACCACATGACTGTCATCTCTCACTGTATCCAGTATACAATAGATACACCACATTACTGTGTCATCTCTCACTGTATCCAGTATATAATAGATATACCACATTACTGTGTCATCTCTCACTGTATCCAGTATATAATAGATACACCACATGACTGTGTCATCTCTCACTGTATCCAGTATACAATAGATATACCACATTACTGTGTCATCTCTCACTGTATCCAGTATATAATAGATATACCACATGACTGTGTCACCTCTCACTGTATCCAGTATATAATAGATATACCACATTACTGTCATCTCTCACTGTATCCAGTATATAATAGATATACCACATCGCTCTGTCATCTCTCACTGTATCCAGTATATAATAGATATACCATATGACTGTCATCTCTCACTGTATCCAGTATATAATAGATATACCACATCACTCTGTCATCTCTCACTGTATCCAGTATATAATAGATATACCACATCACTCTGTCATCTCTCACTGTATCCAGTATATAATAGATATACCACATGACTGTGTCATCTCTCACTGTATCCAGTATATAATAGATATACCACATTACTGTGTCATCTCTCACTGTATCCAGTATATAATAGATATACCACATTACTGTGTCATCTCTCACTGTATCCAGTATATAATAGATATACCACATGACTGTGTCATCTCTCACTGTATCCAGTATATAATAGATATACCACATCACTGTCATCTCTCACTGTATCCAGTATATAATAGATATACCACATTACTGTGTCATCTCTCACTGTATCCAGTATACAATAGATACACCACATTACTGTGTCATCTCTCACTGTATCCAGTATACAATAGATACACCACATTACTGTGTCATCTCTCACTGTATCCAGTATATAATAGATATACCACATGACTGTGTCATCTCTCACTGTATCCAGTATATAATAGATATACCACATTACTGTCATCTCTCACTGTATCCAGTATATAATAGATATACCACATTACTGTGTCACCTCTCACTGTATCCAGTATATAATAGATATACCACATCGCTCTGTCATCTCTCACTGTATCCAGTATATAATAGATATACCACATTACTGTGTCACCTCTCACTGTATCCAGTATATAATAGATATACCACATTACTGTGTCACCTCTCACTGTATCCAGTATATAATAGATATACCACATCGCTCTGTCATCTCTCACTGTATCCAGTATATAATAGATATACCACATTACTGTGTCATCTCTCACTGTATCCAGTATATAATAGATATACCACATTACTGTGTCATCTCTCACTGTATCCAGTATACAATAGATATACCACATCACTCTGTCATCTCTCACTGTATCCAGTATATAATAGATATACCACATGACTGTGTCATCTCTCACTGTATCCAGTATATAATAGATATACCACATGACTGTGTCATCTCTCACTGTATCCAGTATATAATAGATATACCACATGACTGTGTCATCTCTCACTGTATCCAGTATATAATAGATATACCACATGACTGTGTCATCTCTCACTGTATCCAGTATACAATAGATATACCACATTACTGTGTCATCTCTCACTGTATCCAGTATACAATAGATATACCACATCACTCTGTCATCTCTCACTGTATCCAGTATATAATAGATATACCACATGACTGTGTCATCTCTCACTGTATCCAGTATATAATAGATATACCACATTACTGTGTCATCTCTCACTGTATCCAGTATACAATAGATATACCACATTACTGTGTCATCTCTCACTGTATCCAGTATACAATAGATATACCACATCACTGTCATCTCTCACTGTATCCAGTATATAATAGATATACCACATCACTGTCATCTCTCACTGTATCCAGTATATAATAGATACACCACATGACTGTGTCATCTCTCACTGTATCCAGTATATAATAGATATACCACATGACTGTGTCATCTCTCACTGTATCCAGTATACAATAGATATACCACATCACTCTGTCATCTCTCACTGTATCCAGTATATAATAGATATACCACATTACTGTCATCTCTCACTGTATCCAGTATATAATAGATATACCACATCACTGTCATCTCTCACTGTATCCAGTATACAATAGATATACCACATTACTGTGTCATCTCTCACTGTATCCAGTATATAATAGATATACCATATTACTGTGTCATCTCTCACTGTATCCAGTTTACAATAGATATACCACATCACTCTGTCATCTCTCACTGTATCCAGTAGGTAATAGATATACCACATCACTGTCATCTCTCACTGTATCCAGTATATAATAGATATACCACATTACTGTGTCATCTCTCACTGTATCCAGTATACAATAGATACACCACATTACTGTGTCATCTCTCACTGTATCCAGTATACAATAGATATACCACATGACTGTGTCATCTCTCACTGTATCCAGTATACAATAGATATACCACATCACTGTGTCATCTCTCACTGTATCCAGTATACAATAGATATACCACATCACTCTGTCATCTCTCACTGTATCCAGTATATAATAGATATACCACATCACTGTCATCTCTCACTGTATCCAGTATATAATAGATATACCACATTACTGTGTCATCTCTCACTGTATCCAGTATACAATAGATACACCACATTACTGTGTCATCTCTCACTGTATCCAGTATATAATAGATATACCACATGACTGTCATCTCTCACTGTATCCAGTATACAATAGATACACCACATTACTGTGTCATCTCTCACTGTATCCAGTATATAATAGATATACCACATTACTGTGTCATCTCTCACTGTATCCAGTATATAATAGATACACCACATGACTGTGTCATCTCTCACTGTATCCAGTATACAATAGATATACCACATTACTGTGTCATCTCTCACTGTATCCAGTATATAATAGATATACCACATGACTGTGTCACCTCTCACTGTATCCAGTATATAATAGATATACCACATTACTGTCATCTCTCACTGTATCCAGTATATAATAGATATACCACATCGCTCTGTCATCTCTCACTGTATCCAGTATATAATAGATATACCATATGACTGTCATCTCTCACTGTATCCAGTATATAATAGATATACCACATCACTCTGTCATCTCTCACTGTATCCAGTATATAATAGATATACCACATCACTCTGTCATCTCTCACTGTATCCAGTATATAATAGATATACCACATGACTGTGTCATCTCTCACTGTATCCAGTATATAATAGATATACCACATTACTGTGTCATCTCTCACTGTATCCAGTATATAATAGATATACCACATCACTCTGTCATCTCTCACTGTATCCAGTATATAATAGATATACCACATGACTGTGTCATCTCTCACTGTATCCAGTATATAATAGATATACCACATTACTGTGTCATCTCTCACTGTATCCAGTATATAATAGATATACCACATTACTGTGTCATCTCTCACTGTATCCAGTATATAATAGATATACCACATGACTGTGTCATCTCTCACTGTATCCAGTATATAATAGATATACCACATCACTGTCATCTCTCACTGTATCCAGTATATAATAGATATACCACATTACTGTGTCATCTCTCACTGTATCCAGTATACAATAGATACACCACATTACTGTGTCATCTCTCACTGTATCCAGTATACAATAGATACACCACATTACTGTGTCATCTCTCACTGTATCCAGTATATAATAGATATACCACATGACTGTGTCATCTCTCACTGTATCCAGTATATAATAGATATACCACATTACTGTCATCTCTCACTGTATCCAGTATATAATAGATATACCACATTACTGTGTCACCTCTCACTGTATCCAGTATATAATAGATATACCACATCGCTCTGTCATCTCTCACTGTATCCAGTATATAATAGATATACCACATTACTGTGTCACCTCTCACTGTATCCAGTATATAATAGATATACCACATTACTGTGTCACCTCTCACTGTATCCAGTATATAATAGATATACCACATCGCTCTGTCATCTCTCACTGTATCCAGTATATAATAGATATACCACATTACTGTGTCATCTCTCACTGTATCCAGTATATAATAGATATACCACATTACTGTGTCATCTCTCACTGTATCCAGTATACAATAGATATACCACATCACTCTGTCATCTCTCACTGTATCCAGTATATAATAGATATACCACATGACTGTGTCATCTCTCACTGTATCCAGTATATAATAGATATACCACATGACTGTGTCATCTCTCACTGTATCCAGTATATAATAGATATACCACATGACTGTGTCATCTCTCACTGTATCCAGTATATAATAGATATACCACATGACTGTGTCATCTCTCACTGTATCCAGTATACAATAGATATACCACATTACTGTGTCATCTCTCACTGTATCCAGTATACAATAGATATACCACATCACTCTGTCATCTCTCACTGTATCCAGTATATAATAGATATACCACATGACTGTGTCATCTCTCACTGTATCCAGTATATAATAGATATACCACATTACTGTGTCATCTCTCACTGTATCCAGTATACAATAGATATACCACATTACTGTGTCATCTCTCACTGTATCCAGTATACAATAGATATACCACATCACTGTCATCTCTCACTGTATCCAGTATATAATAGATATACCACATCACTGTCATCTCTCACTGTATCCAGTATATAATAGATACACCACATGACTGTGTCATCTCTCACTGTATCCAGTATATAATAGATATACCACATGACTGTGTCATCTCTCACTGTATCCAGTATACAATAGATATACCACATCACTCTGTCATCTCTCACTGTATCCAGTATATAATAGATATACCACATTACTGTCATCTCTCACTGTATCCAGTATATAATAGATATACCACATTACTGTCATCTCTCACTGTATCCAGTATATAATAGATATACCACATCACTGTCATCTCTCACTGTATCCAGTATACAATAGATATACCACATTACTGTGTCATCTCTCACTGTATCCAGTATATAATAGATATACCACATTACTGTGTCATCTCTCACTGTATCCAGTTTACAATAGATATACCACATCACTCTGTCATCTCTCACTGTATCCAGTAGGTAATAGATATACCACATCACTGTCATCTCTCACTGTATCCAGTATATAATAGATATACCACATTACTGTGTCATCTCTCACTGTATCCAGTATACAATAGATACACCACATTACTGTGTCATCTCTCACTGTATCCAGTATACAATAGATATACCACATGACTGTGTCATCTCTCACTGTATCCAGTATACAATAGATATACCACATCACTGTGTCATCTCTCACTGTATCCAGTATACAATAGATATACCACATCACTCTGTCATCTCTCACTGTATCCAGTATATAATAGATATACCACATCACTGTCATCTCTCACTGTATCCAGTATATAATAGATATACCACATTACTGTGTCATCTCTCACTGTATCCAGTATACAATAGATACACCACATTACTGTGTCATCTCTCACTGTATCCAGTATATAATAGATATACCACATGACTGTCATCTCTCACTGTATCCAGTATACAATAGATACACCACATTACTGTGTCATCTCTCACTGTATCCAGTATATAATAGATATACCACATTACTGTGTCATCTCTCACTGTATCCAGTATATAATAGATACACCACATGACTGTGTCATCTCTCACTGTATCCAGTATACAATAGATATACCACATTACTGTGTCATCTCTCACTGTATCCAGTATATAATAGATATACCACATGACTGTGTCACCTCTCACTGTATCCAGTATATAATAGATATACCACATTACTGTCATCTCTCACTGTATCCAGTATATAATAGATATACCACATCGCTCTGTCATCTCTCACTGTATCCAGTATATAATAGATATACCATATGACTGTCATCTCTCACTGTATCCAGTATATAATAGATATACCACATCACTCTGTCATCTCTCACTGTATCCAGTATATAATAGATATACCACATCACTCTGTCATCTCTCACTGTATCCAGTATATAATAGATATACCACATGACTGTGTCATCTCTCACTGTATCCAGTATATAATAGATATACCACATTACTGTGTCATCTCTCACTGTATCCAGTATATAATAGATATACCACATTACTGTGTCATCTCTCACTGTATCCAGTATATAATAGATATACCACATGACTGTGTCATCTCTCACTGTATCCAGTATATAATAGATATACCACATCACTGTCATCTCTCACTGTATCCAGTATATAATAGATATACCACATTACTGTGTCATCTCTCACTGTATCCAGTATACAATAGATACACCACATTACTGTGTCATCTCTCACTGTATCCAGTATACAATAGATACACCACATTACTGTGTCATCTCTCACTGTATCCAGTATATAATAGATATACCACATGACTGTGTCATCTCTCACTGTATCCAGTATATAATAGATATACCACATTACTGTCATCTCTCACTGTATCCAGTATATAATAGATATACCACATTACTGTGTCACCTCTCACTGTATCCAGTATATAATAGATATACCACATCGCTCTGTCATCTCTCACTGTATCCAGTATATAATAGATATACCACATTACTGTGTCACCTCTCACTGTATCCAGTATATAATAGATATACCACATTACTGTGTCACCTCTCACTGTATCCAGTATATAATAGATATACCACATCGCTCTGTCATCTCTCACTGTATCCAGTATATAATAGATATACCACATTACTGTGTCATCTCTCACTGTATCCAGTATATAATAGATATACCACATTACTGTGTCATCTCTCACTGTATCCAGTATACAATAGATATACCACATCACTCTGTCATCTCTCACTGTATCCAGTATATAATAGATATACCACATGACTGTGTCATCTCTCACTGTATCCAGTATATAATAGATATACCACATGACTGTGTCATCTCTCACTGTATCCAGTATATAATAGATATACCACATGACTGTGTCATCTCTCACTGTATCCAGTATATAATAGATATACCACATGACTGTGTCATCTCTCACTGTATCCAGTATACAATAGATATACCACATTACTGTGTCATCTCTCACTGTATCCAGTATACAATAGATATACCACATCACTCTGTCATCTCTCACTGTATCCAGTATATAATAGATATACCACATGACTGTGTCATCTCTCACTGTATCCAGTATATAATAGATATACCACATTACTGTGTCATCTCTCACTGTATCCAGTATACAATAGATATACCACATTACTGTGTCATCTCTCACTGTATCCAGTATACAATAGATATACCACATCACTGTCATCCCTCACTGTATCCAGTATATAATAGATACACCACATTACTGTGTCATCTCTCACTGTATCCAGTATACAATAGATATACCACATGACTGTGTCATCTCCCACTGTATCCAGTATATAATAGATATACCACATCGCTCTGTCATCTCTCACTGTATCCAGTATATAATAGATATACCACATCACTCTGTCATCTCTCACTGTATCCAGTATATAATAGATATACCACATGACTGTGTCATCTCTCACTGTATCCAGTATATAATAGATATACCACATTACTGTGTCATCTCTCACTGTATCCAGTATATAATAGATATACCACATTACTGTGTCATCTCTCACTGTCTCCAGTATATAATGGATATACCACATGACTGTGTCATCTCTCACTGTATCCAGTATACAATAGATACACCACATTACTCTGTCATCTCTCACTGTATCCAGTATATAATAGATATACCACATCACTGTCATCTCTCACTGTATCAAGTATACAATAGATACACCACATGACTGTGTCATCTCTCACTGTATCCAGTATACAATAGATATACCACATTACTGTGTCATCTCTCACTGTATCCAGTATACAATAGATATACCACATCGCTCTGTCATCTCTCACTGTATCCAGTATATAATAGATACACCACATGACTGTGTCATCTCTCACTGTATCCAGTATACAATAGATATACCACATCACTGTCATCTCTCACTGTATCCAGTATATAATAGATATACCACATTACTGTGTCATCTCTCACTGTATCCAGTATACAATAGATATACCACATCACTGTCATCTCTCACTGTATCCAGTATATAATAGATATACCACATCACTGTCATCTCTCACTGTATCCAGTATATAATAGATATACCACATTACTGTGTCATCTCTCACTGTATCCAGTATACAATAGATATACCACATCACTGTCATCTCTCACTGTATCAAGTATACAATAGATACACCACATGACTGTGTCATCTCTCACTGTATCCAGTATACAATAGATATACCACATTACTGTGTCACCTCTCACTGTATCCAGTATACAATAGATATACCACATCGCTCTGTCATCTCTCACTGTATCCAGTATATAATAGATACACCACATGACTGTGTTATCTCTCACTGTATCCAGTATACAATAGATATACCACATCACTGTCATCTCTCACTGTATCCAGTATATAATAGATATACCACATTACTGTGTCATCTCTCACTGTATCCAGTATACAATAGATATACCACATGACTGTCATCTCTCACTGTATCCAGTATATAATAGATATACCACATCACTGTCATCTCTCACTGTATCCAGTATATAATAGATATACCACATTACTGTGTCATCTCTCACTGTATCCAGTATACAATAGATATACCACATCACTCTGTATCCAGTATATAATAGATATACCACATCACTGTCATCTCTCACTGTATCCAGTATATAATAGATATACCACATTACTGTGTCATCTCTCACTGTATCCAGTATACAATAGATATACCACATCACTGTCATCTCTCACTGTATCCAGTATATAATAGATATACCACATCACTGTCATCTCTCACTGTATCCAGTATATAATAGATATACCACATTACTGTGTCATCTCTCACTGTATCCAGTATACAATAGATATACCACATCACTGTCATCTCTCACTGTATCCAGTATATAATAGATATATTTCTTTATTAGCCACAGGGGCACAAAAGAAGGGGACAAATACAAAGGGGGAAGTTTACATACAATAAAAACGTGTAAAATGTTATCACAGATGGAATTTAGATATACCACATCACTGTCATCTCTCACTGTATCCAGTATATAATAGATATACCACATTACTGTGTCATCTCTCACTGTATCCAGTATACAATAGATATACCACATCACTGTCATCTCTCACTGTATCCAGTATACAATAGATATACCACATTACTGTGTCATCTCTCACTATATCCAGTATATAATAGATATACCACATCACTGTGTCATCTCTCACTGTATCCAGTATACAATAGATACACCACATGACTGTGTCATCTCTCACTGTATCCAGTATATAATAGATATACCACATGACTCATCTCTCACTGTATCCAGTATATAATAGATATACCACATGACTGTGTCATCTCTCACTGTATCCAGTATATAATAGATACACCACATGACTGTGTCATCTCTCACTGTATCCAGTATACAATAGATATACCACATGACTATGTCATCTCTCACTGTATCCAGTATATAATAGATACACCACATGACTGTCACCTCTCACTGTATCCAGTATATAATAGATATACCACATTACTGTGTCATCTCTCACTGTATCCAGTATACAATAGATATACCACATTACTGTGTCTTCTCTCACTGTATCCAGTATATAATAGATATACCACATGACTGTCATCTCTCACTGTATCCAGTATATAATAGATATACCACATTACTGTGTCATCTCTCACTGTATCCAGTATATAATAGATATACCACATGACTGTGTCATCTCTCACTGTATCCAGTATATAATAGATATACCACATTACTGTGTCATCTCTCACTGTATCCAGTATATAATAGATATACCACATTACTGTGTCATCTCTCACTGTATCCAGTATATAATAGATATACCACATCACTGTGTCATCTCTCACTGTATCCAGTATATAATAGATATACCACATTACTGTGTCTTCTCTCACTGTATCCAGTATATAATAGATATACCACATGACTGTGTCATCTCTCACTGTATCCAGTATATAATAGATATACCACATTACTGTGTCATCTTTCACTGTATCCAGTATATAATAGATATACCACATGACTGTGTCATCTCTCACTGTATCCAGTATATAATAGATATACCACATTACTGTGTCATCTCTCACTGTATCCAGTATACAATAGATATACCACATCACTGTCATCTCTCACTGTATCCAGTATATAATAGATATACAGTATCGATGAATGTCTTAAAAGGCAACTATGATGGGTTGGCACCAAGAAGGGCATCTGGCCATATATTGCTTCAACAAATAACTCCATAATAAGCATGAAGCCTTTTATGGGGCCTACAAGGCTAAACTTTGCTTCAGGAAGGAAAAATGGCCTTGAAATGCTTTCTCCTGCAACATTACCCTACAAATGCTATTTGGCAGTGTTGGTCTACATTAGACTAACCAGTAATCTCCGACCTTGATTCAACTAAATATTTCTGGGGCTTGTGAAAAACAAAATGGGGGAAGGGTCTCTACAGAGTTTGTTAGTAAAGTTTTACACTTTTTTAAGACATTCTAACGTTTTTATTTAAATATTATTCATTTATAAAATGCAGCTTGTGTACATATATATTCTTTCTATTATCAAGTTTCTTTAAAAGTACGTTGGTAATATTTGAGGTTCAATGAGCCCACTCAAAACTGCCTCTGAGTTCCTTATTTAAATTAATACCTGCCAACATAATTTGCTATTATAAGACTCACTTGTTAAGTTATGTTACAAATAGTATACTAATAATGAGATAAGTCATTTTAGTAAATCCCTCCGGCTTTTTCAGTAATTAATTAAAACAGTGTATTTCACAGGAAATATGGTAATGAAAGGGTTAAATCTGTCAGATATATCATAAAAATAGGTTGACAATCAGTGGACTAGCTCAGATGTTTTAATAGTTTACACATTGATACATTTAACAATCAGTGGACTAGCTCAGATTTTTTAATAGTTTACACATTGATACATTTAACAATCAGTGGACCAGCTCATTTAGATTCCTTAATAGTTTACACATTGATACATTTAACAATCAGTGGACCAGCTCATTTAGATTCCTTAATAGTTTACACATTGATACATTTAACAATCAGTGGACTAGCTCAATTAGATTCCTTAATAGTTAATCATTCAGCTGAAATAGCTAAATTTGGAGAGAAAATCTTTTCTGACACAGAAGTGTAACATTTCTTGAAAATATAAGGATTGCAATAATTGTTTCTACTTTTGGCACAAGGCCAGCAATTACCCAGTGCATTACTGGTACTTTATTTTATTGACCCCGTAAGGATGAAAGGCAAAGTTAACCTCAGCGGGATTTAAACTCAGACCATAAAGGGCCATAACTCTATGCTGCAAAGCATGGTGTCCAACCCTCTACCGATACTGCCAATGCAATAATGATTATAGACAAGTAAGCTTTCTTTCCTGTTATCATCTGTAATCAGTCTCCCAGCCTGTTCAGTAACATTATCAGTTGTGATAAACTATTGACATATCAAGTGAAATGTCAGTGTTAGATATTAAGCCTGTTATAAAAATACATTTAAACCAAGAAACCTTGGATAATACAGACTGTTTGAATCATAGAGGGCTATAAATGGAAACTGATCTATTATCTTAAGCATTTTTATATTAAATTTTCTCAAACTGCCCCTGGTTCTATAATACCAAACTGTTTTTTTTTTATCTAAAAACCTTCCAAAATCAGTTCTGTAGGAGCAAGACATGGTTACCCAACCTGTCTAACCCATGTTAGCGTGGAAGAATGGACGTAAAACGATGATGATGATGTTGAAACAGAATATCAATATACAAACATTCCCATGCTCTTTGAAATATGTCATAAAACTTTAAAATTACAACTTCATTGATTTATAACAATTTATATTGAGCTTGGGATGAACAAATGCAATATTCAAAATGGACACCATACACTTTTTTATTTGACCTTAGTAACATTAATTAAACATTAGATTGGGATATACCACAATAAGCTTGATTTATGAAGAAGATATTATTGGGTGGATCATAGCAAGATATATCTACAAATTGCCAAGAAATCGCAGTGGAAGGAAGACACAGTGGAGGAAGACCATGAAAACCATGGACGGAGGCGGTGAGAGCTGACCTCAGATCACTGAAGCTCACAGAGGAGATGATGAAGGACCATGACGAATGTAGAGATGCTGTAGAGAACCCACCCCACCCGTGCAAGCAAGGAAAAGCAGACGTATGATGATGATGATGATTTGTTTGTATAAACAAAAATATTTTTCATTTGGTTATAATGCTGAATAAATACATTTATATACAAACATTCCTATGCTATTTCAAATATATCAGAAAGTTTTGAAATTACAAATCCATTGATATATAGCAAATTATCTTATATAATCATATATAATTCACACTTTTTTTTTCACAAATATTCAATGTAGAGAACCAGTATGTCACATACACAGCCTCTATTCAAAATATGTGGTACAATCATCATTATCATTTTTTGTCTGATGTTCCATTCTTGCATCATTGGATACATCTTTTTTTAGAACAGCATCTCTCCTCTCATTGTGCTCTTTTGTCATCTCCCCTGTCAGCTTCAGTGATTTGAGATTAGCTCTTATTTCCTCTGTCCAGGTCTTCATTGGTTTTCTACTGTAGCACCTTTCCACTGGGATTTCTTGGCACTTCTTCCCCCCACTGATCATCATCCATGCACATCAATTGTCCATACCCTCACAGTCTCCTCTCTTGCACACCAGGTTGTATGACAATGTTGATAGGTTGTGACAGAATTGAGAGGTTGTGTGACAGAGTAAAGTAGATATGTGTCAACATATACTGTGATAGAGTTGTATAGTGGCGTGCAGTGTCTCTGTTGCAAAAATAAATGCCTCTCCTTCAAATATATTTATTGCTTGAACAAAAATATTCACTAACATAGGAAATATTAAGTATACAATTTTCACTTTAATTCTTGCCATTTTTTTTAGCTTTTAAAAGGTGAAAAATTTCGAAACCTTCTTCTACTTCTTCTTTGCCCACTTATTTCTGAGAGGGTCGTGGGGTCAGAGTCCTCAAACACTCCTTCCAGCAGGTCCTGCCAGAAGCAACCGCTTCCAACTGATCCAGCTGGATTGCCAAGCTCATGGATATTATCCAACCATCCTGCTCGGAGTCTTCCCCTGGGACTCCTGCCGGTTGGTTTTGTCCGTAAAATCTGTCCAGCGATTCTCTCCTGAGATATTCTAACCACATGTCCATAGTATCGGAGCTGTGATCTCTCAATTCGGAGACTCTCTGATCTCCAAGCTATGCCCTCTATCGAGTAACATTACTTCAAAGACCCTTCGGAGGAACCCATTTCGGCGAGCCACTTGTATTTGTGATCGTATTCTTTTGGTCATTACCCAAGTTTCATGATCATAGGTAAGGGTTGGCACGAAAACTGAATTGAAGATAGTGAGTTTGACTTTTATGCCTACTTCACTTCTGATTACTAAATGCTGAAGCTGGCACATTACTAGACCAGCTCCTGCAATTCTTGCACTTAATTCAGCCTCCTGCCTTCCATCACTCGTGAACACAGCCCCAGGATACTTGAACTTCTCTACCTGCTTCAGTGGAACTCCATTTACAAGTAGAGTGGACTGGGCAGGCTTCCTTAAGAGGGTGAGTGCTATGTCCAGGGCGAAAACCACACTGTTCATCAGGTAACATCAACTCAACAATCTCCCTGCATCTCTTTGCCAGACACTTAACATAAACTTTACTGAAGAGGTTTGACAAGGAGATCCCTCTGTAATTGGAACAATCTTTCTTGTCTCCCTTTTTGAAAATTCGGATTATCACTCCTGATTGCCATTGCTTAGGTGCCTTTCCAGAGATACAGGCCACCTGGCACACATCAGTCAGCCAGAGAATACCTTTTCTATTTAAGGTGTTTAACATCTCAGCCTGACTTTCATTTACTTTAGTGGTCTTGCCACATTTGAGCTCTTTAACTGCTCTTGTGACCTCAGCCACTGAGAGATTAGTCACCTCTCCCATTTCCACCTCATGTACATCAGAAGATGCTGTTGTGATCGGGTTTAGAAGATCAGCAAAGTATTCTCTCCACCGCACAAGGATGCACCTCACTGAAGAGAGGAGAACCCCAGATGCATTTCTGATAGCAGGTATGTCAGAACACTTTATTTGCTGATCTGAAGTCAGATTCCAGCTTAATCCCAAAGTCCTCCTGTTTCTTAACTTTGGACGCCCTTACTGTCTCTGCTGTGATTCTTAGTGGCTAATTGTACTGTGAGTGTAAGGAGGAGCACTTATTTCCAAGCCAAGCTTTGTAATCCTCCTCCTTTGTTCAGATGACATCTTTGACCTCTTGATTGAACCAAGGGCTCCTGCTGCCATCTGGTACCACACCAAGCCTCTTTCTCACCAAGCATTTAACAGATGAAGCAGAAACTGGTCCGGTTGGAACCTGGAACATAACAACCCTTAAAGGTAAGAAGCAGGAACTAGTGGAGGCGGCTAGACGCTATCGGCTAGATACAGTTAGGATCTCCTCAACAAAGTTCTGTGGCTCGGATGCTGTAGATTTGGATGGAGGATGGAAACTCCACTATGGAGCCAGAAATGGCTGCATAGGCAGGAGTGGGATATTCACAAGCCCCTGGCTGTCAGAATGTGTTATGGACTGGATCCCATTAGGAGGGAGGATTTGCCTTTTCAAGCTTAGGCTGAAAGATAGGTCTCTGTGGGTGGTGCAAGTTTATGCACCAAACAAGGAGTCTGAATACAGGTCCTTCCTTGATGAAGTCACTGCAGTGTTAGATGTAGTTAAGACAGTCATATATCCTGATGGGAGACTTCAATGCACATGTTGGCACTGAACCCCTTACATGGAAAGGAGTGATTGGAAGGAATGGTGACCCTGATCTAAATACAAACAGAGAGGCCTTTCTAGACTTCTGTTCTAGCAATGGACTCTCTATTATGAACATCTTCCAGCACAGAAACATCCATAAAATCACATGGTGTAAGAGGAATCAGGGACAGAAATCAATAATTGATTTTGTAATTGTCTCTGATCTTTTTTATTCTGTGTGGGATGTTTGTGTTAACCCTTTAGCATTTACATTACTCTATATATACTATTGTATTTTCACGGTAAAGTCTTTATCACACATAATATCTCACATAATATCGAATCTATGAGATTTTGATATTATTTATTTATATTGAGAACAATACCTTAACACCAGTAAGAGTGGCCAGTTATGGCCAGTTTGAACAGAAAGAGGTGAGAGAATTCTGGACAGATATGGCCAGTTTAAATGCTAAAGGGTGAAGAGAGGAGATGAGATCTCAACTGATCAGCATCTAGTTAACTGAAACTTGAGACTACCTAAAGCCAAAGAAGCCCACAAAACTGGCAGTTCCAGGGTGACCTACAGGATAAAGTGGGAAGCATTGGTGTATAAGGATGTCAGGACCACATATGTAGATACTATTGCATCCAAATTCAGAGAACTCCCTGAGCAAACTGAGGACATTGAGACAGTGGAGAAATTTCAAAACCAATCTTCAAAATGATAAGCAATTAAAATGATGTCAAACAGTAACATAAGTTGTACAACCAGATATTAAATGTACATCATTAGAATAATTCATATCTTGACTAAATTTCGATAAATTTTAAATTTTATGACAAAGAAAAATGGAAAAAATAGCAGAATAATTTTAAAAAATGTATAAAGTATAAAATATGACAATTGATTTTATTTTTTCTTTGTGTGATGGGCTCTCTTAAAGAAAAGCTATTTTTATTTAGTTAAAAATTCAATAAAATTGTTGTAACATCACTAAAAGAGTTTCCATTAGAAGGTCTTGAAATACTTAATATCTTTTCAATACAAATGTTTTCAGCTTCTGTCCCACTGTGTGGCACTTTGGACAAGTGACTTCCACTAAATCCTAGGGTTGATAAATGACTTGAGAGTAGAGTTTCAGAAAATGTTCCAAATCTTATCATATACAAAGTATGTTCAATAAGTAATGAGAAAATTTCATAAGCTTACAAAACTGTCTCCTCCAAAATAATAACTTTTCCCATCTACACACTTGTGCAGACACCTACCCTTGGAAAACCTCCTCCCAATCCTTCTTCCCCACCCCTAGAACACCTCATCCCAGCCCTACTTTCCCACCCCTAGAACACCTCATCCCAGCCCTACTTCCCCACCCCAAGAACACCTCTTCCCAGTCCTTCTCCACTCATGGAAGACCTCCTCCTAGTCATTTTTCTGAAATCCCATCAGCAAATTCGCTGATGCCTCATTCAGCTCCTATGTTGACTCAAATCTGGTTCCCCAGAGGCTGTGTTTCATGTGTAGGAAGAGGAAGAAGTCACAAGGAGCCAAGCCTGGGTTGTAGGAGGGGTGTTGTACCACTTTCATTCCCCTATTGATCATCCAGGTGGTCACCAACATTGACTTGTGGCATTGTCCTGGTGGAATCACCACTCTCCATTGTTGTGCTTCTTCCTCATTCTCTCCCTGATCCTCTTAAGAACATATTTGACAGTTTGGCCCTCAGGAACCCATTCAATGAGAATCAGTCCCTGGGAGTTGAAGAAAGGAATGACCATAGTCTTCTCTTGTGATCTCTTCATATTTGTCTTCTTGGGCCTAGGAGAAGACACATGCTTCCACTGAGCACTCTGACATTTTCTCTCAGGGTCATATGTGAATACCCATCTCTTGTCAGAAGTCAGTACGTTATTCAGGAAACCAGAATCAGCCTCTATCATATCGAGAATGTCTGTAACATTCCATACAAAACTGCTTCTGGTCATCAAAGATCTTTGGAAGTAACTAGGCACAGACTTTGTGGAGCTCCAGATCTTTGGTCGGAATTGTCTCCACTGTGCCAATATTTATACCAACAGCTTCTGATATCATTCTCACACTAGCTTGACTGTCATATCACTAACCCTCACACTTCCTCAATGTTTTCCCCCTTTTGTGCACTGTTCAGTGCTCCAGATCTGCATTCATCCTCAGCCTGTTCATTTTCAGAAAAATGTTTAAACCAACTATAGAAACTTGCTTTGCTCATCAATTCATAGACCTCCTAACATTCCATAGGCTTCTTGTTAGGTTTTCTTAAGTTTAACACAAAATTTGATGGCTCCATGTTTCCTTACATCTTGTCACATGCTGACAGATCAGTGAATCGGATTACATTGGTTCTACCACATACACAGCTGCTGTGCTCCAGCCTAGACAGATAGCAAGTTGCCAGTTAGTCACTTTATACATTATATATAAGTCTACACCACCATGAACTAGTATTCTAATTGGAATGTTCTCATTACTTATTGAACATATGTCATATTCCCCAAGAATGGCTCACTAAACACACACCTGCTTCTTCTCCAACAAAATTGTATTCCGTTACTTTCTCTTTTTGTTCTAGTCTATCTTTTTATTTCTTTTATTTCTCATTCTATCTTCTGATGAAGGACTAATATCTGAAACGTTAAAACTCTTTTTCTGTTATTTCAAGCGTTAACCTAATATATATCTTTATTGTACTGTATCGTTTTGCTGAGTTGTTTATCCATTTATTTTTCATGTTTGTGTGTGCCCACGTGTGTGTGCGTTGCATCTTAGCAGTTTGATGGATAAAATAAGTATCAGATTTGAAAATAATAATGTGTTTGATATAATCAACTAAATGCTTCAACTCAGTGCTCCAGTATGGCAGCAATCTAATGACTGAAGTCAGTAAAAGCATAAAGGAGTAAAATAGAAAATATATTTGCCTGTGAAACAAAAAAAATCTAGTAAAATAAATTTTTTTAAATCCAGTAAATTAAAGTGAAGGCGTTAAGAATCTGTGTTAAATAGAATATCTAAATTCTTTGATCTAAGATTTAATGCTCTCATAAAACTGGTGATTTTTCCCTTTCAAATTACTAAATCTAATATAACTGGATAGAAATAATTTTTACATTTTCTGTTTCGGTTTCCAATAATCTAACTAAGTTTTACACTTCAATGGTTTGCAAACTTTGCACTTAAATAAACTCTATTTAAACATTTTTCTATACTATGTCACTTCAAATAAATTTCAAATATAACCTTGTTTTCATTTTTTTTTTTTTTCTTTAGTTTTGGGTGATAGAGACAATTCTCAAAACCTTATTGAATATCCCTGGGATGGGAATTATAGAAATAATTGGATAATATTAACCCTTTTGCTTCTAACCTGGCCAAAACCACTTCTGGTTCTATGAAACAAAACTATCTATTCTAAATGATGCCTATTTAAATTAGAATCTTCCAACATAATTTAAATAAGAACCATATTTCAAGTCACCATCTTAGTAATGAGATAACTAATAGTTTTAGTAAATTCCTCAAACTTCTACACTAATTAATTGAAATAGATTGTATTTTATTAGAAATATGATCATGAAATTGTTAATTTGTTTCAATTTCAGTGGTTGACAGCTGGTGATTAATTGGAAAACTAGATGGAGGTTTCAGTGAAATGGTATTCAGTGTGTTTGGGGAAGCTGTTTAGTTTCTTGTTGCATTATTGAAATTCAATAATACATCAATTTTTTTTTTTATTTAGTAATTAAACATGTAATATTGATTCATCACATTTGTAGGAGAAGAGTTAACTGAATTAGTAACAGTATATTAATGGTACTTATTTTATTTTATATAAGAAAAAATATTAAAGTTGAACCACATGAGAATTTGAACTCAAAACAAAGTAATCCACGATAAAGCAGCAAATTGGTGGCAAAGTCATCAGAGTATAGGACAAAATGTCATGTAGCATTTATTTCAGCTGTCTGTGTCGTCAGTTCAAATCCAGATGAGGTCACCTTTGCCTCTCATCCATTAAATTCAATAAAATAAAGGGCGATAGATTGACAGAATTGGTAGAGCATGGATAAAATGCCACTGAGGTCAACATAATATAGTACTAGTCATGTCCTGGGGTTGATTTAATCAACTTTGTCTGTCGCACATGTTTGCTGGCTTTGTGCCTAAATTTGTTGTCATGTTTAATACCACCTGATCCTTGGGTGGTCATTCTGTTGCAAATATTTTGGTCAGGTCTCCAGTTTGAGAATACCTTCCCCTCCCTTCCTTTTTCCCACTAGTATCAGAGATCCTAAAAAAGAGCATGGGCACTGCCCCTTCCCTCACTAACTAGAAATATATATATATATATATATATATATATATATATATATATATATATATATATATATGGAGGCACAGGGCTTAGTGGTTAGAGCATTGGCCTTGCAATCAAAAGGTTGTGAGTTCAATTCTCAGACCGGGTGATGTGTTGTTTCCTTGAGCAAGACACTTTATTTCCCATTGCTCCAGTTTACTCAGCTGTAGAAATGAGATGATAGGGACTGGGGTCCCTATCATTCCACTGCAAAGTGGTCGTGGAGGTGCCACGGCAAAAAAGCACCCAGCACTCACTGTAAATGAGGTTGGTGTTAGGAAGGGCATCCAGCTGTAGAAATCAAGCCAGAATCAGTTCCCGTCCCACCCTTGCAAGCAGAGAAAAGCGGACGTCAAATGATGATGATGATGATATATATATATAATTGTTTCTACTTTTGGCACAAGGCCAGCAATTATCTCAGTGTATTACTGGTACTTTATTTTATCGATCCAGTAAGGATGAAAGGCAAAGTGAACCTCGGCAGGATTTGAACTCAGACCATAAAGGGCCGTAACTCTTTGCTGCAAAGCATGGCGTCCGACCCTCTACCGATACTGCCAATCCATCACCCTATATATAATAATAGGGTTAAAGTATCGTAGGAGAGGATGAAGCGGAGGGATACAAAGAGGGGTGATACAGAACACCAATAGCCGAAGTGTAGTGTGCTCGATGCTTGGGTTAGCAGGGTTAAATATTAGAGAAGGTTAATGTTTTGCGTAAGGTTTAATCAGAGCTGGAATAAGCAAATGAATGAGTGAATGAAAGAGTTACAAGCCGTTAAAACATTTCTTTATATAGCTCATTGTTTCGCCCAGAAGGGCTCATCGGAAGCGGAAATTCCAATAGCTAGGTCCTTAATTACAAATCGTTGAGAGAATATCACAACATCACATCCCCATGCATTCTGTTCTAAGATAGTAAACTCATTGCTGCCGGTGAAAGGGATATAACTCGCTAAGGGAGGTAATTACCTGGTGCCTGCTGGACGTCACTGGGTTACTTTTGACCAACCCCAGCTATGGGGAAAATATATATATTTATATATCTGTTCTATTATTATGAAGTTTATATTTGAAACAGCTTTGCTTTATAATAACTTATTTCAGATATGTTTTCAGCAGTATTACAAGTTGAACTGTCACTGTAGAATGGAGTAAATGGCAGAGCACCAACACAATTATAGCACCATATATATATACACACACACACACTTACGGTAAACATTGATGCAATTCAGTTCAACATCTAAAACTACTTCGCATTTTCTTATTCTAAATATACTCCGTCATTCCTATGTGGAAAAAGTCCATAGAGTTCTTGAATTGAATTGCATCAATGTTTACCATAAGTATATATATATATATATATATATATATATATATATATATATATAATATAAGATCAAAAGATGGTTAAAGGAGTTCAATATATTTTATTATGTGCATTTCAAAGACAAACATCATCAAACAATAATATTTGTGTTTTCATCAGATAAAACAGGAGAACATGATATGAAGGCTAAAAAAACACTTGTTGATAGTGCAGTTTTAAATCAACATATATATATATATATATATATATATATATATATATATATATATATATATATATATATATATATATATATATATATATATATATATATAACGAAGGAGGTGTGGTAAGGAACCAGATGAACCATAATGCACCAGAGTACTCAAAACTTAGGGTAGTAGAGTGGGTAATAGGAAAAAGTTTAACTCTGACGGCAGAGCTCAAGCCGTTTCTGGACTCCAGAAATAGCCGTCGAAACGGCTTGAGCTCTGCCGTCGGGGTTAAACTTTTTCCTATATATATATATATATATATATATATATATATATATATATATATATATATATATATATATATATATATCAATAACAATAACAGGAGGCTGGACTGGTGTAAATCCTTGAAAGGTTTATTATACTATGGTTTCATCAGGTATTCGAAATATAACAAAGGAATATGTAAAAACCAGGGTCCGAAAAATATTCCTTTGTTATATTTCAAATACCTGATGAAATCACCGGATTCATATGGAACCCGGATATTGAAATGATCATAGTATAATAAACCTTTCAAGGATTTACACCAGTCCAGCCTCCTGTTATTTTTCTTGATAATTAACTCCGTATTCGCACCACCAACTACACAAACGAAGACGGGTGAACTGCACTACGTTGAGTACTCTCCACAATATTACACCAAGATTGACCATACGGAATTCTATCCAGTGGTGAACCAACAAACCTAAAGATATATATATGGTGCTGTAATTGTGTTGGTGCTCTGCCATTTACTCCATTCTATGGTGACAGTTGAACTTGTAATACTGCTGAGAACATATCTGAAATAAGTTATTATAAAGTTAAGTTGTTTCAAATATAAGCTTCATAATTATAGAACAGATATTGTATTTTAAATAAAGGTTATAATAGAGTTCTGATGTTCAGAAATAAAAATTGATTGAAAGAAACCTATATCAAAAATAGAATATAATAGCATCGTTATAATTAAAAGATAATGATGGAGTTGTAAGGCAATATGATATAGTTTAGCAAACACCAAATACTAATTTGTCACCCCTCCCACCACCACTGCTACTGATGCCACTACAACTGCCACCACCACCACTGCCACTGCTACTGATGCCATAACTACCACTACAACTGCCACCACCACAATCAACATCCACTCCCCACCACCACCATCATATGTAGACACTTGTGTCCATTAATATAAAAACTAGAGCAAGTAAATATCTTATTCATGTTTGTCTTAGGCCAGATTCCATTATTCTTCCAATCCATTTTGCTTGGAATGTATTAATTTAAAACAACAATTAATAATTTGTTTGAAAATTTATGGGAATTTTCCAAAATGTAACAGCAGGCGAGCTTTTAAGTTGAACAACGGTGGAATTCCCTTGAATGGTTTTCTGTTTCAAATATGTCTATGACAATAATTGTTTCTACTTTTGGCACAAGGCCAGCAATTATCCCAGTGTATCACTGGTACTTTATTTTATCAACCCCGTAAGGATGAAAGACAAAGTTAACCTTAGCGGGATTTGTACTCAGACCATAAAGGGCCGTAACTCTATGCTGCAAAGTATGGCGTCCGACCCTATAATGCTAGATTATCAGATAATAGTGTATTGGTGTTACCTTTCATCAGCCAAACATTTAAAATAATCAAACTTTATGATTTATAGAGAGTTGAGAGAGTTTGAAATCTGAAGATGTGAGCGTCCCAAATGTACAGAATAACTATAAGAACAGTTGATCAATATAAATAATAGTTGAGAAAAATCAGGTAAAATAACTCCCACAGATGGGAAACAAATGTGAACAGAAACATCAGCAAGGAATCGATCTCCACATCTCTAGAATACTGTTCTTTCTGTCACTGGATATTTTATCTGATTTTCTCAACTGTTTTTACAGTCATTATGTATTTGGGACTCTTGCATTTTCAAATTTAAAATAATGCTACAACTACTGACCAAGGTAGTTATTGAGTTTTCCTCCACCCCATTGTTTTATTAAATGCAGTAAACCAGAGGTATCACTTCCCCCAAAGTATTGCCACCATTTCCCTATTACACTTCCAGTCATGACACAACTGATTTTCATCTTCGTTCTCTTCTGAATATTTTTCTAACTTGCATAATTAACTGTCTTTAAAGAATAAATTATCATAATATAATAAAGGGAGAAGTGCGGGACTGTCCGAATATATTTGTTTATCCCGTTAGTAAAATAAGTTGGATTACTTCGAATAAATAATTGTTTCTACTTTTGGCGCAAGGCCAGCAATTACCCAGTGCATTACTGGTACTTTATTTTATCGACCCCGTAAGGATGAAAGGCAAAGTTAACCTCAGCGGGATTTGAACTCAGATTATAAAGGGAGGTAACTATGCTTCAAAGCATGGCGTCCAACCCTCTACCGATACTGCCAATTCACCGCCTTATTACTTTGAATAAATAACGAATGAATATTACATAATTTATCTAAATTTCGTAGATGTTGATTAAACATAAATATTCTTATATTTAATGATTGCTTATTTTAAGATTCACTTCTTTTAAAATGTCAATACTTCTGGTTATGATATAACATACGCTATATCACATCGCTTATATAAACGATCATATATTTGCATCGTTATATCATAACGTTTATATTGTGTATAATATCACTATGCACACTACACATACTAGCAGAGAACCACCCAAAGGGTGGTTTTTCTGCTACAATATATACTTATAAAGATATAAAACAGAATTCATTTACATTCAGTCATCCACTATTTGCATTATACACATGTACATACATACCTTTTTATAAGCTATACACTCATGAAATTTATACAAATATATGCCACCAAATCTCACACCCATACCCCACACACATACCCACAAGCCATTATTCCACATAATTACTGATCATATAGCCAATAAAAACTCATTCCCAAACTGTAGCCCAGAGAAAAAAAGTTTGGGAACCACTGTTTTAACCCCTTTTTATACTAAACTGCCAGAAAATGCTCCTGGTTTTATAACATATAGCTGTTTATTATGAAATGTTTGTATTAATCTAAAAACCCACCATTATAATTTTACATACAAACTGTTGCTAAATTATGCTCCAAATACTAGAAAATGAGAAATTTTGTTATATTACTAAATCTCTCAAAATTCTTGATTATTTTCAAAATTATTTGAAAATCATAGACAGTGTTTTTCATTAGAAATATGGTAATGTCAGGGGTAAAGATATAGACAGTGTCTTTCATTGGAAATATGGTAATGAAAGGATTAATGACATAGACAGTGTCTTTCATTGGAAATATGGTAATGAAAGGGTTAATGACATAGACAGTGTCTTTCATTAGAAATATGGTAATGAAAGGGTTAATGGCATAGACTGTGTCTTACATTAGAAATATGGTAATGAAAGGATTAAATACATAGACAGTGTCTTTCATTAGAAATATGGTAATGAAAGTGTTAAAGACAGACAGTGTCTTTCATTAGGGATATGGTAATGAAAGGGTTAATATCATGGACAGTATATTTCATTAGAAATAAGAGATTGAAAGCATGAATCTGATACTAGAGTATCAGATTCATATTAATTACATTAGTATTAATTTGTTAAATGTATGAGATTCCCTGTGATGATCCGATCATTTTTTGAATTTCCAATGAGAAAATGGCAATGTAAATTGTGTAGTTTAAATTTTCTGGGAAATTTCATGTTTTGATTTCTACATTATATTTTGAAATCATTTTATAAACCTTTGATCATCTTTCTTTTGGCTTGTATAATTCAGAACCTTCCATTTTTAATTGAAGGGTTTTATCCTTTAACATGTCACAGTACTATAGCTTATCTATCAATTTAGGAACAGATCAAAATGAAGAATATTAAAGAAATAGAAAAAGAGAAAATTAATGACTGCGAAATAAAAATAGATAGGAAGACAGAATGTGTGGCTATGTAATTTCAATAAAACCTGCTACCATTTCCATCATTAAAAGTAGACAACCATCTTGGGCATCACATGATAACACTGGTTAACTTTTAGATTAAAAAAAAAGAAAGAACCACTCAAAAGTATACATTACCATCAGAGTAACTCATTAAATTTTGAAGGCAATCTAAGTGAGAAGAAGCTGTCCAATTTTATAGCTTTGATAAAAATAAAATATCCCCAAGGAATCTTCTCAGTAAAGCAAGCTGGGTTTTTACTATAATGATAATTTATTCCCACATTTTTCAAATGCTTATAAAAACTTCATTATTATCATCATCATCATCATCATCATCATCAGTATTTTCATTTTAATGTTTAATGTCCAATACATTGAGGAGTTCCAACTACATGGAGTCATATATCAGTCTTACCACTGGTTTACATACAACATTTACAATACAACAACCCACAACCAATAACAAACATTTTAGGCCCATCTTCCTCATGTGAACCCATAACAAGCTTCACCATTTTCGCCTATCATATGAATCTCCCTATTCACTGAATCCCAGGTTTTCATCTCTTTCTCCATCATCTTTAGTCTTTCTTGGTCTTCCCCTTTCTCTAATTATTTCCATATAAATTTCCATCACTCCTCTCACCAATTTCTTTAACACTTGACCTAGCCATCACCTTCCATTTCTCTTCACAACATTCATTATATATTGGCAGTATTGGTAGAGGGTCGGACGCCATGCTTTGCAGCAAAGAGTTACGGCCCTTTATGGTCTGAGTTCAAATCCCGCCGAGGTTAACTTTGCCTTTCATCCTTACAGGGTCGATAAAATAAAGTACCAGTAATGTACTGGGATAATTGCTGGCCTTGTGCCAAAAGTAGAAATAATTATATATTTTGAATCAGAGTTTTGTAGATTCAGTAGATAGGGTGTATGCTGGATTTTCATATCCTGTTTTCATGGGGAACAACTTATACACAAGGATATCCGGTATCTCTTGTCACAATCATACACAAATGTTAATTGAGAAGACCAACATTCTTAGAGCAGACATAACTACTTCCTTGCAAGACTACCTAGATCTACTACAAACAATACATATTCTTTCCTTCGTGTATTATTCCCCTGTGATCATGCCAATATAACTGGCACTCTTCATAGTCTTATAAAACTATTTTGAACAGGCTAAAATAATTACAGCTCAGAATCAGGATCTGTTTTTCCAGTCAGTTTGAAAATTTAGATTTTATGTTGATTTTAATTAATTTTTCACCCCCACCCAGCCTCACTATACATTGCAGAGTAAAAAAAAGTAAATTCTAATGAAAACATTCATTTTTACAAAATAGGATCTCAAATATCTTTTAACTGGGAAAATACAATACATTGCAAAACTCCTCTGAAACACACACACACACACAGACACATACTACTCATACACACACTTACTGACTGTTTACCTTGGTATCTAGTACCCTAGGCTAGCTCTACAATGTTTACCTTGGTATCTAGTACCCTAGGCTAGCTCTACAATGTGTGCCCCTTCTCCCAGTTATGCTCCCCATTTTACTAAATAAAATAATTTCAACTTACAGTTTGGTAAGCTGGTGAATCTAGTTTTTGAAACTTCCTGCTTGAACTACACTAAAAAAACTACTAAGCCTGCATTTTCCATTTCACAGAAAATCTTGTGACAGGTCCTAACAAGATACGACCCTCTCCTCCACTTTCCATATTTCCACACTATTGCTATATAACAATTTATTTTGTCACATGAAATTATTATATATTTTATTTAATCATACAAATTTGTATAAAACTGTGACACTTTAAGGTTCAGTAATGCATCTCTCTGAGGTCTGTGTCCTAGATGGTTGCCTGGTTGTCCTTAATGATAACACCAGCTCTATATAAAACTGATCCTTTAAGGTTCAATAATGCACCTATCTGGGGTCAGTACCCTAGGTGACTGCCTAGCTGACCTTAATAGTAATACCAAGAAATGTTATTTTTTTAAATTAACTATTTTATTCGGTGGTCCAGCTTGGTCTTCGCTGTAATGCCTAAAACAAACTAAAGAACATCTCTTCCTAACTTATGACTATATATAACATATCTTAACATTTTCATATTTCCTTCAAACTGTTTTTGGGTGGGGTTTTCTGTAAGAGTTGATATTGTTTTGTTTTTTGTATAAATCTATAACACCTGATGTATTTTTTAATCATTTCTTTCTTATACGGGATGTTACACAAGTCTTTCTTATAGTGGATGTTAATTAGTCATGCACACAAGTCTTATACGGGATGTTAGTCATGTACACAAGTCTTTCTTATAAAGGATGTTACACAATCTTTCTTATACGAGATGTTAGTTAGTCATATACACAAGTCTTTCTTATATGAGATGTTAGTTAGTCATATACACAAGTCTTTCTTATATGGTGTAGTATTTGTACAAAAATCGATTTTTCGGCCCCAATATCGATTTTTTTTTTCAAATATATTTTTGTCCAAAATCTGCTCTGGCATATTGTGTAATACGTGTGCCAAATTTGGTTGAAATTGGCCTAGTACTTCAAAAGTATTTGTACACAGACGGACACACACACAGACTGACTTGCTTTTATATATATAGATATATCATCATCATCGTTTAACGTCTATCTTCCACGCTAGCATGGGTTAGACGGGAGTTGTCCCACTTGAGGCACCAATGATGTAGTATCGAGGTATATATAAAAAGGATATATGAATGGGATGTTATGTTTGTAAATTGTAGACTTGACCAAACTATAAATCATCATCAAATTAACAACAAAGCAATGAAGATATATTTTAATGTTACTTTATGGTATATTTTCTATATTGAAGTATAATTTTATTTTTAAGTGTTTGTAATGGAAGATCAGAATAATAAATAGCAACCAGAATAACTTTGCCTTTCATCCTTACAAGGTCGATAAAATAAAGTACCAGTAATGCACTGGGATCGATTTAATCAACTTTCCCCTCCCCCAAAATTGCTGGTCTTGTGCTTCAAATCAGAAACCATTATCATTATTATTATTAATTGGCAGTATCGGTAGAGGGTCGGACGCTATACTTTGACACATCGAGTTATGGCCCTTGCCATTCTGAGTTCAAATCCCGCCGAGGTTAACTTTGCCTTTCATCCTTACGGGGTCGATAAAATAAAGTACCAGTAATACACTGGGTAATTGCTGTCCTTGTGCCAAAAGTAGAAACAATTATTACTAAAGGGCGGTGGATTGGCAGTATTGGTAGAACATCAGACAAAGTAGAACAAATTATTATTATAATATAAAAGGTTTTGCCTATGAGAGGATTTGAATTCAAGTCTGCAATCTAACAAATCAATCATCAGTTGTATAACAGCATCTCTACCTATACATATCTCATCTTGGTGCCTATGTACAGCTCAAAGGACAGAGGCCATTGAGAGATAATTCTTTGTCTGTTGAAGCATATATATATGTTAAAATGTGTGTATATGTGTGTGTCTGTGTATATATATATATATATATATATATATAAAACTAGCAGTGGTACCCGGCGTTGCACGGGATAAGGTATTTTAATCGTGGAAAAACTGCAAGCCTGGGCAATATGTAAAGAAAATAAACCGAATATTCTGATGGCTGGATAATCTTTAAGATTTTCCTCGATGAAGCAGGAAAAATGCAGGTTTTCACCAAATGTGGGCCCTAGGAGATCAAGAAAATGAATTTTTTTTATGTGCATAATATGCCTCGAAATTTCGGGAAAATCGGCTAGATGTAACGCCACCAAAAAGCCCTAAAAAGCTGAAAAAAATGAAGTTTTTCACCTAATGCGGGCCCTAAGCGATAAAAAAATTCTTTGCTCACGGTATGAAGAAGAGACTGACTAATACATAGTTACAATTTCAAGGAAATCGGTCTGACGTAACACCCTAAAAAGCTTTAAAACGCAGTTTTTCACCTAATGCGGGCCCTAGGAGATCAAAAAGTTGAATTTTTTATGTGCATAACACTCCCTGAAACATAAGTAATACACATGTAAAGTTTGAAAAAAATCGGTTGGGTACTTCTCGAGATTTAGGGATTCAAACTCACACACACACACAGGCAGACATCCTCAGGGAAGTGACGTAATGCAGACAGTCAGACATACAGACAGATATTATAAGGGCGTGACGTTATGTGTATGTATCTATCTAAAAAGAGAAAGACTAAGAATTATAGAGAGAGGTCGCTAAATCGCCTAATGCGGTCCCTATGGCATTGAAAATTTGAAATTTTTTTGCTCAGAACACTCCCTGAAACATAAGTATTACATGTGTAAAGTTTGAAAACAATCGGTTGGCTGGTTCTCGAGTGTTAAGGATTAAAACTCACACACACACAGACAGACGTCCTCAGTTTTATATATATAGACTAGCAGAAAACCACCCGGTGGGCGGTTTTCTGCTAGCAAATCTAGTGTATATACTGATATTGTTGAGATTTGGATGAGAAATGTTTTCGGCACCACATGTTCACCGTCTCTCGGTGTGTCTTTTATGCATGTATAAATATATATGTTATATATACGGTGAAATCTTTGAAATAAATATATGTTAAAACGAAAAAGGAGAAAAAGAGATTAGTGACGGAAATATAAACGTTATGATACATAAACGTTATGATATAACGATGGAAATATAGCTTCAAATGGTCCTTGGCATGATGTCAAGTCAGAACCGCCTCGAACTGGTTACTTCTGGCTTGTGCAAGGTGTCTCTATAGCAACCCGCGATTCCCTCGGACTCAGTGACCAAAGTCAGTGGAGAGGGGAAGGTAATGTTTCTATAGCGACAGTGTTTCTCTTGGTAGTACCAAAGTGGAGAAAGGAAGGGGAAGGTAATATTTCTGTAACACCTACATTTGAGTTTTAGGGAAGGACAGACAGACAAACAGAGAAATATATATACATTTCTGTGTGTGTGTATATATATATATATATATATATATTACACACACAGAAATGTATATATATTTCTGTGTGTGTGTGTATATATATATATATATATTACACACACAGAAATGTATACATATTTCTGTGTGTATATATATATATATTACACACACACAGAAATGTATATATATTTCTGTGTGTATATATATATATATTACACACACAGAAATGTATATATATTTCTGTGTGTGTATATATATATTACACACACAGAAATGTATATATATTTCTTAGAACAAAATTATTATTAATGTTTTGCTGTTCATAACAATTGGAATTGAAAAATTACTTTTGAAATTATTAGTTATTTTCTAATGCTTAGATATGTAAAATTGAAGCAATGTTTCTAATAATTGTTTCTACTTTTGGCACAAGGCCAGCAATTACCCAGTACATTACTGGTACTTTATTTTATCGACCCCCATGAGGATGAAAGGCAAAGTTAACCTCGGCGGTATTTGAAATCAGACCGTAAAGGGACGTAACTCCATGCTATGAAGCATGGTGTCCGACTCTCTACAGATTCTGCCAATCCACCGCTCTAATGTCTGTACGTAATGAGGGAGTGAGAGGGGAGAGAAAGAAAGGCAGAGGTGAAGTGACGAAGTGACTCTCTCCTCCTCCATCTCCCCATTCGTCATAGCGATAGAGGGGAGGAATGTTAGTGTGTTACAAAGAGAAACAGTGAGAGTGAGAGAAACAGACAGACTAAAAGAGAGGGATAGCTGGAGAGAGAAAGAGATAGCAACCACGCGCGCACGTGTTTCCACTGTTGGACAGACAGACAGAGAAATTGCTGGTTATATATTATAAGGAGATAAAGATGAAATAAAGATGGTTATAAGTGTTCCATATATTTTATTATACGTATTTCGAATACAAAATCATAGATGTTGTGTTCTCTTCAGATAACTTCAGATACCTGAAGAGAACACAACATCTATGATTTTGTATTCGAAATACGTATAATAAAATATATGGAACACTTATAACCATCTTTATTTCATCTTTATTATATATACTCCAGTTCTACCAACTGTTGAGTGCTACTTATCTGATGTATGCATAGTTTTATTGTTCTACAATATTACTCACCATCTATATATATATATTGTGAAAGCATGTGGCTGAGTGGTTAGAGAATTGGATTCACAATCATGAGGTTGTGCATTCGATTCCTGGACCGGGTGATGTGTTATGTCCTTGGGCAAGACACTTTATTTCATGTTGCTTCTTCTACCTGGAGTTGCACCTGATAGATAGTATTAGCAATTGGAAAGACCAATGGAAACATTGTTTCCTCGGTCCGATTTGACGAAAGTTGATTGACTGTCAATATATATATAAAACACAATAAAACTGAAGTATATGTGTATAAACATTTGAAGTATGTATAACATGACATAAATATATAAAAGTGGAGATATAAAACATTTAATCCTCAGCAATCTGAAATCAAGAGATGGCAACACTTCAAACAGGAAAAATAGGGGACTTCAAATATTGGAGGTAGACACGAGAGAAATTGTCAACAGCTTTTAACAGAAGCAATTATAAGATTGAATGAGATGTGGCAGAATAATTTAACTATCGCTTCCTCTATATTTAGAAAACTTGAAAAACAGATTTAACCATTTAACCCCTTTTATACCAAGTCAGTCAAAACTGGCTCTGGTTTTATGAAGCAAAACCAATTTTAAAGAATTCCTATTGAAATTAACTTCTCCCCCTCTCCATCCTTCTCTCACATATTCCTGAGAGGGTCATGGGGGGCAGAGTCCTCAAACACTCCTTCTAGTGGATCCAGTCAGAAGCAACCAGTCTCCAACTGATCTGGCCAGATCCCCAAGTGTGACCAGCCAAGCTCATGGATGTTATCCTACCATCTTGCTCGGGGTCTACCCATGGAACTTGTGCCAGTTGGTTTTACCCATAAAATCTGTCCAGCGATTCTTTCCTGAGACATTCTAACCCCATGTCCATAGTATCGGAGCTGGGATCTCACAATTCAGAGAAGTAGCAGCTCTACCTGGAGTGACTCTCCAACCTATGCACTCTATCAAGTATTGTTACTCCAAAGATCCTTCAGAGGAACCCCATTTTGGCCGCTTGTATTTGCGATTGTATTCTTTTGATCATTACCCAAGATTCATGACCATGGGTAAGGGTTGGCACGAATACCAAATTGAAGATAGCAAGTTTGCCTTTTACACTTACCTCCCTTCTTCTGATTACCAAATGCTGAAGCCAGTGCATTACTGCACCAGCTGCTGCAATTTTTACACTTAATTCTGCCTCCTGTGATGGAGAACTTCTTATCACGAAGTCAGTGAATAGTCTACCAGAACTCTTTATTTGCTGATCTGAAGTCTGATTCCAGCTTAACCCCAAAGTCCTCCACTGTCTTAACTTTGGATGCCTTTACTGTGTTTGCTGTGATGTGTATGCCTGCTTGTACCACAAGTGGAAGAAGGACTTATTTCCAAGCCTCCTTCTTTGCTTAGATGGCATCTTTGACTGCTTGATTGAGCCAAGGGGTCCTCTTGGCATCTGGCATCACACCAAACTTCTTTCACCCACAGCATTCAACAGCTGAAGCAGAAACTGCTGAGCTGAACAATCTCCACTGTCTCAAAGTCCTCAGTTTGCTCAGGGAGTTCTCTGAATTTGGATGCAATAGTATCTACATAGCTGGTCCTGACTTCCTTATCCACCAATGCTTCCTACTTTATCCTGTAGATTGCCCTGGACCTGCCAGTTTTGTGGGCTTCTTTGGCTCTAGTTAGTGCCAAGTTGCAGATAACAAAGTGGTGATCAGTTGACAGCTCAGCCCTTCTCTTAACATGAACATTCCACACAGAATAAAAAAGATCAGAGACAATTACAAAATCAATTATTGATTTCTGTCCCTGATTCCTCTTATACCATGTGTTTTTATGGATGTCTCTGTGCTGGAAGATGTTCATAATAGAGAGTCCATTGCTAGAACAGAAGTTTAGAAAGGCCTCTCTGTTTGAATTTAGATCAGGGTCACCATTCCTTCCAATCACTCCTTTCCATGTAAGGGGTTCAGTGTCAACATGTGCATTGAAGTCTCCCATCAGGTTATATGACTCAGTCTTAACTACATCTAACACTGTAGTGACTTAATCAAGGAAGGACCTGTATTCAGACTCCTTGTTTGGTGGATAAACTTGCACCACCCACAGAGACCTATCTTTCAGTCTAAGCTTGAAGAGGCAAATCCTCCCTCCTAATGGTATCCAGTCCATTACACATTCTGAAAGCGAGGGGCTAAAAGGGTTTCCGGTGGGTTAGTAGTTTTAACCCTTTTAAACACCTCAATAGAGCTAGTTTCAGGTGAGTTGGTATTTAACTCTTTAAACCTGTTGACTGCTGCGTATATTTTACACAGCTACAGTTGCTGTGCCAGTTTTTTTTTTTGGGGGGGGGGGGGTCAGTAAAATGAGTATATTTTTAAACAAACATTTATTAACGACACATCAATAAACTAGTAACCCCATCTAGCTTTGAAGTTTTGAACTTTTGGAAATGATTTCATAACTTTGAGGTTATGAACTGTTGGAAAAGAGTTCAAACATGTTAGGATGAGTTATCTCGTCCGTGGCACTGGAATGCATACATGTTAGTACAAGTTATCTCGTCTACAGCACTGAAGAAGTTAAACCCTTTAGTAGAGCTAGTTTCAGGTGGGTTGGTAATTAACCCTTTAGAGACTATATTTAAATTTCGGAAAATGTTTTTTTTTTATTTTAGAAATGTATGTTTAATCCTTTCATTAGCAAATTTCTGATGTAAAACATAGCCTATGTTTTTAAAATAATTTTTTAAATAATTAAATTTTTGGAGAGAACTTTCTCATTATTATGATAATGAAGACTTTAAATTATAGAAACTTTGTGTCATAGAACTAGGGACAATTTCAGGTCATTTGGTATGGAAAAGGTTAAATGTTTGCAGTATAGTTTGTATTAACATGTGTATTAGTAGAACAGAAATTACTATTATGTGGTATAGTAGCTAATAGAATTATTTTAACAGTTTTAATTGATGTCCTTGTCTTTTAACTCTTTTGTTACCATATTTCTGATGAAAAACACTGTCAAGAATTTTGGGATTTAGTAATATAACTTTCTCATTAATTATGTAAAGAGTTAAGGAAGCAGCCATATTGGGTTATTAACCATTATCATGTTTTGTTCTCTTATTAAATACAAACAATAATCTGTTATCATAGATGTAGTCCAATATGATGTTGCAACCTCATACAACATCCTTTGGGTATTTCAATGATAGGGGGCCCCAGTCCTATCATTAGATGCCCTTAGTCCTATCAATTCCTGCAGATACTACTTCAATTTTAAATAAATAGAATGATTTGAAGCAAAGAATTAATATCCTCAGTAATTTTCTTAAAATGCTAAAAATGGCCTGCAGTACTTAGTAACTACTGTTGACTTGCTCGAAAAAATTAATCTTATATTTAAAATCAGCATCCAAAAATCAGCCCAAAACCACCTTCACCCTTTCTTAAAAGCAAAATTATTGCAATGCAAAATAATGAGAAGATATTGCAAACCAATATAGTATTTATAAAACTGATATATTATTAATAAAAGAAACTTCCTAAATTGAAGTAGAAATTTTAATCTTTTTGTAATGAACTTCATTTGCCTTTTTCCTAATTAAAAAATATAATTTTGAAATGTTTGATTTGATGAAGATTGATATGGGAGAAGGGTTGGATATAATGCTTCTCTGGATTGTAGACCCTTAAGTGTGGCTAATAGAAACACTGTAATATGATGACTGTGGCCTGATGGTATTCATCACCCTTGTTTTGTTGGGAGGTTTTTGAAGGACATGTGTGACTTTTACTTTCTCTTGTGTAGTGTGGGTCTGGTGAATGGGATTGAGTGTAAGTATATGGATTGGATTTGCTTTAATTTGTGTTAAGCACTGGATTGTATATAAGACACTGAAGTGATAAATATATTCATTAGGTCACACTGAAGAGAGTCTGCATTGAAGAAATGTATTTATGCATTTCTTCAATGCAGACTCTCTTCAGTGTGACCTAATGTACTCCAACCTTCTTCCATAGTTCACTTGCCAAAAGGTTTTACACCAAGTTGATAGAAAATGAGATCCAAAATCTCTTTTATACTTTTTATTTTAATTTGAATGAGTTTCAGGATTAACGGCAATCTCTTAACAAATCTGCTTAAATAGAATAGATTTAGTCTTAAGGCTTCAAAGATTAGAATAATTTATATGTTATCATGGGATCTATTTAGTTTTGGAATGTAAAAGATAGAAAAAGGAACCAAGTCAACTCAGGTTTATGAAAAGTACTTCCTTTTGTGCAAAGATAAATCTTATTCATACAAAATAATGGCACAGATATTACATTTATGTATGAATATATAACATTAAATTTGAAATGTTCATGTTTAAATAGTTTTCTAGTTTCCTCTAAAAAAGCTATTCTATTGATTTCTGATTAATCCAATCAAACTAGTAGTAAGCTCAATAGGCAGCTTTAAGAATACCAAATAGGAATGGACATGAGATATTATTTGATTAAACATCATGGTTAATATGAAGAAGAGAAAAGAGATTAAAATGTAGTCTGTCACTGTCTTAGATTTTCCTCTAGAAATAAATGAAAATGACAGCAGTTAATCTGCTGCTATTGTTTACCAGTTTAGCTGCTACTTGCAACTAAAATCTCGATACTCAACAAATCCATTTTGACAACTTTTACTTCTTGTTGATAAATATAACACATTGTTCACAACCTGGCTGATTCAATGATAAATTCCTTTCCTTGGCAATTAAATATTTTCTCTTGCTAATATATGCAAGCAAAAATCTGTTTATATGGAGACATTTTTCTTCTATGTCACTCTATCATATTAATATATTGTTATATAATAATTCTATAATACTGTTACATTTTACCAAAAGAATCATAATATAATAAAGGGAGGGTGCGGGACTGTGTCCTGAATATATTTTTATCCCATTAGTAAAATAAGTTAGATTACTTTGAATAAATAATTGTTTCTATTTTAGGCACAAGGCCAGCAATTACCCAGTACATTACTGGTACTTTATTTTATCGACCCCGCAAGGATGAAAGGCTAAGTTAACCTCGGCCAGATTTGAACTCAGATTGTAAAGGGACGTAACTATGCTGGAAAGCATGTCCGACCCTCTACCGATACTGCCAATTCACATTACATAATTTGTGTACTAAATTTTATTCTTATATGTAATGATTACTTATTTCAAGATTTACTTCTTTTAAAATTTTCAAATGTCAATACTTCCAGTTATGATATAATGGACGCTATATCACATCGCTAATATAAATAATCATATATTTGCATACTTATATCATAATTGTTTCTACTTTTGGCACAAGGCCAGCAATTACCCAGTGTATTACTGGTACTTTATCGACCCCGTAAGGATGAAAGGCAAAGTTAACCTCAGCGGGATTTGAATATATCATAATGTTTATATTTCCGTCGCTAATTTTCTCCTTTTTCGTTTTCATTACATTTCACCATAATGTAGTTTATATATAATATATTTTTTAAATGTATCATGGATTACTTTACTTACAAAAGAGAGTGTAACAGTCTCTCATCAATTTCTGTGCATAATGTCAATTACAATTTTATTTCACGTATCATATCTACATCATTCAACATCTGCTTTTCTCTGCTTGCAAGTATATTTGCATGCATGTATATTTGCGTATAATATTAATATGCACTACACATGCTAGCACATAAACCACCCGAAGGGTGATTTTTCTGCTAACATTAATAACAGAAAATGAATTTCAACAATTCTTGTTCAGGTTTGCTAAAAATAATTAAAAAATTATCTTCTACTAATTACAATGCCAACAGATATTTCACTGGTAGTAAGAGTTTAATATCATCAAATAGTTTTAGGTCTTTTGGATAGCACTAAATATTCATAGCAAGAGAAACAAATATCAAGCAAATATTTAGTAAAATTTACTAATAAAAAAAAAGAATTTAAGAGCACATTTGCTTAAATGTCAAAAAGAATGAACAAAAGTATTGTAAAAGCAAAATAGATTAAAATTCAATATAGTAAGAGATGTGATTGTCTTTTGAAGTAAGGGAATAGAATTTGTAGAATAAATGAGTTCTTTGAATACCTGAATCAAAGTAGATTGGCGGGTGGGGTGAAATTAAGGAAACATTCTAATATTTTAGGAAATAAAAGGAAGAAAGTGTTAGTCATGAATGTTAGTTAACTTCATATTGACAATAGCAACTGGAATAATGACATCAGGAGAGTTATAAATTTGTAATAACATGTTAAATGGTACTCTCTTATTAATCCTTTAGCATTTAAACCAGTCATATCTGGCCAGAATTCTCTCACCTTTTTCTGTTCAAACTTGCCATAACTAACCACTCATACTGATGTTAATGTATTCTCAAAATAAATAATATCAAAATCTCATAGATTCGATATGTGAGGTAAAGCCTTCATTGTGAAAATATAATAGTAACTATAGAGTAATGTAAATATTATGTGAGGTAAAGCCTTCATTGTGAAAATATAATAGTAACTATAGAGTAATGTAAATGTTATGTGCTGTAAAGCCTTCATTGTGAAAAGACTATAGTAACTATAGAGTAATGTAAATGCTAAAGGGTTAAATAAATAAAGTGAAGTTCTGCAATCTATCTCATTAACATTCTCATAACAGTGCATATTTAACCCTTTAGCATTTAAACCAGCTATATCCAGCCAGAATTCTCTCAGGTCTTTCTGTTCAAACCGGCCATAACTGGCTACTCATACTTATATTAAGGTATTGTTCTCAAAATAAATAATATCAAAATCTCGTAGATTCAATGTAATTGTTTCTACTTTTGGCACAAGGCCAGCAATTATCCCAGTGCATTAATGGTACTTTATTTTATCAACCCCGTAAGGTTGAAAGGCAAAGTTAACCTCGGCGGGATTTGAACTCAGAATGGCAAGGGCCGCAACTCTATGAGTCAAATCATGGCATCCGACCCTCTACCGATACTGCCAAAATGTGAGACAATTATGAGTGATAACGTGTTTACTGAGAAAATATAAAGTAATATAAATGCTAAAGGGTTAAACCACCTCTGTTTCTATGATGCAAAACAACATATTTTAAAGAATTCTTATTTAAATTAATATCTTCTAACATAAGTTTACATAAGAACATTTTGTTATGTTACAAATACCATCTTAATGAAATTATTTTAAGCCAATATATTGCTCAACATTTCAGGAATATGATAGATTTAATGTTTACATTCACTGGCCAATAGACAAGGCTTCAAATGACAGCTAAGTGGTATGCCTCACCTTTTTATGATGGTAGCACAGCCGTCCAGCATGCAGCAGGTGTGAGCTTGAGTCCCACAGGCAATACTGTCCCACTTTTGTATAACAGTAGGACAGCTGTCCAGCTTACAGCAGGTGTGAGCTTGAGTCCCACTTTTTTATCTCTAGGGGGTTATAAACCCAACATAAAATATATGTATTTTTGGTATAGTATCTATTTTAAGCTAATATAAGTAACATATAAACTAACAGTCTATATTTTTTTTTTTTTTTTTACTAATCAAAATTACGTCACATTTTAGATAATTTAAAAAACGTTAAGTCCAACTGTATTTTTCTCCCACTCTTGTAACATCTTGTGTTGGGTTTTTTTTCTAATCATATACTTGGTTGTCATCGATCTGTCCAGCTCATTTAACCGCCTGTATATCAAAAGAATCCTGCATCTCCTATGCATTTTGTCTGATGAGAACATATTTTCGATTATGTTATACATAAGCCTTGCATCTTTGAAATACAGATGATGTAAATTAACTATCTTTTGTTTATTATTATTATAATACTCCGGATAGGTATATACCGTTGAGTGCTTGACATCTGTTATATAAAAGTCACCTGATTATAAATCAACTAACTTTTTTTCACTGAAATGGCCATGCTCAGTGTGTAAGAAGGGAGTAGATAGAAATTCCATTCACTATGGGTACATAAAAGATGTAGTGGGATCACAGGTAAGCTATCTAAGAATGTAGATTTTATATGTGGCTGATGCTCAGGTGAAATAAGTATAAGGGCCCACTGGATACTATCTCCTTCAACTGCCCAGATGGTTCTATAGAAATAGCAGACACCTTCTGTTACCTGGGTGACAAAATCAGCAGTGAAAGAAGGTGTTCTGAAAGTACAATATCCAGAGTTAGAACAGGATGGAAAAAGTTCAGAGAGCTAATACTGCTGTTGGCCACAGAGGGTTTTTCTCTAAAAATGAAAGACAGATTGTATGATGCTTGTATACGAACGGCAATATTACATGGTAGTGAGACCTGGGCATTGTGTGCAGAAGACTTGTATAGAGTAGAAAGAAATGAAGCTTGCATGCTCCAATGAATGTGTAATAGTAAGGTATGCAAACAGCAAAGCATAAACGAATTGAGAGAGAGACTAAGTATAAGAGGTATCAAATGTTGGATGATTGCATTGGTATGGACATATGATGTGCATATATACATATATATATATTTACATATATATATATCGAATGTAGAAAAGTAACACACGAGTTGATATATATATTAAAAAAATAGTAGAAAGGAAAAAGCTTCTTTCAGTAGAAAATGTTGAAGAGATTTTTTCAGTGAGATATCAAAACATTAATTTATTTACAATACCAGTTTCAGCATTAAATGCATTGTCAATTGCGGATATGCAGAATATTGTTAGGTTACAATAGTGAAGAAAATGAAAATAAGTTGATTCAGCTATACCATTATATACTCATCAAAGGTCAGCTAATGAAATAAAAGCAGCAGGAGGGGATGTTTACAACCACCTTCTCAAACACCCTTATCTTGCAACCTCATCATTTTCTGAGCGTATATATGTGTGTGTGTGTGTGTGTGTGTGTGTGTGTGTGTGTGTGTGTGTGCTTGAATTCCTCCAAATCTTCATCACCATCAACACTCATTAACACCATGTATGTATAAGTGTGTGTTGTGTATGTATAGATTTATATTTACTCATATACTCCATCTGGGAGGTAGTATTGCTATGAGAGCACATGCGCCATCGAAGACCAGCTGTTGAACGTAGTGCCAGTGACTTCCGTCATGCTTGATTGACCCCTGCCTGTCATAAAAGTCTCTATGACCTCTACTGCATTCTTCTTGACTGCCCATATATATATATTTACATGAACGTGTAAGTATGTGTAGGTATGTATTTGTGTGGGTATGTTTATTTGTTTTTATATATATATATCGGTTATTTACTTGTCCTGCATGGCGTATGTGCATCTGGTGAATTCTGAGCCCTTGATTGGGCAATCTCTATACTTGTTTTTGACTGTCTGGTTTGTCTACAGATCCTATGTGTGTTTTGTATGATAGCATTAGTCTGAGGATCAGGCAGATCTGGAATCTGGTTTGGAATATTAACCCAGATCATGAGCCAACTGTGAAACAATTGTAACCAGGACTGATCAATATATTCTTTATGTAACACCTCCCCTTTGTTCTTATTATATACACTCTGCTCTAGTATTTACTGAACCTTCTGCCCCTATATACATCTGTTGTTTTACCTGATTAGTTCTTTCATTGTTTTTGGTATTGTATGGTTGGGTTTTGCCTACCACAATTTTTAATTTGTCAAGCTTTTAAACATAATGTTATTACTTTAAGGACCTACCCTTATTGAGTGCTTTGCTACTCATTCCTTATTGTAGGTCGGCTTTGCTTGGCCACAACCAAAGCCTCGATTTTACTAAGCTTCCACTTGTACATACATTCATATATATATATATATATATGTGTAGGAGTCAATCGACTTTCGTCAAATCGGACCAAGGAAACAATGTTTCCATTGGTCTTTTCAATTGCTTATACTATCTGTCGGTTGCAACTCCAGGGAGAAAGAACAACGTGAAATAAAGTGTCCAACGTCAATATATATATATATATATAGGGCATCCAGCTGTAGAAATCAAGCCAGAATCGGTTCCCATCCCACTCTTGCAAACAGGGAAAAGCGGACGTAAAATGATGATGATGATGATATGCGGCAAAAAGCACCCAGCATACACTATAAATGTGTTTGCCGTTAGGGCATCCAGCCGTAGAAAACCAGCCAGAAACAGTCCTACAGTCACCTGACTACCATTCAACCAACTGTACCAATCTGCTGCCTTATGAGGATATCAATAGTAAATCTGATATTGAACCTAACTAAATCCACTGATATGTTGCAGTAATGATAAAATACAGGGTTTGACCATCTATTAGTTATGATACTGCAGATAATGTAAAAATGATCAGTAAACAGATCTGGTTTACATTCATTGAGTTTAAATTAGTGAAATCCATCAATATTTGTGTATACTAATCAGTAACACAAACTTTCTCATTTTATATATTACTACCAAAATTGAAAAGTCATGAAGTCATCTATATAGCTGTGTCATATCAAGTCAATGAGAACCAGTTTCAACTGGAATTCCAATTATACACTACATATTTGCAGAAAGGTTAATAGTTTGTCATTAAACATTAAAATAGAAGTTGAAGTAGAGCCAGTTTGTTTTAATTGATGGTTTTCGTTGGTTTCTAAGATCGATTAAGACTCATGAGAAACGACTGGCATTTAACTTGCTTCCAATATATACATTAACCTTTTCATTACCATATCTTTAATGAAGAGCACTGCCTATGATTTTCAAATAATTTTGAAAATAATAAAAAATTTGGAGGGATATAATAACATAACTTTCTCGTTATTAAGTTGGTGTTTGGAGTATAACTTAACAAAGGTTCTTACATAAAATTATTATTGGTTCTCAGATAAATATAAACACTTAAAAAATAAAGTATTGAATCATAGAATCAGGAGCAGTTTCAAGTGGCATGATATCAAAAAGAGAGTGGTGATGATCAGGTGTATTGCTGACCTCCGATAACATTCAAATCAGACTCACAGAGTACGGCTTATCTAAGTCATTGCACTAACACAACTGCATCTCAAAGAGTCATCCATATGGCTGGCAATGTTTGCATCCAATAGTTTTAACTCATTTTATTTTTACTTACATCTCTTTTCTTGTAGAATATTTGTTAATTAGTCATGTACATAAAACTTTCTGTTCAAATGTTCTCCAAATAGGATATATCTCTCTATCTATATATGTATGGATGGACCCATAACTTCAAGTGGTAACATGTGGAGAGGACATTTCAGTGATACACAGCATTTTAAACCCAATGGAATCCACCATGACTGAACATGGCTTATTTCTTCCAAAGAAGGAGAGGAAGTGAGAGAAAAACAGATTTCTAAACAGTATTCTAAGAAAAAGAAAGATAATTTATACCACACAAACAAACAAGGCAAAAAAAGGAACAACAATAACAATAGAAACTGAGAATAAGACATAGCTAACACAATAGAAGGATATTGACAAGAGAAACAGTAATTCTGTAGCTAGTTGTGTAAATCAATTTGGTGTCCTGAAGTAAGAAAAAGTAATCACTTTGAAAAAGGGAGAAGACAAACAATGATAACCCTTTAATTACTATATTTCTCATGAAAGCTACTCTTTTACTGCTTTCACTAATTAGACTGAGGACATGTTTTTTGTTCTTTTAAAGTCTGGTACATATTTTATTAATCTCTATTTGTCAAACTGCTATATTACAGTATATAAACAAACATTAAACAAATAGATACAATATATATATACACACATCTCTCTGTATATATATACACACACAGACATATCTCTGTATCATCATCATCATCACCGTTTTACGTCCGTTCTTCCACGCTAGCATGGGTTAGACGGGTTGTCCTGTTGTGGGCAGTGTCTGGTCGGCTGACCATGCCTTGCTCATACAGGAACTGATTTTGGCTTGATTTCTACAGCTGGATGCCCTTCCTAACACCAACCTCATTTACAGTGAGTGCTGGGTGCTTTTTCCGTGGCGCCTACACGTCCACTTTACTGTGTGAGCTGGGTGCTTTTTTGCCGTGGCACCTCCACGTCCACTTTACAGTGGGAGGGTGTGGGGGCATATTGTCTATATGCTTCAGCTTGTACCCATGGGAGGTCGGGTACTCTGTATTACTGCGTGACGCCAGAGGTCACGGTCGTGTCATAGGTCACGGTCTGTATATATATATACATACATACATACAGTAGATATTCAGTTCAATTGAAGCACTCAACATCATGTTACTTCTTCAAAATAAGGATAATGGAGTATAATAATCAAGAGACCCTGATCATCATTGAAATATGCATCACACCTTTATTAATAAAGGACTCTTTAACATCTACAACTTCGCATTTTCCTCATTCTTATATCAGCATCATCTCAGTTTAATGTCCATTTTTCCACGTTGGCATGGGTTTACAGTGTGTACTGGGTACTTTTTGTCCTGACACCTACACAACCACTTTACAGTGTGTACTGGGTACTTTTTGTCTTGACACCTACACAACCACTTTACAGTGTGTACTGGGTACTTTTTGTCTTGACACCTACACAACCACTTTACAGTGTGTACTGGGTACTTTTTGTCATAACACCTACACAACCACTTTACAGTGTGGGATGGAGAATTTTGCCGTGACACCTACATGACCACTTTACAATGTGAGCTGAGGACTGTTTGTCATGACACCTATACAACCACTTTACAGTGTGGGCTGGGTACTTTTTACCGTGACACCTACACAACCACTTTACAGTGTGGGCTGGGTACTTTTTACCGTGACACCTACACAACCACTTTACAGTGTGGACTGGACAATTTTACACAGTTATATTAGGTTGACACTTGGAGGAAGTGGAGGAGATTTCAATGTTTCAGACAGAAGTCTTTCTTCAGGAAAGTTCAAATAAGGAGAGAAGAGATACACGTATGAGTAGTGTGAGAAGGTTAGGAAAGAATGTTAAAGCTGGAGGGTATGGGGGTGGTATAGGGGTGGTTGTGTGTGTTGAAGAAGAAATTAGATGTGCATGGCTTCAGTCTATGTGTGTTTATGTGACCAAATGAGTGTCCCAGAGTCTTATAAAGTGAAGTGTGTACACTAATATGTGTGTGTGTGTGTACAAGTGAGTTCCGTGGTTTCTATGTATGGGAGTGTGTGTGTGTATTATCATGAGTGTATTGAATGTGTGTGTATGTGGGTGTGCATAAGTGATTTTTTATGTGTGTACGTATGTGTCTATATGTCTATGTTAGTAGCTGTGTATGTGATGTTGCTATTGTTTTTACGGATGTGAGTGTGTAATTTAGTGTGTGTTTCCACATGTGTGTCAGAAGACTGTGTGTATGTTTGTATCCACATGAGAGGTGTGGTTGTGTTTAGTCAGTAGTGGGAATATATTATGTATATGTGTGTGTATGTTTATGTATGGGTATGTCTGTGTGTGTAGGAGTAAACAGGTAAAATCCAGGAGAGAGCAGTAGTTGAGTATGGGAACGGGGAAGCCAAGGAAGGTTTAGTGAGGCCGGTGGGGAGGGAGTGCACTCAGAACGGAAGTGAGTTAACTGTGGGGAGCAAGGTCTGTCTGTATGGTGGCCAGGAGCAAAGGATGAAGGAATCTTTTTGACAAGTTCCTTCAGAGACATAAAAAGGCGAGTTTCTCGTCTTCATTGGAATTCATCGTCGGGGCATACACCTGACAGTGGTAAGGTAGCGGTTATACATCAGAAGAATTCTTATTGACATGAGATGATTACTGACACCACTTGGAAACTGGTCAAGTGTCGACACCAGGTGTAACCACTGGACATCTCAGCGGTATGACCTTCTTCGAGTAGCCTTGTTTCAGATAAGGCAACAATGTCCATATTGTATCGTCCCAGCTCTTTGGCAAAAAGCCCCCATTGCCATTAATTCGTACATTATTATGGTTCATAATTGAATATTTTTTGCCTTTTTTGGCTACGGCCAGCCGGTGCAACAAATTATTTGTTCAAATCGATCAGGCGATGCCTGTGCTTGAAACATTTTTAAGTGAAGAAAAGCCTTGCATAGAACTAATCCCACTCTCTGAGCATGGAGAGCATGGATCGAAAAGAAGGACTGGTCAACATCATCTGGTGCCCTCAACACCGCAGGTGTTTATTCAAAGTTTCCCTCTCCTAGAGAAGTGTTGTGACAATAGCTAAGGGGCATCTCACTCCCAGTGGGATATCTGCCTGCCTGGGCGCCAACCCAGCTATTTCCTGTCTCTGCACACACACACCACACATATATATGTATATATACATGCATATATATATATATACATGCATATATATATATATATATATACATGCATATATATATATATATATATATACATGCATATATATATATATATATATACATGCATATATATATATATATATATACATGCATATATATATATATATATATATATACATGCATATATATATATATATATATATATACATGCATATATATATATATATATATACATGCATATATATATATATATATATACATGCATATATATATATATATATATATATACATGCATATATATATATATATATATATATATACATGCATATATATATATATATATATACATGCATATATATATATATATATATATACATGCATATATATATACATATATATATACATGCATATATATATACATATATATATACATGCATATATATATACATATATATATACATGCATATATATATACATATATATATACATGCATATATATATACATATATACATATATATATACATGCATATATATATACATATATACATGCATATATATATATATATATATATATATACATGCATATATATATATATATATATATATATATACATGCATATATATATATATATATATATATATACATGCATATATATATATATATATATATATATACATGCATATATATATATATATATATATACATGCATATATATATATATATATATATATACATGCATATATATATATATATACATGCATATATATATATACATGCATATATATATATATATATATGATGGGCTTCTGCACAATTCCTGTCTACTAAATTTCCCTCACACTGCCAAGATCTTGAAGTCATTTTGAAAATAATCAAGAATTTGGAGCAATTTAGTAATATAACTAATATTAGTTGGTGTTTGGAACATAACTTAAAGGGTCTTACATAAAATTATGATAAATATCAAGACTTTAAAACAAACATATTTGTATGATAGAACCAAAGGTAGTTTCAGGTGGTTTGGGTATGAAAGAGGGTGAATTAGGCATGTACATAAAACCTTCTCTTCAAATAGTTTCCAAACAGAGAGAATATACTCCACACAAACAAACATAGCTGATAAAAACAAATAACAGCCTCAATAAAGATTGAGAACAATATTTAGCTAATACAATACTTAATGGAAGCCCTTTGTAGGATATTGGCAATAGAGTAACTGTATGGTCTGGTTGTGTAAATCAATGTGTTACTCTGCAGGAAGGAAAAGCAATCATTTTGAGTAAAAAAAAAAAAAGGGGGGGGGGGGGGCTGGTGCTTCCCCTTATTGTGAAGTTTCTCTTAATCTATATTCCAGGTGTCAACAAGCACATCCACACACACGCCCACTTACAGGCACACACACAACAAACATACTTATAAAAACATACGCACATATATATATATATTTAAAAGTTAAACAAGGTTCAATGAATACATCAAAGAATGAGTTTTACAATAGATTGGAAGCACTCAACATATATGGTTTTCCAGAGTTATTAATATTAATTCAAAATATTAACAAAATAGATATTCTTGTGATCAAGTATATTTTATTATACATATTTCAGAGGTACTGAGTTAAGTTCAACAGTACGTCCTCATCAGATAAAATAAGATGATGCACGACATACCCTGACATAGTAGATGGTTAAGATTCAGTCATGGCAGTGAGTTATATATGACAAAACTCAATATTTATACCTTAATATTGAGAACATGAGAAAAATATATAATACATACAATAGAGAGGGTGCGTGTAATACAGCTTAAAAAATACATGGCATCAATATAACACTTAAAAAATTTAAACTACTGAAGAAAGAGGAAAGAAAGGAAAGCATAGAGGAAGAAACAGCTGATGGGATAATATAGTTAGTAGGTGCCTCGAAAGACAAATGAGAGATGATTAAAGAGAGATAGAGACAAAGGGGAATAATTTATGTTCAAGTTTATAGACAATTATCCATATATGCAATATATATCTAAACTTATTTGGTTGACCGTTAATATTCAAAATATTTAATTTAAGTTAGTTCAGAGTAATGAGTAATATTTTAGGTTTTAAAAGTTAAAAGGTATCTGTATTAATATTATATTATAAAGTTTAATTTCTAAAATTCAAATTTTATGAAATCAAATTTAAAGGATTTACGAAACACGAGAAAGAAATATATAATGCTTTTATAACCTCACGAAGGTAATCTTTACCAAAATTATTTATAATATTGACAACAGTTTATATAATATAATTTATAAAATAATTATAGTTATAATTATTAAAGAATTTATGATTAACAGGCCTTATAATTAAACTTAAAGAAGTCTGAATTTTAAATTATATATATGTGTTAATCAAAAAATACACAAGGATTATAATGTCTAAAGACTTAAGGTGATACCTTTCAAATATATATAACATAATACAATAATACAATATAGTAAATAAGTTACTGAAAATATTGTTAAAAAAATATTGTTAAAAATTAATGTTTTATATCAATTATTGTAAAATGTTCATTTAGTTGATATATACTATAAATATATAAGTCAAAACTACATGAGTCCTAAGGATAAGGGCTAGATACAAAATAAATATAAAAATAAAAAATAAAAAGTGAAAAATAATGAATTGTTTGCGAAACTTAAAAATGCCCAATATTAAAAATATATTATAAAATGTAATACGGTTTTAATATATAGTAGACAAAAGATACTTCTAAAATATCCAGCGAATCTGATAGAAAGAGGCGCTAAATACTTTAAAAAACCGAAGGTAATCTAAATTTAATTAAAATAAATTAAATTAAATTATATTAAATTAAGTAATAATCATTATATAATTTCGAACATCCAGGGAATATCTAACACTTATAACAATAGAGAGTCATTTGAGTATCTAAATTATTTATAAATGCAACTATGAGTATGTTATTACACTAGATAAACATATTTGTACAACTATATAGAGAGAGTATTATAGGTATTAATGAAACGATATACATATAATAAATAAATAATTATAATCATTATTAGTAATGCTATAATTGTAGTTTTACCTCCAGTTCAGTGGAGAGAGAGACCAATATTTGTCGACTAGTATGGTTTGTTATATTTATACCTAGATATATATAAAAATATATAAGTGCAAATCTAACTTTCTGAGTCCCCAAAACATACCCAAAATGAGTAAAATATGTAAATGCATGAATGATCTACAGTTCAATTATAACCGGTAAATTTACAAGTTAAATATCCAAATTATATATTTAAAACAGAGACAGATAAATAAAGATCTAAATTATAAATATCTAAAATAATCCTAAGGTGTGCATATTTATCAAGTAAACAAGTTACCAAATAATATGTTTATATACCTAAAGAGGATCCTTCATTCTAACATTAATTCTGTCATAAATGATTAGAAAATAAAGCATTATTAAAGTTTTATAAACTGTTATGACTTTTTAGGTCCAATAGTTGATAAGAGACGTCAAAAATTAAAGCCTGTTTGTTTAGTGTTTTTTCCTGACTTTTTGTGAGGCTTGGAATGTAGACAACGCTTTATGAAGGCAGTTTGAGAATAATTCACTTTTTTTGTTAATTAAGTTTTCATAATTAGTAATTATTAATAGGGTCTCCTTTGTGCAGAGGTTGCAGTTAGTTGATATAGACGAGTTTGAGTATATTTTACTATTACAAAGCTTCGTCCAAAAAAATCGAGTATTTTAAATTTTTGTCTTTTAATGACCATATAAGTTGTGATAAAGAAGTCGAAGACTTCCTATTAAAATTCAAAAATGAGCATTTGTGATTCGCAAATCTCGATTTAAATGTCGAAGAAGTTGCCCCCTATGTGGTTGTATGTGTTGTTATTTGTTTTTACGATGCATTTGTACACCAGATTTCTATCCAGACAATTATTTTGCAGAGGGCAATCTGGTTTATTTCTACAATTACATTTCGATTTATTATTATTTATATTAACACTATTATAACAGCATTATGCTGATTTTGGTTTAGAATTTTACTATTTAGTTTAGCGATGTTTGGACCATATTCATAGTTGTAGAATAAGAAAGCTTAAAGTGTGTACTATTAAATATGGAACGGTATTTATGTTGACTAGGGAAAGAATTATCTAAAGCCTTAAAGAATAGATTAGCTAGTGGTGTTCTTACTGCTACAGAAGCAGGGCGGGGGCAAAGCATATAACTGATTTAGTTCTGGTTCTTTTCCCCGATTTACTCACAGTACAGGTATTTGAATTATAATTATTAGAATTTTTAGAATTTCGTTTATATATGCCATTATTTTTATCAGGATTAAGACTTGGATTATTATTGTCTATATATTCTATATTATTTTTATAACCTGCCTTTCTTAGCACATCATTGTAATATCCTGCTTTTTCATCAAATATTGATTTATTTGCAGATATTCTAGTTATGCGTTTCTGTACACTATTTACAATTGCATTTTTCACAGATTTAGGGTGATTAGAGTAATAACTAACATAATTTAAGTTTTCATTGGGCTTATGGAAAGTGTAATAAAAACCAGAGTTTAAGTTCAGGGGAACATCAAGGAAATTAACTATTTTGGTACCACTAATTTGGTACCACCTCTAATTTAAGGTCGTAATTTTTAAAGAATTTAATTATATTTTTCTTTACCCTATTTAGTTCTGTATTGTTGTGTTTAACAACCGTAAATAAAATATCGTCCCTATATAAACCACCGGTAATCACCGGCAGTTTTCTATTTATCATATTTAAGATGAAAATCCCCAGAAGATCCATGACGTGCGCTGAGTCCGATGATCCCATGGTAATGTCGAAGTTTCTATTTCTATCTGAGCGGCTCCAATACTCATTGTTGAAATTAATTAGAGTTCTTCTAGCAGTTAATATGATATCGATTTCATCCGTAGTTAGATCTGTATGTTTGTAAGCGTAGGATAAAGCCTTATTTAGTAGGTTAGGCATAATGGAAGAGTAATAGCTTGTTATGTCCATCTGGATGAATTTATAGTTTTTCTTAACACCAACCTCATTTACAGTGAGTGCTGGGTGCTTTTTTGCCGTGGCACCTCCACGACCACTTTGCAGTGGAATGATATGGACCCCAGTCCCTATCATCTCATTTCTACAGCTGAGTAAACCGGAGCAATGTGAAATAAAGTAATGACCCAGAAACATGTTGATTATTCCTCAAAGCCAGTGTTGAACAAACAGGTGACGATCCGTCACCGGCATGGCACAGCTTCAAATCGGGCCGTTTGTTTACAAGCGAATCGAACATTATTATTAATGTTCGATATAACCAGATACATACAGATGTATATTTGTGGTATATATATATATATATATATATGTGTGTGTGTGTATATATATATATATATAAATTAAAGGATTACAAAAGAGAATATATACTGTCTTCTCTCTCACGATACATACATATATATAATATTTAAGTATGTGTGTGTGTGTGTGTGTGTGTGTGTGTGTGTTTACTTCAAGAAATCCATTAGAAAAAGTGCCACAAATCTATAGCACTCTTACAAATGTTTAGAATGTCAGTGACCAATATATCAGTTTTCATTAGAAAATAAATGTAACAGAGAGGACAGAGGCTTTACAAGTCAATGTTATCATTTCTAAATACATCTTTATGGGTATCATTTTAACATGATAATCTCCTTCTGTTCAGTAATTGTAATGGATCAATGAAATAGAGACACAGAGAGCAGTTAATCTCAGTTATTGAAGTAAGCGAAAGTGAGTTATCATTTTTATGTCCATACTTCCATGCTTGGATAAAGACTGGAGCTTATCCTAGTTCAAATGACTTAACTCTTAACATCCTCTAATGATTTAGCAGAAAGTATCTAAAAATGGGTTTCTTAATTCAAATGTTTATAGTATCTTTATTTGTGGACAGATCAACAACATTGTCACATTTTACGTCCATTTTTCCACGCTATAAATGCAATTACTAACAGTTATTCAAATAAAATGTCTTTATATCTGGTTTTCTATAGGTTTAACTCTTAATATCCTGTAATGATGTTTTAGATATTTTCTATCTAAAAACAGGTTTGTTAATTCAAATGTTTAGAGTATCTTTACTTGTGGACAAGTTGTTGTGAAATTTTGCAGTAAACTAAAGTAAAGGCTTTAATATCTAATGTAATGTAGTCATAGTGCTGTTTGGTATATTTTAAATTCAGGTTTTTTAGGTCCAATAGATAAGTCCCACCACTAGTTTCCATATAACATTCACAATGTACCATATATTTTGAATCAAGGTTTTCTAGGTCCAGTAGATGTTGGTTCTTTCGCTCCATATTTATGTTTAATGTACATTGGACTTATAGACAAGTATATACATTATACAATGTTGTCTACATACTTGTGTACAAGACCCACTTCTGTTTTATATATAACAATCATGATGTACTTTATATATGTAAAATACACAAGTATATACATTACACACATCTTTATACTCATGTACAAGTCACACATCCATTTTATATACAACATTTACCATGCACCTTATATTTTAAATTGAGGTTTTGTAGGTTCAGGAGATAATTAGCATGCTAGGTTTTTTCACTCCATTTTTATGATATTTATATATATAAGATATATATGATTTATACATGAGTATATCATCATCATCATCATCATCATATTTATCAAAGTATCTATAATGATAGTAGTAGGAGCTAATATCGAAATTAGACCACTGAGATGTGGTAAATAACTATTTCAAACATAAAGAAAAGAACGTATTTACATATTGTCATATATCATAACCAGAAATAAACCATATAAATTCAATAATAGATTGTTTCCTTTATAATTATAAAGATGGAACATATAACAGGTAATTGAGAAAACAAGTTTGCCAAGAAAATATATATAAAATACAAACATGAGAATTGTAATAAAATTTGCAATTAGCCAGTGGAATGAAGGCAATGAATGATAAATGAGTTGATTTACATTATTGTTGGTTTTCATCCTTTTGATACGAAAATGTCTGAAAATGGACCCTCTCCCAGTTCTACAATACAAAACTGTCTGAAAATGGCCCCTCTCCCAGTTCTACAATACAAAACTGTCTGAAAATGGCCCCTCTCCCAGTTCTACAGTACAAAGCTGTCTGAAAATGGCCCCTCTCCCAGTTCTACAATACAAAACTGTCTGAAAATGGCCCTTCTCCCAGTTCTACAATACAAAACTGTCTGAAAATGGCCCCTCTCCCAGTTCTACAATACAAAACTATCTGAAAATGGCCCCTCTCCCAGTTCTACAATACAAAACTGACTGAAAATGGCCCCTCTCCCAGTTCTACAGTACAAAACTGTCTGAAAATGGCCCCTCTCCCAGTTCTACAATACAAAACTGTCTGAAAATGGCCCCTCTCCCAGTTCTACAATACAAAACTGTCTGAAAATGGCCCCTCTCCCAGTTCTACAATACAAAACTGCCTGAAAATGGCCCTTCTCCCAGTTCTACAATACAAAACTGTCTGAAAATGGCCCCTCTCCCAGTTCTACAATACAAAACTGTCTGAAAATGGCCCCTCTCCCAGTTCTACAATACAAAACTGTCTGAAAATGGCCCCTCTCCCAGTTCTACAATACAAAACTGTCTGAAAATGGCCCCTCTCCCAGTTCTACAATACAAAACTGTCTGAAAATGGCCCCTCTCCCAGTTCTACAATACAAAACTGGTGATTTTAAAATATTTATATTTATTTAAAAAGCTTCCATCAAAATTTTGTTAAGTTCCAAACACCAGCCTGATAATGAGAAAGTTTGGTGATCTACATGATAAATGCACCCAGTACACTCTGTAAAGTGATTGGTGATATGAGAAAAGCCAGCCATAGAAAACCTACAAAATAGAGCTAAAGAATCCAACCCCATGTTTGATATGGTTTCTACAGTAGGGTGCCCTTCTTATTGACAACCACATTACAGGGTGTACTGGGGACAGTTTTCATGGCACCAACACTCATCTGAAGCAGCCTCTCTACCCTATAGACATAGGTGGGGTGTTGCCATGTGTCAGTGGGGGTGATTTGGCAGGGTAAAAGGGGTGAATGGGATGGTGAATGAACATCTGACTATGTGAGAGGTACTGTGGTGTTAACAGATAGTGAAAAGGGGTGGGCTATGATTGGTGTATCAGGATTTAATGGGAGGGATATCTAGAATTGAGTCAGAGGATGGATGAGGGGTGATCGTGGGTAGGGTAAGGGTGTTAGGATTTAGGAGATGTGGAAGTAACCCTGGATAGAATAAGGGTGGAAGTTTACAGTGATGCTGAGAATAACTACTACAAAGACAGGGGTGGGGGTTGTGAAGTGTGCAGCTACACTGAGGATAGCTGGTAATGGGTGAGAGCAGGGGAAGGATGATATTTGGATGGGTTAGGTCAGGTATTAGGTTGATAGATGGGTTTTCACCAGCATAGCATATCACCAGTTCTCACAATCCTTTGTCATCTGTTGTGAAGTTCAGCTTCTTAAGGTTACATACGTACATATATACATACATATGTACGTACATACATACATGGTGGCTGCCAACTCGTTTTCGAGTACGGCCGCTACTTTATATCCATGTAGGAGAACCCCTACCGATGCGCTGAACGAGTGTGACTTTTTAGTCCAGCCAGCGACTTGAAAACTCAGGTTTTGTTTTTAGTCCTGCAGGATGTCCAAAGTCACCCTCCTCACCAAGAAACCTTGGTGGGGTTGCCAGTTTAGTCGCCAACGACCCGACCATGTGACAGGTTGTACTGGGATACTGTTACCAGTAGCACCAACTATATACATACATATGTACATATGTACATGTAGAAACAGTTGACAGCTTCTGCTACATAGGTGACCGAATTAGCAGCGGAGGTGGGTGTTCAGAAAGTACAATAACTAGGGTAAGAACAGGATGGAAGAAGTTCAGGGAACTACTGCCACTGCTAGCTGCAAAAGGCTTCTCCCTCAAAATGAAAGGCAGACTGTATGATGTGTGTATCCGAACAACAATGTTACATGGTAGTAAGACCTGGGCCTGAAGGTGGAAGACTTACATAGATTAGAAAGAAACGAAGCCTGCATGCTCAGATGGATGTGTAATAGTAATATACGTGAACGACAAAGCATAAATGAATTGAGAGAGAGACTGAGTGTAAGAGGAATCAAATGCTGTGTGCAGGAGAGGCGGTTGCGTTGGTATGGACATGTGATGCGTATGAAGGATGACAGCTGCATAAAAAGGTGCAGAGCACTAGAAGTTAATGGAAACCGTGGAGTGGGGAGACCCAAGAAGACCTGGGATGAGGTGATAAAAGCCGACCTTACCCAATTACACCTCTCAAAGGCGATGACACACGACCGTGACCTCTGGCGTCACGCAGTAATACAGAGTACTCGACCCATGGGTACAAGCTGAAGCATATAGACAATGTGCCCCCCCCCCCCCACTGCAAGGTGGTCCTGGAGGTGCCACGGCAAAAAAGCACCCAACTCACACTGTAAAGTGGACGTGTAGGCGCCACGGAAAAAGCACCCAACACTCACTGTAAATGAGGTTGGTGTTAGGAAGGGCATCCAGCTGTAGAAATCAAGCCAAAATCAGTTCCTGTATGAGCAAGGCATGGTCAGCCGACCAGACACTGCCCACAACAGGACAACCCATCTAACCCATGCTAGCGTGGAAGAACGGACGTAAAACGGTGATGATGATGATACATACATACATACATATTTTTTATAATATAATATATCGTATTTCTAAAATTTAAGATAATTCAAATGCAATGAAAAAATATTATATCCCCACTCCACCATTCTTTGTGGAAACAAGAAAACATATTTTCCTCTAGGAAAGAAATTACGAAGCCAACCCTTGAAAACTGTCTTTTGTGACAAGAGCTATGAACATATTGGATCATTTTTCTTGCGAGATAATGAAATTACTAGAAATTTCAATAAGATGGAGCTTATATCTTTGCTGCCATATTGTCGCCTCGAAATGTGTGTTCCCTTTAAAATAACACTACGAATGACAGCATATTATATTTCTCTTAGAAATGATGAAGTTCATTTTCTTAATTCTTTAGCAATACAATCACTTCAGATATTACCTCTAAGTAAGTGATAATTTCATTTTCTAGAATAAAATATTCACAAGCTGTATATAAGAGACAACATTGAAGTTGTTCACAAGACAGATAGGTAGACAGACAGACAGATAGATATACAACTAGACAGACATACAAGAAGGTAGGTAGATATATAGATAGATATATTTCTTTATTAGTCACAAGGGCGCACAAGAAAAGGGGACAATACAAAGACATGCCGGGAATTTTACATAGTCGTGTAAAAAATATAAAAACAAACAATTACAACAATCGAAATCCCCAATAGGGGGGAGGCGCCACAAATGGATTGTTTAATACCCCGTCAACTCCAGGAGCGTGTTGTGCAAGTCCTGCTTTCTTCCTTTTGCTCTCTTCCTCAACCTACAGGCTTATAAACAGAGAAGGCCCAATCACTCGGGCCATTTTCACTTCATTCACCCACCTTTCAGTAAATTTACTGGGGTGCAGTGCCTCTCTCTCCACCCTGATTCTCCTTCTAAAGTGATACTTAAAGAAAGGAATCAATTGTTGTCCAGAGAGAAAGGCATCTGTCCTCAGTCTTCTCAACCTCATTCACCATAGCCACTGTACAGAGGAAAACCGCCTCTCTTTCGTTTTTGAAAGAGGCTGGCGGTTTGATCCTTACTATGGACTCGGCAGTCAACTGGATTTGTCCCATACGCGACAGCAGTTGTTCTGCATAGTTCCACAGGTCGGTTACATATTTATATAATAGATAGGCAGATAGACAGGTAGAGATAGATAGATACATACATACATACACACACAACTAGTTAGGAAATTACAAGTACAATCCATTAATGGAACAGTAAAAATATGTAAAACATTCCAAAAATTCGGCATCTAATAACTGCATATACACTTGTACAGATACAAAGCATATACACATGCACACATACAACTCAAAACATACACATCCACACATACAATAACATCCATACCTGCACACACATGCATGCAGAAATGCATACATATCTACCTAGTTGATGTTGTGTAAATTCTAATGAGAGAGTCTTGTATCTATGTTAGAAACTGACTCTATTGGTGAAAATTTGTGAAATTATAAAACCAGAAGAACATAATACATACATAGACAGATAGAAATGTAGACAGGTAGATAGATAAATAAGTAAAGAGAGAGAGAGAGAGCCAAATAGATCGAGTTATCCAGCACAGAAAGTGTGGCATCACTGTAGTGGGTAAGAATGAGAACAAGAGTTGAATAACACTGTGTAACACAATGTTTGTCCTTGGGTAGCAACTATTATTTTCTATTTGCTTATACCTAGAAATTATGAAAAATGGCTAATATTTCCTTAAAACTTTGCTTTTTTGGTCATGATAATAGTATTCCTAGATTTATCTAATCCCACTGGGAAAAATGCCAAATGTGAACAATTGTCATTCAAACAAAGTTGGAATAAAATTACATATGATTCAAAAAGTAGCATTTATTTATTCTAGGATTATACAAAATACTTAGAAGTGATTGGGTTTGGAGGATTTACACTTAAGCTGCAAATTGCTTTCATGACTCAGGCCCTATATGAAGCCCCTCGTCATGTTTTCATTATATGATCCTTGGTAGTGTTTCCCAGTGGTTCACACACTTCTCCCTGTGGTTCACACACTTCTCCCAGTGGTTCACACTCTTCTCCCAGTGTTTCACACACTTCTCCCAGTGCTTCACACACTTCTCCCAGTGGTTCACACACTTCTCCCAGTGCTTCACACACTTCTCCCAGTGGTTCACACACTTCTCCCTGTGGTTCACACACTTCTCCCAGTGTTTCACACACTTCTCCCAGTGCTTCACACACTTCTCCCAGTGCTTCACACACTTCTCCCAGTGGTTCACACACTTCTCCCAGTGGTTCACACACTTCTCCCTGTGGTTCACACACTTCTCCCTGTGGTTCACACACTTCTCAAAGTGGTTCACACTCTTCTCCCAGTGGTTCACACACTTCTCCCTGTGGTTCACACACTTCTCAAAGTGGTTCACACTCTTCTACCAGTGGTTCACACACTTCTCCCAGTGCTTCACACACTTCTCCCTGTGGTTCACACACTTCTCCCAGTGGTTCACACACTTCTCCCCGTGGTTCACACACTTCTCCCAGTGCTTCACACACTTCTCCTAGTGCTTCACACACTTCTCCCTGTGCTTCACACACTTCTCCCAGTGCTTCACACACTTCTCCCAGTGGTTCACACACTTCTCAAAGTGGTTCACACTCTTCTCCCAGTGCTTCACACACTTCTCCCTGTGGTTCACACACTTCTCCCAGTGGTTCACACACTTCTCCCTGTGGTTCACACACTTCTCCCAGTGGTTCACACACTTCTCCCAGTGGTTCACACACTTCTCCCGGTGGTTCACACACTTCTCCCAGTGGTTCACACACTTCTCCCAGTGGTTCACACACTTCTCAAAGTGGTTCACACACTTCTCAAAGTGGTTCACACTCTTCTCAAAGTGGTTCACACTCTTCTACCAGTGCTTCACACACTTCTCCCTGTGGTTCACACACTTCTCAAAGTGGTTCACACACTTCTACCAGTGCTTCACACACTTCTCCCTGTGCTTCACACACTTCTCCCAGTGGTTCACACACTTCTCAAAGTGGTTCACACTCTTCTCCCAGTGCTTCACACACTTCTCCCTGTGGTTCACACACTTCTCCCAGTGGTTCACACACTTCTCCCAGTGGTTCACACACTTCTCCCAGTGGTTCACACACTTCTCCCAGTGGTTCACACACTTCTCCCAGTGGTTCACACACTTCTCCCTGTGGTTCACACACTTCTCAAAGTGCTTCACACACTTCTCCCAGTGCTTCACACACTTCTCCCTGTGGTTCACACACTTCTCCCAGTGGTTCACACACTTCTCCCTGTGGTTCACACACTTCTCAAAGTGGTTCACACTCTTCTACCAGTGCTTCACACACTTCTCCCAGTGCTTCACACACTTCTCCCAGTGCTTCACACACTTCTCCCTGTGGTTCACACACTTCTCCCTGTGGTTCACACACTTCTCCCAGTGCTTCACACACTTCTCCCAGTGGTCCACACACTTCTCCCAGTGGTTCACACACTTCTCCCAGTGCTTCACACACTTCTCCCTGTGGTCCACACTCTTCTCCCAGTGGTTCACACACTTCTCCCAGTGCTTCACACACTTCTCCCAGTGCTTCACACTCTTCTACCAGTGCTTCACACACTTCTCCCAGTGGTTCACACACTTCTCCCAGTGGTTCACACACTTCTCCCTGTGCTTCACACACTTCTCCCAGTGGTTCACACACTTCTCCCTGTGGTTCACACACTTCTCCCTGTGGTTCACACACTTCTCAAAGTGGTTCACACTCTTCTACCAGTGCTTCACACACTTCTCAAAGTGGTTCACACACTTCTCCCAGTGCTTCACACACTTCTCCTAGTGCTTCACACACTTCTCAAAGTGGTTCACACACTTCTCCCTGTGGTTCACACACTTCTCCCAGTGGTTCACACACTTCTCCCAGTGGTTCACACACTTCTCAAAGTGGTTCACACTCTTCTACCAGTGCTTCACACACTTCTCCCAGTGGTTCACACACTTCTCCCTGTGGTTCACACACTTCTCAAAGTGCTTCACACACTTCTCCCAGTGCTTCACACACTTCTCCCTGTGGTTCACACACTTCTCCCAGTGGTTCACACACTTCTCCCAGTGGTTCACACACTTCTCCCAGTGGTTCACACACTTCTCCCTGTGGTTCACACACTTCTCCCAGTGGTTCACACTCTTCTACCAGTGCTTCACACACTTCTCCCTGTGGTTCACACACTTCTCCCAGTGCTTCACACACTTCTCCCAGTGGTCCACACACTTCTCCCAGTGCTTCACACACTTCTCCCAGTGGTTCACACACTTCTCCCAGTGCTTCACACACTTCTCCCTGTGGTCCACACTCTTCTACCAGTGCTTCACACTCTTCTACCAGTGCTTCACACTCTTCTACCAGTGCTTCACACACTTCTCCCAGTGGTTCACACACTTCTCCCAGTGGTTCACACACTTCTCCCAGTGGTTCACACACTTCTCCCAGTGGTTCACACACTTCTCCCTGTGGTTCACACACTTCTCCCAGTGGTTCACACACTTCTCCCTGTGGTTCACACACTTCTCAAAGTGGTTCACACACTTCTCAAAGTGGTTCACACTCTTCTACCAGTGCTTCACACACTTCTCCCAGTGCTTCACACACTTCTCCCAGTGGTTCACACACTTCTCCCAGTGCTTCACACACTTCTCCCAGTGCTTCACACTCTTCTCCCAGTGGTTCACACTCTTCTACCAGTGCTTCACACACTTCTCCCAGTGGTTCACACACTTCTCCCAGTGGTTCACACACTTCTCCCAGTGGTTCACACACTTCTCAAAGTGGTTCACACACTTCTCAAAGTGGTTCACACACTTCTCCCAGTGGTTCACACACTTCTCCCTGTGGTTCACACACTTCTCCCTGTGGTTCACACACTTCTCCCAGTGGTTCACACACTTCTCCCAGTGGTTCACACACTTCTCCCTGTGGTTCACACACTTCTCCCAGTGGTTCACACACTTCTCCCAGTGGTTCACACACTTCTCCCAGTGGTTCACACACTTCTCCCAGTGGTTCACACACTTCTCCCAGTGGTTCACACACTTCTCCCTGTGGTTCACACACTTCTCAAAGTGGTTCACACACTTCTCAAAGTGGTTCACACACTTCTCCCAGTGGTTCACACACTTCTCCCTGTGGTTCACACACTTCTCCCAGTGGTTCACACACTTCTCAAAGTGGTTCACACACTTCTCAAAGTGGTTCACACTCTTCTACCAGTGCTTCACACACTTCTCCCAGTGCTTCACACACTTCTCCCAGTGGTCCACACACTTCTCCCTGTGGTTCACACACTTCTCCCTGTGGTTCACACACTTCTCCCTGTGGTTCACACTCTTCTCCCAGTGCTTCACACTCTTCTCCCTGTGGTTCACACTCTTCTCCCAGTGCTTCACACACTTCTCCCAGTGCTTCACACACTCCTCCCAGTGGTTCACACACTTCTCCCAGTGGTTCACACTCTTCTCCCAGTGGTTCACACTCTTCTCCCTGTGGTCCACACTCTTCTCCCAGTGGTTCACACTCTTCTCCCAGTGCTTCACACACTTCTCCCTGTGGTTCACACACTTCTCCCTGTGGTTCACACTCTTCTCCCTGTGGTCCACACTCTTCTCCCTGTGGTTCACACACTCCTCCCAGTGCTTCACACACTTCTCCCAGTGGTTCACACTCTTCTCCCAGTGGTTCACACTCTTCTCCCTGTGGTTCACACACTTCTCCCAGTGGTTCACACACTTCTCCCTGTGGTCCACACACTCCTCCCAGTGCTTCACACACTTCTCCCTGTGGTTCACACTCTTCTCCCTGTGGTTCACACACTTCTCCCAGTGGTTCACACACTTCTCCCTGTGGTCCACACACTCCTCCCAGTGGTTCACACACTTCTCCCAGTGGTTCACACTCTTCTCCCAGTGGTTCACACTCTTCTCCCTGTGGTCCACACTCTTCTCCCAGTGGTCCACACTCTTCTCCCAGTGGTTCACACTCTTCTCCCAGTGCTTCACACACTTCTCCCTGTGGTTCACACTCTTCTCCCTGTGGTCCACACTCTTCTCCCTGTGGTTCACACACTCCTCCCAGTGCTTCACACACTTCTCCCTGTGGTCCACACTCTTCTCCCAGTGGTCCACACTCTTCTCCCAGTGGTTCACACTCTTCTCCCAGTGCTTCACACACTTCTCCCTGTGGTTCACACTCTTCTCCCTGTGGTCCACACTCTTCTCCCTGTGGTTCACACACTTCTCCCAGTGGTTCACACACTTCTCCCTGTGGTTCACACTCTTCTCCCAGTGGTTCACACTCTTCTCCCTGTGGTTCACACACTTCTCCCAGTGGTTCACACTCTTCTCCCTGTGGTTCACACACTTCTCCCAGTGGTTCACACACTTCTCCCAGTGGTTCACACACTTCTCCCTGTGGTCCACACACTCCTCCCAGTGCTTCACACACTTCTCCCTGTGGTTCACACACTTCTCCCAGTGGTTCACACTCTTCTCCCTGTGGTCCACACACTCCTCCCAGTGGTTCACACTCTTCTCCCAGTGCTCCACACACTTTTCCCAGTGCTCCACACACTTCTCCCAGTGGTTCTACCACTACTGGTAACACCTCTGTAGCATTCCAGAGAAGACTCTCTAGAGCTCCACTGTTGGATTTCTCAAAATTTCCTCTTGTGACTCAAATCACTTCCCTATCAGATTAGGGAAGAGCCAGAAGTCACATGGTACCAAGTCAGAGGAGTAGGGAGCCTGTAAACAAGTGATGTGTTGTTCTTCACCAAGAAAGCTTGGATTATGTGGGTGGAATGAGCAGGTGCATTGTTGTGGTGAAATTGCCAATTTTCTGCGACCCACATGGCTGGCCACTTTCAGCACATATCTTTGCTAAACTTTCTCAATCAGCTCCTTGTTTCGGGTTGCGGATGGCTTGCCTGAGTGTGCCTCCCTCTCCACTGAGGTGCGGCCATTTTTGAAGAGGATCTACTTGATCTGAGTTTTGCCCAAAGCATCATCACCAAAGGCCTGCTGAATCTTCTGGATGGTTTGAGCTTCAGTATCACCAAGCTTTTGCCAAAACTTGATCCTGTATTTCTGCTCAATGTGTTTAGTCATCTTGCATGAAAACGAAAATCCAACAAGTGTGCACTACGCATCTGTACTCAAGGTGTAATAGGCGGGAACTGACATGACATACCTGCACGAAAATTTTCACGCATGTGCAGGAAAGGTGTTGTCACCTCCTACCCAAAGGATTTTGCCCATACAGCATGGATTTTGGCAGGAAGAAATAAAGTCAGATACTTTTTGAGTGCACCTTGTATTCAGTGTAGGGGCGTTTGTAGGATGTGGTAATAGAGATAAGTGGAAGAAAGGTAGAATATTGATTAAACTTGGGCAGAGGTTTGGTGTACCTTGCTAGATCCAATGACCCAAAACTATTATAGTAGTAGTAATAACACAACCCGGGTTGATCCATGCCTTGTGAGTAAAATTGGTTAGATGGAAACTGTTTGGGAACCTCATTAGACGGACTGTACCTGTAATTCAAAAAGCCAACCTTGTCTTACACCACATCACACTCAATCTCCCTGAGAATTACATTAAGGGTACACACCACCACCACCACCTGTCCAAGGTAACCACTGAATAAAGTAAAGATATTTGAATGCATTAAACAAGCTACAAGTTCATTTGCTTCCTAATTTGTAACTAAGCGTTAACACCCTTACAAATAAGATTGTTGTGTTATTAACTTCTGAGAATCCTTAATATTCACCACTCCGCCACCAAAATGTTTCTGTAATTAGTTCAGCTGTAAATCGCAAAAACTATGCCATTTGCTGCTCATTTTTGCAACTTACACAAAACCCTCCCACCAGCTTCACCACCATATACATATTTCAAGAGCAAACACTTCCATTGCAATAATACAACCAGCTCTGGAGGTGTTCTATCTATTATCATCAAACACTATGCTCCCTAACATCAATTATCACAGAATTTTCAATATATCTCTCTTTACAATTATCTACACCAGACTATGAAAATACATAACAGTTCATTCCAGAACTTTTGTTGTCTTCATGACAGCAATAAAATCTTTTTCCTTTGGTTTTCCTTGTTTATCATCATCATCACTGTTTAATGTATAATGTCAATGCTTGTGTGGGTTAGACAGGTTGTCATGTTCTGAGACATGTCAAGTGAGTGGACCATGTCTTGCATGGGTTAGACAGGTTGTCATGTTTAACATACTATATATGTGTGTGTGTATGTAGATATGTATGTCTGTGTGTATATATATATATATATACACACACACATACATATATACATACACACAAAAACATACATACATACAAAAAACATAGACATACACACAGATGTACATACAGGCACATACATATAAAAGGCCAGCTAAGATCAGCTAGAAGATACTTCAAAATTTATAAAATAATTCTATCTCAAGCAGACGTTTATGCCCTTCAAAATACTTGTTCAGATAAGAATATGATATGGGCAGTTAAATACAGATATACCTTATATTATACTAGCAGAGTAGCCCGTCGTTGCCAGGCAATTTTCACCATAGAAAGCCTTTCTTCCAGTTTTTTTTAATTCCATGTCAGACCATGTCTCCCTTGTTATTTATTGGGACCAAAACTGACTTTATTTTTGTTTATCTGATGGAATGGGTAAGAAGAACATAGAAAAATAAAGCTAATTGAGAAATTCAACAACTAGAAAGGTAAAGCTGCGTTATTAAGGGTGCATTTATCCAGATTTATGCATGAAAGGTCTTCTTCGGTGGATAGGCCTCTTGATCAGGATGGATTTCTGCATTATTTGGGACAGTACTGAGAACTTTTTTGTTTTTTGTTTCTCCATTTGGAGAAATTAGCTGTTGAAACAGCAGGAGCTCAGCCGACGGGATCCAGAATCCTTCATATTACCACACTCTACTACCCCAATTACCAAGTACTCAGGTGAGTAATGGTCTAATAGGTTTTTATCAAAAATAGAAATATTATATCACAAACTTACAAATGATTTCAGGTCGAAATTTTCCTTATATTTTGAAATTGCACTATTAGAATATCTCTCTATATAAAACATTTTGTAAAAAATAAATAATTGTTTCTACTTTTGGCACAAGGCCAGCAATTAACCAGAACATTACTGGTACTTTATTTTATCGACCCTGTAAGGAAGAAAGGCAAAGTTAACCTTGGCGGGATTTGAACTCAGACCATGTTGATAAGTGTGTTTTGATTCACCTTCACAAAATTCTGTGTGTATGCATATATATATATATATATATATATATACATACAAATTCTTTCAAGAAATTCCAGATAAACCTCCTACACCAGAATATGTCTCCGTAAACAATAACTCTCTATTTGAGTGGGCCATGGTTTCCAAATCCTGATTTGAAAGACTTCGCCAGGTTATTAAGTTACTATATTGGCCAAAAGTTATCAAAGTTATATATATATTTATACCACATGAAAAAGATATATCTATATAGAGAGAGAGAGGGTAAGTGGTTTAATCATAATCGATAGTTTGTCTTCGATGATTGCTTATATTGATTGATTTTTTCAATGATCGATTACAGATAGATTTTGAACTACACTCTCCAGGTATGGAATAGTGCTATAAGGTTTCTCTTATGTTTCCACCTGTATACATATTCTTCTATAGAATATGTATTTGGTATATATACAATATACTGTGTTTCTTATACAATATATGGCTCTTTCTCTCTATATATACATATATCTTTTTCATTTGGTTAATATGGCTCTAGATAAAGTCTATTGAGCTTGTTTATTGATAAACACAAAATTCTAAACATATTTGATATGTTTTGATTCATTTTATATATATATATATGTGTGTGTTTATATACATAATAAATAAACTTCTGGAAGGTACAGAAATTTGCAGTATTATTTTTAGCATATTTTCTTTTATGAATATATGCCCCAGCATGGCTGCAACAGGTAAAAGAGTAAAAGAATATATATACACACACACAGATAATAATCTACTACAGACCAAATTAACACAGCAGAGCCTAAAGAATTTGTGTACAATAACTCTAACAAGCTGAATAAATGAAGATTGTTGACAAGTTTATTGAAATGTAAATTATTTTAGAATTCTCTGCATTACTTCATGTTCAAACGAAGGTTGATTCCTCATCTGGGATGCCACCTGCTGCCACACGTTCTCCATCTCCAACTTAGTCGCTTTGGCCACAAACCCCGGCATCGCAGCCTGCTTCGCAGAAGAATGTAAAATAAACAAATACCGGGTTTGTCTGGCTGCTTACTCTTCACACTGGTCACCGTTGAGACCTCAGGTGTACTGGGACCCCGTACTGCTGAGCTCCTCAGCAAGTTTGGAGCGTCGGCGGCCCGTCTGAGGAGGGAGCTCCGCGAGGTTGGGTGGCTGTTGCAGCGGGTGTCACTGGTCATTGTCCAGAGGAATGCTTTTGCCGTCTTATCAGTGGGGCGCAGCACTTCTGCCCTCGGCCCAAAGCCCAATTACCCTCCCTCTTCCGCGACACCAGAGCTCTTGCCATCCTCGTTCCCTTCCCAATCTTTTTCTTCTTTCTTTGTCTCCTTTTTTTTCTCTCTATTTTTTTTTTTTTTAATATATTTCCCTATTCTTTCTTTCCTTTTGTTTCCTTTTTTTTTATTATTTCTATATTGAAAATAAACATGTGATATTTTGAAAAAATAAAAAATAAAAATAATAGATTGGAAAAACTTTAATTATATTTAAATTTTAAAACATAAATCTAGTAAGCCATTCTCTCTTAACAGTTTTACTTTCAAGCAACATAATCCCAAACTATTTGAAAAACAAAATATTAGACATCTTTAAACTATTTTTATGACTAACATACGGTATTTGTTAGTTGCAGTTCTAAAAAAAATGTCAAACTTGATTACTCGTAATTGCTGTTACTATTTTTTAATTACGCCGCTTTCCTCCACTTTTACCCTCAGATCTCACTTGTATCAAATTTATAGATAAATACATTTGTTTACAAGTTCTATTTTCTTTCTTTCTTTGTCTTCTTTGAAAGATAATTGAGAATGCGGGAAGTACAAAATATTTATGAAACAGTAGTGGTAATAATACTGGCTTCTAATTTAGGAACAAGGCCAGCAAATACCCCCCCCCCCCCACACACACACACACACACAAAAGCGGAGATGGGGCTGTCGATTAAATTTACCTCACTACATGACTGGTACTTTATAGGGAATAGTGGAAAGTGTGTTTAATTTTCTTTCTTTTCACAGCGAAGAATGTTATTATATCCAAATTAAATTTATCTTGGACTTTATGTTATCAACCCCGGAAGGTGTAAAAGGTAAAGTTGACGTCGACGGGATTTAAACTGAGAACCCAAAGTATTTCGTCCGGCGCTCTACCGATTCTGCCAAATACAATATGACAATAACATTTGAAATATATAAAGCATTAAATACAGACCTACTACCAACCGTAGTAAGGTGTGTGAGTTTTGAATTATAGAATATATAAATATTGGATGTTTTTCATCGATTAAAAAAGAAAAAGAAATACGAGAAGAGATATCGTTAAAAATCGTTCATTTTAGTAGAAAATGAGATCGGGGGAAAATCAATAAGGAATGACCTAGACGGGGGCAAAGTCACCCCTAGAAAAGTACAGTGGAAATGGCAAACAGTATCAAGTAGTTACGATGTGTCCTCTATTTAGTTACTGTTTTCATTGAATAGCCACGAGTATGAAAAGAAAATAGCAGACTTTAAAGTAAATGTTATCGTTACACATGTGCAAAGTATACACACAAACACTTTCACATACATATACACTCTCACACATACATACAGACATACATATATGCACTTACATAGACACTTACAAACACACACATACACACTCGCACTCAATTGTTCTAAAAGAACATCTATCATGTCCAATACCAACTTACATTGAAATAGGAGTTTGGTAAATGTATTAGATTTCACCTATATATAACAACGGTACACGGCATTAGCTCGCTTAGTCACTTTTATTTACAGTTTTATAAAAAAAAATGTAATATAATGGTTACAGGACGAAAACACAAACATAATATATACAAAGCAAGTGGTACACACATCTAGGACCACATACAACACACCAGCAGGTAATACACACATCTAGGACCACATACAACACACCAGCAGGTAATACACACATCTAGGACCTCATACAACACACCAGCAGGTAATACACACATCTAGGACCTCATACAACACACCAGCAGGTAATACATACATCTAGGACCTCATACAACACACCAGCAGGTAGTACATACATCTAGGACCACATGTAATACACACATCTAGGACCGCATACAACACACCAGCAGGTAATACACACATCTAGGACCACATACAACACATCAGCAGGTAATACATACATCTAGGACCACATGTAATACACACATCTAGGACCACATACAACACATCAGCAGGTAATACATACATCTAGGACCACATACAACACACCAGCAGGTAATACATACATCTAGGACCACATACAACACATCAGCAGGTAGTAAATACATCTAGGACCACATACAACACACCAGCAGGTAATACATACATCTAGGACCACATACAACATACCAGTATGTAATACACACATCTAGGACCACATACAACACATCAGCAGGTAGTAATCACATTTAGGACCACATACAACACACCAGCAGGTAATACATACATCTAGGACCACATACAACACACCAGCAGGTGATACATACATCTAGGACCACATACAACATACCAGTATGTAATACACACATCTAGGACCACATACAACACATCAGCAGGTAGTAAATACATCTAGGACCACATACAACACACCAGCAGGTAATACATACATCTAGGACCACATACAACACATCAGCAGGTAATACACACATCTAGGACCACATACAACACATCAGCAGGTAGTAAATACATCTAGGACCACATACAACATACCAGCAGGTAATACATACATCTAGGACCACATACAACATACCAGCAGGTAATACATACATCTAGGACCACATACAACACATCAGCAGGTAATACATACATCTAGGACCACATACAACACATCAGCAGGTAATACACACATCTAGGACCACATACAACATACCAGCAGGTAATACATACATCTAGGACCACATACAACATACCAGCAGGTAATACATACATCTAGGACCACATACAACACATCAGCAGGTAATACATACATTTAGGACCACATACAACACACCAGCAGGTAATACACACATCTAGGACCACATACAACACACCAGCAGGTAATACACACATCTAGGACCACATACAACACATCAGCAGGTAATACACACATCTAGGACCACATACAACACATCAGCAGGACCACATTCAACAAAAGGCAGGTGAAAGGGGTGGACAAACCACTGCCAGAACAAAAGATAACAATATCGCGAGTGAAGATAACCTCGCAGTCAGTAGACTATATACAACATCAGAGTATATATATACAATGAATCAAAACATCAAATATGTTAGACTTTTGTGTTTCTCAATAAACAAGCTCAATAGACTTTATCTAGAGAAATAATAAACCAAATGAAAAAGACATATGTATATATAGTGAGGTTTAATATAATCGATCGTTTGTCTTCGATGATCAATTATATTGATTGATTTTTTCGATGATCGATTACATAGATAGATTTTAAGCTACACTTTCCAAGTATGAAATAGTGCTATAAGGTTTCTCTTACGTTTCCACCTGTATACATATTCTTCTATAGAATATGTATTTGGTATATATACAATATACTGTGTTTCTTATACAATATATGGCTCTTTCTCTCTATATATACATATATCTTTTTCATTTGATATATATATATATATATATATATATATATATATATATATATATATATATATATATATATATATACAGAAGTATTATAAATATATAGTTATAATTCAGTCATGACTGAATTATAACCATCAACATAGCCAAGGTGTGTCAAGCATCAACTTATTTTATCTGATGAGGACGTACTGTTGAAATAGCTCAGTACCTCTGAAATATATATAATAAAATATATTTGATCACATGAATGCCTATATTTATTAATATATATATATATATATATATATATATATATATATATATCTATATATATCCGTGCGTTTGTGTACACTTATGTAACCATTTTAATCTTACTTTTTTACTGTATGAAACCTAATTTGCAATTAATATATGATGATCGATTTTAAACAGCCAAGTGTTCGATCATACGAGATACCTGATAATATGTAGGCAGAAGGTCAACGAACATTGTGTCAAGATTCCTCTCCAGATGGTAACTGAGGGCATAAATGAACCCTAACTTACTGTGGTTGTAAGGCAAAAGTTCTACTTGAGTAAGATTTGAGAGGCGCTAAAAGGTATTTATTTGAAGATGTTTACTTATTTGTCCAGCGTAATTCTAATAAATTCTTACGGGCACATGGCTAGACATTTTATGGAAAGAGGTATCCTGTAGTCGATAAAATCAACTCCAGAATTTAACTGGTATTTCATAGATCTCCCGAAAGGAGGAAAATTGAAATCGACCGCGACCAACATTTGAAC
>OZ024749.1:12235341-12347841 GCA_964016885.1 Eledone cirrhosa | reverse complement strand
ACCCATGCTAGTGGTATCTGTGACTAGGACCTGACTCAGACCAACACATCCAACCCATGCTAGTGGTATCTGTGACTAGGACCTGACTCAGACCAACACATCCAACCCATGCTAGTGGTATCTGTGACTAGGACCTGACACAGACCAACACATCCAACCCATGCTGGTGGTATCTGTGACTAGGACCTGACTCAGACCAACACATCCAACCCATGCTAGTGGTATCTGTGACTAGGACCTGACTCAGACCAACACATCCAACCCATGCTAGTGGTATCTGTGACTAGGACCTGACACAGACCAACACATCCAACCCATGCTAGTGGTATCTGTGACTAGGACCTGACACAGATCAACACATCCAACCCATGCTAGTGGTATCTGTGACTAGGACCTGACTCAGACCAACACATCCAACCCATGCTAGTGGTATCTGTGACTAGGACCTGACACAGACCAACACATCCAACCCATGCTAGTGGTATCTATGACTAGGACCTGACTCAGACCAACACATCCAACCCATGCTAGTGGTATCTGTGACTAGGACCTGACTCCGACCAACACATCCAACCCATGCTGGTGGTATCTGTGACTAGGACCTGACTCAGACCAACACATCCAACCCATGCTAGTGGTATCTGTGACTAGGACCTGACTCAGTCCAACCCATTCTAGTGGTATCTGTGACTAGGACCTGACTCCGACCAACACATCCAACCCATTCTAGTGGTATCTGTGACTAGGACCTGACTCAGACCAACACATTCAACCCATGCCAGCAGGAAAACTAGATGTAAATTGATGATAAACACCTATTCTTCTTGGTCTATCCAATTTACTTAGCTTTTTTTATACCAACCCACCCCAAACCGCTTCTGTTTCTATGAAACAAAAGGGTTCTTATTTAAATTGAAATCTTCCAACATAATTTCATAGAAGAACCTTTTTTAAAAATGATGTTACCATTTTGATAAATCCTTCCAAATTCTTCTTCGCCCAAATTCTTCAGTCATTAAGTAATTGAAATAGGGTTTATTTTTACACTGGACATTGATGGGAGTTGACCTATATTTGAATGCCTGGTATCTGGATGATGCTTGCTTGCGGGGTCCTCCAGACAAGGTCCTTGCAACCGCGAAGATGGTGATTGAGGAGCTGGGTCATAGGATCCTTCTGTTGACCTGTTCACAGAATCTTTCCCCTCCATCAAGGTTCTCCCCCCCCCCCTAATCAGTGTAGTGCTCCCTTGGGGCTCCAATTACTCAACAAGCCTTCGAGTCCTATCTAAGTTGGCTAACCTCGAGCAACTTTTAAAAAACCTCAAAGTCATTGAGCCTCACCAAGGTTTTTTTATACTTAGAAATTATTTGTCAATCCCTAAGTTGGTGTTTTTCCTCAGAGTTAGTCCCTCTTACAAATTCTCATTGTCTCTCCAACACTCATATTCAGTGAGCTCGAAGGTTTGGTCAATATCCGATGTATATTTTCAAGGTCCTGTTTACTTTCTGCAAGCACAGAGTTCTCGGGGGGACTGGATTGATGCCCTGCCTTTAGTCAATATTGGTGGCCTTCTCAGTCAGGACGAGCTCCACATCTCCATTGTACTTCGAGTGGGAGCCGACATCAGGTTTACATGGTTTATCCTGCCGCTTGAATGCTCATCCTCCACACCAAGTTAAACCTGATCATCAAACAGGCCTTGGTAAATAACCCCACAGTTCTGGAGCCGGTTGGTTTATCCAGAAGGGATGGGAAGAGACCAAACGGCCTTACCCTTTCACCCTGGTATGAGGTAGGTGTCTCATAATGGATGCCACAGTCACTGACTCTTTTACTCCCTCCCACATCATGGATGCCGCCATAAATGGGCTTCCATTGTCGAATGGAACAAAATTCGGAAATACCTGGATTTATCTAGCAATTATTTTTTTAGCCTGTGACGTTCAAGACGTTTGGTGGAGTTGGGCCGCTGACAGCGAAGTTCTTGTCATCACTGGTGGCTCAGCTTACTATATCAGGTAATGCCCATGAGGGTGCTTGGTTGTTTCAGCGCCTTAGCCTCACCATCACCCGTGGCAATGCTGTGAGCGTATTGGCTCACCTCAAAGTATTTAGTTAATCCTGAAGATGTGAGGTGCAGCTGCTTGTCATGGTAGTGAATTGCCCCTAACCTTTTTTCTCTTCTTCTTTATGTTTTTATTTTAATTTCTCTTTTATGTGTTTATATTTGTATATATCATTTGTGTTTGTACTTTCGTTCTGTAAGCATCATCATCATCATTATCATCATTTTACGTCCGCTTTTCCCCTGCTTGCAAGGGTGGGACGGGTCTTATTCAGCACAGCATCTCTCCACTCGTCACGGTCCCTCGTCATCTCCACCGTGAGCTTCAATGATCTGAGGTCTGCTCTCACCACCTCCGCCCATGTTTTTCGTGGTCTACCTCTACCACGTCTTCCTTCAACTGGCATTTCCTGGCACTTCTTCACCCATCGGTCATCCTCCATGCGCATCACATGTCCATACCACTGCAGTCTCCTCTCCCGTACACTACATTCTATCCCTCTCAGACACAGTTTCTCTCTCAACACATCCATGCTGGGTCGTTCACGCACATTGACATTGCACATCCAACGGAGCATGCTTGCCTCATTTCTCTCCAGCCGCCGCATATCCTCTGCAGTTGCTGCCCAGCATTATATTATTATATTTTTATACAACTGTAAATAAAAGTATGTTTTATTATAGTTAGATAGTAACAAAAGGGTTATGTATGCCATTTGTTACCCTCTCTGTGGACAGTAACTACTCATATCGTCATAAAATCCTAATACTCTTTTTCTGACCACAAACATATATAGAAAAACAGCGTTGACTAAAAATCTTTTTCTCTCTATGGAGATATTATATCTATAAAAATAGTGTTTATCTGTCTATGTACATATACTTTGTGGAATTTATTCTGGTTCTACGCTCTCTGAGTTCAAATCCCAGCGAGATCAACTTTACCATTCCTCCTTTTGAGGTCAATAAATAAAGTAGCAGTTCGGTACTGGAGTGGAATATTCCTCTATATCTCTTTCTTCCTCCTCTCCCTCCTTCTTTGGAATAAATCAGCTGTGTTGAGATGTGGAGAGGAGCTGGACTCCACCAGGTTTAAAAAGTGATGCCCTAGCAATGCTGTACACCACTGTAGTATCCCTATAACTCTACCAGGAGTTACAGCTTTATACATTTACTCTTTTACTCTTTTACCTGTTCCAGCCATCCGGATGGGGCCATGCTGGCGCTCCGCCCATACAGTGTTGACTACAAATCTTGTTCTATGAAGATATTATTTATAAAAACATCTTATAATATAATCTATATTATAGTAAGAGTGTTGTCTGTCTGTCCGTCCACCACGCTCACTTTATATAGAGAGGGGGAGCACCAAGTGAGAGATATGTACATAGAAACGGGAATGCCATGAGTTGACAGAAAGAAGTAGATAGACAGTTATGAAGCCACCCTCATCTGTATATAGAGAGGGGGAGCACCAAGTGAGAGATATGTACATAGAAACGGGAATGCCATGAGTTGACAGAAAGAAGTAGATAGACAGTTATGAAGCCACCCTCATCTGTATAGAGAGAGGGGAGCACCAAGTGAGAGATATGTACATAGAAACGGGAATGCCATGAGTTGACAGAAAGAAGTAGATAGACAGTTATGAAGCTACCCTCATCTATATATATAGAGAGGGGGAGCACCAAGTGAGAGATATGTACATAGAAACGGGAATGCCATGAGTTGACAGAAAGAAGTAGATAGAGAGTTATAAAGCCACCCTCATCTGTATATAGAGAGGGGGGAGCATCAAGTGAGAGATATGTACATAGAAACGGGAATGCCATGAGTTGACAGAAAGAAGTAGATAGAGAGTTATAAAGCCACCCTCATCTGTATATAGAGAGGGGGGAGCATCAAGTGAGAGATATGTACATAGAAACGGGAATGCCATGAGTTGACAGAAAGAAGTAGATAGACAGTTATGAAGCCACCCTCATCTATATATAGAGAGGGGGAGCACCAAGTGAGAGATATGTACATAGAAACGGGAATGCCATGAGTTGACAGAAAGAAGTAGATAGACAGTTATGAAGCTACCCTCATCTATATATAGAGAGAGGGGGAGCACCAAGTGAGAGATATGTACATAGAAACGGGAATGCCATGAGTTGACAGAAAGAAGTAGATAGAGAGTTATAAAGCCACCCTCATCTGTATATAGAGAGGGGGGGAGCATCAAGTGAGAGATATGTACATAGAAACGGGAATGCCATGAGTTGACAGAAAGAAGTAGATAGACAGTTATGAAGCCACCCTCATCTGTATAGAGAGAAGGGAGCACGATAGACAGTTGTGAAGCCACTCTCATCTGTATAGAGAGAGGGGGGGGGGGCACCAAGTGAGAGATATGTACATAGAAACGGGAATGCCATGAGTTGACAGAAAGAAGTAGATAGACAGTTATAAAGCCACCCTCATCTATATATAGAGAGAGGAGCACCAAGTGAGAGATATGTACATAGAAACGGGAATGCCATGAGTTGACAGAAAGAAGTAGATAGAGAGTTATAAAGCCACCCTCATCTGTATATAGAGAGGGGGGGAGCATCAAGTGAGAGATATGTACATAGAAACGGGAATGCCATGAGTTGACAGAAAGAAGTAGATAGACAGTTATGAAGCCACCCTCATCTGTATAGAGAGAAGGGAGCACGATAGACAGTTGTGAAGCCACTCTCATCTGTATAGAGAGAGGGGGGGGGGGCACCAAGTGAGAGATATGTACATAGAAACGGGAATGCCATGAGTTGACAGAAAGAAGTAGATAGACAGTTATGAAGCTACCCTCATCTATATAGAGAGATGGGAGCACGATAGACAGTTATGAAGCCACCCTCATCTGTATATAGAGAGAGGAGCACCAAGTGAGAGATATGTACATAGAAACGGGAATGCCATGAGTTGACAGAAAGAAGTAGATAGACAGTTATGAAGCCACCCTCATCTATATAGAGAGAGGGGAGCACGATAGACAGTTATGAAGCCACCCTCATCTGTATATAGAGAGAGAAGCACCAAGTGAGAGATATGTACATAGAAACGGGAATGCCATGAGTTGACAGAAAGAAGTAGATAGACAGTTATGAAGCCACCCTCATCTGTATAGAGAGAGGGGAGCACCAAGTGAGAGATATGTACATAGAAACGGGAATGCCATGAGTTGACAGAAAGAAGTAGATAGACAGTTATGAAGCCGCCCTCATCTGTATAGAGAGAGGGGAGCACGATAGACAGTTATGAAGCCACCCTCATCTGTATATAGAGAGGGGAGCACCAAGCAAAAAAGATGGACCTAGAGAAAAGGAACATCATTTATTTTAGAGAAGAGAGAGTGAGTGAGAGAGTGTGTGTGAGAGACAAAAGAGGGAGAAAATGTCACCCTCATCTAGTGTATAAAAGCAGTGTATCTATACATAGTGTTTAGAGATCTATAGATATATTCTAGATGACAGTGCAACATTGAAACCAAATGCTGTTACTGCATCAGTCATCTATTTACATAGTTGACATTATTTTTCTGTAATGCGGTGGATTGGCAGTATCGGTAGAGGGTCGGACGCCATGCTTTCCAGCACAGTTACGTCCCTTTACGATCTGAGTTCAACTCCAGCCGAGGTTGACTTTGCCTTTCATCCTTACGAGGTCGATAAAATAAAGTACCAGTAATGCACTGGCCTTGTGGCTAAAGTAGAAACAATTATTTTTCTGTAATGCAAACTCTTAAATATCTATTGATTTGAGTGGAAAAGCAGACTCTATGTTGATCTTTAGACCTGCTAGATATATTTAAAACAAAAGGAAAGATGCTATGGATAATACAATCTTAGATATACTGCCTGGAAAAAATGAAAAGGGGATGGTCATAGCTGGGACACTTTGCTTGGACCATGGAGTCTGCTCGGATTAATCTTGGTCTAAACAACAACTTCTTATTTATTCTTTTATTAGTGTCAGTCATTAGATTCTAGCCAAGCTGGAGCATCACCTTAAAAAGTTTTAGTCGATCATATCAACCCCTGCTAGTATTTATTTTTTTATGTCTCACATTTATTTTATCAATCTGTATTTGTTGAACCACTAAGATGCAGAACATAAACCCAGACAGACACATCTGAGGGGTCAGTAGCTTCAAATAAGTACTGCCTCAGTTTGTGAAGACCCAGCCAACACTTGCTAGCAGTGAAGACAGCTATAACATGATGATGATGATAACACACATACACACTCTCTCACAAACACATATATTATATATGCAGAAAAGGAACTGGCATAAATTCTATAAAATGCACACAATGCAGATCTTGGGTACACAAGAGATGTAGTGGGATAGCAGGCAAACTAACAGGTAGAGAAAAATACGTGTGCAGTAGATGTACAGGGAAATTTGACAGAAGAAGTCGCATTAATAGACACATTTTTCAAATGCAGGTGGGTTCTATAGAAGTGGTTGATAGCTTCTGGTACCTAGGTGATCAGATTAGCCTGGGAGGGTGGTGTCCGAGGCCATAGTATCTAGAATAAGGACAGGTTAGAAGAAGTTTAGGGAGCTGCTTCCTCTGCTGACGAAGAAGGTTTTCCCTGCATACGAAAGGCCGGTTATGTGATGCCTGTGTGAGATGTGTGATGCTGCATGGTAGTGAGACATGGGCAGCAACTGCAGAGGATATGCGACGGCTGGAGAGAAATGAGGCAAGCATGCTCCGTTGGATGTGCAATGTCAATGTGCGTGAATGACCGAGCATGGATGTGTTGAGAGAGAAACTATGTTTAAGAGGGATAAGTTGTAGTGTGCGGGAGAGAAGACTGCGATGGTATGGACATGTGATGCGCATGGAGGATGAACGCTGGGTAAAGAAGTGCCAAAAAATGCCAGTTGAAGGAAGACCACGAAAAACATGGGCAGAGGTGGTGAGAACAGACCTCAGAACACTGAAGTTCACGGTGGAGATGACGAAGGACCGTGACAAGTGGAGAGATGCTGTGCTGAATAACACCCATCCCACCCTTGCAAGCAGGGAAAAGTAGGCATATGATGATGATGATGATGATGATGATATATATACATATATATACATACATATATATATATATATATATATATATATACATATACACATATATATATATATGCATTTATATTTAAGTGTGTAAGGATGTTGATATGATCTATGACTTCTTTTTTTGGTAAGGAGAACATTTTTGTCGCCAGATTTTATTACCTAGAGAGTTTAAATACCACACTTCTGGCTGAAAGCTGACCAGGTTCTCAACTTCATCAAACACTAACGCTGGCCTGTGTGTGTATATATGTGTGTGTGTGTGTGTGTGTGTATATATATGTGTGTGTATGTTCACCACCATTGCTTCTTGTCATTTCTGTTGAAGTAGTCCTTACTTTAATTCTCTTTGATTTCTTTTGATTTTCTTTTATTCGTTGACAAGCTTCTTTAATTTATTTTCTTTGTTTTCTTCATTCAAATCACTGACTGTCTAAGAGACATACAAATATGACTTATAAAACTTACCAAACTAAAAGGCTTCTAGCGCCTTCAAAGTTTCACCCCCCACCCCCCTCCCGTTGAGAACCTTTAATGTAAAACATAAACCTAAACATGTCCTCTTCAGACAAAATACATATGAGATGTATAACTTTTTCATGATATGCTGGTAGACAAACGAGCTGGACAGATTGGTGACCACCAAGCATATGACTAGAAAAAAAACTCAACACATAGGAGGTTACTTGACTGGGAGAATGCATTACAGTTGGTTTAAATGTTTCATAAATTATTTAAAATATAGTGTAATTAGATTGGTCAAAAAACAAATCAAAAATTGACCGTTATTCAGTCTATATGTTGCTTATAATCAATTAAAATAAATCAAAAATATATATTATATTAAAGGAAAAAATGAAAAAAATATTCTAGGAAACGAAAGTAGTATTATGAAAATATAATAATAAAGGGGGAAAGAATTTGGATTACAGAATTTGTGGGAAAGTTTTCTTTGTTTATGTATAATTAGATACTGAAATTATTGAGTAGAAAATTATTTAATAATTGATGTGGTTTTTTTTTTATATATATAATTAAGTAGGTTATATTGTTATGTGATAAATTATTTATTTTAAAAGAAGGGAAATAATTATCTATGTGAAATTTATCAATTCAACAATCTTATTTAAGTAGTTAATATATGTATAGGAGAGACTATACATACTTTGTGTAACTATTTATAAAGAAAAAATGTATGTATTATTGCCGAATTTATCAGTTTATATTGAATTTAATTTATTTAGATACAACCTAAAGTTAAAGTAGATGAAAAATTGTAATGGAGGAAGATTATTTATAGAGGAAAAACTTAGTTAACTTATTTTGTCGTATAATCTAGATTTTTTAAAAGATCATTTAAAATTATATATAAAGCTTAACTAAAAACTCTAAATCATCATCATCATCATCATCAGGTTTAGCGTCCGTGTTCCACGCTTGCATGGGTTTGGACGGGGGTTTTCCCACTTGAGGCAAGAGTGGTTGTCTTGCTCGCATAGGACTGTCTGGCGGGTTTTCTACAGTTGGATGCCCTTCCTAACACCAACCACATTTACAGTGTGGGGCTGGGAGGTTTTTACCGTGTTGCCTACACGGCCACATTACAGCGTGGACTGTCTGGCGGGTTTTCTACAGCTGGATGCCCTTCCTAACACCAACCACATTTACAGTGTGGGGCTGGGAGGTTTTTACCGTGTTGCCTACACGGCCACATTTACAGCGTGGACTGTGTGTTTTTTGTCGTGACACCTACACGATCTCATTTGTTTCGGCCTGGATGTTGTGGGACCAACATAACTTTACATTGAAAGGGGCGGTGTGGGTGGGGTGGAGGTGGTGGGACGGGGGTGTGTTTTGATAGAGGTGCCTACTGACTGTAGTAGGTTTTTACTTTGTATTTAGGTAAGGCGGGTCTTCTCTATTACTGAGTACCGCCAAAGGTCTCGGTCCAGTGACATTGTCTTGGAGAGGTGTAAGCGTGTGAGGTCGGAATTTATCAGCTCGTCCCATGTTTTTCTGGGTCTGCCTACTCCGTGGCTACCGTCTATCTTTATTGCCCTGCACTTTGTTATACAGCTGTCGTCTTTCATGCGCATCACGTGACCGTACCAACGTAGCCTTCTCTCGAGTAAACATCTGATCCCTCTTATTTCTAATTTTTTCCTTAGTTCGTTTATGCTTTGCCGTTCACGTATATTACTATTGCACATCCAGCGGAGCATGCAAGCTTCGTTCCTCTCTAGTCTGCGTATATCCTCTGCACACAATGCCCAGGTCTCACTGCCATGCAGCATTGCTGTTCGTATGCAGGCATCGTATAACCTGCCTTTCATTTTTAGGGAGAACCCTCTAGCGGCTAATAGTGGTATAAGCTCTCTGAACTTTTTCCATCCAGTTCTGACTCTAGCTACTGTACTTTCAGAGCACCCTCCCCCACTGCTGATTTTGTCACCCAGATAACGGAAGCTGTCCACTATTTCTATAGAACCCTCTGCGCAGTTGAAGGAGCTAGTATTTTGTGGGCACTTGCTGCTACTTATTGCACCAGAGCACCGGCCACATGTAAAATCTATGTTCTTAGTTAGCTTACCTGTGATCCCACTACATCTTTTATGCACCCATACTTTGCATTTGGGACATAAAATGGAGTTTCTACCTACGCCTTTCCTACACACTGAGCATGGCCATTTCCCCGATGGGACCGCCGCCTTATTTTCTTTCCTACAAACTAGAACTTTAGTCTTAGCCAGGTTAATTTTAAGGCCTTTTGATTCTAGGCCGTGCTTCCACGTTTGGAATTTCTTCTCTAGTTCGGTCATTGATTCAGCTATGAGCGTTAGATCATCTGCGTATAGGAGTTCCCATGGGCAGCCGGTCTTGAACTCCTCTGTTATAGCCTGAAGGGCAATAATAAATAGTAGGGGGCTAAGTACAGAGCCCTGATGGACACCAACTTTTACGCTAAACTCTTCACTATATTCGTTGTTAATTCTAACCTTACTGACTGTTTCTTTATACATGGCTTGTATAGCTCTCACAAGCCATTCGTCAACACCTAGTTTTCTAAGAGACCACCAGATAATGGAACGGGGGACTCTGTCGAAGGCTTTCTCCAAGTCGACAAAAGCTAAGTATAGGGGTTTACTTTTAGCTAGGTACTTCTCCTGTAGTTGTCGTACAATGAAAAGAGCGTCTATATTCGAGAATAGGTGGAGGCAAGAATTAAAAACTATATATAAAGGAATATTCACTATTATGTTATCTATTTTAAAACTTAACTAAAAACTCTATGAAATGTTTTTGAGAAACGATGGAGGCACGTTTATTAATAAATAGTTTTCTATTATTAAGAATATAAAGAATTTCAGTGGTACAACTCTTAGAAATAGAAGAATTTATATAAGGTAAAGCATTAGAAAGTTGTGCAAGAAAGAGAATATTCTATATTATTATTTTTAAGTGACCAAATTAATTCAGATAAAGCGGTACTAAATCTCTTGTCCTCTCTTTTGAACGTGTGGCAGTGATTATACCACCTTTCTTTAAATTTAGAGGAAATTGCACCAATATAATTATAAGACTTATCTTTTGTTTTAACAAATCATTTGTAAACTAAATTACGGTCAAGAGTCTTATTAATTAATGGGCAAGCATAACTATTTTTATAATTACAATTACCTACGCTGTTATTTAATGATGCCACTCTGTTTTCGTAGTTCATAAGGTTTTCATGATCTATGTTATTTGTATAATTGTTGCGAACTGAGAAGTTGTTTATTCTATTAGTGATTATCATTAGGTGTTAATTCCCTATGAATAGTTCCAAGATTTCTATTATTAATTTTAACTATATTTTGGGCAATATTCATAGGGGTTGAGTATGAGAGTTTAATTGTATGACTATTAAAAATTCCACTATATTTATGCATTTTGGGGAAGCATTGAAGAAGAGGTAAGCTAAGTTTTTCTTGATTCCTAGGGTTAGTGGTGGATAATACCATAAAATAGAATGAACAGATTCTTTTACAAAGCTTATTGGGTTTATAGGTGTTTTATCTATTATATGACTGAATTGGTCTCATTGTATGGCTTATGTTATGGATATTAGCATTATTATAATTTTTATGAGATGTATGTGCATTAGTATTGATATTAAATGAATGTTGATTTATATATGGGTGGGAGTAAACATGTTTATCTATATATTCAATTTTATCAGGGTAACCTGCTTTATTTAATGCATCGTTATAGTACTTAGCCTTATTATCACAAATTTTCTTATTAGTCTAGAGATTCTTTGCTGAACGCAGTTAACTATGGCCTTTTTAACATTTCTTGGGTGGTTTGAATGGAAGCTAACATAATTAAGGTTTTCATTTAATTTATGGAATGGGTTGTAAAGACCAGATTTAAGGTTTAATGTTATATCTAGAAAATTAACTATTCTATTATTATTTTCAATTTCAAGTTTAATGCCGTAATTGTTAAAAAAGTCAGTTATAATTTTCTTTTTCTTATTAAGGACACCATTATTATGGTTAATTAATATAAAAAGAGCGTCATCACGATATAAACTTCCGCCAAGTTCAGGTAATCTTCTGTGAATTAGGTTAAGGATGAAAATTCCAACAAGGTCAGTGACTTGAGCTGAGTCTGTAGATCCCATAGTAATGTCGAAATTTCCAGGTCTACTGGCTCTAGTCCATAGATCACCATTGAAATCAATAATAGTCTTTCTAGCAGTAAGGATAATATCAATTTCATCACTCAAAAGGTCTGTTAATTTTGTTGCATATGATAAGGCTTTGTTAAGTAATGCTGGAGAAATAGAAGAATAATAATTGGTTATATCCAATTGAATAAATTTAGTCTTGCCTTTACTTTTAAGTTCAGTAAACCAGTCAATAACCTCATTGGTACCATTCCATAATTTTAGTTGGGATCGAAACTTTAGAACTGGTATGATTCTGTCCAAGATGTTTTTACTAATAATACCTAAGCCATAATTAGATGGAGCTATAAGTCTGACAGGTAACTCAGATTCAAAATTGTCCTTATGATCTTTCATACATACATATATATCATCATCATCATCATCGTTTAACGTCTATCTTCCACACTAGCATGGGTTAGACGGGAGTTGTCCCACTTGAGGCAAGATTGGCCAGGTGACCGTGTCTCGCTCGTATAGGACTATCTGGCAGGTTTTCCACGGCTGGATGCCCCTCCTAACACCAACCACGTTTACAGTGTGGACTGGGAACTTTTTACCGTGTTACCTACACGGCCACATTACACCGTGGTGGAATGTGTGTTTTTTTGTCGTGACACCTACACGATCTCATTAGTTTGGACTGGATGTTGTGGTACCAACATAACTTTATAGAGAAAGGGTGGTGTTGGCGGGAGTGGGAGGATAGGGTGTGTATATATATATATTATTTCTGGCAATATTATTACAACATGACCCTCCCCAAGTATATATATATATATAGAGAGAGAGAGAGAGAGAGAGAGAAAGTACCAGAATGTGGTGATATATAGATACATTGATGTATGTATAATGCAGTTTGAGCAAGGTTTTTCACTTTTTTTTTTTACAATGTATTTTTTGTTCACTTCTGTAGAACTAAAATGTTTCATTTTTCATTTTTGAAATTTATGTATTATACACACACTCAAAAAAACAAACACACACACATACACACACTCAAACACACACACACATACAGACACAAAGTGATATAGAAATGTTTTCTTCTCTCTATTCAGGTGACAGCTGTTGCAATCCAATGTCCATTGGTGCCATTAAAACCTTTATTGAGAAGAATGTACCTGGCATCTATGCGAGATCCTTGATGATTGGCAACAATATCATTGAGGTACTACATCTTCCTTTTCTTTTACACACACACACACATATATGTGTGTGTATATATATCATCATCATTATCACTGTTTTACGTCCATTCTTCCACATTAGCATGGGTTAGACGGGTTGTCCTGTTGTGGACAATGCCAGGTCAGATGACCATGTCTTGCTCATACGGAAGTGATTATGGCGTGATTTCTACAGCTAGATGCCCTTCCTAACACCAACCTCATTTACTGTTAGTGCTGGGTACTTTTTACTGTAATATATATATACGAAGATATGTCAGGTTATATTTCGTTTGTTTGAATCAAATGTGCAACAAAATAAATATGGAAGATTGCTAACCAAAGTATTTTTGCAGGGTGTATGGTAATAATCCAATTAAAGAGCTTATGGTACAGTTTCCAAGGAGAAGATCATGGGGTAATTATGATAGTAATAAGTATAGTACCAGGAAAAACTGGAATGACTGGGCAAGAAGTAATAGTCAGAAGAAAAAATTTATTTAGAGTTCGTTCTTTAACATATATTTCTATACAATATCAGTGTATGAGTGCTAACTGCATAATGCTATGCTTAATCGTGGCATTATGTAAAATATTGCACTTCATCGGAAAGAGTAGAATGTTCATAGTCAAAGGTTTTGCTGCATTTTGCAATAAGAATCGCTTACTGCTATCTACTCGAATCTATAGTTAACTGGCACACATATAAAGTCAGTATGGAGATGTAACAGAATTGGTAGGCGAAAATTAATAAGCCAAAAATGAGTAAAAAATAGGCATAAAATATAAAAATAAGCAAGGATAAATAAACACAAAAATAATAAATTAACCCACAGCAGACAGTGAAAGAGCGGGAATTGTCCTTATGTTTGTGTTTCTCTTACGTTTTCTAAATAATATTTATTAGTAACCACACAGTGCCTTTGTCTCTTTTAATTCATATTAATTTATTGCTGTGACCTCCGTTCTATTCTCCCTTCTCACTTGTTGTTATTAATTCCTGTTAGGAACTTAAGTTCTGCCATTTTGGATTAACTCTTTTCCTTCCTCCCTCATTTTTTCTCTTCCTTTCTATCTCTCTCCTACCATCTATCTCCTTTCTCCCCCCCCCCCCCTTCACTTCCGTTTTCCTCTACACCTGTTCGCGCTAAGATCAGACGTTTTTCTCTTCGCTCTCTCTCATGGTGTTAATACGGATTCAGGGCTTACATTCGGTCTCCTTTTTAACTTCTCCCTATCTCCCATTGGTTACTACAACTTACATGTACTACTGTCTCGTGTTTCCACCTCTCTATCGGTATGTTTTTCTTCTGTTTATTTTCTTTTTCTCTCATTCTCTTTGCTATCGTCTCTGGGTTTTTTTTCTCTTGTTTTTGTTGTTTTCTTCCCTGATAACTATTCCTCTTGGTTATCAACGCACTGTGGTGAGATGTACTCTCTTCAATGCGTAAAAACATCAGCGACCCACAACAGACAGCCGAAGAGCGGGAATTGTCCTTATGTTTGTATCTCTTACGTTTTCCAAATAATGTCTATTAGTAACCACACAGCACCTTTGTCACTATATATATATATATATATATATATATATACATATACACACATATAAAGAAAGGGATGTTAAAGACTAAGGAATATGGAGAACAGAAAGTTGTAATACAATTAAGTTAGTAAGCAGTGGAGGATGGGGTGAGAATCTAAGAGGCCAGTGAAAGAAGGAAGAAGCGAGAGGAATACTGCTGGTCAGAATGTAATTGTTTCATGTACTGCGTATAAGGAGAGAAACAAATCTTGGTGAATAGATAAGATATAGTTGAAAAGTAATAAATTATCTTAGGGGGCTGAATATTAAGAAAAAAATCAAACAAGGGAATCTAGTTAGATGGTCAGATGTCAATACAGGTGGCTGGAGATAGGGTAGGAGCTATAAGTAAGTGGAAAGAGAGATGTAGGATCGAAACTAATGCTAGTCATAGAGGAAACTAATGCTTCATGTAAGTAGTTAAAGATGTTTAGATGAAAGAAGTTATGAGGGTTAAATTATCTAGATATGGGAATAGGTCTTATGTTAATCAGTGTCATACTTAGCGAAGGTATGTAAAGCATTGTGTTGGCAATTAAAAATTCTATCATGGCGAGAGTTCAGCAGACCCGAGCCAGTCATAATCTCCAGTACTTCCATCACACAAAGGCGCTCTGTAACCTCAGGCATTCATATAGAGGCATCAGGGAAGCAAGAAGCTGACCATCGATCCCATACTCCTGCACAACCTTCCACAGCAGGTCCCAAGGACCACAGTCGTATGCCTTTTCAAGGTCAACAAAAGAAGAATAGACCTATTGGCAATACTCCCATGATTTCTCAAATACCTGCCACAGTGTGAATATTTGGTCGGCTCTGCTGCATCCAGGGTGAAAACCGCATTGGTCAGCTTGCTTGGACTTGACAATCTCCTTGCATCTCTTTACCACATACTTAACATAGACTTTTCCAGGAAAGCTTAACAAGGAGATCCCTGTGTAATTGGAACAATCTCTCTTGTCTCCCTTTTTAAAAATTGGGATTATCACTCTTGATTGCCATTGCTTAGGTGCCCTTCCAAAGATCCAATAAGTCTTTGGGAATTGAAATGAATGCAGTGGAAGTAGACCTTGTGTATAACCCAACAAGTTTCAGTCTTATTAAATCTCCTCAGATGTGTGTGTGTGTTTATCTGTACATGATCCTGGAAATGTCAAGAAAAATCTTGCTATTTTGTCTTGCGTGAGTAACAGCTGCTGTAATAACAAAAATGCTGTAAGTCACAAAAGTGCACTCAAACATGACTACCCTGAATAATACTGGCCCAGACATTGTGGGAGAACATTCTCTGGGGTGTAAGGATGCCCAGGCACAGGAAGCCTTTTTTATGGCCCCCAGCTGACAAAATGGAGAAAATGTTGCCCTGAAGGAAGGCAAGGGAGATGCATTGGAATAGCCATCCCAACTGGTGGGAATCACTCCTGTGGGTAGCCAATGCTGCCTTGATAGTAATGAGTAGGAAAGTGATCCAAGGACAAAGATCACCGGAAGCTTCCACCACTACAAGTTTAATGGCAAACCTATTGGAGAGTGACCAATACTTTGATAGCTTGCAGTTGTAGGCTTGAGCTTGAGCAATCGTGAGCTTGAGGATCCTGGGTCTGTTGTGATCATGGACTTGAGGAGTAACAAAGCCTGGGTCTGTTGTGATCATGGACTTGAGGAGTAACAAAGCCTGGGTCTGTTGTGATAATGGACTTGAGGGGTAACAAAGCCTGGGTCTGTTGTGATAATGGACTTGAGGAGTAACAAAGCCTGGGTCTGTTGCAATCGTGAGCTTCAGGATCCTGGGTCTGTTGCCAAATGCACCATGTTTTCGCTGGAGAATGTATCACTGCATGTTATGTCCTAGATGAGGGGATTACTACCACGAAATGTGAAGGTCGTGACACACTAGAAATATTTTCTAAATCAGCTTCTACTAAACAATTTTTAACCGTTTTGTTAACATACTTTTAATGAAAAACACTGCTTATGATTTTGAAAAAAAAAATCAAAAATTTGGATGGCTGTAGTAAAATAACTTGCTCATTATATATGTGGTGTGAGTGGGTTGGCAGAATGTTTAGGACACTGGAGATAATGTTTGTGATATTTGTTCTAGCTTTTTATGTTCTGAGTTCATATCTTGCTGAGATAAACTTTGCTTCTTATGGTGTCAATAAAATAAAATACCAGCTATGTACTGAGGGTTGATTTAATCAACTTTTCCCTCCCATTAAATTGCTGACCTTGTATCTAAATTATGTGGTTGTGGTTATTGTGATGGTGGTGTCGATGGCTTTTGATATTAACTTAATATATGGTTCTTATATAAAATTATATTAGATTTTAATTTAGATAGGAACATTTTAAAATGGTTGGCTTTGTTTCTTAGAACCATGATTTTAGCTGGGTTATTATCAAAAGAATTAATGAAAATTCAATATCTGTGGTTGTCATCTTTGTTATTCCTGCTACTACAGCTAATATGACTCACCTGTTGCAGGTGTCATAAATACCTGTAGTGGTGTTAGTGGATGCATGTAGGTGATGTGATTGCACAGCTATGCAGCTGCTGTGACTGCACTGCACCCATTCTGCGGAATTTATGACATATTTGGTTATAAATTAGAGATAGAGAGATATCACTTGTGACTTTTGTAATTCCTCTCACCTGCTGAGATGATAATGAGGATGCTGATTGATAGAGTTTTATATTTACCTTGAGAATGTGTAATTCATCAACACCTATGAAACAGAAGGGGGGGGGGGGTTAGCTTTAAAGATGAATGACTTAGTGAGTACTACAGAAATTATAACATTCTCTCTCTCACCACACACTGTGACACCCCCTCTCTCTTTCTCACCACACACTGTGACACCCCCCTCTCTCTCTCTCTCACCACACACTGTGACACCCCCCTCTCTCTCTCTCTCACCACCCACTGTGACACCCCCCTCTCTCTCTCACCACACACTGTGACACCCCCCTCTCTCTCTCTCACCACACACTGTGACACCCCCCTCTCTCTCACCACACACTGTGACACCCCCTCTCTCTCACCACACACTGTGACCCCCCTCTCTCTCTCTCACCACACACTGTGACACCCCCTCTCTCACCACACACTGTGACACACCTCTCTCTCTCTCACCACACACTGTGACACCCCCCTCTCTCTCTCTCTCACCACACACTGTGACAGCCCCCTCTCTCTCTCTCACCACACACTGTGACACCCCCCTCTCTCTTTCTCACCACACACTGTGACACCCTCTCTCTCTCTCTCTCTCTCTCACCACACACTGTGACACCCTCTCTCTCTCTCTCTCACCACACACACTGTGACACCCTCTCTCTTTCTCACCACACACTGTGACACCCCCTCTCTCTTTCTCTCTCACCACACACTGTGACACCCTCTCTCTTTCTCACCACACACTGTGACACCCTCTCTCTTTCTCACCACACACTGTGACACCCTCTCTCTCTCTCTCTCACCACACACACAGTGACACCCTCTCTCTTTCTCACCACACACTGTGACACCCTCTCTCTTTCTCTCTCACCACACACTGTGACACCCTCTCTCTTTCTCACCACACACTGTGACACCCTCTCTCTTTCTCACCACACACTGTGACACCCCCTCTCTCTTTCTCTCTCACCACACACTGTGACATCCTCTCTCTTTCTCACCACACACTGTGACACCCTCTCTCTCTCTCACCACACACACTGTGACACCCTCTCTCTTTCTCACCACACACTGTGACACCCTCTCTCTTTCTCTCTCACCACACACTGTGACACCCTCTCTCTTTCTCACCACACACTGTGACACCCCCTCTCTCTTTCTCACCACACTGACACCCTCTCTCTCTCTCTCTCACCACACACTGTGACACCCCCCTTTCTCTCTCTCTCACCACACACTGTGACACCCCCCTCTCTCTCTCTCTCACCACACTGTGACACCCCCCCCTCTCTCTCTCTCACCACACACTGTGACACCCCCTCTCTCTCTCACCACACACTGTGACACCCCCTCTCTCTTTCTCACCACACACTGTGACACCCCCCTCTCTCTCTCTCACCACACACTGTGACACCCCTCTCTCTCTCTCTCACCACACACTGTGACACACCTCTCTCTCTCTCACCACACACTGTGACACCCCCCTTTCTCTCTCTCTCACCACACACTGTGACACCCTCTCTCTCTCTCACCACACACTGTGACACCCCCTCTCTCTCTCTCTCACCACACACTGTGACAGCCCCCTCTCTCTCTCTCTCTCTCTCTCACCACACACTGTGACACCCTCTCTCACCACACACTGTGACACCCCCTTCTCTCTCTCTTTCACCACACACTGAGACACCCTCTCTCTCTCTCACCACACACTGACACCCTCTCTCTCTCTCTCTCTCTCTCTCTCTCTCTCTCACCACACACTGTGACACCCCCTCTCTCTCTCCACACACTGTTACAAGCTGTGTCCATTACTCTCTTGCTCTATCTTTAATCATACCTCTCTTTTCTCTCTCCATCCTTATCTCTATGTTTCTGTCTTTTCATCTGCTATTCCTCCAGTCACAGGAAGGAGCCATAGAAGTGGTTGCTAACTTCAGCTATCTCGGCAATGGAGGGTGTTGGCAATAATGTTCAAACCGGCCAGAATTCTCTCCCTCTTTCTGTTGAAACTGGCTGTAACTGGTCGCTCAAATTGATGTTACCGTTTAGTTCTCAAAATAAATACTTTCAAAATCTCATAGATTTGATATTATGTGAGGTAAAGCCTTTACTATGAGAATATAATAGTATATATAGAGTAATGTGAATGTTATGTGAGGTAAAGCCTTTACTATGAGAATATAATAGTATATATAGAGTAATGTGAATGTTATGTGAGGTAAAGCCTTTACTATGAGAATATAATAGTATATATAGAGTAATGTGAATGGTAAAGGGTTAAAGTTGTCAGTTACAGGTACTCCATGTTGTTGCTGGTGGTGGTATTGGTGTTTGTGATGTCTGTCATGGTGGTAGCAAGAGTGGTGCTAACATTGCTATTATATTGACTGTTCCTTTCAGTGGAGATGGAGGGGATGTTTGCCTTCAATTGTATTTTTTTTATCTTGGGGGTGAAAATTTGGAATATTAAATTCAAGTATTATGTGGTGTCCCTTCTTGAGGGCTAAGGCTGATGCCTTATGTCCCCATAAAAAAATTATAACAAAATAATATAATATGATGGAGTTGTAGAGGTGCCATTGTAACATACGGTATGTGTTGGCCATTTTAAATGAATTTCTTGCAGAAAGAGAGATAGGTAGGAAGAATGAAGCCCAGTGTTGAACTTGTATTTTATCTTTCAACACAAAAGGATGAAAGACAAAGTTGACCATGGTAGGATTTTGAACTCATATTACAGAGAGCCACAATGAATATCCAGAAAATATTTTATCTGGATCCCTAATGTCTCTACCAATTCACTGCCTCTGTGTTACTATGTTGATAACTCAGCCAGATTTTTACCCCAAATCCTTGACTAAAATTGATTACAAAGAATCAAGAAGAAAGTGCTCACATCTGACGTGTGATTTAAGATTTTTCACTGATCCATTCTCTTGACAGATTAAACTGGGTTTTGGCCAACTGTTCAGCATTGTCTTTTTTAATCTCATAACCTGGATTAACAGAAGATTATACTCTTACATACACACACACACATTGATATATATATGTATGAATACAGGGAGTGTAACGTGAAATTACTGTAGGTTCACCCAGGTGAGCACTCAATGTTTAGGTTCCTGTCAGTGACGAGGTGTAGAGCTAGACAAAGTGAATATAATAATACAAGGACGATTTGTTAAGCCTTCATTATGTTTATTGATTGGTAACGTGTTTCGCTATTAATCAGCTCAAGGTTTGATCTGTATCAATCTGACCCAGCTCTGGAATCAAAAGCTCGTTGGACCTCTGTTGTAGTAATGTTTGATATTGATCGACTCATATATCATCATCATCATCATTTCATTTTATGTCCACTTTTCCCTGCTTGCAAGGGTGGGACGGGAACTGATTCTGGCTTGATTTCTACAGCTGGATGCCCTTCCTAACACCAACCTCATTTACAGTGAGTGCTGGGTGCTTTTTTGCCGTGGCACCTCCACGACCACTTTGCAGTGGAATGATAGGGACTCCAGTCCCTGTCATCTCATTTCTACAGCTGAGTAAACTGGAGCAATGTGAAATAAAGTGTCTTGCTCAAGGAAACAACACATCACCCGGTCTGAGAATTGAACTCACAACCTTTCGATTGCAAGGCCAATGCTCTAATCTCTAAGCCATGTGCCTTCTTTTTTATCTCTCTCTCTCTCTCTCTCTCTCTCTCTCTCTCTCTCTCTCTCTCTCTCTCTCTCTCTCACAAACAAATCTGATACATGAGATTGTACAGGTCACCCTGGCCATCTTCCCTGTCTATATACATCAACCAGGTGCATATTGCTCTCGCTTATATTATTGTATGTATATATATATATATATATATATACACAAATATGGAGGCACATGGCTTAGTGGTTAGAGCATTGGCCTTGCAATCGAAAGGTTGGGAGTTCAATTCTCAGACTGGGTGATGTGTTGTTTCCTTGAGCAAGACACTTTACTTCACATTGCTCCAGTTTACTCAGCTGCAGAAATGAGATGATAGGGACTGGGGTTCCTATCATTCCACTGCAAAGTGGTCGTGGAGGTGGCACGGTAAATAAAAAAGCACCCACCACTCACTGTAAGTGAGGTTGGTGTTAGGAAGGGAATCCAGCTGTAGAAATCAAGCCAGAATCAGTTCCCGTCCCACCCTTGCAAGCAGGGCAAAAGCGGACGTAAAATGAAATGATGATGATGATATATATATCATATATTGACGAGGTTATAGGTAATATCATCATCATCACTGTTTAATGTCCATTTTTCCCTGCTAGCATGGGTTAGACAAGTTGTCCTGTTGTGAGATAGGCCATGTCAGGTGACCATGTCTTAATTATGCAGAACTGATTTTGACTTGGTTTCTATGGCTGGATGTCCTTCCTAATGTCAACCACATTTACAGTGTGGACTGGGTGCTTTTGTCGTGATGCCTACACAACCAACCTACAGTGTGGACTGGGTGCTTTTGTCGTGACGCCTACACAACCAACCTACAGTGTGGACTGGGTGCTTTTGTTGTGACGCCTAGACAACCAACCTACAGTGTGGACTGGGTGCTTTTGTCGTGACGCCTACACAACCAACCTATAGTGTGGACTGGGTGCTTTTGTCGTGACGCCTACACAACCAACCTACAGTGTGGACTGGGTGCTTTTGTCGTGACGCCTACACAACCAACCTACAGTGTGGACTGGGTGCTTTTGTTGTGACGCCTAGACAACCAACCTACAGTGTGGACTGGGTGCTTTTGTCGTGACGCCTACACAACCAACCTATAGTGTGGACTGGGTGCTTTTGTCGTGACGCCTACACAACCAACCTACAGTGTGGACTGGGTGCTTTTGTCGTGACGCCTACACAACCAACCTACAGTGTGGACTGGGTGCTTTTGTTGTGACGCCTACACAACCAACCTACAGTGTGGACTGGGTGCTTTTGTCGTGACGCCTACACAACCAACCTACAGTGTGGACTGGGTGCTTTTGTCGTGACGCCTACACAACCAACCTACAGTGTGGACTGGGTGCTTTTGTCGTGACGCCTACACAACCAACCTACAGTGTGGACTGGGTGCTTTTGTTGTGACGCCTACACAACCAACCTACAGTGTGGACTGGGTGCTTTTGTCGTGACGCCTACACAACCAACCTACAGTGTGGGCTGGGTGCTTTTGTCGTGATGCCTACACAACCAACCTACAGTGTGGACTGGGTGCTTTTGTCGTGACGCCTACACAACCAACCTATAGTGTGGACTGGGTGCTTTTGTCGTGACGCCTACACAACCAACCTACAGTGTGGACTGGGTGCTTTTGTCGTGACGCCTACACAACCAACCTACAGTGTGGACTGGGTGCTTTTGTCGTGACGCCTAGACAACCAACCTACAGTGTGGACTGGGTGCTTTTGTCGTGACGCCTACACAACCAACCTACAGTGTGGGCTGGGTGCTTTTGTCGTGATGCCTACACAACCAACCTACAGTGTGGACTGGGTGCTTTTGTCGTGACGCCTACACAACCAACCTACAGTGTGGACTGGGTGCTTTTGTCGTGACGCCTACACAACCAACCTACAGTGTGGACTGGGTGCTTTTGTCGTGACGCCTACACAACCAACCTACAGTGTGGGCTGGGTGCTTTTGTCGTGATGCCTACACAACCAACCTACAGTGTGGACTGGGTGCTTTTGTCGTGACGCCTACACAACCAACCTATAGTGTGGACTGGGTGCTTTTGTCGTGACGCCTACACAACCAACCTACAGTGTGGACTGGGTGCTTTTGTCGTGACGCCTACACAACCAACCTACAGTGTGGACTGGGTGCTTTTGTCGTGACGCCTAGACAACCAACCTACAGTGTGGACTGGGTGCTTTTGTCGTGACGCCTACACAACCAACCTATAGTGTGGACTGGGTGCTTTTGTCGTGAGCCTACACAACCAACCTACAGTGTGGACTGGGTGCTTTTGTCGTGACGCCTACACAACCAACTTACAGTGTGGACTGGGTGCTTTTGTTGTGACGCCTACACAACCAACCTACAGTGTGGACTGGGTGCTTTTGTCGTGACGCCTACACAACCAACCTACAGTGTGGACTGGGTGCTTTTGTCGTGACGCCTACACAACCAACCTACAGTGTGGACTGGGTGCTTTTGTCGTGACGCCTACACAACCAACCTACAGTGTGGACTGGGTGCTTTTGTCGTGACGCCTACACAACCAACCTACAGTGTGGACTGGGTGCTTTTGTCGTGACGCCTACACAACCAACCTACAGTGTGGACTGGGTGCTTTTGTTGTGACGCCTACACAACCAACCTACAGTGTGGACTGGGTGCTTTTGTCGTGACGCCTACACAACCAACCTACAGTGTGGGCTGGGTGCTTTTGTCGTGATGCCTACACAACCAACCTACAGTGTGGACTGGGTGCTTTTGTCGTGACGCCTACACAACCAACCTACAGTGTGGACTGGGTGCTTTTGTCGTGACGCCTACACAACCAACCTACAGTGTGGACTGGGTGCTTTTGTCGTGACGCCTACACAACCAACCTACAGTGTGGACTGGGTGCTTTTGTCGTGACGCCTACACAACCAACCTACAGTGTGGACTGGGTGCTTTTGTCGTGACGCCTACACAACCAACCTACAGTGTGGACTGGGTGCTTTTGTCGTGACGCCTACACAACCAACCTACAGTGTGGGCTGGGTGCTTTTTGTCATGACACCTAAACAATCACTTTGCAGTGTGGGCTGGGTGCTTTTTGCCGTGTCACCTACACAAATGTATAATCATGCGAACGTGTCTCAGTGTGCTGACAACATATATATTCGTAACGTGTGGTTGTTCGGACCCCGGGGTTTCAGTTAATGCAATAAACTTCAATAAGTGCAATTTGCTGATCGTTAGCGTATAGTATTTCCCAAGGGCAACCATTCTTAAATTCTTCTATTACAGCCTGTAGGACAATAATGAAGAGGAGGAGACTAAGAATGGAACCCTGGTGAACCCCCCACTTGTACACTGAATTCCTCACAGTACACATTGCTGATTTTAACTTTGCTAGTGGTCCCCACCCCTATATATGGCCTGTACTGCTTTCACGATCCACTCATCTACCCCTTGTTTTCTGAGGGCCCACCAGATTATGGATCAAGGGACTCTGTCAAAAGGTTTCTCTAGGTTCATGAATGCTAAATAGAGTGGCTTGCTTTTAGCCAGGTACTTCTCCTGCATTTACTTCATTTACAAGGAAGAGGGCTTCGGTGGTGCTTTTTCCTGGCATATATCCAAACTGCATTTCATCTAGGTGCATGCGCTCTCTTATCAGTTGTGCGATGACTCATTCTGTAACTTTATGACCTAGCCTGTCAGCTTGATGCCTCTGTAGTTACTTCTCTCTAGGGCATTTCCTTTTCACTTGTAACAGTTGACAATGCTGCTATGCATTGGGAATGACACCATTCTGAACTACAAGGGTGGTTATGGTGTGCCCTACCGGCCCAGATGCTTTCAACATCCCTGCAATGATCCGGCTGCTTTTCCCGTCTTCATGTCCTTAATAGCCTTACTAGGCTGTTGCTTACTCATTCAGCTGGACCTTCTGTTGGGTATGCTTGGGCAGGCTGTTTTTCTTCATTCATCAGCCTCTCAAAACAGCATTTCTAAGCAACTTTCTTTTCAGTGTCGGTGATGGCATATGTGCCATTGTTGTTATGGACACATTTCTCCATGATAACATCATGGTTTCCTTGACACATTGCCTGGCAATCGTGAACACCTCTTGTTTTTGGTCCTCGCATTGTAAAACATGCTTAAACTTTTTATTTTCTGCTTCTCCCTTTGCCAGGTACACGTGCCACCTAGCCTCTCTTCTAGCTTCTTTGCAAGGTACCTGCTACCTCTATTTTTCCATGCCTGTCTTTTGGCCTTAGTTGTCGCATCCACCTTACAATTCCACTACTAGGTGGCTCTACTTCTCCCTGGGGCCTTGTTCCATCTGCAGATCTTGTTTGTTACTTTCAGCAGGTTATCTCTCAGGAACCCCCACAGCTCCTCTATATCCTACGTCTCTATTTCTTCTTCCTTACTATCAAAGGCATCAAGCAAAATTCTCTTAAATCTGTTATGAGCTGACAGTTCCTTCAGCTTCCATATCCTTCTCTTCCAGGTTGCCCCCACTCTCCGGGTCTGTGTAGTTCTAACCCTAATGGTGCTGGCTACCAGGTTATGTTGGGAGGTGCATTCCTCATCAGGGACACTTTTTTGTGTTTATGACCGTCGCTCTATCTTGTCTTCTGGTGAGGATATAGTCAATTTGGCTGGTGTGCTTCCCTGAACAATAGGTAATGAGTTGATTTGCTGGTTTCTTAAAGTTTGTATTGCAGATAGCCAGTTTGTTGGCATCACAGAAGCCGTATCGGCCCTTGACTTTCTCTTATACAACATTAGTGGCATGGTGGGAGGAGACTGGTATGAATGGGTGACAGCTGGTCTTCTGCAAAAACACTTTGTCTGGACTTGGGCCTTGGAAGGGAAACTTTCATGGTGTCATTCGTGACTGAAGGGGGTCTTTACTCTTACTCTAATACTACACATTTTCACAATAATCTGTCCATTAGTAAAAATGCTATAAACATTAACATTTTTTTTTAGTTTTTTCTTTTCTTTTTTTAGATATTTTTTGCTCAGTCATTACAGGATGTGAAAAGTTAAAGTAATCTGTAAATTTAAATTACATATTCATTTTCAGGATATAGAAAATAGTTTTTTCATGAATGCCAACATTCAGGTCACTGAAGTATGTAAAATGATAGCAGCTGACAAAAACCTGGCCAATGGATACAACGCGATTGGTTTCTCTCAGGGAGGTCAATTCTTGTGAGTTTCTTTTTTTTTATTTTTATTAATATTATTTTAAATGTATTTTTCTATCACATGTCAAATTCATCTGAATATATGTACGTCAATACCCATTTTTTCCATTTCTAAGAGGGCTCTAAACCCCACTATCAGGCTAAAATTTCTTTAGTAAAAATAAATACGGCAAAAGCTTCTATTTCTAATTTCAAACTTGCTCGCTGTTTCAAAACATAATATATATATATATATATATATATATTCTTTTTTTGGAAACTCTGCTTCGTAGAATCGAGACATATCTGATGATCTTGCGATTTCAGAGTCAGGTTTGATCATCACATCGATTGTGCCTCGAGCTGGTCGCCAGAGAAACGATTGTAATATGTCTAATAAATCTTATTCATAGCACCACTGATTCTCCGTTTCTTATGTGATATATATATATATAGTCTTAGAAGGTAAGGTGACACAAACAAGAGATGGAAAGTTTCCCTTCGTCAACTGTTTACTACAGGTTATGGATGTTTCAGCGCATTATAGACAGAACATCTATCCATAGCACGCCCATAACCTTTTATCTATCAAAAAGCCATGAGGGAAAGAAGTGATAGCGAAGAGAGAAAAAGAAAGAAAAAAAGAAAGAAAAGGAAAAAACGAAGTGAACATACTAATACAAGGGTGAACACAGGACAATGGCACATGTAAGTGAGTAACCGAAGAGAAAATAGATCAAGTTAAAAAAAGCCGTTGAGTTTAAGCCTGGGGCCCATAATAACAGAGGAGCTTCGTAAATCCATGACTATTCTCAGTAAAATTAGTTTAGAGAGAGAGAAAGATGGAGAAACCAGAAGCTTGCCTTACTATACTACCATTAAGCTGTTAATTGTACATTTAGCTTAAAACTCCCTTTACCAAACATATAGTTGTTTTCTCAACTTGTTTGAACTTATATCATCATCATCATCATCATCATCATCATCAATTAACGTCCATCTTCCACACTAGCATGGGTTAGACGGGTCCTATTTTGAGGCAAGTTGTGTCGGGTGACCGTGTCTCGCTCATATAGGGGTGTTTCTTGCTGGTTTTCTACAGCTGGAGGTCCTTCCTAACGCCAACCACATTTACAGTGTGGGCTGGGTGCCTTTCACCATGTCTTTTACACGTCCACTTTACAGTGTGAGCTGGGTGCCTTTTGTCGTATCTTTTACACGTCCACTTTACAGTGTGGGCTGGGTGCCTTTTGCCGTATCTTTTACATGTCCACTTTACAGTGTGGACTGGGTGCCTTTTGTCATATCTTTTACATGTCCACTTTACAGTGTGGGCTGGGTGCCTTTTGTTGTATCTTTTACACGTCCACTTTACAGTGTGGGCTGGGTGCCTTTTGCCGTATCTTTTACATGTCCACTTTACAGTGTGGGCTGGGTGCCTTTTGCTGTATCTTTTACATGTCCACTTTACAGTGTGGGCTGGGTGCCTTTTGCCGTATCTTTTACATGTCCACTTTACAGTGTGGGCTGGGTGCCTTTTGCCGTGTCTTTTACACGTCAACTTTACAGTGGCAGGTCTTTATTGACAGTGGCGAAGGTGGAGAATGAGACAGACAGGGTATCAATGAGAGTAGTAACTACAGCTATAGTAGGAGTAGCTATACAAAAGTGGCGGTGTTGGTGGGAGAGAGCCGTGGTAGCAGTAAGAGTACAGACAACAATGACAATAGGAGTAAGGTGTGTGATGTCATAAGACAGAAGCTGCAGAAAGGTAATGCTGGAAAGATGTAAAAGTTTCTTGTTTTAGTTCAGTTTGATTTATTTCTGTCATTTAATGGCAGATTTATGACAATAAGTAGATACAAATTAACATTGTTGACAATGGAATCTTTACATTTTATTTTATCTCTCTTGAAAAACTATTTCAATGTGAAAAGAAAGGTTTAATTTGTTGTCTGCTTTACAATGATCAATACATTTATTGAATACTTACTGCTTTTTTTCTACCTTAATTCAGTTATTCACTTTATCTTATTAAGGTGTGCCCGGCAATGATGGGCTCTTTTGCTAATATATATATTGCGTATGCACACTCCAGGCGTGGAGTGCAATAATGAAACCATGTGGTCTAGGGCCAAAAATTATTGGTCTTCCCACGCAATAAGGTTTCTACCACTAATCAACTCGTTGTGTGCACTCTGATATACAGACTTGTATTTACTAAATACAAGTTCTGTAAAATCATGGATTGAGTGACAAATGGCAATCTTAAATGAATTCAAGTTGTCTGGTTCGATAAATATATATACTAGCTGCCTCCCAGCCTTCGCCCTGCTCTCTACTGTGCTCAAATCTCTTTATATATGAAAAGATTGCGGTGTTTTCCTAGTCTTGAACAACTTGCATACAATGGACCATGTGAGAAACAGCTTTCTTCTAGATGGAGACCAACAACCTGCAGTATTTCACCTTGGGACTTGTTAATGGTCATTGTATAACTGACTCTCACTGGGAATTGCAATCATTTGAAACGAAAAGGGACATCTGTTGATATTAGTGGTACCCTAGGTATAAATATGATGTCTCCCTTACCACATCCAGTGAGGATTTAGGCTTCGATAATAGTAGTTCAATCACAACCTGTGTTCAATCACAACCTGTAGTTCACAACATGTAGGCTGTAGTTCAATCACAACCTGTGTTCAATCACAACCTGTAGTTCACAACATGTAGGCTGTAGTTCAATCACAACCTGTAGTTCAATCTCAACCATACGTGTCTCGTTTCGCAATCTTAGCTGATCCAGGTTTCTGAGAAGCATGATGACTGTGCCCTTCTTCAATTCAACGTTGGACACACCAAGGCTATGCAACAGCACTCGATTGTGAAAAATATGTATCCACACATGGTTTAAGCCACTATTTCATGTGTTAGGGTAGAGGATATGTTCGTTCCAAGAATTCTTCTTATCCCCACTGATATCCCATTTCAATTCAAACGACTTCAATTTCCAGTGAGTCTTAGTTTTGCCATGACCACAAGGACAACATTTTTGGGTGCTAGTTTACATGTTGAAGAGCCCTGCTTCACCCATGGTCAGCTTTACATTGGATGTCCAAGAGAAGGAAATCAGAAAAATCTTTACATCTATGCAGCAGATGGAAAAACAACAAACATTGTTTATACAAACTTTATAAGTTGACCCAATTAATAAAGAAATTCATCCTCATCATGGGGACTATCCTTCAGGGGAGACATGGTCTGACATGGAATAAAAAAAAAAATTTGAAATAAAGGCATACTACTGTGATTATTTCCTGGCAACAACAAGCTACTCAGCTAGTATATATATATATATATAAAAATATCAACATCATCATCGTTACCTATTTTCCATACTTACATGTGGGAGACAGACTAACGTTATGAGGCCAGACAAGGTCAGGTGACCACATCTTGCTCATACACTCCATTTTAGGCTTGGTTTATTAGGCTGGATGTCTTTCCTGATGCCAGTCACCTTACGGAATGCTGTGGGTGTGAGCTAAGCCAGCACAGATGAGCATGTCCTGCTCACTGATTTTGGCTTGGTTTCTATGGATGGATGCCTTCCTAACACCAACCACATTTACAGTATGGACTGGGTACTTTTTGTTGTGACACTACATGACCACCTTATAGTGTGGGCTGGATTCTCTTCGTCATAAGACCAGAAACAACCACTTCACAGAGTGGACTGGAGTGGAGGAGGTGCATGGGGATTGGAGAGGTAGATCTAGGGTAGGGCACTTATCAGGTGAGGGGTGGATCAAAGGGTATTAGTGCGTTTGGAGTTGTATGGAAATGGGAGATAAGGGGAAGTAGTACGTACAAGATGCTTCAATTAATGCATAATTACTGCATAATTCCCAATATCTCGATTCTGTGACATCTTCTTTAAGAGGGGCAGTTGGGTAAGGTCAGCTTTTATCACCTCATCCAAAGTCTTCCTGGGTCCCCCTACTCCAAGGCTTCCATCGACTTTGAGTGCTCTGCACCTTTTTATGCAGCTGTCGTCCTTCATACACATCATATGTCCATACCAACACAATCTTCTTTCCTGCACACTGCATCCGATTCCTCTTATGACCAGTTTCTCTCAGTTCATTTACGCTATGCCATTCACGTATTACACATCCATTGGAGCATGCATGCTTCATTTCTTTCTAATCTATGCAATTCTTCTGCACACAATGCCCAGGTCTCACTACCATGTAACATTGCTGTTCATATGCACGCATCATACAGTCTGCCTTTCATTTTGAGAGAAAAGCCTTTTGTAGTCAGCAGCAGTAGTAGCTTCCTGAACTTCTTCCATCCCGTTCTTACCCTGGCTACTGTACTTTCGGGACACCCACTTCCGCTACTAATTCAGTCAACCAGATAGCAGCTCTCTACTGCTTCCACCAAACCGTCCAAGAATTTGATAGCACTTATTTTCTTTGGTCATTTGCTGCTAACTTCTCCCGGTGAAACAGCTACATGTAAAACCTACATTCTAAGCTAAACTTCCTGAGATCCCACTACATCTTTTGTATACCCATAGTTTGCATTTGGGGCAGAGGATGTAATTTCTACCTATACCTTTCCTACATACTGAGCAAGACCATTTCCCTGAGGGGATCAGGATTATGTTTTCTCTTCTACTTACTAGGACCTTAGTCTTTGTCAGGTTGACTTTAAGACCCTTTGTTTCTAGGCCAAGCTTCCAGGTTTGGAATTTCTTCTCTAGTTCTGCCACATTCTCTGTAATGAGTGTAAGATCATCCGCATATAGGAGTTCCCATGGGCAGCCAGTCTTAAACTCCTCTGTTATAGCCTGCGCTACAATAATAAACAGGAGAGGGCTAAGAACAGAGCCCTAGTGGATGCCAACCTGCATACTAAATTCTTCACTGTAAATGGTAATGGTTGTTTTTTTTCGATTTCAGTCGAGCTGTTGCTCAACGCTGTCCAAAGCCCCCTATGAGGAATCTGATATCTGTTGGAGGCCAACATCAAGGTATGTATTGTAAACCTCTTATTTCTGCCACTCATCATGGATTGGTCTCATCACCTCCCATCCTCATTACTGGGAGTCAGGGACCATTGAAAAAAAGGAAAAGAATGACTTCACTTGTAGTGTTAAAAAATTTTTTGATTTAATTTTATAATATTATGAGTTGGTAGATCTAGTAAGTTCTTTGTTAACTTCGGTGGGAAGAATCTTAAAGATTCCTGGTTAACTTGGGTTGGAGAACTTTCTCGCATTCGTCTGTCTATGGCGATTGTCAAACTGAGATCAGGTTGTGTTGAAATGTGTGACTATATATAAGAGAGATTTGGATGTGTCTGGGGTGTGGTTTAATGAGTGTTGATGATGATATAAGAGAGGAATTGAAAAGCCTTTAGACATTAAAAAACATTATACATGACAAAAAAAAACGTACATTACAAGAAATCCCATACGTTATAAAGCCATAATATTTTGACGAAATAATAGAGTCTAAATGATAAGATAGTAAGCATGCACATACACATACACCAGGTCCAAACACAGTGGAGTCAAACTCCAACTGTCATCACCTCCATCTCTCTTACCTTCCCCATCATACACGTACACCAGGTCCAAACACAGAGGAGCCAAACTCCCACTGTCATCACCTCCATCTCTCTCGCCCTCCCCATCATACATGTACACCAGGTCCAAACACACAAGAGCCAAACTCCAACTGTCATCACCTCCATCTCTCTCACCTTCCCCATCTCTCACTATTATGAGCAATAAAAAAGATATTGAATAATAGTGAAGAAGTTTATAATTAATTCCAGTTTAACATCTGTTTGGCAAGAGGTAAAAATTATAAACCCATCCATAAATATTTATGAAAGGTAAAACATACACATCTTCATCATCATCATTTAATGTCCACTTCCCCTGTTAGCAAGAGATGGGTGGGTCTTCATAAGACTGAGTCAGTACTGAATTGGGGTCACTGACCTCCCAAACTGAGTCAGTACTGAATTGGGGTCACTGACCTCCCAAACTGAGTCAGTACTGAACTGGGATCACTGACCTCCCAGACTGAGTCAGTACTGAACTGGGGTCACTGACCTCCCAGACTGAGTCAGTACTGAACTGGAGTCACTGACCTCCCAGACTGAGTCAGCACTGAATTGGGGTCACTGACCTCCCAAACTGAGTCAGCACTGAATTGGGGTTACTGACCTCCCAGACTGAGTCAGCACTAAATTGGGGTCACTGACCTCCCAAACTGAGTCAGCACTGAATTGGGGTTACTGACCTCCCAGACTGAGTCAGCACTGAATTGGGGTCACTGACCTCCCAGACTGAGTCAGTACTGAACTGGGGTCACTGATCTCCCAGACTGAGTCAGTACTGAACTGGGGTCACTGATCTCCCAGACTGAGTCAGCACTGAACTGGGGTCACTGACCTCCCAGACTGAGTCAGTACTGAACTAGAGTTACTGACCTCCCAGACTGAGTCAGTACTGAATTGGGGTCACTGACCTCCCAGACTGAGTCAGCACTGAACTGGGGTCACTGACCTCCCAGACTGAGTCAATACTGAAGTGGGGTTACTGACCTCCCAGACTGAGTCAGTACTGAACTGGGGTCACTGACCTCCCAGACTGAGTCAATATTGAAGTGGGGTCACTGAAATGGCTTAGGCATTACAATAGAACAGGAGGAAACAATAGTACCACTGATGATGTCGCAGATGTGTGGCGAATATATTTATATCTGTATTTTTAACCGTTGGTCAATCAATGATAAACATTGATTGCCAAATAAATTAACTATGGATATATAAAAGATACAGAAGCGAAAACCAACCCAAACCAAACAGTGAGTGTGTTCTATTATTATTTCTGGCAATATTATAACAATATGACCCTCCCCAAGTATAACAATATTTGTTTTGACACATGATTTCATATCAAAACCTTGCAAAACAAATATATATATCATCATCATCATCATTTCATTTTACGTCCGCTTTTCCCTGCTTGCAAGGGTGGGACGGGAACTGATTCTGGCTTGATTTCTACAGCTGGATGCCCTTCCTAACACCAACCTCATTTACAGTGAGTGCTGGGTGCTTTTTTGCCGTGGCACCTCCACGACCACTTTGCAGTGGAATGATAGGGACCCCAGTCCCTATCATCTCATTTCTACAGCTGAGTAAACTGGAGCAATGTGAAATAAAGTGTCTTGCTCAAGGAAACAACACATCACCCGGTCTGAGAATTGAACTCACAACCTTTCGATTGCAAGGCCAATGCTCTAACCACTAAGCCATGTGCCTCCATTATATATATATTTCAATAGTCAGTGTTGGTTGATACAAGCAATCAACCAATAATGGTGTAATCAAACATAAGCACTCCACGTTATGGATATTATAAGGTATTACATATATGGTATCAGGCATAGAATCAATATTAAGAAAAAGAAGAGACGGTTTCATATAGTCAACTTCAATTTATTAGATTACACCTGATATGTACATTTCAAAGGTATCAAAATGATGATGGGGGTTATGAAGGTGATAATGGTGATGACAGTGATGGTGGTGGTGATGATCATCTGTTGGAATTATGTGCCTTCTTTTTAAATTCTTTAATATCATATTTATTCTTTATTTTAGGGGTTTATGGAATACCAAACTGCCCTAGTCAAAATTCCTCCATTTGTGACTTATTCCGTAAATTGTTGAACGAGGGAGCTTATGAGAGGTATCTGATATTTCATTTCACCTTTCAGAATCTTTAATCATTTTTGGGTACTTTTTCTTGCTTATTCTTTGGGGGGGGGGGGGGGGGGGGGTTTAACTTTTTATTAAAAATGCTAATTTCTACTTTCACTTTTACTTTGTTGAATGAGGCTGGTTTAGGGGAGTCTCTGAGAGAAAAGACAGGCAATGAATTACAGAGGATGATAGATGTTGTGAAGAGAAATGAGATGGTTAGGTCAAGTGTTGAGGACTAGTGAAAATGACTTGGTGATAGGAATAGAGCCAGTGACGAACATTGTGATGAGATGGTTGGTTCATGTCTAAAATTGATTGTATGATGGAAATTAATATGCAAGGAACTAGATGAAGAGCAAAATCAAGAAAGACATAGCTGAAGATGGTGGAGGGGGAAAATGAAAGCTATTTTCAACAGAGAAAAATAAGTGCAAGGCTTGGAGATGGCAAGCACCTCAATGGAATCACCCTCTTCTCATTCGAAGGAGGTAGATCCCTCATCTGGGATGCCACCTACTGTGACACATTCTCCACCTCCAACTTGTAAACAAATACCGGGGTTTGTCTGGCTGCTTACTCTTCACACTGGTCACCATCAAGACCTCAGGTGTACTTGGACCCCGTACTGCTGAGCTCCTCCGCAAGATTGGAACGTCGGCGGCCCGTCTGAGGAGGGAGCCCCACGAGGTTGGGTGGCTGTTGCAGCGGGTGTCACTGGCCATTGTCCAGAGGAATGCTTTTGCCGTCTTATCAGTGGGGCGCAGCATTTCTGCCCTCTTGCCCTAGGCCCAAAGCCCAATCACCCACCCCTTCACCCCTCCCCTCTCTTCTGCGACATCAGAGCTCTTGCCATCCCTTCCCAAATAAACTACCAGTAATGCACTGGGTGATTGTTGGCCTTGTGCCAAAAGTAGAAACAATTATTATTATTATTATTACTTTCGAAGTTGAGTCAAACTGTTTAACTGATGTATTTAGAGGCATTTGTCTGAGAAAAAAAAGGGGGGGAGGAGCGTGCAGTATCAGTAGAGGGCCGGACGCCATGCTTTGCAGCAAAGAGTTATGGCCCTTTATGATCTGAGTTCAAATCCCACCGTGGTTAACTTTGCCTTCCATCCTTACGGGGTCGATAAAATAAAGTACCAGTCACACACTGGGGTCGACTTAATCGACTTTCCCTTCACCCAAAATTGCTGGCCTTGTGCCTAAATAAGAAACCATTATTATTATTATGTGCCAAAAGTAGAAACAATTATTATTATTAATGTTGTTACAGGGTGGTGGATTGGCAGTATTGGTAGAGAGTCGGACGTCATGCTTTGCAGCATAGAGTTACGTCCCTTTACGGTCTGAGTTCAAATCCCACTGAGGTTCACTTTGCCTTTCATCCTTACGGGGTCGATAAAATAAAGTACCAGTAATACACTGGGTAATTGCTGGCCTTGTGCCAAAAGTAGAAACAATTATTATTGTTGTTACTGTAAATAATATCATGTTTATACAGTTTTTATCATTTATCTATTTGTTAGTCTACTTCTAGGTCCCTGTAGTTCCCTGTTCCACCAGTTTACTTTAAACCTCTCCATATTTAGTTATAGGGCTCTCACTATGCTGGTGACCTATTTCAAAGGTTTTTCTCAATTATATTGACCCTCTGTAAATTTTGAAGTCTGTTAACCTATTTTATAGGTTTCAATTTGTTGAACTGCTAAATTACACCTGCTTTAGCATGTGAAATGTTATGTGTTGTTGTACGATTGAATGCATCTTGAAATTTATATATTCATATGGAGGCACATGGCTTAGTGGTTAGAGCATTGGCCTTGCAATCGAAAGGTTGTGAGTTCAATTCTCAGACCGGGTGATGTGTTGTTTCCTTGAGCAAGACACTTTATTTCACATTGCTCCAGTTTACTCAGCTGTAGAAATGAGATGATAGGGACTGGGGTCCATATCATTCCTCTGCAAAGTGGTTGTGGAGGTGCCACGGCAAAAAAGCACCCAGCACTCACTGTAAATGAGGTTGGTGTTAGGAAGGGCATCCAGCTGTAGAAATCAAGCCAGAATCAGTTCCCGTCCCACCCTTGCAAGCAGGGAAAAAGCAGACGTAAAATGAAATAATGATGATGATGATGATGTAAAGTGGGTGATATTAGGAAGGGCACCCAGATGTAGAAACTATGCCTCAAAAAGGTTCAGGGGATTTTTCAGTCATGTCATGTCCTGGATATGACAACCTCCATAGTTTTAGTGCTACAATAAGATGGTCCCACTACACTCTGTAAAGTGGTTAGCATCCAACTGTAGAAACCATGTTACAACTAGAACATGTGTAAACAGGGTGTGCCCTTAGCCCCCACCCCCGCCTTCAGCCCATCTAAAGGAACATTAGCTTTAATTAAAGTACTGACTTTATCTGTAACAACCTGTCCTACACATGCATGCACATTATGATGATGTAAATGTAAGGTTTAACATTTAAATTGACAGTATTTAACCCTTTAATGTTCAAACCGGCCAAAACTGGCCAGAATATTCTACCTCTTTCTGCTGAAACTGGCTGTAACTGGTCGCTCAAACTGATGTTAAGGTATTGTTCTCAAAATAAATACTTTCAAAATCTCATAGATTCGATATTATGTGAGATAATTATGTGAGGTAAAGCCTTTACCATGAAAATACAATAGTATATATAGAGTAATGTAAATATTATGTGAGGTAAAGCCTTTACCATGAAAATACAATAGTATATATAGAGTAATGTAAATATTATGTGAGGTAAAGCCTTTACCATGAAAATACAATAGTATATATAGAGTAATGTGAATGCTAAAGGGTTAAGGTGTTCCAGTTCTTCATACTCTGTTTAAATCTCACTATGGTCAACTTTGCCTAACATCTTTTCAAAATAGATAAAGTACCGGACCCAGGGGCAGTGGATTGGTGGAATTGTTAGAGAATCAGGCAGAATGCTTTGTGGTACCTGATCTCACTCTGTGCATCCTTAGCTCAAATTCTGTTTCCTTCTGTAACTGACAGATCAACAATGGAAAGACCAATGGAAACATTATTTCCTTGGTCTGATCTGACAATCATCTCCATTTCTTCTGTCAGGTGTTGCAACTGACAGATGGTATCAACAATGAAAACATTGTTCCTTTGGTTTGATCTGACAATCAGCTCTATTTCCTTCAAATATAAAGAAATCTTAAAACTAAGGAAATATAACTTAATAACTGTTTGTTTGTTTTGTTTTACAGTTTTGTTCAAGAGCAGTAAGTACCTTCTTTTTATTTTAAAATAAAATTCTTTCCTGTATTAAAGTATATGACACATATGACTATATGACACATAAATATATATTACCTTCTCACGCATGTATATATATATCACCCTGTCACACATGTATGTATATTATATAAGCCTGTCACACATGTATGTATATATCACCTTCTCACATATGTATGTTTATATATCACCCTGTCACACATGTATGTATATTATATAAGCCTGTCACACATGTAGGTATATATATCACCCTATCACATATATCATCATTATCATCATCATCTTATGTCTGCCTTTCCCTGCTTGCAAGGGTGGGACGGGTCCTATTCAGCACAACATCTCTCCATTCGTCACGGTCCTTCGTCATCTCCTCTGTGAGCTTCAGCAATCTGAGGTTAGCTCTCACCACCTCCACCCATGATTTTCATGGTCTTCCTCTTCTGCATCTTCCTTCCACTGAGATTTCTTGGCACTTCTTTACCCAGCAGTCATCCTCCATGTGCATCGCATGTCCATACCAACATAGTCTTCTCTCTCACACACTACAGCTTATCCCACTTATACAGTTTCTCTCTCAACTCATCTATACTTGATCGTTCACACACATTGACATTGCACATCCAACATAGCATGCTTGCTTCATTTCTCACCAGCCATCGCACATCTCACACAGGCATCATATAACCGGCCTTTCATTTGTAAGAAGAAACCCTTCTTTGTCAACAGAGGAAGCAGCTCCCTAAACTTTTTCCAACCTGTCCTTATTCTAGATACTATGGCATTGGAGCACCCTCCGCCCTTGCTAATCTGATCACCTAGATATTGGAAGCTATCAACCACCTCTGTAGATCCTACCTGCATTTGAAAAATGTGTCTATCACTGACACTTTTATTATCAAATTTCCCTGAACATCTACTGCATATGAAGTGTTCCCTTCTTGTTAGTTTGCCTGCTATCCCACTACATCTCTTGTGTACCCAAGATTTGCATTGTGTACATTCTATAGAATTTGTGCCAACTCCTTTTCTATATATCGAACATGGCCATTTCCCTGATGGAATAAGAATTTTGTCCTCTTTTCTACTTATCAACACTTTAGTCTTAACTAGGTTCATTCTCAGTCCTCTTGATTCTAATTGCTGTTTCCATAGCCAGAATTTATTCTCTAGCTCCTCTACTGATTCTGAGAGGTTCCCATAGGCAGCCAGTCTTAAACTCCTTTGTTATGGCTTGGAGAACTATAATGAATAAGAGTGAGCTGAGGACTGAAACCTGATGAACTCCTACTTGTATCTAGAATTCCTCACTAAACTCCATTCTTACTCTCATTTTACTGACAGCACCTCTGTACATAGCTTGCATTGTCCTCATAAGCCATTCTTCTACACCTAATTTCCTTAGGTACCACCAGATGATGGCCTTCTCTAGGTCAACAAAAGCTAAGTATAGTGGCTTATTTTCTCTAAGAACCACTCTTTAGTTGTCTCATTAAGAAGAGGGCATCTGTTGTACTTTTCCCAGGCACAAAACCAAACTCATCTAATTTGACCCTTTCTCTAATTAGTTGTGCTAGCATTCTTTCTGTCACTTTCATAACCTCATCCATCAGTTTTATGCCTTTATAATTGCTTTTCTCCAGAGCATCTCCTTTACCTTTTTAGCAATTTATAAGAATACTGCTGCACCAGTCTTTGGGTGTGACTCCACCATATATAGCTTAATTGACAATGCGTGCAACCAGTTTACTTCCTACTTCTCCGGATGCCTCCAGCATCTCAGCAACTATCCCTGACAGTCCAGCGGCCATCACCACTTTTCATTTCCTTATTTGCCTCTTTGACCCTATAGTCGTCAATCTCAATAGCTGGTCCCTCTGTTGGGTCTAATGGGGATAGTTTCTCTCTCTCCCATTCATTCTCAACATTCATCAGTCTCTGTGCACCAGCATCATTTTGGACAAAATTATCTCCAACAACATCCTGATTTACACTGACACACTGCCTTGCAATGCGGAACACTGCACGTCTCTGATCTTCTCGTCGCAGAACATTGGCAAACCTTCTACTCTCAGCCTCCCTGCATGCTAAGTACACCTGACGTCTAATCTCTCTTTTAGTTGCTGAGTATCAGTCTCTACTCCCACCATTTTTCCAAGCCTTCCATGCTAGTCTTTTGTCTTTAATGGCTCTATCTACCGTCCTGTTCCACACCACATCACCCTCTGTCTGGTTGGAGCTTTACTCAAGCCACAAGTCTCTTCAGTAGCCTGCAGTAAGTTGTCACGTAAGAAATTCCAGTTATCATCTATGTCATACAATTCTAATTCATCTTTTTTCATCATACACATCTTGAAGGGCTTTCCTAAATTTATATTTTAGTGAAAGGTCTTTTAGCTTCCAGACATTTCTTTTCTAAACCTTCCTGTGTGTCTCATTTTGTCTCTTGCTTATTGAGATGTCACTAACAACTAACTTATGTTGGGGGTACATTCTTCCCCAGGGTATGCCTTAGTATTTGACACCATCTATCTGTCTCATTGCCTACTAACTAGCAAGAAGTCAATCTGGCTTATGTGCTCGCCTGATTGCTAGGTTTCTTGAAGTTAGTGTTGCAAATGGTTAGTGCACTTACATCATAAAATTCAAGAAGCCTAACTCCTTTGTTTCTTGAGCCATAACCATGACCTCCATGTACCCCAGTGTATACATCCTGGAGCTGACCAACATGACTATTGAAGTCACCTGCTAGTATAACTAGGTCTCTGTCCCCTGTCATTGTGGTTGTCTCTAGAAGTTGCTCGTAAAAGCAGTCCTCTTCTTTACCTAGGCCTGCTTGGGGAGCATAGGTAGAGATAATTGTCAGCAATCTCTTGCCTACAACTAATCTAAGCTTAATTATTCTATGACTGACTCAAACTACCTCTATTGTCTTATTGATCCACCTCTTGGCCAGTAAAATGCCTACCCCACCTAACTCATCATCATTTCCTACCCAGAAAAGCTTATATATATATTACATCTTCAGTTGTAGAACATATATTACTGCTCTAATTATTTGATCTGATGAATTTGTTTGTATTTCAGTCTAGTCCAAGCTGAATATTGGCATGACCCTCTCAATGAAGAATTGTATAGGGAAAAGAGTATTTTCTTGGCTGACATCAATTTAGAAAAGGTTGGTATGTCTTTATTATTTGTCATATTGCAAGGTGGTAGATTGGCCGAATCAGTAGAGCTTTGGAAAACATACTTTGTGGCATATAGTTACATCCTTTTATGTTCAAATCTCACTGAAGTTAGCTTTGCCTTTTATCCTTACGAGGTCGCTAAAGTACCAGTAACGCACTGGGTCAATTTAATTGACTTTTACCGCCAAAAATCGTTGGCCTTGTGCCTAAATCAAAAACCATTTTTAGTCCCAGTTCTTTACATTCTGCACTCAAATCTTTAAAAACATCTTCCATCATAATTTTATGTAAGAATCTTTAACTATGCTCTAAACACCAACTTAATAATGAGAAGGTTAGTTATGTTACTAAATTCCTCCAAATTCTGGATTATTTTCAAAAGTATTTGAAAATCATAGGTAGTATCTTTCATTAGAAATATGGTAAAGAAAGGTTTAATGACATAGGCAGTGTCTTTCATTAGAAATATGGTAAAGAAAGGGTTAATGACATAGACAATATCTTTCACTAGAAATATGATAAAGAAAGGTTTAATGACATAGACAGTGTCTTTCATTAGAAATACAGTAATGAAAGTGTTAATGACATAGGCAGTATATTTCATTAGAAATATGGTAATGAAAGGGTTAATGACATAGATAGTATATTTCATTAGAAATATTGTAATGAAAGGGTTAATGACATAGACAGTGTCTTTCATTAGAAATATGGTAAAGAAAGGGTTAAAGACATAGACTGTGTCTTTCATTAGAAATATGGTAACAAAAGGGTTAATGACATAGGCAGTATCTTTCATTAGATATATGGTAAAGAAAGGGTTAAAGACATAGGCAGTGTCTTTCATTAGAAATATTGTCACAGAAAGATTAATGGACGTACACAATAGAAACTATAGTGAATATTCTGATAGTGAGTCTTAATTCCTATTTTATACTGTTTTATCATCTCTAGGTATTGTAGCTGAAAGACTTTCAAAAGGTTTCTCCCTACGAACAAAAGGCCAGCTGTATGATGTGAAGTGCACTGTTGCATAATAGACACCGGTAGTGATTAATGCAAAGGATATGTGAAGGCTGGAGAGAAATGAAGCAAGCATGCTTCGATCGATGTGTAATGTTATTATATGTGAATAACAAAGCATGGATGAACTGAGAGAAAAACGGGATACAAGAGGAATGAATTGTGTGCAAGAGAAAAGACTGCACTGGTATGAACATGTGTTGCACATGGATGATGGTCACTGGGTGAAGAAATGGTAGGAAACTGTAGAAGAAGACTAAGGAAAAACATGGGTGGAGGTGGTGAGAGCTGATACCCGCCCCCTCTTTGTTTATATAACAGGCTGAATGAGTTGGGGTGTATAATCCAACGAAACTTAAGAACCTGTATATGTCAATGTTGTAACTAATTATATTATATTATATTCGTGGATTGACAGACGTAGTGGAAGGTCGTACGCCATGCTTTCCAGCACAGAGTTATGGCCCTTTACAGTCTGAGTTCAAATCCCGCCGAGGTTAACTTGCCTTTCATCCTTACGGGGTCAATAAAATAAAGTACCAATAATGCACTGGGATAATTGCTGGCCTTGTGCCAAAAAGTAGAAACAATTATATATATATATATATATAAATTTGAAAGAATGTCCTGCACAGCTAAGATCTTATAAAATTAATTTTAAAAAGGGTCGGCAAAGACAACAGATGAAACATAAGACAGTCCCTTCTCATTAGTCAATCTCTGGAGCTCCTTATGATTTGGGTGCATTTGTGTATATATATATAGAGAGAGAGAGATGGGTGGTTGTGGTGGTGGTGGTGGTGAGGGTGGGGGTGGTTCTTCTTCTTCCAAGTGAAAGTCTAATTTGGTAGGCTTAACCAAGTTTAACAATCCCACCTGGCCCTTCTTTGGCTGTTTTTATCAGAGTCCACTCCGCAAACATTTAGGTCAGTTATTTGGTTTCTACCCTCCTTCCTTCCCTTTTAGGCACTTCCCTTCTCTAACTAAACAGTAAACAAGAAAAAAACAGATCAGCATCATCGTCGTCATCAAAATAATTATCATCACCATCATCGTCATCAAAATAATTATCATCACCATCATCGTTTAATCTATCTTTTCTATGCCTGCATAGGTTAGACAGGCTATCAAGTTATAAAGAATTCAGTGCTTGGTTTTCTATGTCAATAAACAGTTAATATATCAGTTTTCTACAGATGTATGTCCTTCCTTATGTCAATAAACAGTTAATATATCAGTTTTCTACTGGTATATGTCCTTCCTTATGTCAATAAACAGTTAATATATCAGTTTTCTACAGATGTATGTCCTTCCTTATGTCAATAAACAGTTAATATATCAGTTTTCTACTGGTATATGTCCTTCCTTATGTCAATAAACAGTTAATATATCAGTTTTCTACTGGTATATGTCCTTCCTTATGTCAATAAACAGTTAATATATCAGTTTTCTACTGGTATATGTCCTTCCTTATGTCAATAAACAGTTAATATATCAGTTTTCTACTGGTATATGTCCTTCCTTATGTCAATAAACTGTTAATATATCAGTTTTCTACTGGTATATGTCCTTCCTTATGTCAATAAATAGTTAATATATCAGTTTTCTACTGGTATATGTCCTTCCTTATGTCAATAAACAGTTAATATATCAGTTTTCTACTGGTATATGTCCTTCCTTATGTCAATAAACAGTTAATATATCAGTTTTCTACAGGTATATGGCCTTCTTTATGTCAATAAACAGTTAATATATCAGTTTTCTACAGCTGTATGTCCTTCTTTGTGTCAATAAACAGTTAATATATCAGTTTCTTTCTTCCATTTCAGAGAAACATTTCATCCTATAGGACAAACTTGCTGAAATTGAAAAACCTTGTCCTTGTTAAATTTACTAAGGATGTAATCGTAGACCCTAAAGAAACTGAAGTAAGTTAATAACTTGGATATTCAATCCCTGCAAGAAATATGGGTTTATTATTATTGGCAGTATCGGTAGAGGGTTGGACACTATGCTTTGCAGCATAGAGTTACGGCCCTTTATGATCTGAGTTCAAATCCCACCGAGGTTAACTTTGCCTTTCATCCTTAAGGGGTTGATAAAATAAAGTACCAGTAATGCACTCGGATAATTGCTGGCTTTGTGCCAAAAGTAGAAACAATTATTATTTTTTTTTTTTTTTTTCATTTATCTTGCCTTATGTTCATACGAGTTATCACCAAGTCACAACCAGTGACCTCAAGAGACAACAAGGTCCAAGATGTTCAAGAAAGAACACAAACACACACATGCATCTTTAGGTGTTTAGACTTGTGATGTATTTATATTGACAGAATCTTCCTTACTATATGGGCAGTTTCCATTAGTACTATCTTTTGTATTTCTTCTATACGCGGGTTTCCTGGGATTTGGGATAAGTAATCATTAGACCCCTTAGGTATCATTCCTAGAGCGCCTACAACCACTGGTATTGTTTTAGTTCTCAACTTCCACATTTTTCCAATTTCTATCTCCAGGTCTTTATACTTGCTCAATTTTTCAAATGTTTTTATAGATACATTCTTGTCTATTGGAATGGACATATCAATTAGCAGGCACACCCTCTTTTTAAAGTCCTTCAAAATTATTATTATTATTATTTTATTGTTTTTCCTTTCCTTCAGTATTGTTTCTGATATATGCCGAGTGTCTTCCTGACACCTAGAGCAAATAAATTCATTGTATATATTGGTAAGCCAGTTAATACACCATATTAAATATAATTTACAGCTTATCATTCTTACAGAGGGTTATCATTCTCACAGGGATAGTGCTCTTCTCAATACATGTGCAGTACCAGCCAAAACAATTTTTTGCACCTCTTGCAGAGAGGTTAAACCAGTAATCATCCTCAAATACTGTTCTGTTCCTTTCTTGATCATTCCCAGTGCTCCCACAATAACTGGTATTGTAACAGCCTTGAGGTGCCACATTTTTTCAATTTCAATAAGCATATCTTTATATTTTCTTAGCTTGTCGAATTCTTTTGCCATGATATTGTAATTACATGGGATGCTCATATCAATCAATAAATAGACCTTGCTATGTTGGTCTTTTACACTGATATCTGGTCTATTAGCTTTTATGGTCTGGTCAGTATGTACAGGAAAGTCCCAAAGAATTGTTACTTTTTCTCCTTCAGTTACAGCCTCAGGGTGACGATTGTACCACTTGTCAGCAGCTTTGATTATAAAATGCTGACATATTACCCGGTGTAAATATTGGCCAACTCTGTCATGTCTAGATTTGTACTCTACTGGGGCTAAAACTTTACATCCAGAAACTAGGTGGTCCATTATTTCAACCTCAACATTGCAGAATCAACACTTTGGATTTACTCCATTTCTCATCCCATTGGCCTGGTAATTCCATGTCAGTAAGCTTTGATCTTGGGCAGCTAAGATGAAGCCTTCGCTCTCTGCTTTTAGCCCTGAACTACATAGCCACTGATGGGTATGCTTTTGGTCAACATCAACTTGTTTGCTATGGGCTACATATTTTCCATGCAGAGGACTCTGCACCCACTTTGATACTAATTGCTCTTGCTTTTTGGGTTTTGCCATTAATTTTATATGCTTAGCAGCAACCAGTTGCAACAGTTTCCTCAGTCTGTCCAGCATGAGATCTGTAGCATATTTTTATTATTATCATTATTATTATGGTGATGATGGTGGGATTTTAGTTGCTACATTGAGTAGATTCTGTAGTTGCAGGGGTTTTAGTTGCTATATTGAGTAGATTCTGTAGTTGCAGGGGTTTTAGTTGCTATATTGAGTAGATTCTGTAGTTGCAGGGGTTTTAGTTGCTATATTGAGTAGATTCTGTAGTTGCAGGGGTTTTAGTTGCTATATTGAGTAGATTCTGTAGTTGCAGGGGTTTTAGTTGCTATATTGAGTAGATTCTGTAGTTGCAGGGGTTTTAGTTGCTACATTGAGTAGATTCTGTAGTTGCAGGGGTTTTAGTTGCTACATTGAGTAGATTCTGTAGTTGCAGGGGTTTTAGTTGTTATATTGAGTAGATTCTGTAGTTGCTACATTGAGTAGATTCTGTAGTTGCAGGGGTTTTAGTTGCTATATTGAGTAGATTCTGTAGTTGCAGGGGTTTTAGTTGCTATATTGAGTAGATTCTGTAGTTGCAGGGATTTTAGTTGCTATATTGAGTAGATTCTGTAGTTGCAGGGGTTTTAGTTGCTATATTGAGTAGATTCTGTAGTTGCAGGGGTTTTAGTTGCTATATTGAGTAGATTCTGTAGTTGCAGGGGTTTTAGTTGCTATATTGAGTAGATTCTGTAGTTGCAGGGGTTTTAGTTGCTATATTGAGTAGATTCTGTAGTTGCAGGGGTTTTAGTTGCTATATTGAGTAGATTCTGTAGTTGCAGGGGTTTTAGTTGCTATATTGAGTAGATTCTGTAGTTGCAGGGGTTTTAGTTGCTATATTGAGTAGATTCTGTAGTTGCAGGGGTTTTAGTTGCTACATTGAGTAGATTCTGTAGTTGCAGGGGTTTTAGTTGCTATATTGAGTAGATTCTGTAGTTGCAGGGGTTTTAGTTGCTATATTGAGTAGATTCTGTAGTTGCAGGGGTTTTAGTTGCTATATTGAGTAGATTCTGTAGTTGCAGGGGTTTTAGTTGCTATATTGAGTAGATTCTGTAGTTGCAGGGGTTTTAGTTGCTATATTGAGTAGATTCTGTAGTTGCAGGGGTTTTAGTTGCTACATTGAGTAGATTCTGTAGTTGCAGGGGTTTTAGTTGCTACATTGAGTAGATTCTGTAGTTGCAGGGGTTTTAGTTGTTATATTGAGTAGATTCTGTAGTTGCAGGGGTTTTAGTTGCTATATTGAGTAGATTCTGTAGTTGCAGGGGTTTTAGTTGCTACATTGAGTAGATTCTGTAGTTGCAGGGGTTTTAGTTGCTATATTGAGTAGATTCTGTAGTTGCAGGGGTTTTAGTTGCTATATTGAGTAGATTCTGTAGTTGCAGGGGTTTTAGTTGCTATATTGAGTAGATTCTGTAGTTGCAGGGGTTTTAGTTGCTATATTGAGTAGATTCTGTAGTTGCAGGGGTTTTAGTTGCTATATTGAGTAGATTCTGTAGTTGCAGGGGTTTTAGTTGCTATATTGAGTAGATTCTGTAGTTGCAGGGATTTTAGTTGCTATATTGAGTAGATTCTGTAGTTGCAGGGGTTTTAGTTGCTATATTGAGTAGATTCTGTAGTTGCAGGGGTTTTAGTTGCTATATTGAGTAGATTCTGTAGTTGCAGGGGTTTTAGTTGCTATATTGAGTAGATTCTGTAGTTGCAGGGATTTTAGTTGCTATATTGAGTAGATTCTGTAGTTGCAGCAAATTTGCTCAGATTCTTTGCTGTTTTAAGATTGTTAAAGAAGTATGTTTACACAATATACAGGCTGGGTCATAATTAGCTAACTGATTAAAGAAACATTAATGGTGTCCTTGCACACATTTTGGACATTTAATGCTATATAAACTTTTAGACCATGCGGTGCATTGTGTCCTTGAGCAAGACACTTTATTTCATGTTGCTCCAGTTCACTCAATTATAGAAATAAGTTGTGACATCATTGATGCCTTTGCCTTTCCCATGGACATGATATATATCATCATTATCATTTTACATCCGTTTTTCCTTGCTTGCATGGGTGGGACGGATCCTATTCAGTACAGCATCTCTCCATTCGTCACGGTCCTTCGTCATCTCCTCTGTGAGCTTCAGCAATCTGAGGTCAGCTTTCACCACCTCCACCCATGATTTTCATGGTCTTCCTCTTCTGCATCTTCCTTCCACTGAGATTTCTTGGCACTTCTTTACCCAGCAGTCATCCTCCATGTGCATTGCATGTCTATACCAACATAGTCTTCTCTCTCACACACTACAGTTTATCCCTCTTATATACAGCTTCTGTCTCAACTCATCTATACTTGGTCGTTCACACACATTGACATTGCACATCTATCAGAGCATGCTTGCTTCATTTCTCTCCAGCCATCGCATATCCTCTGCAGTTGCTGCCCATATCTCACTACCATGTAGCATCGCGCATCGGCATCATATAACTGGCCTTTCGTTCGTAGGGAGAAACCCTTCTTTGTCAACAGAGGAAGCAGCTCCCTAAACTTTTTCCAACCCGTCCTTATTCTAGATACTATGGTATTAGAGCACCCTCCACCCTTGCTAATCTGATCACCTAGGTATCAGACGCTATCAACCACTTCTATAGATCCTACCTGCATTTGAAAAATGTGTCTATCACTGACACTTTTATTATCAAATTTCCCTGAACATCTACTGCATATGAAGTGTTCCCTTCTTGTTAGTTTGCCTGCTATCCCACTACATCTCTTGTGTACCCAAGATCTGCATTATGTACATTCTATAGAATTTGTGCCAACTCCTTTTCTATATATTGAACATGGTCATTTCCCTGATGGAATAAGAGTTTTGTCCTCTTTTCTACTTATCAACACTTTAGTCTTAACTAGGTTCATTCTCAGTCCTCTTGATTCTAACTGTTGTTTCCATAGCCAGAATTTATTCTCTAGCTCCTCTTAAATGAATTGCCTACATGTTACTTCTATCATAATTTTCTTACATAAAATTATGATAGAAGGCATTTAGATAAATATAAACACTTTAAAATAAACAGTTTTATATCATAGAATGAGAGAGGTTGTATCAAAAGTGTTAGTAATTTGGAATTTTACTAATGTTTTTATATTTATATATATATTTATAGTGGTTTGGGTTCTACAAGCCTGGCCAAGGAAAAGAAATTTACACATTGAAGGAAAGTCCATTATACAAAGAGGTAAGTTGATTATATTTTCATAAACCATATTGTCAACTGTGCTAAAGACATGGTCACTTCCTTGGTGCTGATGCCACAATAAAATTCACTTGGCAAACCGCAGGATTGTATGTCAAGCCCTTGAGCCACCTGGTGGTCAAAGTGGGAGTCTGTGGGTTTGTAGAAAAAAAGAGAGAGAGAGAAGTTTGAGTGATCGATGTTGAGAGATGTCAATTGAGAGGAGGAGAAGATGATAGAACAGACATCCTCACAGTTTCCCTCATAAAGTATTGGTCAGACCGAGACTATTTCACTTAAAACCTTATTAGGGTTTTGGTTCAACCATGCCCTTCTTTTACAAGCTGTGTGGACAACATAATAAACCATTAACTTTTGCTACTCATATTTAGACAGCAAATTGGCTAAATCATTAGAGTGTAAGACATAACAGCATAACACTATTTGTCTCAGTATTCTATGTTGAGTTCAAATCTCGCCATGGTCAGATTTACTTTTCATCCTTTCAACCTTTCAAGGTAGATAAAATAAAGTAACAATCCAAGGTGTTAATTTGGTAGAATTAGATGCCTTACAGTATTTGTTCTGAGTTCAAATCCTAGTGTAGTCCATTTTAGTGCTTCGTTTAGCACCACCACATGGGTACTTTTAATGGAGTCAGTCATGTTAAAAACATTTGGGGAAGGTCTTTGGCTTGAGGATACTGTATTCCCTTCCAGTTTCAGAATCCCTAAATACTGTGCTGGACACTGCTTCTCTTTCCCTCACAACCCACCACCATGTTTTGCTCATTTAAAAGTTTGTGTGATGCATTTTTTTGTGTTTACAGTTCAGGTGGTCAGTGCCATGTTCATTGATGTTTCCTATTAGGAAATATGACTCAGTCTTAACTATATCTAACACCACAATGACTTCATCAAGGAAGGGTCTGTATTCAGACGCTCTGTTTGGCGCCTAAACTTGCACCACCTATAGAGACCTTTCTTTTAGCCTAAGCTTGAAGAGGCAAATCCTCCCTCCATCAGTAACACATTCTGACAGTCGGGGGCTTGTGAGTACCCCCACTCCCATCTGTGCTGTCATTTCTGGCACCACACTTGAATAGTGTAGTTTCTATCCTCCATCCGAATCTACAGAGCCAGGGAATTTTGTTGAGGAAACCACAACTATATGTAGCTAGTAACATCTGGCCTCTACTAGTTACTATTCCTTACCTGTAAGGGTTGTAATGTTCCAGCTGCCAATTAAGTGCTGGACCCTCTTTGGGGTTTCAGTATACACAAACTTTGTGCGTCCATACCACATTACTAGATAGAGTGTGTAGCTCGGAGATGAGGGTTACTCGAGGTAGCGCCACCACTTCTCCGAATTGAGAGATCACAGCTCCGATACTATGGACATGTGAATGTCTCAGGAAATAAATCGCTGGACAGATTTTACAGACAAAATTAACAGGTAGGAACAAGATGGTTGGATTAATATGCATGAACTTGGCTGGTCTCACTTGGGGATCCAGCTGAATCAGTTGGAGATGGTTACTTCTGACAGGACCTGATGGAAGGAGTGTTTCAGGACTCTGCCCCAATGGCCCTCCCAGAAATAAGTGAGCAAAGAGTGTTCATGTTCTGTTTGTACAGCAATAGAATGGTTTTGTCACTCCTAAGTGGTGCGAGGAAATTGGATTTGGTCTTGGGGAATGAGGGGAACAAGACATCTACTGACACAAATCTTTTGATTTGGGAAATCATCATCATCATCATTATTTTACGTCCGCTTTTTCCTGCTTGCAAGGGTGGGACGGGAACTGATTCTGGCTTGATTTCTACAGCTGGATGCCCTTCCTAACATCAACCTCATTTACTGTGAGTGCTGGGTGCCTTTTTTTTTTGCCGTGGGACCTCCATGATCACTCTGCAGTGGAATGATAGGGACCCCAGTCCCTATCATCTCATTTCTACAGCTGAGTAAACTGGAGCAATGTGAAATAAAGTGTCTTGCTCAAGGAAACAACACATCACCCGGTCTGAGAATTGAACTCACAACCTTTCGATTGCAAGGCCAATGCTCTAACCACTAAGCCATGCACATTCATGTTTTGTTATTGCATATGCCACCCAAATCTTTTTGGATTTGGTGCTTGGTAGTAGCCCGCTTCACTTAGTGTAACTTAGCTCCAATTGTACAGTATTTCACCATACAACAGGGCTGGTTTTTCATCATGTAGCACATAGAGACATACATGTGGTAGCACATAGACATACATGTGGTAGCACATAGAGACATACATGTGGTAGCACATTACAGACATACATGTGGTAGCACATACAGACATACATGTGGTAGCACATAGAGACATACATGTGGTAGCACATAGAGACATACATGTGGTAGCACATAGAAGCTCATGTGAGATGTTGAAATAAAAATGAATTCAAAATGTCAAAAGTCATCTCCCCTGAAATATTTTCCATCTGTAGAATACATCAAAGTCAAGTTTGCCACCGGCAGGAGTGAACAGGCTTGTCAAACCTACAGTGGTGGAGACTTCCAGCTTTCTTCATCCTCATACCACCTCCCTATTCAGTAATGAGTTGGAGTTGGCCGGCCACACGAGCAGGAAATCCCCAACTTTGGTGGTGGTTTATACCGCGATGATGTCCTCTTCACTGTCTCTGACCACAGCACTAGTATGGTAGAGATATTGAAGAGGGGGATTAGATACTTCTTTAAACATTTAGGACTTAGAATAAAAATATACCCTAATAGGAAAATAGTTAACTTTTGAAAGAGCACCCTATTTTAGACAGCTAACCTCCATAAAATCGGATCAATAGCAGCTTGTCAGACGAAGGAGCTCTGTGAGGTGGGGTGGCAGCAGGTGTCGCTGGCCATTGTCTGCAGAAATGCTTTTGCCATTCTGTCCATGAAGTACAACCAAAACACCACTCTGACCCAGGTGTAGAGTCTGTCACCCTCTCCCCTTGCTCTTCCTATCATTTATGGCATTTATAGTCCTTTCCAATACTCTTCTCTTTCTGTATGTTTAACCAATGTATAGTGATCAACAATAAATTTAAATTTAACAAAACTTAAATTCATTTAATCTAACGATTATAAAAATATTTATTCTGTCAGATTAAAGAAAAAATAATCTTTGAATATACAAATATACCCCCTGTGCTTTTTCACTTTTATTTTTTACCTATATATATATATATATATGTATGTATGTATATATGTATGTATATATTTTACCTATATATATATGTATGCAACCCTGACGGTATCCAATGATGTTGACTTGTTCTTCTTTTTGGTAAATATCATCTTGGTTAAGAGAGTGGGACTGGCTTTGTGCAGTGCCTTTGCTCACTATAAAAGCTTCACGGCACAGGCATTGCTTTATATCTGGAGATCTCTCTGCACTTGTCGTCACATGGTACCATGGGCCCAGCACTATGTGTCAATAATTGTCACAAGTGTAGTGTTTGTACCAGAGTTTTCAAGTCGCTGGCTGGACTAAAAAGTCACACTCGTTCAGCGCATCGGTAGGGGTTCTCCTACATAGATATAAAGTAGTGACCGTACTCGAAAACGAGTTGGCAGCCACCATATGTATGTATATATATATGTGTGTGTGTGCTTCACTTTTTTTTATCTTGTTTTTGTTTCTTAAATGTAAATAGAAGTAGATACCCCCCCTTAGTCAGTCATAGCTTCCTAGTTCTAAATACATACATACAGTCTAGATTCCTTCCCCAAGAGCTAAGCGCCTCCTGCTTGAGAATCCGTGTTAACACTTTTCTGACCATATTTCTAATGAAATACAACTGACTATGTGTATCAATTAATTTAGAAAATTTGAAAAATTTAAAGAGATAATTAACCCTTTCGTTAGTGTAAGCTGATTTTTGAAACATTACTTAACAAAATTTTCTTAAATAAAATGTTTGAAGTTTTTAATTAAAATTTTATATCAATTGAATATTTCAGGATCGACTTGGCCTGAAGACACTCAATGAAACTGGACGACTTCATTTATTAAGTTTTCCTTCAAATCATCTGCAATTCAGTTTGTCTTGGTTCAATAAAACAATTATTCAAACTTTTCTGAAATAAACTTTATCATCAAAACATAATCACTATACACATAGTTATTTTATTCCTCTGCCTATAGAAAGTATATCTTAAATGTTTCTAAAATACATTTCATTATTAAAACATCTAAGGGTAGTGGATAAGCAGTAATTGGTAGAGTGCCGGACACCATGCTGTGCAGCATAGAGTTACGCCCCTTTACAGTATGAGTTCAAATCCCGCCAAGGTTAACTTTGTCTTTCATCCTTATGGGGTCATTAAGATAAAGCACCAAAATTGCATCTACATCTACATTCACTATAAACACAACTATATTTTCTCCTTCTTATAGGAGAAAGTCAAATATATTCTAAATAATTGCCCATCTCCAAAAATTGTTGGCCTTGAGCCTAAATCAAACCATTATTAACTCCTTAGCATTTACATTACTCTATATATACTATTATATTTTCATGGTAAAGGCTTTACCTCACATAACATTTACATTACTCTATATATACTATTATATTTTCATGGTAAAGACTTTACCTCGCATAATTATCTCACATAATATCGAATCTAAGAGATTTTGAAAGTATTTAATGTGAGAAAAATACCTTAACATCAGTTTGAGCAACCGGTTACAGCCAATTTCAACAGAAAGAGATTAGAGAATTCTGGCCGGTTTGAACATTAAAGGGTTAAAACATCTAAGGGCAATGGATTAGCAATATCGGTAGAGCATCGGACAACATGCTTTGTAGCATTTAGCTACAACCTTTTATATTCTGAATTCAAATCTCACTGAAGTCAACTTTGCCTTTCATCCTTACGAGGTTGATAAAATAAAGTACCAGTCTAGTACTGGGGTAGATTTAATCGACTTTCCCCTCCCCGAAAATCATTATTAAAACATCTAAGGGCCGTGGATTGGCAGTATTGGTAGAGGGTCGGACACCATGCTTTGCCACATAGAGTTACGGCCCTTTATGATCTGAGTTCAATCCCGCCGAGGTTAACTTTGCCTTTCATCCTTACGGGATCGATAAAACAAAGTACCAGTCACTCACTGAGGTCGATTTAATCGACTTTCTCCTCCCCCAAAATTGCTGGCCTTGTGCCTATATAAGAAACCATTATTAAAACATCTACATTCACTATAAACACAACTGTATTTTTTAAATAATGTTTGTTTTTTTTATTGACTGCTATTGAAATCATAATGGTATTTTTTCTAATAAATAGATAAAATTGCATGTCTATACTTATAGAAAAACTGTATTAAATAAATATTGATATGAACCTTGTCAAATAAAATATATTTACAAATAAATGAACTTTTTACATTAAAAAATGTTACATTTTGTTTCATATTGTTAACATATTTCTTTAAAAAAACACTACCTGGGATTCAAATCATTTTGAAAATAATGAAGAATTTGGCAAAAATTATTAATATAACTAACTTTCTCATTATTAAGCTAATGCAAAAGTTGCTTTGAAAAGAAAGCAAGTTGAATCTGTAGGTGGGTAGTAGTTCTGGCGAGTCCGTCGGAGAAACGGTGGGAACTGGTGACAGGTCCAGTTCCATGAATGCTTTCCCAGTGAGTCGGGTAAAGTGACAAGATTGAGGTTTTTATGCTATAGGACGATGAGATGTGAAGGTGAGTGAATCCAGCTGAAATTAGCAATTCTCGTGTTGTGCACCATAGCCAACATCATGGTGGTGTGTGACAAAGAAATGTGTGTGAGTATGCAGGCATGTAATACAGCAAAAGAAAATGTGTGCATGCAGTCATATAATACAATGATAGAAAAAAAGGAATGTTCATATAATACAGTTTAAAAGAAATAAATGTTCAGACATAGCCTGTAAAAAAAAAGAAGAAATAATTGTTTTTTTAACAAAAAATTCAATTTTTCTTTTCTTTGAAATTTCTTTGGGATAAGAATGTTATCGTTCTTACTGGGAAGCTAGTAGAGTTGTTGTTGTTGCTGTTGAACAAATTGACATAGCGATTCCCCGCGTGTTTTCGTAGTGATGTGTTTGGCACTATTTTGAAGAGCATCGAAGCAAAGTCACAGTAAATCTTCAGTAGAATCGAAGTCGAGCGTTGAAGTGAAATTTATGCTTAGCTTGGAGTCACCAATATGCACGTCACGTCTGACACCATAGTGCAGTGAGCTAGTATCATGTCAGACGTTAGAAACATCAATGAATCGTGAAGTTTTGTAAAGCAATGAAGATTTGCAAGCATCAAATTCACCATTATGTGGTGAGAAGGCTGTTGTTGTTTTAACTCGGATCACCATTTGTAGTGAGAAGGCTGTTGTTGTTTCGATTCTCGAGTCACCATTGTAGTAGATAATTGATGGTCACCAGTTGTAGTAGATAGTGTCGGTCACCAATTGTAGCAGATAGAATGTAACACCAATTGTAGCAGATAGAATGTAACACCAATTGTAGCAGATAGAATGTAACACCAATTGTAGTAGATAGAAGGTTGTGGTGGTTTGCGTTGGTAAGGCTATAAAGCTGCCACATTGTTTTTCCCATGTTTATGGTTAGTGGTTAACCAATGTGCTGCTGCTGTCGCTGCTGAAAGTTTTGTTGATGTTGATGGTAGCCATGTTGAAAAACATTTTTTTCCTTGCGCTGTAATTTTTTAAAATACAGCTAATTTCCTTTTTTTTTTTTTTTTTTAAAAGAATTGTCATGTTATCAACAAGAAAATTTTTACACGGTGTTGATACAAGAAAGATTGTGTGTTCTCTTTTTAAAAATACTACTTATTTTTTTTTTTTTTAGGGGAACATTTAGTTCGAAAATGTTCCCATGATGGGATCACCAATTTAGAAGGTGGTTTGGCTCAGTTCTGCCAATCGCTACCAGCGTAGGGAAATGTATCTCAACTTCCGCCCAAATGGAGAAATTCCCGCTTCTTTCGAAAAACTCTTTCTCTTTGCATCCAGACCCCATTAAGGTAACACCTATTTGTTTTTGCTCAACAAACATTCCAAAATGTAGCTACCAAACTTTACCGTGGCCTGGCTTCTCACTTCAGCCACTGGACCGCGTCTTTGTTTATTCATTTCTTTTGGCATGCCAGCTAAACCTTTGTAATCGGTTTGTAAATAAATTGTATATAAAACGTTATAAAGTCTTATGATGTATACTACTAAAATGTTGAATAATACATGCTGCTATACTAATAACATAATACACCATCATCTTATGTTATAAACTGCAATGGTGACTTCCGTGATACACAATACTAATGCAAACATTAACACACATATACATCTCTCTATTAACTTCTTCTAAATTATCACATCGGGGTCACCAATTTAGAAGACATATATAATAGAGACATATATATGTGTGTTAATGGCTCTCACCTTCTTGGCCACAGACTACACCAGCAGATATGGTGATAACACAGACAAGAGAAGAAAGTTCTGCTAACACTGTGAAATTTCTCTTCGCGAAAACCAGTTTGTTTACTATGCTCTCACATCTAATAACAGCTATGCAATTTGACTAAATAAAGGATAGACACATTCACATACACACGCAGTAGGTTTACTTATGTTTAGGAAAAATTCAAGATAAGAAAACACCAGGAAGAGACATGATTGTCAGCTGCTGGTACAAAAAGCTGATATTCTATCAGAGGTATCTTACTGACTTCTACCAACATGTTCTCAAGGGAGATACACTTATACCAGAATGGTTGACATTAGCACAAACAATACTGGTCCCAAGAACAAAGACACCCACTTGGCAAAAAACTACCGACCCATTGCAAGCCAGAACCTGATGTATAAGATGTATACAGCCTGCCTGAACCTATTCCTCCAAGATCACTGTGAAAATAATAACATCATCACAGATGAACAAGGAAAGAAAGGGGTTGGGTTGTGCTGAACAACTCCTAATCAACAAAACTGCGATGTCGGAGGTGCAACAACTTAGGAGGAATATGGCTACAGTCTGGCTGGACTACAGGAAAGCTCGCGATTCTGTTCCCCATTCTTGGATGATAGAGGCCCTCCGACTTGTTAAAATCCTAGAATTTATTATCAGAGCCATAGAGAAGCTGTCTTCTTCTTGGACTACTATCCGAAAGTTAATGACAGAGAAGGAGGACTCTATTTTCACTGATAAAATAGAATATCACAGGGGTATATTTCAAGGAGACAGTCTCTCTGTGATACTATTTATTCTATCATTAAACCACTTGTCCTTTCTGCTCAAGAAATGTGAAGGATACATCATTTGCTCACAGGAGGACAGAAATACGAACCTAACCCATAATTTCTTTGTGGATGATCTGAAACTTTATGCCAAGAACATAGATGGGATGAAGAAAAATCTTGACCTGGTTACAACATTCTCAAAGGATATAGGAATGGAGTTTGGCCAAGATAAATGCTCATACATGACTGTAAAGTGGGGAAAAACAACAACCCAATCTAGCAACATTGTCATCAATGGCTTAACTGTTTCACCGATATCTGATGAGGACTGCTACAGATACCTGGGGATAGATGAGAACATATCCTATAATGGTATCTGTAATAAGGAGTATCACACCCGATTAAGAAAAATATGGTCATCGGAACTCCGCTCACAATGTTTGCTGTGCCTGTCCTAACACCAACGTTTGGAATACTCAATTGGACGATAGACGAAATCTGAGCAGTTGATGTTAGAACTCGAAAAATACTAAACAACACCGGAAACTTCCACATCAACAGTGACATAGACCGCCTTTACTTGAAACATAAGCAGGGAGGCAGAGGCCTAACATCAGTCCAAACAGCATTTGAATGTCGCATCATATCCCTCCGACAACATTTACGAACCTCGAAGCGTAGGAGCCCGTCTATCGAGCAAGTCTATCTATATGAAACAGATAAGATCATGAGAGTTGGAAAGGAACTCCTCGAGAGATATTCCCTGTGTGATAATCAAAAACCCACACCCAGGGAAGTTGCTCAGCAGTATCGCAGTGAATCCATGGATGAAAAACTGCATGCTTATCAGCAAAAAATCATGCATGGATATGTTGCCAGGAAGCTCCAGAGTGAGAGTAATATAGATAATCAAAGTAATCTATCTTGGACCAACAACCACTATATTGGCTCCCACTTTGAAGGATATGCTTTTGCAATCCAAGAACAGGAAGTCAACACGAAATACCAGATTCACAAAAGAGATAGTGATGCAGGCAAAACACCTAGATGTGACAAGTGCAGACTCTGCAGAATTAACATTGAAGATGTCACCCATGTCATAAGCAATTGTCCAAAGATGTCATCGCGATACTATCTACCTATAAGGCATGATGTAGTGGCCAAAACACTGTACAATGCAATCCGTAGAAAAGATAGCCCCGATAATAAACACATTAAAAGCTACAGTAATGTGGAAGACATACATATACATAATATGAAAGAGTACTGGTGGAATGTTCCAGTAAAAACCCCAATAAAATGCAGGTATGACAGACCAGATATAATGATATGGGACAGGGAAAAGAAGGCATGCACAGTAGTGGAAGTTAGCTGCCCAGCAGATGCCAATATAATATCAAAGATTAGTGAAAAGGAGAATATTTATACAGAACTAATGAGAAATCTACAGATACTCCACCCTGACTATACCTTCAGATTTATGCCTGTGATTATTGGGGCACTGGGATATGTTAGTAACTGCCTCAATACAAATCTTGAGAAACTGGGCTTTACAGAAACAGAAAGAACACAACTAGTTAGGAAATTACAAGTACAATCCATTAATGGACCAGTGAAAATATGTAAAACATTCCAAAAAGTTTGCATCTAATAACTGCATATACACTTGCACAGATTCAATGTGTATGCACATGCACACATACAACTCAAAACATACATTCACACATACAATAACATCCATACCTGCACACACATGCATACATATCTACCTAGTTGATGTTGTGTAAATTCCAATGAGAGTCTTGTATCTGTTAGAAACCAACTCTCTCTATTTGTGAAATTATAAAACCAAAAGAACATGTAGTTAGAAAAAGCTATCTCACTTACTGCAGGTACTCCTCTTCCACGTGCGTCCGACTGCTTAACACCGGGAGCTGCCCAAAACTCGCGTCCACACCGTGTGCTGGTCACCACTAGAGAGAGGCCCTCTGCTGGCCCTTCCGGTCGAGCATCCTTCCGGTCGAGCACTCCCTCCGGCCACCGCACGCCACCGCTGATCTCAAGAATCAATTTCCCCCTCGTCCCTCTGCATATGAAAGTCTGCCGTCCAGGTCGGTGGTCTACGACTTCGTTGCGATCTTCGTAGTATTGGGGCAGAGCTCTGGGTTTCCACCTCATCTTGGGTTTCCTCTTCCTCGGAGTCCGTCGACACAGTGATTCTTCTTACATCCAGGACATGACGTGGTACCCCGTCCACGGACACATTGTTCTTTGAATTTACGGCCGTCACCGTTCCCCTTCCCCATTGAGATGTGCAACGTGCATCTGGGGGCTTAACCCAGACTTCTTCGCCCACCTGCACTCTCTCTCCCCACTGGCCGTTGTGGTGGCGTGCACGGGTGCCGCCACTCGTATTTGAATACTGCTCTATGTGGCACCAATTCCTCGACCTGTCCAACCCGAGGGGACATATTGTACCAGAACACTGCCTCCATTGGTGAGATATGGCCCCGCTCCGCCATTGCCTTGATCGTCCGGTGGTGTCGCTCCACAATTCCATTCTGGCTCGGCCTGTGCGCCGCTCTGAAGAAACGGTCCACCTTCCATCCATCGAGCATCTCCCTCAGTGCCTCCGAGCGGAACGCTGCGCTGTTGTCCATCAGCAGTTCATCCACAGGGCCCCGCTCCAAGAACACCTCTCTCAACGTCCGCACGATTTCCTCGGCCGTTCCAGTCTTCATCTCCCTCCATATCGCCATTCGACCTGGTCCACAGTCGACCATCGAGAGGTACGTTCCCTGCCGGTAGTGCGTCACATCCACCGCTAATCGCTTCCAGTCGCGATCCACCGGGAGGCTTCCCGTTTCGTGTACACCCGGGGCGGGATCAATGGACTGACATCGGACGCAGCCTCTCACCACCCCCCGAACACTGTGTCTGCTAACGTCCGAGTCGATTCTCCTGGCTAGGAACAGGCTCCTATCCACCCCCATGTGGTGCATGTCATGCAACCCCTTCAGGTCTAACTCGGTCAGCCAACACACGGTAGCTATCTCATCCTCTACCTCCTCCAGCGCTTCCATCCAGGCTTTCTTCACTCTAGTTAAGATGTCCGCCCTATTTTTCTCTGAGGGCACGAACACTATGCTCAGCTTCAGGTCGAACTCGGTGGCCAGCTCTCCAGGCAGCGCTTTATCAGCATCTCCGCCGCGCCTCTCTTCTCACTGGTGAGCACTGATCTTACCCATCCGAGTACAGTAGCCGAGTCGGTGCGTATCTCGATGGTGCGCAGCCCCTACCACAGGGCGAGGTTCACCCCTCTCAACACCGCGTCCAGCTCGGCCACATTGATGTGGCTGCAGTCGTCCTTCTTTCTAAGCCAGGCTGCATCCTCGACCTCAACACCTATCTCCAACGTGACACCCAGCGCTATGCTGCTGGCATCGCACCATACGGTCCCGCTCTGTGATTTGGGAACGTACCAGCGTCCTTCAATGACCCTCCCCACGATCTCCTGCATCATGGCCACCGTTCTCTCTCCCACTCTGTCACTCCAAGTCACCCCTCCCGCTCGTCTCTTGACATAGCTGCATGCCGTCCGGAGCCACCCAGCGATCGGGTAGTGACCCACCAGCTTTCCACACACCGAGAAAAGCTCCCGCCTATTCATACTTGGGCCCAGTTCCGGAACTTCGTTTCCCCTCTGGAACACCAAAACGCCCGTCTTATCTCGCCGTAGCCTAAGTCCCAGCGCGGCTCCTCCCTCCAATGCTTCTGATGGCTTCGCAGTCAGTCCATACCTCCGCAAATGGCTCGTGACCTCCGCCGTCGACACCACCGACTCGTCCACTAGGATGTCGTCAATATAGGAGTTAGTAGCCCTCTTTATCTTGTCGGCCCTCCCCAGAGCGGTTTTGAGGACCGCCGCCATGATCTTCGGTGCGGAGCTCAGCCCGAAACCGAGCCTGGTCAGGCAATATGTCCGCCCCTTATACCTGACCAGCTGATACCGCCAGAGCTTCTCAGCTATATGCAACTGCAAGTAAGCCGACTTTAGATCCACGATCGCTGAACCCCCCGTCATGCGTCTCCACTCACGCAGGGTTTCCCCACAGACATCCGTGACCTCGCCACCCGTGTGGCATGACACGTGCTCGTTCAGCTCCCGATAGTCCAGCACCGGCCTCACCTTGCTCTTCGTGGGTTGCACCACCGCCATCAACGGCAGTACTCCGCACTTCACCTCCTCCTTCCAGGGAAGCAGTTTGCCCTCTTCGATCCATCTCTCTACTTCTCGCTCGAACTCGCTCCTAGCGTTTCCCTTCAATGTGTGTTGATAGCAGCCCACTTTGGTCTTCAGTGTTGGTGGTTCTCCCTTCCAGTACCACTCAACAACCCATCGCTGCCCATCAAACACGGCCTTGAAGTCTTTGTCCTGTACAGTGTAAGCGGGGTATTCCTCCTCGTGGGCCTGCTGGTTCTCATGACGTGCACTCACAGCGCATACCGATGCAGCGGCGCCAAACGACACACCGACATTGTTCACCGTGACGCCCCCTAGACGGCCAATCGCGTCCATGCCCATAACCACGCCAATCCCATCCACCACACTGTCTACCACGATGGCGGAAAGCCTTATCCTCCTTCCCCGTACCGCTATTTCCATCTCGCTGCGACCTCGGCATTCAATTTTCCTGCCGTCGACTGCTCTTATGCTGCTCTTCCCTCCCCACCTCTGCGCCACCCCCGCGGTCACCAGTGTCGTCGTACAGCCCGTATCCACGAGGGCTCGCTGTGGCTTCCCCCTCACGAAGACTTCCACCACGGGCAGCGCCGCTACTCGTAAGGGGCAACTACCGGCGCAGTAGTTTCCCTGGTCGCAGTTAGTAGCGATGTGGCCTGGTCGCTTACACCGGTAGCAAATTATCTCCGGCTTCGACTCTCTACAGTCTCTAGCCATATACGGGCCCTGGCACCTAAAACAGCGCCCCCTAAACTCACGCGGACGGCCGCGTGCCAAGGTTGCCTCCCTTTCACCATTTCGCTGCCAGGTGTCCTGAGCCTCCGTAGTTGCTATCGCCGCAACACTCTTTTTGGCATCTTCCGCTATGATCCGGGCTTGTTCCACCAGTGAACGCATTTCCATCTCCTTGTACCCTGGGACTTGCTGCAGTTTCACCGCTATGTCGTCCGGAAATCCATTGATGAACGCCAACCGCACCGTGTGTTCGCATTCCGCCTGGTAACGGGCCAACATAGCCAACCGCCTTATTTCCGCTGCGAAAATGTCGACGCGCTCACCATTCCACCTGATTCTCGCCAGCTTAGCAAAAGCCGCCAACGGTCCCTCGGCGAATGCATCCATCAGACGCCTCTCAATCTTCTGCACATCTCTTTGGCTGTGTTCGTCCAACTCAAGGAAGAGTACCAACGCGTCGCCCTTGAGGTACAATGCCATGAGGCCAGCCACGTCCTCTATCTTCTGCAAGCTTGCGACCAGCCGAACCTTCCGCAGCCAAGTGACAACATCACCTTACCCGGTGAATGCCCTGATAGCTTCGTTCATCCGTAGTCTTGTCGCCATCTTCTGATTTGTTTTGCGGCAAGTGTTTTCTTTTTTTTCAGTCGCCGAAATAGCTTGTAGTTAGAAAAAGCTATCTCACTTACCGCTTTTCACAGGCGCCGCTAAATTCCACTGCAGGTACTCCTCTTCCACGTGCGTCCGACTGCTTAACACCGGGAGCTGCCCAAAACTCGCGTCCACACCGTGTGCTGGTCACCACTAGAGAGAGGCCCTCTGCTGGCCCTTCCGGTCGAGCATCCTTCCGGCCAAAAACCCCTTCCGGTCGAGCACTCCCCTCGCACGCCACACCAGACCCACAGAACATACATACATACTCATTTATTTATTTATTTATTTAAACTTTGTTACATGACCTAGTAGTTTATGAGATCGTGTGCTTATCAACGATTATGTATTTTTCTTAAAATTAACACATTTCTTTGAATACGTATTTTAGTCAATCACTGTCGACAACAAACAGCTTTCTCTGCTTTCAGCAGATTTATGTAAGTAAAGATACTTTATTTTAAATGTATGTACCCCATTAGGTGTATATATCTAAAGTTGTATTCCTATCTGTTTGTTTTTTCACGAACTACTCCTATGGTTTTGGAGCTAGACCCCCATAACCATATATATTCTGAAACTACATTGCCCAGGGTACTTGGATAATTATATTTCATTTTAATCAAAGGGTTCCCCAAGGGCACAAACCCCCGCTGAACACTTTTTCCTTTCGATTTATATGAAATTTAAACCATAGGATATGATGCCTATTACAATATTTCAGGAAATTTCAATAATATTAAGACACCCTAATGGAGGATAAACCCCCTATTAGGGTTCCCCGGAGGCACAAACCCCTGCTGACAAAATTTTCCCTTCTATTTATATGAAATTTACACCATAGGTAAATGACAAGATATGATGCCTATTCATAAAAAGTTTTGAATTAAAAAAATTATTTACAAGAAACAAAATAAGAATAAGATTTAATAATGTAATTTTGATTTCATATATTACAAAAAATAATGTTTTCCAATTTTTCATGCATTACATTTTACATTGAATAATATTGAAATGCAGAGTTTTTCTCCTTAAATTATACCCCTTATTTAAAATCAATCATCTTCTTACAAAAAAAATGCGTGAAACGCAAGGCGCGGGTAATTCAACTAGTATGTATATATATATATATATATATATATATATATATAGTTTTGCGAGGTTTTTTATATGAAATCGTGTGTCGAAACAAATATTGTTATACTTGGGGAGGGTCATATTTGTGTAATATTGCCAGTCAATGGCAACATTGAGGACCGAGTAAGTTAGATTACCGATATAAAAGACGCGAGAGGCGAAAACCAACCAAACAGTGAGTGTGTTCCGTTATTAATTCTGGCAATATTACACAAATATGACCCTCCCCAAGTATAACATATATATATATATATATATATATATAATTTTGCGAGAATCGTATTTCGGCTTAGGAATTAACGAAAAACAACTTCCGAGATGTGTGGCATGCGCTCGATGATTCAGATGAACCAGAGCTACAACATACGTTAAAGGCCAAACACACTGAGACGATGGTTAAACAAAACATCCGCACAGCCCAAGTAACGACCAAGTAATTCGGGTCAAACAATAAAAATATATTTGATTGAAAATATATATATAGTAATAATAATAAATGTAAAGACTAAAATCCGAAGAGGGCTCGATAAGGATAATATATATATAAACATATATAAAACCATAGAGCAAATATTTATTAAAACAACAGATTAAAGTTTAAGCAAAGAATTATACATATATATATAAAGCTCAAGCCGTTGGGGTCATACCTTTTCCTATTTCCCTCTCTACTACCCTAAGTATTGAATACTCTGGTGCGTTATGGTCCATCTGGTTCCTTACCACAATTCCTTCGTTATATATATATATATATATATATATATATACTGTAGTAAAAGTTTGGTAGAAATATTCAAGGGTAAGAACACTCAGTCCATAGGACGAGTTTAGCATAAATAATTATAACAGTGACATAAATGGGTACTTCAGTTTCGTTGGGTTCTGGACCCACCCACCCCTTCAAAAAAATTAGCTATTTTCTAAATTACATGCCTTTGTTTAACCTCTCAAGTCATATTTCTGAAAGGAAACCAAATTCAACCTCCAGCGGCCATCTTTATTTTTATTGAATGAGTTCAGGTCTACAATCCAACGTTTAGGCACTACAACGCTATTAGCTGTCAGTCGTGAAAGCAGGCGAAGGTGACGTCATTCGTTATCGTTTATTTCCGTATTACTATCACCACGCGTAAGTGGAGTTTTCACGCATTTTATTTTTAAAGCATATCGATGTAAGTGGAGTTACTTAAATGAAAATATAGGTGGCCTTTAAAAGGGCCAAATTAGAAAACAAGTCATGGTTATCAAATAAATTGGATTTAATCATTTATATTTTCATAGTCATGGTTATCAATGTAGAAAACAAGTCATTTTCACCAACAGTGGAGTTACTTCTGACAGCTAATACCATGAACTATATTTTCATAGTCATGATTATCAATGTAGAAAACAAATCATTTTCACCAACAGTGGAGTTAACTTAAATGAAAATATAGGTGGCCCTTAAAAGGGCCAAATTGTTAATGGAATTAACCATCGCTACCGCTACTACAGCAGATACCATCAATCTCCATGGGGACTGTCTCTTGTCTCCATGTGGACTGTATCCATGCTTTTGAATAAGGTTGGTGAAAAAAATTTGATAACCATAAATTTGTTTTCTAATTTGGCCCTTTTAAGGACCACCTATATTTTCATTTAAGTTAACTCCACTGTTGGTGAAAATGACTTGTTTTCTACATTAATAACCATGACTATGAAAATATAAATGATTAAATCCAATTTATTTGATAACCATGACTTGTTTTCTAATTTGTCCCTTTTAAGGGCCACCTATATTTTCATTTAAGTAACTCCACTTACATCTATATGCTTTAATAAAAAATAAATAAAAAACTCCACTTACGCGTAGTAGTAATACGGAAATAAACGATGTTTTGCTTTCATCGGCTGCTTTCGACTGACAGCTAATAACGTTGTAGTGCTCCTGTTTATGTCACTGTTGTAATTATTTATACACACGCACACATATTTTTAAATTGGCCGTTTTAAAATTTTAAACAACTTTTACTACTTCATTACATTTTAAAATTGTCCTTTATTTTTATATGCAACTATGTGTAGAACTAGTTCCGGAAAACATAACTCTTAAAAGACGGCAATCGTCTGTGAAGACGATACAATCCGCATGTGTGTATGTACGTATGTATGTGTATGTACGTATGTGTATTATGTATGTATATGTGTGTATGTACGCATGTGTATGTTGCCAGAGTTATCTTTCTTGAAATAAGCAACAAGTTTTATGAGGAATCAGGTAAATTCCATCATATATTCACAATATCAACAACATATCTATATAAAATAAGCTTTCTACTAAATAAATAGTTGTTGCTATGATATTTGATATTTTTAATATATTTCCTCCATTATCTCATTTTAAATATTTCCTTTTTCCGATGAATACAGTATAATAAATTGTTCACACACACACATATATACATACATGCATGTATATATATATGTCCGTTATGGTGGCTGCCAACTCGTTTTCGAGTACGGCCACTACTTTATATCCATGTAGGAGAACCCCTACCAATGCGCTGAACGAGTGTGACTTTTTAGTCCAGCCAGCGACTTGAAAACTCTGGCACAAATACTACACCTGTGACAATTATTGACACATAGTGTATATGGTACCATGTGACGACAAGTGCAGAGAGATCTCCAGATACAAAGCAATGCCTGTGCCGTGAAGCTTTTATAGTGAGCAAAGGCACTGCACAAAGCCAGTCCCACTCTCTTAACCAAGATGATATTTACCAAAAAGAAGAACAAGTCAACATCATTGGATACCATCAGGGTTGCAGGTGTTATATCAGAGTTTTCCTTCTCCTAGAATTCTGCCTTGACAAAGGCTAAGGGGTCATCTCTCCCGGTGATTTTGGATGGCCATTGACTCTTAAGAGCTCCTCTGTCCTTTGACAGGTTTTGTTTTTAGTCCTGTAGGATGTCCAAAGTCACCCTCCTCACCAAGAAACCTTAGTGGGGTTGCCGGTTTAGTCGCCAATGACCCGACCATGAGACAGGTTGTACTGGGATACATGTTACCAGTAGCACCAACTGGTGACCTGACATAAATGTCCGTTATATCTCTCTATATACACACATATATATATATAAATATTATAGTAAGGAGTTAATCGAACAAGGGTTTGCGTTCCACTTAATGGTCTGTCGGATGTGAAGTAGATAAAGGTAAAGCGCTCAACTACCTATATAGAATTGTAAGCCGGATCAATAAGAATCGGAGGCAATATTCATTTGGTTTTGGTTTTAGTTTATTAACATCCATAATGTACATTTCGTTGAGGACTAGCAGTTGACACTTTGAGCTTCTCAAACAGTAAAAAACCTTTAGGGGCCGACCATTGAGGAAATAACAGTTTCTACTTTTGGCACAAGGCCAGCAAATTACCCAGTGCATTACTGGTACTTTATTTTATCGACCTCTTAAGGATGAAAGGCAAAGTCAACCTCGGCGGGATTTGAACTCAGATCGTAAAGGGACGTAACTATGCTGGAAAGCATGGCGTCCGACCCTCTACCGATACTGCCAATCTATCGCCTGAGGAATCTACCGACCATTGAGGAAATAACATCACACGTCCGGCGGTCCCCTATATCAACAAAAATAAACCTTTTCCAAATCTAAAGGTTTTTTTAAATAATATTTTGTTTTATAGGTTTACCGTTTGAGAAGCTCAGGCTGTCATAACTGATAGTCCTCAGTGAAATGTACATTACGGATTTTAATAAACCAAAACCAAATTAATATTGCCTCTGAGTTTTATTGATATATATATATATATCAATACACACACACACAGACAGATTTACACACCACCCCATGTACACACTGGTTTTCTTTCCTAATACCTGAGCATGGAACCTCATTCTTCCCCAAACTCTCACACTCACATCCACGCATACACACACACCCCTACCTTCCGCTCGGGCCCCCATTTCCTTCTCACTTCCCCCTCCATCCACCCACCACCACCTCTACACACCTCACACCCTTTCACCACTTGTTTTCAACTTAGTGTCCCAGTCATGTGTTATTTTAATGTTTTCCCACCACTCCCTCATCACACCCTCTCGGAACTCCTCTCCTGATGAAGAGCTTATGCCCGAAATGTTGCCCCCATCCCTCACTCTCAAGCGTGAACCTAATACCTAACACCTTTCGTAACTATTCCTTGTTATTTACTTTTCCTATATATATATATATATATATATACATATATATACACACACGCACACCACCCACAGGAAGTCATCTAATCGGTTAGGTTCAAATTTTGTATTATATATAGAATTAGCTGTTGGTTTCTGGTAGTTTGGTGTCAAAAGGGTTAAGTTGGTGTTTGGAAGATAACTTATCAAAGGTTCTTACATAGAACAGTTTTGTATCATAGAATTACGAGGGTAGGCTGATGAAGATACTCTCATAATACGGACTTAATTAAATTAGTGAGTGAGGAAACGGCCGAAGCTGTGTCGATGCTATTTGATAAGCTTCGTTCCATAATTATATATATAAATGTGTGTGTGTGACGGTTGTCTGGATCTCAGTTCTGGCATGAAAACCCACGTGGTTTTTTAGACCAGACATACTTTTTAAATGTTCACATAAATTGCACCTTAGATCAGAGTAGCTTCAACTGCCTGAGTTGTCTGTTCTTGATGAACCTTGAAATGTCTCTTTTAGACCTCCTTTAGATTTGCATATTTTGTGACATATATGGAATTGATAAGTGTGAACTGGTTGATATGTTCTGAAGTCATTAGGAAGTGTCCTATTGTGTGCTCTCATGTGAGATTGAAGTCCAGTTTCTGACAGGCAGATTTTGCTACAAACTGTACAAGTAGAAAAAGTCCCATTAATTTCATATTCACTTACTGGTTGTTTTTTTCCTTATATTCCTCATAATATTTACTTGCATTACTCTATTTTGCTCAAAGTTTTCACACCATCCCATATTTTTTAGTGTCATGTAGAACGATCCACTGCAAGTCTTTCCAGGTTTTGGGGATTGATTCCTACATTCTTCAAGTTCTCCCTCAATGCATCCTTGAACCTCTTCTTTGGCTTGCTCCGTTTCCTTTTTCCCTGAGTAAGTTCCCCATAAAATAGTTGCTTGGAGATATATTCATCAGCCATGCGGACAATATGTCCAGACCGCCGCAGTTGGTTTTTCAGAATTATTGCCTGGATGGAACAAATACCAGATGCAGCTAAAACATCAGAAACAGGAGTGAATGAATTCCATTTTATTTTTAGAATATGACGTAACCATTTTTGGTGGAATCATTCCAGGAGTCTGATGTGATATTTATAACATGTCCAAATTTCAGACGAGTACAGAAGGGAGGATAACAAAAGCTTTATAAACAAATTTTGGTTTCGATCCAGATATGTCCTGGTAACATCTCCAGGTGTAAATTACGTAATAGATGTATACCAATGGAAAGAAGGTAAACTTTAAAGAAACAAGCAGAGAAAAAACAGAAGAAAAAGTGTGTTTATGTTTCTTGATCCAGAGACGAACGAGTCAGCATGTTGTTATCATGCCTCTTCGTCTCTGAGTAAATTATCTTACTTGTTAATTTGCTAAGTGGGTAGGGGAAGTACAGCCTACTGGGCAAATTACTACTACCTCTCCATTCTAACAACCTTTGGACAGCAGGCCAGAGAAGAGGCGAAGAATATTGTGTTAGAGATAATGGTAAGCTGCCTGAGTCAAGCTAAGGTCTATACATTTACTAGAAGTATATGACAGACAGGATGGGGGGAAATTTAGGAACATATCAAGTAGAAAAATTGAGGTTAAAATTGTTTAGAAGTCAAAGATAGGGTTAATTTTAGGAATTAAAAATTACAATCAAAATTAAAATTGAATGTTTAAAAATGTTTAAAATTTAATTAAATAAGTAGAATCTACATAGCTGGTGAAATACCGTATGCTAGGGAATTACCAATTAGAAAAACTAGTTAAGTTAAAGATACTAATTATAGAGTTGTGTAAATCAGGGTCCTAGTAAACAAATAACACAATGTTAATTAACCCTTTAATGTTAAAACCGGCCAGAATTCTCTACCTCTTTCTGTTGAAACTGGCTGTAACTGGTTGCTCAAACTGATGTTAAGGTATTGTTCTCAAAATAAATACTTTCAAAATTTCATAGATTCGATATTATGTGAGGTAAAGCCTTTACCATGAAAATATAATAGTATATATAGAGTAATGTGAATGGTAAAGGGTTAAGCTAAGCTAAGTCACTATCTGATCTGGGTTCCTCTCGTAGTTCAATGTTATATTATTAGTATGGTATGGCGGTTAACAACAACTGAAAATGGTGACCCCCAACACACACAGGGCCCAAAGGCTGTTCCGAGTAATTACGGTATAACATAGAAACGGGAAATTTAATTCATTTCCAAGCACTCCAAGAGGTGGACAGACCTGGGCGCCCCAGGTGCAGCTAGAAGGGTCCCCACCGCCAGCTGGTGTTGAAATATATGCCATGTATTCCTAGTTCTCCATACTAGTGAGGTTAATGCTAAAGTCAAGGAATATGAAAACAATCTAATAAATATACATATAGTTAATGGTAAATATGCGATAGAGTATTTACTTAATGGAAAGTATAATATATCTGGGACATCTAGGTAAAGGATGAGTCTATAACAAATCTAATCACAAGCATATACAGAATGGTAGTCAAGGGAATAAAAAATATATAAAATAGAATTAAAAATAAAATTTTCTAACTCTTTATTATATATATATCATTTCATTTCATTCATTTCATTTTACGTTCGCTTTTTCCCTGCTTGCAAAAGTGGGACGGGAACTGATTCTGGCTTGATTTCTACAGCTGGATGCCCTTCCTAACACCAACCTCATTTACAGTGAGTGCTGGGTGCTTTTTTGCCATGGCACCTACATGATCACTTTACAGTCCCTATCATCTCATTTCTACAGCTGAGTAAACTGGAGCAGTGTGAAATAAAGTGTCTTGCTCAAGGAAACAACACATCACCCTGTCTGAGAATTGAACTCACAACCTTTCGATTGCAAGGCCAATGCTCTAACCACTAAGCCATATATATAATAAAGAGTTAGAATCTCACAATAAATCCCCTATGATCAAGGAAGAGAGACCGAGCTCATTATAAATCATAGCAATGAGAGAAGACACATAAAGTATGTCAGGTAATAGAGAATAAAGTTCTACCCTGGTGAAGCAGATAAAAACTACAGATGGAGCGGTAAATACAAATTAATAAAATAATCAAGCTGTACATACCTCCACTATAACGATATACACTATACATATATTGGTATAATATATACAACACATACTTAATATATATATATATATATATATTTTATGTTTCACTATAAAAAAAATGTGAAGAATCATAATAGACGCAGGAGTTTTTCAACAGGTGTACCTGCTTCTTAGGAGCCTCACACACTAAATTTTATCCCCTATTATCCGACATAATTTATTATTAAGGGTCCTGGGTATGACATTAAACTACATCCAGTGGCAAGGCTCCAGTTTGGGAGTTCAGGAACTGTGGGCAATGTGGAGTTACCCCTTAGCTGATATCACTCCCAGGTCTGCTCTGGCCCTGAGTAGTAGTACCTGTTAGGGCCCCATTTATGGGTTAAATAATTACCTTATTTGAGTGGCGCCAATAAGGTATTATCAGCCACTAAAGAGAACTAATCTTGGGAATTTTACCTGCCCTATAATTTAATGAGCTCAAGGAATAGATTCTGGGCTATTTATGAGACAGTATATATAGAAAAATATACAAAGATGTATGTGTTCAATTATAGGGGATAGAATACCACCAGGGTGAAAAAACATATTGTCTATGAACGGAATGGAGAATACATATCATTTAAAAGAATATATTAAAATGTACAAACCATCTGTTTATAACTATAACAGGGGACCCCAACCTTTTGGGTCCGCGGGCCGGATAGCCATGCAGCGGTGGCTCTGCGGGCCGGATGCACAATTAATATTACTTATATACAAATAAGTAATCATTTATTTATCCCTTATGTTAGATTTGAAATAAAATTCAATATTGATACTTAGAGCTGTCCCAAGCAGAAAAATAGATTTAAACATTGTTTTATTTGGCAATATCGATAGATCGGGTGCGAATTTATTGCAAACTGTACCCCTTTTAGAACCCTCGTGGGCAGGACAAAGGCCTTCACTGGCCGGGGGTTGGTGACCTCTGCTCTATAACATGTTTCACTACAAATAAAGTGTAAATTCTTACTGTTGATGGCAATATGATCCACACTTCTAAAAATCTATTAGATAACTAGTATAAGTATAGAGCCCATGATGATGTGAATGGACCAAATGACTGCTAAAAACAGCAGCTGAGAACCATTCAACGAACGCCATGGATCCGTCTGAGACACATTTGATGGAAATGTTCCAACCGTTTAAGGTGGTGTTGATATGTGACCCAGGTCCCGCAGGCATAAAGAAAAGAAGAGAGCACACATGCCTTGTACACTTTACCTTTGTCTTCTTTCATATGTCTCGCCGACCCCAGAGGCGCTTTTCTACCTTTCCGAAAGCATCACTTGCTTTCCTAATCCTGTGTGGAATTTCATTATCAAGATTGCCATACACATAGATATTTGGTTCATTGTACTGCTTACCAGGGGCAGGTTGGTACATGACAATGGTTTATTGAGATAGACAGTCAATCCTAGCACAGTGCAAGCATAAAAAAATGCATTCAAAATGTGTTGTATATCAATCTCTTGTGTGCTATGATCGCAATCAGCTGCATACAAGAGGTCTCTTATGATAGAGGTAAATACTTTTGTTTTTGCAGCAAAGCGCCTGATGTTAAATATGCTGCCAAAGGTTCAATAGTAGATGTAAACACCTTGCTTGCATTTCCTGAATGCAACATAGAAAACCATCGTAAAATATATGGCAAATAGGGTTGGTGCTGGAATATTCCCCTGTTTCGCTCCATTTTTTACTGAGATAGGCTCCGACATGTTACCTTTGACATTAACCAAAGCCTTCATGTCATCATGAAAATACCTAACCAAAGCAAGGAACTTATCAGGGCAAACAAGTTTCTGGAGAACCTTCCATAATGCATCTCTGTTAACAGTATCGAAAGTTTTTGTCAGATCGATGAAAACCTGATACAGATCCAAGCGTTGTTCCATGCACTTCTCTTGGAGCTGTCTAGCTGAGAAGATCATATCAGTAGTGCTGCGTCCAGCACGAAAACCAGATTGACTTTCAGGAAGAACACAATCTGCAATGTGTGTCAGCAGATGGTCCAGAAGCACCCTACATAAAATTTTTCCTACGACAGAAAGCAATGATATACCTCTGTAGTTTCCACAATCATTCTTGTTACCCTTTCCCTTGTACAAGACTACCATTACTGCATCTGTCCAGTCCTCAGGTACGGATTCACTAGCCTGTATTCTTCCAAACAATGAGTGAAGATGTCGCAGAAATTTTTCGCTACTGTATTGTAAGAGCTCTGCATGTATGCCATCCATACCTGCAGACCTTCGAGATAGCTACTGCAACCTCCTCAAACGTTGGTGGTTCTGCAAGAGCTGCTTTCACAGGCTTTTAAGGAATGAGATTGAGGAATCTTCATTGATGACAGATGGCTGATTCAAAAGCTCATCAAGGTGCTCTTGCCATCTTTGCAGAATTTCCTGAGAGTCACAAAGAAGTTCCTTGCCATCCCTGCTGCGAAGCGGTGTCACCAGAGAAGACGGTCCATAAATTTCACGTGAGAGATTGTACAACAGCTTTGTGTTATTGGAATCTGATGCAGCTTGTACCTCATCAGCCTTCTCACTCCACCACTTATCTTTCATCTGAGAGGGTCTCTGCCTCACATGTGATTTCATATCCTTGAGTTCCTTATGCAACACATTCTTCTGTGGTTTTGCTGCCAAGTAGCGTGACAGAGCACGCCTCTTATCAGCCAACATTTCATGTATATGTTCATCATTTTCTTTAAACCAGTCTTGATGCTTTCTCTGCACCAATCCCAGAACACGCTGGCCTACATCATAAACCAACTTTTTAAGGGTTGGCCAATCCTCACCAATATCTGCAACATGCATCTCTTCTCGCAATGTCCTCTTAACACTATTCTGCCTAAGACGAGCAACATTCAGTCTTCTAGGCAGGGTAACACAAGGAGCCTGAACTTTACGTTTTGTAATTAATTCCACTTTTGCACATACCAGGCAGTGGTCTGTCCAACAATCAGCCCCACGAAGAACACAAACATACTGCACATCCCATCTGTCATGCACCCTGACAAAGACGTAGTCCAGAAGATGCCATTCTTTAGATGCAGGGTGCATCTATGTGGTCTTAAACATTCTTTTGCTGAAACATAGTGTTAGTAACTCACAGATCCAGCTCCTCACATCTGCAGCAGAAGCATACCATTGCTGTTACACTTTTCCACCCTATGCCTTCCAATTACAGTCCATGTATTAAAATCCCTACCTACTCAAGTATTAAAGTCACCAAGCACGGTGGCTTTGTCTGCCTGAGGGATATTTCTCATAACACCATGGTAGAAAGATACTTTTTTCTCAACAGAATTCATAGTTGGAGCATACACACTCACCAGGGTCGTATACCTTCCTTTGTCCAGCGGAATTCTCACTAATCCCCACTGGGAATTCTTCCAACTTATCCACAAGAGCAGTCTTAACAGCAAATGCTACTCCAGCCTCTCTTCTAATCCCTTCATCGCTCCCTTTCCAAAAGAATGTATATTTTCTGCAATATTCTGTAAGATGACCATCTCCAACTAACCTCGTCTCAGTTAAAGCAATGATGTCAAGATCATAATGATGAAGCTCCTTCGCAACAAGAGCAGTCCTTCATTTAGGATGTTCTGAGGAATCACTGTCAAGCAGCCAATGTTCAATGTTTGGTTTGTCTTAAGTTTTATTGGTTCTATCACAGTGGCACGATGATGGCCGGGTCCAGACTGTGATGCCCTAGGGACCCTACCAGGCCAGACCCTTTCACCTGGTGTGGTTCCAGAGCCCTTATTGCCATTTACTTTTATACTGTTTTGGGACATCATTGATTGGTTGCTTTTTAAGGCTACAACCAGCCAACCGTTCAGTTGAGATCTTATAAATAATAACATTATTAATAATTATTAATTAATGTTATTAATGTGCATGAAGATTTTTTTAAAGTGAGGAAAGATTGCACTGAGCCAGTCCCACTCTCTGAGCGAGAGTAGCTATAACCAGAAAAGAAGAAAAGATCAACATCATCGGTAACTACTGAGCTGCAGGTTTTATATCGGAGTTATCCCAGTTTCCTGAGTTGCCTTCTCGAAGAATACTCTGACAAAGGCTAGGGTCCTTCACTCCCAGTGGTTTAACTGTGCGATTGGGTATCCAACCCCCCAATTATTTGAATGTCCCCGTGCATGATGCAGCCATAGGTTTTCCCAGATCAATAATAACTAGGTAAAATAAATAGATAAGATGCAATTAAACAAAATAACAAAAATAATAACAATAATAAAATAAGTAAATAAAAATACACACGTACACGCAACCAATCTAACACATACCTGCATATATACATTTACACACCCATACAGTATATATACACATTGTTGGATGGCCGTTGACTCTTGTGAGTTCTTCCACCCATACCTGCATGTATACACATTGTTGGATGGCCGTTGACTCTTGTGAGTTCTTCCACCCATACCTGCATATATACACATTGTTGGATGGCCGTTGACTCTTGTGAGTTCTTCCACCCATACCTGCATATATACACATTGTTGGATGGCCGTTGACTCTTGTGAGTTCTTCCACCCATACCTGCATATATACATATTGTTGGATGGCCGTTGACTCTTGTGAGTTCTTCCACCCATACCTGTATATATACACATTGTTGGATGGCCGTTGACTCTTGTGAGTTCTTCCACCCATACCTGCATATATACACATTGTTGGATGGCCGTTGACTCTTGTGAGTTCTTCCACCCATACCTGCATAGATACACATTGTTGGATGGCCGTTGACTCTTGTGAGTTCTTCCACCCATACCTGCATAGATACACATTGTTGGATGGCCGTTGACTCTTGTGAGTTCTTCCACCCATACCTGCATAGATACACATTGTTGGATGGCCGTTGACTCTTGTGAGTTCTTCCACCCATACCTGCATAGATACACATTGTTGGATGGCCGTTGACTCTTGTGAGTTCTTCCACCCATACCTGCATATATACATATTGTTGGATGGCCGTTGACTCTTGTGAGTTCTTCCACCCATACCTGCATATATACATATTGTTGGATGGCCGTTGACTCTTGTGAGTTCTTCCACCCATACATACATATATACATATTGTTGGATGGCCGTTGACTCTTGTGAGTTCTTCCACCCATACCTGCATATATACACATTGTTGGATGGCCGTTGACTCTTGTGAGTTCTTCCACCCATACCTGCATATATACACATTGTTGGATGGCCGTTGACTCTTGTGAGTTCTTCCACCCATACCTGCATATATACATATTGTTGGATGGCCGTTGACTCTTGTGAGTTCTTCCACCCATACATACATATATACATATTGTTGGATGGCCGTTGACTCTTGTGAGTTCTTCCACCCATACCTGCATATATACATATTGTTGGATGGCCGTTGACTCTTGTGAGTTCTTCCACCCATACCTGCATATATACACATTGTTGGATGGCCGTTGACTCTTGTGAGTTCTTCCACCCATACCTGCATAGATACACATTGTTGGATGGCCGTTGACTCTTGTGAGTTCTTCCACCCATACATACATGCTACCATTTGTCTATCACCGCAGCATTTTAGAAATAGGAGAGATGAAGAAAGATGTAAGAGACAACAGTATATTATAGTGGTAAACGCTTGTACAACACGAGCACCACTCTCTGAGTATCCACAACTAGAGTCCAATGACATGCCGAAGCTCCAGTTGACACATACACACACACACACACATGTTGAGGTGTATCTTATTTTGAGCTGAAATTGATTTATTTGTTTGTTTTTTGCAGATTTGGGAACTGAACAAATCTTGTTAGTATGGAAGGAAAATTCTGTGATACTGAAATTGATTATCCCTTAGAAAACTTTGAAAAATTGAAAAACAAGCAACTTCTCCTTACATTTGCTTCAGGAAGCCACTATGATGTTGGTTATACAATTGGTGGGCAGTTTAGTAAACAGATTACCAATTTTTGTGCTCATTTCCCAGAACTGAAATCTTCCTTACTTCCTTATTATGACAGTCGTGAAGGAAGATCTGTCTATGAAGGGTTCTTGGCATCATGTAATACAGCGTTCCCTCAGTATGTTGAAGAAATTAAAGGAATGTCTGATGGATCAGGTGTGGATTTTGAGATACTTTTCCAGTTAAATTGCTTAAATGAGATGGTAACACTTTCAAAGCAAGACACACTTGAGAATACTGCTGGTTGTACTACTATATTTATTAACAGACCTCACCTTAAAATATTGGCCCACAACGAAGACCATAGTCCATATATGGAAGCATATGCATATATCAGTTGTTGTAAGATTGATGATAACTTTGTAAAAAAGGATGTTGTTCAAGAAAACCAGGAATATATAACAGCCTATTGTTATCCTGGTTTTCTTCCTGGAGGGACTTTTGGTTTCAATAATCACGGAATGATTTTTACATGCAATGGCCTTTATCCTACTAAAGCGTATCGTGACTGTATTCCTCGAAAATTCATTGACAGAAGCCTTTTGAGTGCATCCAGTGCTGTGGAAGCTGTCAAGATCCTAGAGAACAATAAACATGGCATGGCTTATGGTGTTTGTTTTAATATGGCTTCAGTAAAAGATAAAGATAAAATGTGGGCTCTTGAAATAGGACCCCAGCATCAACATTATCTTCATACAATTCTAACACAGACTGACCCCAAAAAAGATGGCCATTATATCCATGTTAATTTTACCAAGTATTTGAACTTCGAAGAAATACCTGCAGTTCAGTATGGTAGCACAATGAACCGCTACAAACGTGTAACTAGCTTACCCCCGCCACAATCTGTCTCCGACATTTGTAACATCCTTGGAGACACAGAGAACCAGAAATATCCAATTTACCGAAGTCCAAGGCCTACAGATCGTTCTCAAACTCTAGCAACAGCAGTTTTTAATATCTTGGAAAACAAACTTAATGTACATTTAAAGAATACCAAAGATGATAAAATTCCATCATTTATTCTGCCTTTAAATATGCTGTAAACATCACAAACAAATGATTGTTTTACAAATTAATCAATATAGTCTTTAAAAAAATATATTTTATAAAAATATTCTTGATATAAAACGGAATCTTTACCTATGAAAAGTTATTTCTGAATAAAAGTTGATTGAGTTTTATTTTTTCGAGCTCTTCTTTCCACAGGAAACAGGCACTACCAAATTCTGGGAGGTCTTGGTAGAAAGAGCAGAAGGCTTCTGCTTCCAGGGTGACCAAATTAGCAGCGGTGGTCGGTGTTCTAAAAGTACAGTAGCTAGAGTAAGAACAGGATGGAAATTTAGGGAGCTATTACCATTGCAAAAGGCTTTTCCCTCAGAATGAAAGGCAGACTGCATGATGCATATGAACAACAATGTTGCATGGTAGTGAGACCTTGGTGGTGCTTTTTTTTTCTTATTAAAAGATTTTTTTTCTTATTTAAAGATTTTTTTCTTATTTAAAGATTTTGATTCTTTAGAGCTCTTCTTTTTTTTTTTTTCTTCTAAAATACAAAACTTTATTTTAAAGTGTTTATATTTAACTAAAACTCTTACATCTTAGTGTTATATAACAATTTTTTAATTTTGTTCCAACTACCAGCTTAATAATGAGAAAGTTATAATCTAATTCTTGATTATTTTCAAAATTAATTAAACACCATGGGCACTGTCATTCATTAGAAATATGGTAATGAAAGCGTTAATGACATAGACAGTGTCTTTCATTGGAAATCATCATCATCATCATCTTCGTTTAACATCCATTTTCCACTCTAGCATGGGTTAGACGGAAGTTGTCCCACTTGAGGCAAGGTTGGTCGGGTGACCATGTCTCGCTCATATAGGACTATCTGGCAGGTTTTACGGCTCGATGCCCTTCCTAACACAAACCATATTTACAGTGTGGAACTGGAAACTTTTTACCGTGTTACCTACACGACCACATTACAGCGTGGACTGTGTGTTTTTTTCTCGTGACACCTACACGATCTCGATCTCATTTATCTCATTTATTTGGACTGGATGTTGTGGTACCAACTCTATAGAGAGAGGGTGGTGTTGGTGGGAGTGGGAGGATAGAGTAGGTGTAGTGGATTGGGATGTATATTTGGTTAAGAGGTGCCTACTGACTGTAGGTTTTGCTTTATACATAGGCAAGGCGGGTCTTCTGTATTACTGCGTAGCGCCAAAGATCTCGGTTCAGTGACATTGTCTTAGAGAAGTGCAAGTGTGTAAGGTCGGAATTTATCAGATCGTCCCAGGTTTTTCTGGGTCTACCTACTCCGTAACTACCATCAATTTTGATCGCCCTGCACTTTTTTATACAGCTGTCATCTTTCATGCGTATCACGTGGCCATACCAACATAGTCTTCTATTGAGTAAACAGCATCTGATCCCTCTTATTCCTAATTTCTCACTTAGTTCATTTATGCTTTGCCGTTCACGTATATTACTATTACACATCCAACGGAGCATGCATGCTTCATTCCTTTCCAGTATATGCAGGTCCTCTGCACGCAATGCCCTTGTCTCACTGCCATGTAGCATTGCTGTTCGTATGCAGGCATCATACAATTTGCCTTTCATTTTTAGAGAGAAACCTTTTGTGGCCAACAGCGGTATAAGCTCTCTGAAATGTTTCCATCCCGTTCTGACTCTGGCTACTGTACTTTCAGAGCACCCTCCACCACTGCTGATATCGTCACCCAGGTAACAGAAAGTGTCTACTATTTCTATAGAACCATCTGGGCAATAGAAGGGGCTAGTATCCTGTGGACATTTGCTACCTATTGCACCTGAGCATCGGCCACATATAAAGTCTACGTTCTTAGATAGTTTACCTGTGATCCCACTACATCTTTTATGTACCCATACTTTGCATTTGGGACATAAAATGGAGTTTCTGCCTACTCCTTTCCTACACACTGAGCATGGCTATTTCTCAGATGGGACTGGTGCCCTATTTTCCTTCCTACAAACTAGAACTTTAGTCTTAGCCATTGATTCAGCTATGAGCGTTTGATAATCTGCGTATAGGAGTTCCCATGGGCAGCCGGTCTTGAACTCCTCTGTTATAGCCTGAAGGGCAATAATAAATAGGAGGGGGCTAAGGACAGAGCCCTGATGGACACCAACTTTTACACTAAATTCTTCACAATATTCATTGTTAATTCTAACCTTACTGACTGTTTCATTATACAAAGCTTGTATAGCTCTCACAAGCCATTCATCTACACCTAGTTTTCTAAGAGCCCACCAGATAATGGAGCGGGGGACTCTGTCAAAGGCTTTTTCCGGGTCTACAAAAGCTAAGTAGAGATGGTAATGAAATGGTTAAAGACATAGACAATGTTTTTCATTAGAAATGTGTTAATGACATAGGCAGTGTCTTTCATCAGAAATATGGTAATGAAAGGGTTAATGACAGACAGTGTCTTTCATTAGAAATATGGTAATGAAAGTGTTAATGACATAGACAGTGTCTTTCATTAGAAATATGGTAATGAAAGGGTTAATGACATAGTTTCATTATACAAAGCTTGTATAGCTCTCACAAGCCATTCATCTACACCTAGTTCTCTAAGAGCCCACCAGATAATGGAGCGGGGGACTCTGTCAAAGGCTTTTTCCAGGTCTACAAAAGCTAAGTAGAGATGGTAATGAAATGGTTAAAGACATAGACAATGTTTTTCATTAGAAATGTGTTAATGACATAGGCAGTGTCTTTCATCAGAAATATGGTAATGAAAGGGTTAATGACAGACAGTGTCTTTCATTAGAAATATGGTAATGAAAGTGTTAATGACATAGACAGTGTCTTTCATTAGAAATATGGTAATCATCATCATCATCATTTCATTTTACGTCCACTTCTCCCTGCTTGCAAGGGTGGGACGGGAACTGATTCTGGCTTGATTTCTACAGCTGGATGCCCTTCCTAACACCAACCTCATTTACAGTGAGTGCTGGGTGCTTTTTTGCCGTGGCACCTCCACGACCACTTTGCAGTGGAATGATAGGGACCCCAGTCCCTATCATCTCATTTCTACAGCTGAGTAAACTGGAGCAATGTGAAATAAAGTGTCTTGCTCAAGGAAACAACACATCACCCGGTCTGAGAATTGAACTCACAACCTTTCGATTGCAAGCCCAATGCTCTAACCACTAAGCCATGTGCCTCCATGGCTGAAAGGGTTAATGAAAGGGTTAATGACATAGACAGTGTCTTTCATTAGAAATATGCTAATGAAAGGGTTAATGACAGACAGTGTCTTTCATTGGAAATATGGTAATGAAATGGTTAAAGACATAGGCAGTGTCTTTGTTATTTGATGTTAAATTTTAAACATTTCTTTTGATATTCTTTATTAATTTTTATTTTGCTAAAACACAACATTAACACAGAATGATGGATTAGTCTATTAAAGAAACATTAATATTATCGTTAGAGGGTCGGACGCCATGCTTTGCAGCACAGTTACGTCCCTTTGCGGACTGGGTTCAAGTCCCACCGAGGTTAACTTTGTCTTTCATCCTTACGGGGTCAATAAAATAAAGTACCAGTAATACACTGGGATAACTGCTGGCCTTGTGCCAAAAGTAGAAACAATTATTACTTATAATTATAAAGTTGGTGGATTTATTAAGTCAGTAGAGTGTCTAAACAGAATACTTTGCAGCATTTAGTTACAGCCCTTTACATTCCGATTTCAAATTTCACCAAGGTCAACTTTGCTTTTCTTACTTCTAGGGTTGATAAAATAATGCACCAGTAATATACTGGGGTTGATAAAATAAAATACGTGTAAAGTACTGGGGTTGATATCAACTTTCCTTGCAAATTCCTGGTTTTGTGCCTAAATTAGAAATCATTATCAGTGGTGGTGTTAAACTTGACAACCATTTATATCTACCACCAACACTCAGTACAGTCCACTTGATATCCCTTACATTTTAGTAGCTTTATTGACTTGCTTAAGGTGATTAAATTCGAAAAAAAAAAGTCTTTGGTTGACCTGAATCTATAAGAGAAGGAATTTGCCAAATCTATCTGACAGTGAATTAATCACAGAATCATATATTTGTGAAATGAATCAAACTCCTTAACCACACGACCATGTTTGAATAAAATCATCTATATTATATCTAGTTGCCTTGTACAAATTAAATATAACATGAGCAGTTTATCTAATCGTTATCTATGGAAATGACTAAACATATTAAAAAGACTTTAACATACCTATAACAGTTATCTCTACACAGTTCCAACCTAATTTCTGTCTACAGGAAAATAGCCATGACCTTAACAATGATGGTGTTTTAAAATGTCACTATCACCTCTCTCAAACTGGGTGGACCAAATAAAGGAGGTACAAGCCATTTAATATCCAATAGGGGAGTGAATGTCAGTAGTTTGTAATAAATAAAATAGTAGAGTCAGAGGTGACTAATGATGTTCTGCATCAGCAAAAACTACGGCAAACAGAATATATTTTATGCTATACATATATAAAACAATGTGCTTCCAGTACCAACACTCAGATATTCCCATTCTGAACAAGAGTTATTTCCCTTAGTAAACAAATTTGCAAAAAATATCGGCTTTGTATGTAGCCAACCCTCCGGAACAATAAACAAGAGCACACCGGAAACAAACCTTATCAAATATTCAGAAAGTTCCCTAGAAAGAATCAACAGTTTCTGCTAACTATGGAGCCAAATTAGCAGTGGGGTGGGTGTTGCGAAAGTACAGTAGCCAGAGTAAGAACTAGTTCAGGGAACTACTAACATTGCTAGCTACAGTCCCTCCCTTAGATTGAAAGACAGACTGTATGATGTTTGTGTGTGAACAGTAATACTACATGGTAGTGAGACCTGGGCTTTGTGTATGGAAGACTTATGAAGATTATGCTCTGATGGATGAGTACTAGTAGTATACATGAGTGATGAAGTATGAATGAGCTGAGAGAAAAACCAGGCATGAGAGTCATCAAGTGCAGTCTGTAGAAGAGGAGACTGCAAAAGTATGGATATGTAATGTATATGAAGGATGACAGCTGCAAACAGAAGTGCAAGACACTTGAAGTCAAAGGAACCCTTGGAAGAGGAAGACCTAGGAAAACCTGGGATGATATGGTGAGGGCCAACTTCATACAGTTGAAACTCACAAAGGAGATGACCCAGCTTCAGCATTTAGAAATCAGAAGGGAGGTAGGTGTAAAAGCCAAACTTGCTATCTTCAATTCAGTATTCATGCCAACCCTTACCTATGGTCACGAATTTTGGTTAATAACCAAAAGAATATGATCACGAATACAAGCAGCTGAAATGGGGTTCCTTCGAAGGGTCTTTGGAGTAATGTTACTCGATAAAGTGAGTAGCTCAGAGATCAGAGAGTCACTCCAGGTAGAGCCGCTACTTCTATGAATTGAGAGATCACAGCTCTAATACTATGAGCATGTGGTTAGAATGTCTCAGGAAAGAATTGCTGGGCAGATTTTATGGGAAAAACCAACCGACAGGACACCCAGAAGTAGACCCTGAGCAAGCTGGTTAGATAATATCCATGAGTTCAGCTGGTCACGCTTGGGGATTCAGCCAGATCAGTTAGAGATGGTTGCTTCTGACAGGACCCGCTGGACGAAGTGTTTGAGGACTCTGCCCCCATGACCTTCTCAGGAATAAGTAAGAGAATAAGAAAGAATGGGTATGTGACTTTAACAACAAACTTTATAATCTAAATATGTAATGACAATTTATAGCATCTTTAAAAGATACCTGCAATCTATTCATTGGGTATTAAAAGGACTAATTATATATAAAATGTAGTTTGCTTGAAGCATTGTGGAATATACAAATTTAAATAAGTTTAGATATTTGGAAGCCCAACAATGTGTACAAGATTAAAAATAGGAGTTATAGAGAATAAAGGACTGAGAAAAAGAGCAAGAACATTTGAATTTTTCCTTAGCAGTTTTATTGATCTCAAATATTTTGGGATTTAAAATCCATTTTCAAGCGAGGATCCGTGTATAGGTATTTAAAAAATAATTGGAGAAGAGTTGTTTGGCTGGCAGTTTTAACTTAAATGTATGAAAAAGACATTAAAATTTAAAGTTTTGTACGTGTGCATATATATATATATATATATACATATATCAAATTAGGTAGGTAGGTAATATGATTGTTACTCTGGTGGTTTTTGATCCCCTATGATTAAACACATATATCTTCTCTCTATATGTTGATTTATAAACAGCTAATTAAATTATAGGGGATTAATGTGAGTTTTTAACGCCTTTATTAATTTGATATTTCAGCTCCTAATTCATTTCTGTAAGTAGAGCTTCTAAAGTTGAATGGTTCCGAGCTGCTGTTTTTTTGTTTTTTTTTTGTCTATTCACACTACCATGGGCTATAAAACGCACATCTTTCCTCTATACCACAAGTTCTCAACCCATTTAGGCCAAACACCCCCTTTTGTCCCTCGAAATCACGAAACGCCCCCCCCCCCCTTTTTTTTTTCCATTTTTCAATATACTACTGATTTTGATATCAGTAGATTACTAAAAAATTGATTAACAATATTCCAAAGATACCATTGCAGGCAGCTGAGAGTATAAATACATTCCTTGAAAGGAAATATATAAATTTCAAAAAAAGGAACATAAATGTTTTTTTTTATGGATAAGAACCAGTTGAATTTGTTATATTCCCACCAGGCGATACCAGCTATTTTGAACATTTATACAAGAGCAACTCTATCTATCCAAAGAGTGCTCTTATCTGGAAGAAAGTGGCAATTATATAATTTCAAAGCTTTCCAATTTAATGAAACGGACAGAATAAATGTTGATATCTAACTTGATGTCCCCTCTGCTTTGTGAGCTTAGAGACCATGGAAGAGGGTTTTCATGAACACGTAAGAGGGTATATTTATTAGTAAATGGTAAAATATATACAACAAATGAGTAAGTGAATTGTAGTAGGTGGTTTCCAGTCCAGTCAGACTGCAACTACAAATAAAAGAATTGTTAGTTTGCTTTGTAACAATAGCATATCCAAGTTTTCGGATAAATCAACTTACTTTAACTTTGACTTCATTTCAATGGGACCCTTTAGCTTCATGGAGTCTAGCTAACTCTTTGATGTGAGGCTGAATTTTCCTAAGATGTAGCCAGAGATCTCCACGTGTAATTACATTGTAGCGGTTGCGAGACTTACTGTGCAGTCTGGAAACAGCACCAAACCTCTACTCGACTAAGTATGAGCTTGGAAAAGGCTGAGCAAATCTCCTAGCCTCTGCATGTAGGTGTGGAAATCAACGCTGAATTTCCTCTTGCATCCCAAAAAGGGGTTCACCTATTTTGGGAAATCTAATTTTGTCATCTGCTTGAAGTTCAATGAATTCTTCCTGAAATTTAACGTCCACATTGGGATGTCCATCGGCAAAAGGTCGACAAATCATTCTCTCATGTTGTCTTGTAGCGCACGGAGGTGAGTGGTATAAATTTGGAGTTGGTCATCGCTTACAATGTTTTGAACATTGGCGACACTAGGAAAATTATAGAATTCCCGTCAACAAAGATTCCTTTCGATGACATTTAATTTGGCCAGGAATGTTTTCACAGCATTCCTTGCTTTAAGCAAGGTGATCTTCTTCCCCTGCAAAGCCAAAATGACGCTATTGCATTTGTCGAAGATGTTGGTGAGGTAGGCGCAGTCTTGCCCCACATCGAGGGTTTTCTTGTATATTTCTGTGTAGCATCCTCGCAGAAACCCAATGATAGAGTCGAAGAGTTCAAAGAAGTGAGTAAGGAAGGCACTTGCCCTTTGAAAGCCACCTCACTTCATTATGAAGGAGCAACTTGACAAATTCTTCGTCATTATCTTGGCACAGTTGCTGGAAAATTCGTTCATTGAGGAAATGCTGTTTGATAAAATTGATGACATCAATGGCCACCTGCAAGAACTTGCTCAGCGGCTTGCTGAGTTTCTTTGCAGCCAAGTGTTGTCGATGAATGACACAATGAACAGCAAATACAGATAGATTTTCTCTCTTCAGAAGAGTGACGAAACCCTTATGTTGGCCGACCATTGCTCTTGCGTCGTCCGTAGCACATGATACAATGTGTGTTGTATGTGGTCCTAGATGTATGTATTACCTGCCTGTGTGTTGTATGTGGTCCTAGATGTATGTGCTACCTCCTTATATGTTGCTTGTGGTCCTAGATGTGTGTATTACCTGCTTATGTGTTGTATGTGGTCCTAGATGTGTGTATTATCTGATTGTGTTGGATGTGGTCCTAGATGTGTGTGCTACCCGCTTCTGTGTGTTTTTTTATTTTTTTTTTTTATTTGTAATATTATTTATGCAATAGGGAATAAAATAGATCTACATAGTGTTAACTCGTTACAGTTGAGTCAATAATTTCAGACATGAAATACATTGTAATCGGTGAAGGAAAAATAAGATTCTAACTGGCTGCGCTCAAAGTGTCCTTGACCCAGTTGACTGAGGGTTTTTCCATTTTTAGGATCTCAATTGCCGGTTAATATCTAGACACGCCTTCACAGCTGCGGTCAGACTATAGTTATGCTGTCTGCATGCTCATTCAAATGCATTCACACTGACTCTCTCAAAGACATACAAATATGGCTTATAAAACTTACCAAAGTAAAGAGCCCCCCCCCCCCCAGCTCCAAACGCTCCCCTGGTGTTCCGACCCCCGGGGGTGCATATGCCCCCCCCCCCCCCATTGAGAACCTTTGCTCTATACCATGTGAGTTTTCTTAGTTATCTGGCATATTATTTAGAAGTGTTGTTCGTATTGCTAGACACCCACTGATGAGCTACATCTACAATATGTATTCTTCACTTTTTATAGCGAAACATACTCTTATTTGAGCATGTCCGGGTATTATTGTTTTAATAAACATGGAAGCAGGGACTACAAAGAAAGGTTCTCAAAGTCAACCTGACAAAGACTAAAGTCCTCGTAAGTAGAAGAGAAAACAGGCCTTGCTCAGTAAGTAGGAACTCCATCCTCTTCCCCAAATGCAAACAATGGGTACACAAGAGATGTAGTGGGATCTCAGGAAGCTTAGCTAAGAATATAGGCTTTACATGTAGCAGCAGCTGCACCGGGACAGCAAGCAACAAACAGCCGCAGGATACAAGCACCACCAAATTCTGGGAGGGCTCTGTAGAAACAGTAAACAGCTTTTGCTACCTAGGAGACCGAATTAACAGTGGAGGTGGGTGTTCGGCAAGTACAGTAGCCAGGGTAAGAACGGGATGGAAGAAGTTCAGGGAGCCACTGCTAGCTGCAAAAGGCTTTTCCCTCAAAATGAAAGGCAGACTGTATGATGCGTGCATACGAACAGCAATGTTACATGGTAGTGAGACCTGGGCACTGAATGTGGAAGACTTGCGTAGATTAGAAAGAAACAAAGCTTGCATGCTCAAATGAACGGCAAAGCATAAACGAATTGAGAGAGAGACTGAACATAAGAGGAATCAAGTGCTGTGTGCAGGAGAGGAGGTTACATTGGTATGGACATGTGATGCGTATGAAGGATAAAGCATCATAAAAAGGTGCAGAGCACTAGAAGTCAATGGAAGCTGCAGAGTGGGGAAAAAAAGCACCCAGCACTCACTGTAAATGAGGTTGGTGTTAGGAAGAGCATCCAGCTGTAGAAATTGAGCCAAAATCAGTTCCCGTATGAGCAAGACAAGGTCAGCTGACCGGGCACTGCCCACAACAGGACAACCCGTCTAACCCATGCTAACGTGGAAGAATGGACGTAAAACGGTGATGATATATATATATATATATTAGTGAGGTAACTACAATAGAAGTTCCTAGCAAAAAATAAACCACAATATTTAGCTTTTGTTGATCTCGAGAAGATCTTTGACAGAGTACCTCGATCTGTTATCTGGTGGTCCTGATTTGGTCTTTTTAGCTGAAACCAAAAATGAACTAGAAAATAAATTCCAGTTATGGTAACTGAATTTGGAATCAAAAGTAAACTTAGCCAAAACTAAAGTGCTAGTGAGTAGGAGAGAAGACAGGACCCAGATTTCCTCAGTGAAGTGGCCCTGCTCAATATGTAGAAAAGGAGTAGGCATAAACTCCATACAATGTACACACTGTACACAAAAGATGTAGTGGGATAATGAGTAGACTAACAGGAACGGAGAACTTTGCTTGTAGAAGATGCACAGAAGAAATCTAATAATGATATAAGCCTTTTCCAGTCACAGGAAGGATCTATAGATGTGGTTGGTAGCTTCTGCTATCAAGGTGACCTAATTAGCAGCAGAGGAAGGAGCGTAGTTGGTAGCTTCTGCTATCAAGGTGACCTAATTAGCAGCAGAGGAAGGTGTTCCAAGAATATAATAAGTAGAATAAGGTTAGGATGGAAGTTTAGAAAACTGCTCCCACTGCTGATAACAACAGGTTTCTCCCTTTGTAGAAAAGGAAGGCTGTATGACACCTGTGTGTGATGCTGCATGGCAGTGAAACATGGGCTGTGACTGCAGAGAACATGTGGTGCTACATGGCAGTGAAACATGGGCTGTGACTGCAGAGGACATGTGGCGCTACATGGCAGTAAAACATGGGCAGTGAATGCAGAGGACATGTGGTGCTACATGGCAGTGAAACATGGGCTGTGACTGCAGAGGACATGTGGTGCTACATGGCAGTGAAACATGGGCTGTGACTGCAGAGGACATGTGGTGCTACATGGCAGTGAAACATGGGCTGTGAATGCAGAGGACATGTGTAGACTGGAGAGACATGAAGCAACTATGCTTTATTGGATGTACAATGTAAATGTGAGAGAAAGACAGAGCTTGGATGAGCTGAGGGAGAAGCTGGGTTTAAGATGGTGTGGAGGAGAGAAGACTGTGTTGCTATGAACATGTGATGTGCATCGACTATGACCGATGGGTGAAGAAGTACCATGTGATCCTAGTGGAAGGAAGCCGCAATAAAGGACGACCAAGAAAAACCTGGGCAGAGGTTGTGAGAGCAGACCTCAAATCACTAAGACTGGCAGAGGAAATGACAAAGGTATGTGTAGAGATGCTGTGCTGAGAACGACCCGTCGAACCCATGCAAGCAATGAAAAGTGGACGTAAAAACGATAATGATGATGATATATACATAAAATGAAATTGTTCCCCCTTTATATGTACGGAAATTGGTAAATTTATAGAACACCCTACTTGATTTCAGTGGGAAAAAAGTTTTTTCTCAGCTTTTTCGTGTGCTATCAATTAATCTAACCGCTAAGATTCTGGCAATCGACTTTTTTCCGGTGGGGGTACCCCCCTCGATAATTCCCTCCCTCTCTCAGGCAACGCCCCCCCTCCCTATCTCATGTAACCCCCCCCCCTCCTCTCGGACTTTTCTTTGTGACTTGTTTTTTTCGCGTGTTATCAACGAGTAGGACCTCTAAACCAGCCAGAAATGATTAAATTTGTAGATAAAAGGGGGTGAAAGGGTGTGAAAAGACCATCAGATGTTCTCAGAATGGTTCTCTCGTTTGGTGGGAAATAATTATTTCTCCTGGGTTTTTTTTTCTACAATCGACGTTTTTCCCGGAAAACGAAAACGTTAACCCTAAACCTAACTCTAATCTGGGGAAGCATCTAAGAGGTCCAGAAAAAAAACAAGGAAAGATCATTATTTCCTACTGCACACGAGAGAGGTGTAGATCTGTGAAACTCCGATGGTCTTTTCACACCCTTTTTCTACAAATCTTGGCGTTTCCGACTGGTTTGAAGATCATAATTTAGATTAGTTAATAGCACACGAAAAAAGAAAACGGGGGTGGGAGTTCTTCTATAATAATTGTCTCTACTTTTGGCACCATTACTGGTGCTTTCTTTTATCGATCTTGTAAGGATGAAAGGCAAAGTTAACCTCGGCGGGATTTGAACTCAGACTGCAAAGGGCCATAACTCTATACTGCAAAGCATATTGTCTGACGCTATAATACCCGGGAATCGTACGAAAAAGTTTCTCAAAATAATAATAATAATGGTTTCTGATTTAGGCACAAGGCCAACAATTTTGAGGGAGGGGAAATCAATTAAATTGACTCCTGTGCGTTACTGGTACTTTATTTTATCAGTCCCGTAAGGATGAAAGGCAAAGTTAACCTCGAATAATAAAAGATTATTTTCCAAGGATTATACATTTAACCTACAAAAAAGGGAAAAATTATTTTAACACGATATTTTAAGAATTATAATAAATGTGTTTAATAGATTAATTGTTTCTACTTTTGGCACAAGGCCAGCAATTACTCGGTGTATTACTGGTAGTTTATTTTATCGACCCCGTCGATGTGTTTAATAGATTAATAGTTCAGTTTCGGTTGATAGAAACAACGTCAAACGGTGTAATAAAAGATATATCTTACTAAAATTTGAGCTATAGCTAGGGTGTAAAACCATGTGTTAAGTATATGAATCTTCTTCTTTGCCTACTTATTCATGGGAGGGTCGTGGCGAAGAGTCCTCAAACACTCTTTCCAGCAGATCCGGCTGAATCCCAAGCGAGACCAGCCAAGCTCATGATATCCTGTCGGTTGGTTTTTGCCTGTAAAATCTGTCCAGCGATTCTTTCCTGAGACATTCTAACCACATGTCTGTAGTATCGGAGCTGTGATCTCTCAATTCGGAGAAGTAGCGGCTCTACCTGGAGAGACTCTCTAATCTCCGAGCTACACACTCTATTAAGTAACGTTACTCCAAAGACTTGGAGGAACGCCATTTCAGCTGCTTCTATTCGCGATCGTATTCTTTCGGTAATTACCCAAGATTTATGACCATAGGTAAGGGTTGGCACGAAAACCAAATTGAAGGCAGCAAGTTTGGCTTTTACACCTACTTCCCTTCTTCTGATTACTTAAGCATTCAGTAAAGTGTGTGTGTGTGTGTGTAGAAAAACCTGGGACGACTTAATAAATTCCGACCTCACACACTTACACCTCTCCAAGACAATGTCACTGGACCGAGATCTTTGGCGCTACGCAGTAATACAGAAGACCCGCCTTGCCTAAGTGTAAAGCGAAACCTACAGTCAGTAGGCACCTCTTACTAAAATACACCCCCGTCCCACTACCCCCACCCCATCCACACCTCCCTCTTTCGATGTAAAGTTATGTTGGTACCACAACATCCAGTCCGAAACAAATGAGGTCGTGTAGGTGTCACGACAAAAAAACACACAGTCCACGCTGTAATGTGGCCGTGTAGGTAACACGGTAAAAACCTCCCAGTCCACACTGTAAACGTGGTTGGTGTTAGGAAGGGCATCCAGCCGTAGAAAACCCGCCAGATAGTCCAATACGAGCAAGACAACCAATCTTGCCTCAAGTGGGAAAATTACCGTCCAAGCCCATGCTAGCGTGGAAGATGGACGTTAAACGATGATGATGCAGAGGTTATATTTAATTTGTTGGGATTCAACAAGCTTAAACATTTTTTAAAGTGAATTGCATCCGTATCTACTGACTATATATATATATATATATATATACAATATATTAATAAATGGAAACTATATTTATAAAACCATATTTATTTTATTATACATATTTCAAGGGCAACCAAGGCAAATTATGGTGCGCTTTCATCAGATAAAATACAGATTTGTTTTATAAATAAATATTGACATACCCGGAAAAAAGACAACCTTAACGATTGGCGCTTCCTGCATAGTTGGTTGCCCTAGAAATATGTATAATAAAATAAATATGGTTTTATAAATATAGTTTCCATTTATTAATATATTGTGTATTTACTCCACTAAATTGTTGAGTGCTTTATATCAGTTATAAAAATGTTTAAGCTTGTTGAATCCCAAAAAATTAAATATAACCTCTCTCTCTCTCTCTCTCTATATATATATATATATATATATTCAGTAGATACGGATGCAATTCACTTCAAGCACTTGAAGTCATAATAACGATGACGGAGTATATTTATAAAGAGGAAAATGCGCAGTTGTAGGTGTTTTATTAATTGAGTGTTTTATTAATTGAGTGTTTTATTAATTGAGCCGTTATATTTCAATGACGATGAAAATATGTATAACGGATCAACATATGAAATATGGAAATATGTATAACGGCTAACAACTACAACTTCGCATTTTCCTCTTTATATATATATATATATATATATATATATATATATATATATATATAGTTTATATATATATATATATACATATATATATATATATATATATATATATATATATATATATATATATATATATATAGTTTCCATTTATTAATATCGTGTATATATATATATATACGATATTAATAAATGGAAACTATATTTATAAAACCATATTTATTTCATTATACATATTTCAGGGATACCAAATTAAATATGTATAATGAAATAAATATGGTTTTATAAATATAGTTTCCATTTATTAATATCGTATATCTACTCCAAATAAGTGTCGAGTGCTTTATATCAGTTATAAAAATATTTACTTGTTGTATCCCAACAATTTAAATAGAACTTTTGCATATATATATATACACACACCACACATATATGTAGCGATGTAAATTATTTTATGGATGTAGCGTGACATGATTTGGTTTGGGTTTTGGTACGGAAGGATTTGTGGTAATAATAGTTGGCTTGGTGGGTGATTCCATCAATTCTACTCTGCCATATAAGCATTGTGTGTATGTTTGTGACTTATGGCAAATGAATTGAGTGTGTATGCCTCAATGAGTGGAGAGATGTGGCTGTATTCGTTGCCATAGTCAGTAGTTGAACGTGAAGCTGCTATGAGCAATATCCGATGGACAATAACAAACATCGCTACCATAACAATGTTTGTGTTATGTTTGTGTGAATGCTGTAATAATCTGACAAGATGTATGGGAAGTGAAGTTAATGGTTGTTGTTGAAGAATGATGATCAACTCAACAAATACAATAATTTAGGTTACATATATAATTTTACTTCAACTCGTTAAAAAGGAAAAGAATATATATTTATTATGCTACGTTAGATTACAAAGTGACAAGTTGTTTCGGGATGTACATACCAGTATAGGTAGTTATAAGCTCGCAGTGCAAGGGAGCCGTGTTTTTTATATGAAGAGGCAGATAACTCTCTGCGTGTAGTTGAAGTGCCGAGGTAAGAATTGCTGTTGGGCCCTTGTCAACAGGGCTGAAAGTTTTATTGCTAAGTGCTACCTCACTACTTGCTTGAGCAGGTCGAAGTGATGTTTCTCTTCCAAGTTACCAGAGTCGAATGCTCTAAAGAAAAAGTTATCTCACTTCACCCCAAGCTGGCCAGCCTCTCCAGACTACTGACGCCAACCGTGATAAAGAGAAATAGCAGCCAGATATAATTCGGAGGTCAGTATGTGCGAAGAAACTTCACTATACATGGAACTAACCTTAACAGATGTGCCAACTCTGTCAAGAGGGCTGGACATCTCTCTGCTTGCTGGAGCAAGTGCAGTATGATGTGTCTCTTTTGAGAGATGAGAGCCAAATAGCTTAAAGAAAGTGTCATCTTTGATACCCGGAATATGACTCTAGTGGAATGTTTTCCCCAGAATGGTTGATGCCAAAATTTGAAACAAAGGAAAAATGAACATTGTGTTGCCGGGAGGTCAGCATACATGGTGACATTGACCTATGTTGCACAAGAGTTCTTACTGCTACACATAGACACACACACATACATACATGTATACATACATGTATACATACATGTATACATACACATACATGCATGCACACAAACATACATATATACATACATGATGATGGCTGCAACTGGATTTCGAGAAATGCCATCACTTGATACTTAAGCATGAGCATCACATACGGGACTTGCCTATGGCCAGCAATGCCATGCATTGCCAAAAATGTCACATATCAAACAATGCCTGTGCTTGAAGCTTTTTTAAGTGAGGAAAGACTTGGCACAGGCAGGGCCGTCTTAACAGCATTATAGGCCCCCCGGGTAAAGCAGAGCACTGGGGCCCCTACCTACACAACCACTCACAGGAATAAAAATACAAATGGGTCCCCTATCCTCGTGAGGCCCCCGGACAACTGCCAGCGTGCCCATGCGTTAAGACGGCCCTGTGCACAGGGCCAATACCACTTTCTGAACATCGAATACATTTGCCTCAAAAGAAGAACTGGTTTACATCATTGGATGTAAACTAAGTCGCAGGTTTTATATCAGAGTGACCTTCTCCTAAAGAGATGTCTTAATGAAGACTAGGAATCTTTCGCTCAAAAATCCTTTGTTTTTCATCATTGTTTTTCATCCCGCAGGGTGTCCAAAATCACCCTCCTCACCAAGCAAGCTTGGAAGGGTTGCCAGTTTAGTCGTCGATGATCCAACCATGCACAGGTTGTACTGGCTTACATGTTACCAGTAGCGCTGAAGAGTGACCTGACACACACACACACACACACACACACACACACACACACACACACACACACACGCACACACACATACACACACACACACACACACACACACACACACACACACACACACACACACACACAGTGAAATCGCATTCTTTTTCCTTCTTACTGAAGTGAGGCAAAGTTATATATCTAACCAAAATTATTGTATTTGTCGTGTTTATCATTCTCTTCCACATCAGCCACCAACTTCGCTTCACATACACATTTAGATGTTTGTGTGTTTACCATCATGTTTTCTGGAGTTTAGACATCTGATTACAATTGTAATATTTGTAAAAGAGGTAGATTGTTAAAATTGGTAGAGCATCAGCTAAGATGTCGTTGCAGTATTTGTTCTGTCACTTCACGTTCTCAGTTCAAATCCTGCTGAAGTCAATTTTACCTTTCATCCTTCCAGGGTCGATACAATAAAGTAGCAGTTAAGTACTAGGGTTGATTATTTAACTTTCCCCTTTTCACAAAATACCTGTCTTGTTAGAAATCATTATTATGGGTGCCGAGGTTGACTTTGCCTTTCATCCTTACGGGGTCGATAAAATAAAGTACCAGTAATGCACTGGGTAATTGCTGGCTTTGTGCCAAAAGTAGAAACAATTATTATGGGTGTGGTGGTTTGGTAGAATCGGTAGAGTGTCACACAAAATGCATGATATATATATATATATATGATACGATATTAACAAATGAAAACTATATTTATAAAACCATATTTATTTCATTATACATATTTCAAGAACACCAAATTAAATTGTGGTGTGCTTTCATCAGATAAAATATAATATAGATCAGTTTTATAAATAAATATTGACATACCCTTAAAAAATGCAACCATTACTGTTGGAAGCTTATATATATATATATATGATATATATATATATATGATATATATATATATATATATATATATATATATATATATATATATATATATATATATATATATATATATATATATATATATATATATATACACACACTAGCTGAATTACCCGGCGTTTCCCGAGTTACTGCTCTTCTTATTCAGATTAGTAAACAATAAATATGTAGATATGTATTTTTCTTCTCATAATTATTTCAAGATATCTATATTTTATTAAAAATCTGTCAATCTTGAAGCACCTTAGAGTAAACAATATTCAATGTGTAATTTTTTGTTGGTTTCTTAATGAATAAATTGCTGCTGCACACTCACATACACATACTAAGACAGATATAGAGAGACATACATTCACGCAGACACACGCATAGCTTTCACCTCATTTTTTTTTTGTCAGTCGACAAATATGTATATATATGTGTAGATGTGTGTGTGTATTTAATAACGTACCTAACGAATGTGCAAACACACACACATTCACATACACATTCATATACAAAATGTGACGTCGTGTTGTTTACTATTATTTTAATCCAAATAAAAATGAAAATTATCACACACACACTTACACTCACATACGCATACACTCTCACATACATTCACACACACACACTCAGACAGACACATTCGCCCACACCTACACTCTCACATACTCATACATATAACTAAGACAGACACACAGATATACATTCACGCACACCTATTACTTTTCAGTCATCACATGTATATCTATGTGTAGATGTGTGTGTGTGTTTAATTCTCTGTGTGTGAAGATAATGTGTATGTAACTTACTAAGGCTATATGTATGTATGTATGTGTTTAATTCTCTGAAGCCTAATGTACATAACGAAGACACAGACACATACACACTCATATACAAAATGTGACGTTGTTGTCATGGTGGTGGTGGTATAAAATGTCCGTTTAATATAGTTGACAATAGAAAGATTATTTTAGATAAAATGTTATATTGTTTTAATCCAAATGAAAATAAAAATTACATGCTAACACCCCAGGGGTCTAATACTTATTACCTTGTAAAATTTAATTTGATTTGGTCGAGCTGTTTGAGAATGCATAGGAAACAGACAGAGAGAGAGACAAAGAATTTTATATAAAGAGAGATACATGAAGGTCATGAAGGTCACCGAAAGAGTTATAGCACAGCTGATTAGGGACCAAGTTAAACCATGGGAAAATATGAACTTTGCTATAATACCGTCGTCAACAAGAGAAATACCAGTGAAATACTGAGGTTAATATAATAGACAATATCTTTTTCTAAAATGTATGGCTATGTGCCTATATAGCCATGCTAAAAAATACCAGAGAAATACTGAGGTTAATATAATAGACAATATCTTCTAAAATGTGTGGCTATGTGCCTATATAGCCATGCTAAAAATCACCATACTTGTTTGTATTGTAGTAGAGTGGAAGATAATTACATGTCACAATTGAGTTATGTCCCTTTGCATTCTGGATTAAAATTTCATCAAGCTTTACTCTTTTTCTTACGATCATTACGGGATCGATAAAATACGCACCACTCAAATATTGATTTAATCGACAGCGCCGACACACCTATGCTTTCTTTCCATATAGAAATAAATCGCTATCAACCTATCAGCGCTAGCTGTTTCTTTTTGTCACAACCCTGCTATTATGACACACACACTCAATTACCATTTATGCCCTAACCTCCTATACTAGTTCAACCCACCACCGCTACTCAAAATATCACTTCCTCCTCATATAATTCAGAGGAAATATTAATAAATCCTATACATATATAATTACATTCGATTAAAGTCTAAATCACAGCCTGGCAATAACATCAATGGTAATCAGAATTGAATTAATTTCAATTCTCTTTTCAGATTCTAATAGTTCTTTGTTAACTCAGTTTTTCAGTCCAATGTAAAAACAAAAAGTCCCCTGGGAATTTTTCGACTATAATTGAATTTATATCTTAAAACTGAATAATCAATCAAATATTTACAATAAAAAAAAAATAAAAAAAATAAGTGTTGAATGGAACATTATTTCCTTTAAACCAGTGTGACTCCAATTGAATGTATGCATAAACCCATAACTCCTGGTAGAATCGTACGGGTGCCATTGTGTCATACTGTGTTTGTTAGGCATCGCTTTTTAAACCTGGTGGAGCCCATCTCCTCTCCAGGTCTGAACGTAGCTATTTCTTCAAGCGAAGGGAGAAAAGTATAGATAGATAGAGAGAGAGAGAGAGAGAGATAGGAAGAAACGACTACAATATTGGATTAGTGCTTTATTTTTAAGAATGAAAAATAAAGTTGACCCCAGCGGCATTGAAACTTGCAGAGTGCAGACAGCTTGAACGAATACTGCGAAGCATTCCATCCGACGTTTTAACGACTCTGCCAATGGGCCATATTTAACTCCAATTGTACAGAAACACAAATTATCAACGAAGTAAAACAGATTATTAGTAATATCTATTGAAAATATGTTTATTCTCGCATCACAACGCTATAATTTATGTAAAACATTTCTCAACAAAGTCACTTCCCCAAAATAAAAGATGGTAGTGGTGGGGAAATTGTCCCAATTTAGAAATTTAGTTTAATTTATTTAATACAGTCACAAATTCCTGTTTTGTGCAAACTTTTTAGGAAGATGTTTCTAATTTAACTTCTGTCTGCATTATTGTGAAATTTAGCAGACGAAGGAATCTCTACGGACATGCGCACTGTGAATCACATGTTGATTTACTTTTTGCCAGTTATGACAAAGTCTATTTGGTTGGCTGGCTGTAGAAAGTATTGATAAAATCCACCAATCATATTAGAGCTATTATAGGCAGGCACTTTCTTATTACTTTAATGAACGGCTGCTTTGTAGCAATTTGGTCGTCGTGAAAATTTACCAGAACATTTATTTAGAAGTCTAAACTATTTGCTGTTGTTAGTGTACACCTTGAAGGTGTACCCCGATGTCCCAGCCGCAGCCCTGCTGTGTCTTACAAACAAATTCAATGATATCAGCTTAATCTTCCTCTTTCTCCGGCTGACGGCTTCTTCATGTAATGTCGGTTTGGGGAATCCTTTATTGACACTGTATCTAGGCTAAACAGATACGGTTCGTTTTATTTCCTCATCCGTAGGCATCGCAAAGAATACATTTTATTTGTGATAAGAAATCATGGGTAACTGTTTTAGTTGCCCCGATGAGTCGAAAGGACCAATTGGCGAACTTAGTGGCGGTTCGCGGACCCCACAAGACCCCAATGGTACCCTACCTGATTCCCCTGTTGGAGGTTTGCCCATCACCAGCGCCCCGCTGACCATAGGCAACGTTACACCTTGTACTCCTACAGCTACTCAACCAGATACACCTGTAGAAGTTTTCGGGGGTTCTCAGATGAAAATATTTGTTGCCTTGTATGACTACGATGCTCGAACAGATGAAGATTTGAGTTTCAAAAAAGGAGAACACTTGGAAATAGTGAACGACACACAAGGTGACTGGTGGTACGCCAGGTCTCGGACTACTAAACACGAAGGATATATACCATCAAATTACGTTGCAAAACTCAAAAGTTTAGAATCAGAACCGTAAGTAAAGCTCAAAAACATTCTATTAACCTATCCCATACTCTCCTCCTTATTTTGTTTCCTCTTTTTAAAATGAAATTGTCAACCCTGAACAATCCCAGCTGTTTTCTAACAACATAACCTAAAATAGCATTGATATAAATAAATGTCTGATAGCGATGTATGTCTCAACCTAGAATAGAGATATATGTCTCTCCCTAGAATGATTCCTGATAGAGATGTCTCTCTTCTTCAGATAGAGATGCCTGTCTTTTCCTAGAATGTCTCCTGATAGATGTCTCTCTTCTGATAGAGATGCACGAGTCTCAACATAGAATGTCTTCTAATAGAGATATCGCTGAATTAAACATGCAACTATCTATCACCATGATTATAAAACATAACCAGTCGATGGTTCAACCATGACGAGATCGACTAACCCTAATGTCAATGTTTATTCCTCTTATTTACCATATTAACAATGGCACTGTTTGTTAAATTTCCCAATATTTAATTATTTATTACTGTTAGATATATTTACCACGTCTCACCATTATGCTGATGTCTTTACACAAACAACATACTACGCCCATTTATAATTGTCTCCATATATAATGTACAAGCGAATCTTCTCATTAACTGTAAAGATTTAAAACAGCATTTTTGGAATTTGCCCGGATCTCTCCCCCACCCCCTCTCCATTATATATATATATATATACATCGACAACAGAAGGCCAGACTGGTGTATATGTGTATATATATATATACACACACACATCGACAACAGAAGACCAGATTGGTGTGTGTGGGTGGGGGATATATATATAACAGAAAGCCGGACTGGTGTGTGTATATATATATATATATATATAACAGAAAGCCGGACTGGTGTGTGTATATATATATATATATATATATATCTACTACAGAAAGCCGGACTGGTGTGTGTATATATATATATATATATATATCTACTACAGAAAGCCGGACTGGTGTGAATATATATATATCCACTACAGAAAGCCGGACTGGTGTGAATATATATATATCCACTACAGAAAGCCGGACTGGTGTGTGTGTATATATATATATATATATATATATATCCACTACAGAAAGCCGGACTGGTGTGTGTATATATATATATCGGCAACAGAAAACCGGACTGGTGTATATGTATATATATAATGTGTGTGTAATGAGTATGTACGAAAAAAACCGTATATATTTCCGTTTCTGAAGGTGAAATATTAGTTCTAGTGGTATTTTATTATGTATCATTTAATAAAAACACTGCTAAAATATGATGTAATGTTTGTTTTTCGAAGAAAACAGCAGCATGACGTGTATTTTGTGTAAAAGTGGGGCGGAAATTGTCAACCATTAGACCGACGGAGAAAAGTCTTTATATCTATATATATATAATCATTTCTGTAGTTATCTGCTGAAAATAACAGCCATACCAATTCCCTTTATTTTTTACTGTAAAATCTCAAAAGAAAGAAATATTTGTATTGTATGGCCTCCTAAATTAATTGATGGCGTGAGATGTGGGAGTCTCTCTATATTTTGGTCTATTCTTACTTGGAAGTAGCAATGTCTGGGGAAGCTTGGTTTGATGCTGGTTGAGGCTGATACTACTTCACTTTCTTCTCTTCCTTCTCAGATTTGTCAAAAAGGAGGCTTTTAAAGGGAGATTTTTCTTCTTCAGAATTAACAATATCGTTATTGTTTTTCAGTTCTACCGTCATTATTGCTATTATATTTTATTTCAATTATTGTAATTATGTTGAGGTTGGTAGAGATGATATTAAAATGCACTCTAGTAGCCTCACCCCCTCTACATTTCTCACTTCGAATTCCACCGTTTTGACTTTTATTTTAGTTATTCTTCCATAGTCAATGAATAAAATACTGCTAGTAATAAATTGGTTTCATTCACAGCTTATTACCTCCACCCCTCAAATTCTTTTTTTTTTTAAATTATAATTATTAAGAATTCAGTTGTTATTTTCTGGAATTTAATACATTTCGGTGACATATTTTCTGATATTTTTGAAAGTAAGTAAATATATGTAATGAGATAGAAAAATTCCCAAATGAACATTTAATGTAAATATAATAGCTTTTCTTCAAATATTCTTTAGTTCCTACTGAAATTATATATCTTCTAAAATTAATTTATTTCTGAAATGAGAAAGAGATACAATCCCTCCTCCACCTCTCTCAATTAACATGTCTGTGTCTAATTAATGGTTTTTACGTCTCCCACCCTCTAATGGATGAGAGAAGCCTCTCTTTGGTGGAAATACATTACTGGAACTCTTCTTGTCTTCTCTTTATTCCTCTTAATCTGTCTCTAATATATATATATATATATATATATATATATATATATATACATCCTGGGTTCAATCGGGGGTTACCACAGTAAGGTACTCAATACATAGAGTATATACAATATTTAATATAGAAATGGCTTCTGCAGGACTAGAACTGTTTCATTCGAAAGAAATCATCCTTCGAATGAAACGGTTCTATTCATGCAGAAGCCATTTCTATATTAAATATTGATTATACTCTATGTATTGAGTACCTGTTTCATTCGAAGGTAATCATCCTTCGAATGAAACAGTTCTAGTCCTGTAGAAGCCATTTCATAGACTGGGTGTGTATCATTAGTAGTGATCGTAATGACGAAAGCTAAGCTAATTAACTTAACATGAAAGGGGAGAAATTGAATGAAATCCGAACCAACAGCTTCGGAGTACTGTTACTTTAAGCTGCAACATTTTTGCTAGCAATTTCCAAAATGTAATTGTATTTCCCTATAAAATACCATAACACTTTTGTAGAACACGTGTTTAAATTGAAGCATTAAATTGAAGCATTAATGTTTGATGAGGTGATGCATTCATTCAACTAGTGCTCATGTATGTGTAGTGAACATTTTACTGGGGAAGTGATTACTGTGTGCTATATATCATTGCCAAGACCCTCCTTTCGTTTTAAGCATTTCTCCGGCGAAAATATCTGTATATTATTGCTTTTATTTTTTGTCTATGGACCCTTTTGATTCCTATTTTACTCAACCATTCGATGTTTAAAGAATCCTGTTGTATTTTAATTAAATATTAGGAATTGTATATAAAAAAAAATATTTTGTGTATTGTATAACCAATTTATTGCACATCAACTTTAGCAACTAACGAAATGTGAAAGAATACTTCACCCATTTAAAAAAATAACATCACGAATATATTTCTCAAAGAAAAATAGGTTAACCAATTCACAAGCGACATCCTCATATGCAGACAATTATTTTTCTGGTTTTCTCTCGTTTACCGCTTTCACTAGCAGCAACAAGTACACTAGCACAACTACTACTAGCAGCAAGTACACTAGTTTAATGTACTACTACTACTAGTTAGAACTGAAGTACCCAAACATTACTACTACTACCTGAAGTACCCTAGTATAACTACTACAAGCTAGAACTGAATATCTACTTAATTCTGGTGAATGTTTCGTCATTTCTCCTAAATTGCTTAATTTACTTCCAATTATTTTCTTTTTACAGAAACTTGGTTTCACATCTAAATTATACACTTAGCGAGCAGTCGTGTCACTACCATCACACCCACACCTACACCTACACCCCCACCCCCCACACACACTCATTATCCCTGTAATTGTTTGATGTGTTTATTTTATATATGTATGTCAATCGACTTTTAATTTAATGTTATATGTATATATGTGTGTGTGTATGCGTGTGTATACACACTGAAAACCATCATAGCATACATGTATATATGTATATACATGCATATGTACAAGCACTGAATACCATCATAGTTTACACACACACACACACACACACATATATATATATATATATACATATATACACACTTGCACTGAAAACCATCATAGCACACACACACACACACACGTACGTACAAACAAACACTGAATACCATCATAGTTTACATATATACACACACACATACATACACTCTTAATTTTCCATAGTCTGTATCATTCACATATTAGAAGTATTTGTCAGTTTGGAGCAGATGTTTTACAGTTTAAATCTTTTACAGAAGCTAGTTAATATAAGGCTCCCTGCACATGTTTTACGGAAGCTAGTTAATATATTATAAGGCTATCTTCACATGTTTTACGGAAGCTAGGTAGTCAATTTAATATAAAGATCCCATCATCTTTTCGTTAATAACTATAAAAATAAATTTTGAAGAAATTAGTAATTGGCGAACATTTCAAATGTGTTTAATTATTGAATGATCGCAGGAAAAGATTTTTCTCAAAATGGATGTTGCATGTTTGCTGTGGAGTCTTCGTAGCTCTTGGGCCCCGGAATAAAGTACCGGCTGAACCTCCCTCTCATAAGCCCTGGCTGGGACCACCAGGCCGACTAACCCCTAAACAGTGAGGATTTACAGTTATTAAAAAATCATAGTTATGTTGCTAATTACCTATATTTTTCATATCTCTATATCTATTCCATTCTATTTCGGTTTACTAATTAATGGCTTCATTGAACCATTATCTAATTAGGTTGTGATCGAAGGGTGACTGTGTTATTTATTTTGTCTGAATTTAATGTTAGATATTCCTTCTGTCATCTAGGAATTCTTTTCCAGTCTCCTTTCACTTGGAGACAAATATAAGTTAATGTTATTCCCGAAGCTGGACAAAACTCATTTCTTTTCACAGCCTCATTCTCTCTCTCATTCTCTCTCTCTTTCTCTCTCTCTCTCTCTCTCTCTCGTTAGATAATCGTATGACACAGACGTGGGCCATCACCTATTTAAGAAATTCTAAATGACCCAGATGTTTAGCTGAGTCTCTATTCCCAGCTATATCCGTGTGATCCAATATAAGACATTATAATATGAGCGATGCATAATGAGAGAAAATGGTTTTACTGCAAGGTTTTATTTATTGTAAACTAATTAGCTAAGATTTTGAAATAATAATTCACCGATGAATTTTATTTGTAATTAGCATTGCTCTCACGACGGTGGATCTGCTAGAAATAGCAGTCAAATCTTTTTCAAATGTCACTCCACCTTCTTGAAAGTGAAGGACACTTTCGATAATGTGCTTCTTACACACCGACTCATCCGTACCGGAAAAAATACAAAACGCTTTTGATCATCATGCGTTTGCTCGATCACAAGTGACCAAGGGTTAAACGACAACACCTCTTAGACCAGAGGTTCTCAAAGTGGGCGCTACCACCCCCGGGGGTGGGGGTGGGGGGCGTTGAGGATGTCCAAGGGGGCGCTGGGTGGTGGGGGTGGGAGCGGTAGTGTTGATATAATAGTATCAAATGATACATATATATAAATATAGTAAAATAAAAAATATATATTTATTTATACATAGTATATACTATATAATTTATTATATATAAATTAACTACTTTATTTATTATATATTTACAATTTTCGTGTAGACAGATCAGTCTGGAAATAGGGGTGGGGGCGCTGAGGGTATTACGTGGCCATGAGGGGGGGGGGGTGGCACAAAAAGTTTGAGATCCTCTGTCTTAGACATCGCATTTTTTCTTTGTTGCGTTCATGAAAATATTTGAATGAAATGTTTAATGAAATGATGTTTAAACCATGTGATGTGGAGAGGTGGGTGGGATATTCAGCGCTGTATTTTACTTGCTAAATCCCATCTTTATCCATTAAAGCAGTCATGGTTGCAGGATTGCTAGGTTAATGAAGGTAGCATAATATTTCCAAAAATTGGATCAAAATGAATATTTTATTAGTAGATTGAATATGTAATATGCAATTTAGGATGCATCATATATGGGTGTGTGTGTGTATATCGAAACGCGGTCCTCTGACCTGATTCTCTCCCAAAGGATCAGCCTGTTCTACCCATGCTAGCGTGGAAAATGGACTTTAAATGATGATGATGATATATTGCAGTAGAAACTTGATAAAAATATCCAAGGGGTTAGAACACTATCTGTGGGACGAGTTATGTACAATCAGTTCTATAACTATGTCATTAAGCAAGAATTGGTATAAGGCCAACGAAACTCATATTTGCCTAATGGCATCGTAGAATTATCTCTAATATATAAAATTCTTTGTCTCTTTGCCTGTCTGTTCCTATGCATTCTCAAACGGCTCGACCAAATCAAATCAAATTTTACAAGGTAATAAGTATTAGACTCCTCGAGTGTCAACATGTAATTTTTATTTTCATTTGGATTAAAACAATATAACATTTTATCGAAAATAATGTTTCTATAGTCAACTATATTAAACGGACATTTTATAACATGACGACGACGTCACATTTTGTATATGATTGTGTATGTGTTTGTGAGTGTGTGTGTTTACACGTTCGTTACGTATGTTAGGCCTTAGTAAGTTACATACACATACATCTTAACGTAAATATTTAATCAGATACACAAAGAATTAATCACACACACATGTGATGACTGACAAGTATATGTGTGTGTGCGTATACATACATTTCTGTGACGACTGACATAAATGCTGGGGGTGAAACTGTTTGTATGAATGTATGTCTGTGTGTGGTTTGTGTGAGTGTATGTGTGTCTGTTCATTTATATGTATATTCTCATACCATTAAATTAGCAGTTAATACATTTGCTTATATTTGGTTAATTTACACTGCATACAAAAATAATACTTACTATATATTTCTTTTGGATGTTGATACTTATTTGTTTACAATATTGAAAAAAAAATCTTTATTCTAAAAATTCCTCTCATACCTATAGCTGTTCCATTTGAATTTAAGAGGCTTCAGTTTTCATTCAAATTAAGTTTTGTTATTTCAATGAACAAATCTCGGGGTCAATCCCTCAAGGTAGTTGGACTTGATCTCTCTTCTACATGTTTCTCCCACGGTCAACTCTATGTTGATTACTCACCAGTTGGAAGCAGCAACAATTTATTCATTTGGACACAAGGAATATTGTTTACTCTGAGGTGCTTCAAGATTGACAGATTTTCATTTCTAAATTCTGTTATCATTAGAGTAACCCGGGCAACGCCAGGGCATTCAGCTAATATATATGTATATATATTGAAGGTGGTGTATTGGCAGTCATTAGAACGTCAGATAGAATGTATTCTGTTATTTGTTCTGGCTCTTTGTACTGAGTTGTAAACCCACTGAGGTCAACTTTACCGTTCATCCTTTCGAAGTCAATGAATAGGCTGTGGGGGCAGAATACTGAGAGCCACCTTCCAGTGGGTCCTATTTGAAGCAATTGTCTCCAATTGGTCCAGCTGGAACACCAAGCAAGACCAACAAAACTCAGGGCTGTTCTCTAGCCATCCTGCTTGTGGTCTGGATCTCCTGCTGTTTGACTTTTCTCATAAAATCTTTCCAGCCATCCTTTCTTTAGACATTTTAATCACTTAATTTTATATAAGAATCATGTGAAGTTACTACCTTAAGTAATGAAGTAATTCATAATTTTATTAAGAATTTTGAGGGATTTACTAATTGTCAAGTGTATTTCATTAAAACTGTTTACGAAAGTGTTTCTATGTATTGTAGCCAAGGCGTTGCAATTGTTTGTCTTCTGGTGCAGCTCTTTGGGACATCATGTTTAAGATTTAAAAAAAACTCTTATGTGCAAGAACAGTTGTATAATGTAGAAATTAGCCAGCCCCTACCCACTACTGCTGTCATCACCACCACCACCACACCACTGACACCACCATCACTACCACTACTGTTGACACCACCACCGGAAGGCCTGAGTTTTCTTTCAGAAACGCACATTTTAAAACAATAGTTCTACATTTTGCTAATCCTGTGTTCATGGTAGTGCTGATAATGTGCGTGGTGTTGCTAATGTATGTATGTGTGGTGCTGGTAGTGTGTATATGTGTTTCTCCACTAATCTTTTATGTACTTGCCAAGTAATGAAACAAAAGAACAAAATGAAACAGCACAAAATAAAATAAGGCCAAGTTGTCCAATCTCTCTTTTCATGAAGCTTTAATGTTTTTGTGAGTAAATATCGGTTACTGTGAGTTGATGAAAGGTAGACTCCTACCACTGATAGCACCTTTTGTATCTCTCCATTGTTTAGTTGTTCCACTGTAGACTACTGTCACAAGGTTTTACTGCTAACATTTATTTCAAGGTTTCCTTTTCACTTCAGCTTGTTAGCTTCTTTGTTAGCAATTGTCCACACAACCAAACAAGTTAGATGAACTGAAGGGAAAAACCTTGAGATAAATTAAAAATAAATTATATTACTTTCATCAGCTGAGTAAGTCAGTTTGAGTTATGTTGCACCTCCTCCTCCCCTTTTCTTGCTAATTTTTAATGCATGAGGTATATTGTGACTACTTATTGATTTGAGGTTGGAACAGGAACACACAGCTTTGTAAGGGGGAGAATAATTAATTCATCTAACACCAGTATACACCTGCTATCTAGTTTATCAACTTTGAAAAGAACAAAGGCAAGAAGTCAATCCTGTTGGAAGAAATGGAACTAAATACTAAAATCTATTCAGTTATTGATTAACCATGTTATTGATTAAGGCTGTGAATTGTTTGTTTGGCCCACAACCCCCAGTAGTCATAGGGGTGCTGCACATGGCGTCTCTGGTCTATTTGAACCTGATTGAGCCCACCCTGGTAGAGTCATAGGGGTGCTGTAGTGATATACAGTGTCTTGAGTATTTAAACATGGTGGAGCCCATCCTAGTAGTCATAGGGGTGCTGTAGTGATATACAGTGTCTTGAGTATTTAAACCTGGTGGAGCCCATCCCAGTAGTCATAGGGGTGCTGTAGTGATATACAGTGTGTCTTGAGTATTTAAACCTGGTGGAGCCCATCCCAGTAGTCATAGGGGTGCTGTAGTGATATACAGTGTGTCTTGAGTATTTAAACCTGGTGGAGCCCATCCCAGTAGTCATAGGGGTGCTGTAGTGATATACAGTGTGTCTTGAGTATTTAAACCTGGTGGAGCCCATCCCAGTAGTCATAGGGGTGCTGTAGTGATATACAGTGTGTCTTGAGTATTTAAACCTGGTGGAGCCCATCCCAGTAGTCATAGGGGTGCTGTAGTGATATACAGTGTCTTGAGTATTTAAACCTGGTGGAGCCCATCCTAGTAGTCATAGGGGTGCTGTAGTGATATACAGTGTGTCTTGAGTATTTAAACCTGGTGGAGCCCATCCCAGTAGTCATAGGGGTGCTGTAGTGATATATAGTGTCTTGAGTATTTAAACCTGGTGGAGCCCATCCCAGTAGTCATAGGGGTGCTGTAGTGATATACAGTGTCTTGAGTATTTAAACCTGGTGGAGCCCATCCCAGTAGTCATAGGGGTGCTGTAGTGATATACAGTGTCTTGAGTATTTAAACCTGGTGGAGCCCATCCTAGTAGTCATAGGGGTGCTGTAGTGATATACAGTGTCTTGAGTATTTAAACCTGGTGGAGCCCATCCCAGTAGTCATAGGGGTGCTGTAGTGATATACAGTGTGTCTTGAGTATTTAAACCTGGTGGAGCCCATCCCAGTAGTCATAGGGGTGCTGTAGTGATATACAGTGTCTTGAGTATTTAAACCTGGTGAAGCCCATCCCAGTAGTCATAGGGGTGCTGTAGTGATATATAGTGTCTTGAGTATTTAAACCTGGTGGAGCCCATCCCAGTAGTCATAGGGGTGCTGTAGTGATATACAGTGTGTCTTGAGTATTTAAACCTGGTGGAGCCCATCCCAGTAGTCATAGGGGTGCTGTAGTGATATACAGTGTCTTGAGTATTTAAACCTGGTGGAGCCCATCCCAGTAGTCATAGGGGTGCTGTAGTGATATACAGTGTGTCTTGAGTATTTAAACCTGGTGGAGCCCATCCCAGTAGTCATAGGGGTGCTGTAGTGATATACAGTGTCTTGAGTATTTAAACCTGGTGGAGCCCATCCCAGTAGTCATAGGGGTGCTGTAGTGATATACAGTGTCTTGAGTATTTAAACCTGGTGGAGCCCATCCTAGTAGTCATAGGGGTGCTGTAGTGATATACAGTGTCTTGAGTATTTAAACCTGGTGGAGCCACCTGTTCTCCAGGTCTGAACACAGCTGATTTCTCCCAGAGAAAGAGCGAGAAGTGTGAAAAACCCTCACTTTTATTTATTGACCTCGAAAGGATGAAAGGCAAAGTTGACCTCGGTGGGATTTGAACTCAGAGCACAAAGAGCTGGACCAAATACTGCAAAATATTCTATCTGACATTCTAACAGCTCTGCCAATTCACCACCTTTTATGAATTAAGGTCAACTCTGTCTTCATCCTGTCAGGGTTGATAAATGAAGTACCAGTCCAGGGCTGTGTATTGACAGGAATGTTAACATCCTGTCAGGGTTAGTACATGAAGTACCAGTCCAGGGCTGTGTATTGACAGGAATGTTAACATCCTGTCAGGGTTAGTACATGAAGTACCAGTCCAGGGCTGTGTATTGACAGGAATGTTATCATCCTGTCAGGGTTAGTACATGAAGTACCAGTCCAGGGCTGTGTATTGACAGGAATGTTAACATCCTGTCAGGGTTAGTACATGAAGTACCAGTCCAGGGCTGTGTATTGACAGGAATGTTAACATCCTGTCAGGGTTAGTATATGAAGTACCAGTCCAGGGCTGTGTATTGACAGGAATGTTATCATCCTGTCAGGGTTAGTACATGAAGTACCAGTCCAGGGCTGTGTATTGACAGGAATGTTAACATCCTGTCAGGGTTAGTACATGAAGTACCAGTCCAGGGCTGTGTATTGACAGGAATGTTAACATCCTGTCAGGGTTAGTACATGAAGTACCAGTCCAGGGCTGTGTATTGACAGGAATGTTAACATCCTGTCAGGGTTAGTACACGAAGTACCAGTCCAGGGCTGTGTATTGACAGGAATGTTATCATCCTGTCAGGGTTAGTACATGAAGTACCAGTCCAGGGCTGTGTATTGACAGGAATGTTAACATCCTGTCAGGGTTAGTACATGAAGTACCAGTCCAGGGCTGTGTATTGACAGGAATGTTAACATCCTGTCAGGGTTAGTATATGAAGTACCAGTCCAGGGCTGTGTATTGACAGGAATGTTATCATCCTGTCAGGGTTAGTACATGAAGTACCAGTCCAGGGCTGTGTATTGACAGGAATGTTATCATCCTGTCAGGGTTAGTACATGAAGTACCAGTCCAGGGCTGTGTATTGACAGGAATGTTAACATCCTGTCAGAGTTAGTACATGAAGTACCAGTCCAGGGCTGTGTATTGACAGGAATGTTATCATCCTGTCAGGGTTAGTACATGAAGTACCAGTCCAGAGCTGTGTATTGACAGGAATGTTAACATCCTGTCAGGGTTAGTACATGAAGTACCAGTCCAGGGCTGTGTATTGACAGGAATGTTAACATCCTGTCAGGGTTACTACATGAAGTACCAGTCCAGGGCTGTGTATTGACAGGAATGTTAACATCCTGTCAGGGTTAGTACATGAAGTACCAGTCCAGGGCTGTGTATTGACAGGAATGTTAACATCCTGTCAGGGTTAGTACATGAAGTACCAGTCCAGGGCTGTGTATTGACAGGAATGTTAACATCCTGTCAGGGTTAGTACATGAAGTACCAGTCCAGGGCTGTGTATTGACAGGAATGTTATCATCCTGTCAGGGTTAGTACATGAAGTACCAGTCCAGGGCTGTGTATTGACAGGAATGTTATCATCCTGTCAGGGTTAGTACATGAAGTACCAGTCCAGGGCTGTGTATTGACAGGAATGTTATCATCCTGTCAGGGTTAGTACATGAAGTACCAGTCCAGGGCTGTGTATTGACAGGAATGTTATCATCCTGTCAGGGTTAGTACATGAAGTACCAGTCCAGGGCTGTGTATTGACAGGAATGTTAACATCCTGTCAGGGTTAGTACATGAAGTACCAGTCCAGGGCTGTGTATTGACAGGAATGTTAACATCCTGTCAGGGTTAGTACATGAAGTACCAGTCCAGGGCTGTGTATTGACAGGAATGTTATCATCCTGTCAGGGTTAGTACATGAAGTACCAGTCCAGGGCTGTGTATTGACAGGAATGTTATCATCCTGTCAGGGTTAGTACATGAAGTACCAGTCCAGGGCTGTGTATTGACAGGAATGTTATCATCCTGTCAGGGTTAGTACATGAAGTACCAGTCCAGGGCTGTGTATTGACAGGAATGTTATCATCCTGTCAGGGTTAGTACATGAAGTACCAGTCCAGGGCTGTGTATTGACAGGAATGTTAACATCCTGTCAGAGTTAGTACATGAAGTACCAGTCCAGAGCTGTGTATTGACAGGAATGTTATCATCCTGTCAGGGTTAGTACATGAAGTACCAGTCCAGGGCTGTGTATTGACAGGAATGTTATCCTGTCAGGGTTAGTACATGAAGTACCAGTCCAGGGCTGTGTATTGACAGGAATGTTATCCTGTCAGGGTTAGTACATGAAGTACCAGTCCAGGGCTGTGTATTGACAGGAATGTTATCCTGTCAGGGTTAGTACACGAAGTACCAGTCCAGGGCTGTGTATTGACAGGAATGTTATCATCCTGTCAGGGTTAGTACACGAAGTACCAGTCCAGGGCTGTGTATTGACAGGAATGTTATCATCCTGTCAGGGTTAGTACACGAAGTACCAGTCCAGGGCTGTGTATTGACAGGAATGTTATCCTGTCAGGGTTAGTACATGAAGTACCAGTCCAGGGCTGTGTATTGACAGGAATGTTAACATCCTGTCAGGGTTAGTACACGAAGTACCAGTCCAGGGCTGTGTATTGACAGGAATGTTATCATCCTGTCAGGGTTAGTACACGAAGTACCAGTCCAGGGCTGTGTATTGACAGGAATGTTAACATCCTGTCAGGGTTACTACATGAAGTACCAGTCCAGGGCTGTGTATTGACAGGAATGTTAACATCCTGTCAGGGTTAGTACATGAAGTACCAGTCCAGGGCTGTGTATTGACAGGAATGTTAACATCCTGTCAGGGTTAGTACACGAAGTACCAGTCCAGGGCTGTGTATTGACAGGAATGTTAACATCCTGTCAGGGTTAGTACACGAAGTACCAGTCCAGGGCTGTGTATTGACAGGAATGTTATCATCCTGTCAGGGTTAGTACATGAAGTACCAGTCCAGGGCTGTGTATTGACAGGAATGTTAACATCCTGTCAGGGTTAGTACATGAAGTACCAGTCCAGGGCTGTGTATTGACAGGAATGTTATCATCCTGTCAGGGTTAGTACATGAAGTACCAGTCCAGGGCTGTGTATTGACAGGAATGTTAACATCCTGTCAGGGTTAGTACATGAAGTACCAGTCCAGGGCTGTGTATTGACAGGAATGTTATCATCCTGTCAGGGTTAGTACATGAAGTACCAGTCCAGGGCTGTGTATTGACAGGAATGTTAACATCCTGTCAGGGTTAGTACATGAAGTACCAGTCCAGGGCTGTGTATTGACAGGAATGTTAACATCCTGTCAGGGTTAGTACATGAAGTACCAGTCCAGGGCTGTGTATTGACAGGAATGTTAACATCCTGTCAGGGTTAGTACACGAAGTACCAGTCCAGGGCTGTGTATTGACAGGAATGTTAACATCCTGTCAGAGTTAGTACATGAAGTACCAGTCCAGGGCTGTGTATTGACAGGAATGTTATCATCCTGTCAGGGTTAGTACATGAAGTACCAG
>OZ024749.1:12222841-12227841 GCA_964016885.1 Eledone cirrhosa | reverse complement strand
AGACCAGTGGTTGACTACCAGGCTGCTGTTGGAGATGCTACTCATCATGCTTGCCAAACATGTGGTAGAGAATGTAAATCAGCAGGAGGACTCAAGCGACATGCAAAAGTACACAAACTCCAACCACAGCCGACTATTCCCAGTAAATGTTTTGGTTGCCGACTCTGTGCAAGACATTTTGGATCATTGGCTGGGCTAAAAAGCCACATTCGATCGCAGCACTGTTAGTTGCTATCGTGTGTTTGTGTGTGTGTGTGTGTGTGTGTGTAGATATGCTTATGTGCGTGCGTGTGTGTGTATATATATATGAATATGTATATTATTATTGTTGTTGTCGTTATTATTATTATTGCTATTATTATTATTATTATTATTATTATTATTATTATTATTATTATTATTATTATTATTATTATTATTATTATTATTATTATTATTATTATTATTTTTTTTTTTTTTTTTTTTTTTTTTTTTTTTTTATTGTGCAATGGCCATACTCGATAACGAGGGGGCAGCCATCATATGTATGTATGTATGTATGTATATGTATGTATGTATGTATGTATGTATATGTATGTATGTATGTATGTATGTATGTATGTATATGTATGTATGTATATATATGTATGTATGTATGTATATGTATGTATATATATATATGTATGTATATATAGTTTTGCGAGGTATTTTATATGAAATCGTGTGTCGAAACAGATAATGTTATATTTGGGGAGGGTCATATTTGCGTAATATTGCCAGAATTAATAACAGAACACACTCACTGTTTGGTTGGTTTTCGCTTCTCGCTGTCTTTTATATATATATATCTGCGATCTAACTTACTCGGTCCTCAATGTTGCCATTGACTGACCGGCGGTCAAAAATAATACAGATACAATATAGACAAACACATATATATATAGTTTACATAATTTACATAAATCTTTCGTTGCACATCTGCAACATCGTCAGTGGTGTTATATTCATTGTTCCTCCTGTTGTGTTGTATGTCTACGCCATTTTTTTGTTCAGTCTGTCTATATATTTATTTATTTATTTGCTTGTTTGTTTATCTTATTTTATTTTGTCTTCTTTGCGCATGCGTTTGCGTGTGTGTATAGTGTTATGTGTGATGTGTGACTAGTGTGTATAGTGTTGTGTCTGCTGGGTGACTAGTGTGTGTTTATGTGCTTGTGTATGTATTTATTTATCTTATTTTATTTTATTTAATTTACTTATTTATTTATACTTCTCTTAGGTCAGTGTTGTTTGTTTGGGTGTTGTTGTTCCACTCATTCTTTCTGTTTAGCTTTGGTCTTCTAATTTCTATTTCACTGGCCTCTCTGATTTGCCTATCTGCTGGGTCATTCCTATGTTTAGATATTATTCTAATTTCTATGTTGTCTATGTTACCGTCATGTTGTTGTCTAGCATGTTCGTATAGTACTGACCCGTTTTTTCGTCCTTTTAGTTCCCCCCAGTGTTGGTCTATCCTTTCACCTATGCTACGAGCTGTCTCACCTATGTATGTTGTTGTCGTGTTTCTGCAAGTACCCTCTGTACATCTTATGCTATAGACTACGTTTCTAGTTTTACAGTTTATCCGGGGGTTCACCTTACATATGATACATTTCCTATTGGTACAGTGGATTTTCTTAAAAGGGTAGGTTTTGCTGATCAGGGATTTTATGGTGGTTCCTGGCTTTTCTACCACCTTTATTTTTAAGTGGGTCTTTCTCAGGGCCTTTCTACACTGGTTAGCTAATTTCCCTCCAGGGGTGGCGTCCACAAACATGACACTCTGATATCTCTGGTTGTCGTACCATGATGTGGCCTTCCCTATCTTATGTCTAGCCCTATCTAAGCTATTCCATGATTTGCTCCTGTATAGTGGGCAAATTCCTTTCATGTCCAGTTCTATGAGGGTCTTATACTTTTCCATGGCTCCTTCGTATACTCTGACTCTGTCTCTTTGGTTGTAGCCAGAGAACTGCATGCGGTTGATGAAGTGTTGGATGTGTCCTTCCATTTCTGTTGGGTCGCACATGCTGGACACATTCTTCATCACTCGTACCAAATCTGCGATCAGAATACTAAACTTAGCACTACTGGACATTGCTGAGTTTTTGAGTATCAGGTATTTGGAGGCCATGGGTTTAGCATAGTGTGAGTGGAGAATTTGGGCTCTCTCGTCTATAGTGTTAATCCAGAGTTCTGTGTCTAATACAGGTAGTCTATTGTTAGGGTGTTTAGAAGGGAAGTCTATAGTTACAGTTATACTCTGGTGTATGGAATTAGCTATCTGCTGGATGCTTTCCATCGTGCTACGTTCTAAATCAAACTTGTTAGTGCTCTCTAGTGGGGGTGTTCTTATAACTATATTGATATCGTCTACATAACGAGAGTACATGATGAGGTCTATGGAGCTTTCATTAAGGAGATCTTTAAGTCTCCTTTCCCACCATACCATGAAAAGGTTGGCAACATCACCAGCTATGCTGACGCCGATGGCTGCTCCCTCATTTTGGGTGTAGATTTTCTCATTGAACTTAAATATGTGGCCCTTTAGGGTAGTTTTGATACTAGCCCCTATTGCATGTGCGACCATTTTTCTTACCTGATCAGTGTTTTGGGGGGTCCGTATAGCTTTGGTCCACCCAATCCACCTTCCTATGGGAGTCTTTTTAGCCATTGAGGTTATGGTGGGGGGTCTACCTCTTATAGGTCTACTAGGGCAGAAACATCTAAGGTCATGGCTGTCTAGGTAGTTAGTGTCGTAGGTAAGTCTAAGTAAGAGGCCCAGTTCGTCTGTGACGAACTGGGCCTCTTTCCACAATGCAAACTGGGAAGCGATCAGTCATGATCTTGCACATGTCGACTGGTCCTTCACGCACACTCATACACCCACTAACATCAAAAAGTCCTGGCAGACATTTGTGGACACTGTTACAAACATATGTGCTAAACACACCCCATTAAGAACTATAAACAAATCTAAGAGCAGAATCCCTAGAAATAGAAAAACGCTCATCAGAAAAATTAAGAGAACGAACAAAAAAATCAACAAGCTGAAATACTGTCAGCAGCAACACATCAACTTAACTGCCATTTCATCACTAGAGATTAAAAAACATAACCTCCAAAACAACATAATGTCCCTCATCAACAATCAGAGAAGAGCTGAGGAGGCCTGGGCCATTGAGAAGATCAAACTCAATCCCAAAGTGTTCTTTTCATTTGCAAAAAAACACAAAATCACTGGCTCTACTGTTGGCCCTCTAATTGATGAAAATGGCACTCTTCAAGACAATGCTAAAACCATGGGTGAGATACTGCAGAAACAATACTGCTCTGTTTTCAGCAATCCTGATATGGCCGATCTGGGCTGTATCGGCGATGTTACTCCCCATTACACCTTATCGGACATAACGTTTGGCGCCCCTGATGTCTTGGCGGCAATAAAGGAAATCAAGCATAATTCAGCAGTAGGTCCCGATAGGTTCCCTGCTTGTGTCTTGAAGGCGTGTCAACACCAACTTGCATCTCCTCTTGCCAATCTGTGGCGGAACTCACTGGATGCTGGATATGTGCCAGAAAACCTTCTATCCCAGTCTGTTGTCCCAGTTTTCAAAAAGGGAAACAAATCCCTTGCCGTGAATTACCGTCCAATCTCACTCACCTCTCATATCATTAAGGTATTTGAGAGAGTGGTGAGATCGCGAATGACCCACTTCCTTGAGAGTAACAATATGCTGAACTCCAACCAGCATGGATTCCGTAATGGAAGGGATTGCCTGACGCAGCTACTGCATCACTTTGATGACATTTTGAGAGCCTTGGGAGAGGGTTCCAACACTGATGTTATCTACCTTGATTTCAGCAAGGCCTTTGACAGGGTTGATCATAACATTCTACTGAGAAAGCTGTCCAATATTGGTGTCACTGGAAAGCTGCTGCAGTGGATCAAGAGCTTCCTGTCAAACAGAACCCAACATGTTGTAGTTGAGGGAGTCAAATCCAGCCCAGCCAAAGTCAGTAGTGGGGTCCCACAAGGCACTGTGTTGGGCCCACTTCTCTTCATCATCTATATTAATGACATCACTGACATCATCAAACACAGCAACATTAAAATTTTCGCTGATGATTCCAAGCTCCAAAAGGTCATCAATGGCGTGGATGACCGGATAAGCCTTCAGTCAGACCAACTGGCTGTTACCCAATGGGCGGAAAAGAACAACATGTTACTGAACGAAGACAAATTCGAACTGATCCACTTTGGAAAAGAGGATGCTCTGAAACTCCCGTACTCCCTTCCCTCCGGGGAAACTCTCGTGGCATCTAACAACATCAGAGACTTGGGAGTAACCGTGGACAGCAACATAAGCTGGACCACGCATATAAGCAGCAAAGTTGACATGGCCCGCAGAATGTGTTCCTGGATCCTCAGAACCTTCCAGTCGAGAGATTCCCGCACCATTATCCTTCTCTTCTCTACTTTTGCCCGACCACACCTTGAATACTGTTGTCCACTGTGGTCTCCCCACACGAAACAAAGTATCATGAAACTTGAAGCTCCTCAAAGGGCAATCACGAAAAAGATAGATGGCATGTCAGACCTTGACTACTGGGGTCGATTAGAAAACCTGAAACTTTACTCACTCCAACGTCGCCGTGAGCGTTATATTATCTGCATGATGTGGAAAATGTTCCATCATCACTGCCCAAATGATGTTGGCATCGCCTTCAAGATACACCCAAGGCTTGGGCCCCGTGCTATCCGTCCCATTCAAAAATCTAAATCGCAACTCATAACAACAATACGGCACAATTATTTCACCTCAATCGGCCCTGCTCTCTTCAACATCACACCAGGACACGTCAAAACAGAAACTGACCACACAAAATTCAAGAAGTCTTTGGACAAATTCCTCCAAGTAATCCCGGACAAACCACTCACACCCGGATATGTCTCCGCAAACAGTAATTCTCTTCTCGAATGG
>OZ024749.1:12170341-12215341 GCA_964016885.1 Eledone cirrhosa | reverse complement strand
TGTATGTATGTATGTATGTATATATATGTATGTATGTATATATATGTATGTATGTATATATATGTATGTATGTATATATATATATGTATGTATGTATGTATGTATATATATGTATGTATGTATGTATGTATATGTATGTATGTATGTATGTATGTATATATATATATGTATGTATGTATATATGTATGTATGTATATATGTATATATGTATGTATATATGTATGTATGTATATATATGTATGTATATATATATTTTACCTGGCACAAACCCAAACTGTATTTCATCTAGATAAATTTAGTCTCTAATCAGTTGAGTAATAACTCTTCTGTGGCTTCCATGACTTGGTCAACTAATTTAATACCCCTATAGTTACCTCTATCCAGGGTGTCTCCTTTGCCCTTGCAACAGTTGATGATACTGTTGCTACGCCAGTCATTTGGTATGCCCCCATTCTGTATTACTTAGTTTACTATCCAGGTGACCATAGTATGTCTCACCATTCCAGATACCTTCAACATTTCAGCAACTATCCCCGAAGGCCCAGCTGGCTTGCCTTACTTACTTCACTACCATTAACTAGCACGTCTGGTCCTTCTGTTGGATCGATGTGGGGCAGTCTATCTTTATTTATTCCATTCATTCTCCACATTCAGTCGTCTCTCTCTTAGTGACACTTCCAATCTACCTTCTTATCACTGTCTGTGAGGGCAAGTACACCATTGTCATTACGGACACACGTCTCCCTGACAATATCACAGTTCTCCTTGACACATTGCCTCACAATCCTGAATATCTCACATCTTTGGTCCTCCCATTGTAGATTATGCTTGAACTTACTATCCTCTCTCTCTCTCTATAAATATATATATATATTATTATACTTAATTCACTTGACTGCACCCTATTACATTTGGTTTTCCCAAAAGAAATAATTTTTTGTCTTTCAAATTACAGTAATTATGTCCTGATTGGAACTTTAGCTTGTGAGTCACTCTGTAAGCATTGTGCTGTTGTACTGTTGAGCAAGACTTTTAATTACTTCCAACTTACAAACAGTTTATGCTTAATTAAGGAATCATTACTTGAGCATTTTTTGTGACAAAAGGAGTTTTTTTTTTTTTTTAAGCGACAACATATTTCAGACACACAAGCATGAACATGGCCATGTAGTCAAGGAGTTTGCCTTGCAACCTTGTGGTTTTGGGTTCAATCCACTGTTTGGCACCTTGGGCATGTCTTGGGTTGACAAATACCTTGGGAGTAAAATTTGGTCAATATATGCAAGTGTTCATATTTACTGGTTATGATCCCTGATTTAGCAGACAAAAAGATATTGATGCCTGACTTGAAAGAAAAATAAGTATTGGCGTTGATAGGAACAAAAAACATTGTCAGGTTAACAGCATATCTCAGATACATCTTGCAGACACAATAGCTAAAGCTTTGTTAGTGATATCAGCCATTGCACCCTTTGGAGCTCCTACCTCACACATGATGCTCTCATATATATTAGCAGATGAGAGAAATAGTCTGGTGATTGAAGACACTGGAAGTCTTACAACCAGCATGAAATGGAATTGTTAACATTCTGTAATGTTTTACCAGAAAGTGTCTAAAAATGGATTTGTTAATTTAAATGTTTACAGTATCTTTACTAGTGGAAAGATTGTTGTGAAAATGGGAAGTATTAAAAACTTCAATATTTAATGTGATCCAGTCATAGTGTTGTTTTGTACTTTTCAAAAATGTCTTTTGAATGAATGGTGTTTAATCAATTTCTGCTCACCCTCATTGTAGCAACTCCCAGGCTCATAGCGCAAGTGATAAAGCTGGCACTAGAGAATGTGTCATAACACATCGTTATTACCAACAGATGGAAGTCATAAACCAGTTATGATTTTATTTTATTTTTTTTAACAGCTTCACTTATACAATTCTTTTGAGAAAGACAGATGCAGCATGTTTTTATTTAAAAACTTTTCTCTAACAGTCATTATTCAATCAGGCTTACAGTTTCATTAAATAATGATTTTTCTCAGCCCAGTTTCTAATATTGTAGAGTTCAATTCTTTGATATTTAACTATCATTTCTGAATTGATTTCCCCATCAGATTAGTTTTAACCATTTCACCACCAACCTCCCTGAAACTGTTGAAGTGTTTAAATTAAAATTAAAAATCGTAATGAAATCTCATTATTTGCACAAAAGATAATATTCAATTTCAGTAATTAAATATCTGTCTTTTGTTGTGTTGAAAGTTATTCCACTAAAACTCTGATAATTCCTGATAATAAATTAAAAAAAGAAAGGTAGTATATATTGTTGTTAGAAATATGGTCATGAAATACCCCCTCCCCCTACCTTATGTTTCTGTTGCTTTGGTCAGTGTGTGTCATCATCATCATCGTTTAACGTCCATTATATATATATATATATTAATAATAATAAATTTCAAGACTAAAATCCAAAGAGGGCTCGATAAGGATAAATATATATCAAATATATAAGAACCGTAGAGCAAATATTTATTAAAATAACAGATTAAAGTTTAAGCAAAGAATCGCTGCTTTCACCCTTAACGGGATCTTCTGAAACTAACAAAGTCAATCTGTAAACGCAGAAGTGGATATTTCAAAAAACGTTGCAACCGGAAGAAGACAGGAAGACGATACTTTGGTTCGTGGAAACGTTCGCTGGCAAAGAACGGGGAAAAACGAATAAGATACGTCATTAATAGGAGCGGTGAAAAACAATTACGCGTAAAGACAGAGCCACCTTTATGGCATAAAAGAGGTCGTAGACTAATGTTCTCTTAGGTGGTTCATAGAGACGTTCTCTGCCAATGAACGAAAAAAACGAAGATAATACGTCATATGTGGAGCGTGGAGAACAATAGCACGCAAAGACAAAACCACGTAAATGGTATAGCAGAAGTCGTAGACTAAAATTCTAACTAGGAGACCGAATGAATCTCCGCTACAGAGTTAAGAACAAAGTAAATAAATACAATACAGAAGTAATAGAAATAAATAAATACATACACACAAACAAATACGTACATACACAAGCATACGCAAAACACTTACCATAGGTATACAAAACCACACACATATAAATATGTGTGTGTGTGTGTATGCGTGTATACAAATAAATAAATAAATAATTATATAAACGTATATAAATAAATAAATACGTAAATAACAAGCGCACACACATACCTACATGTAAATACACAAATGTTCGGAGACGTAAGTCAACCAAAACATGAAGTACACATATACACACACCCTACATACGTACAAACCTGCATACTCACACAGACGCAAAACTCCCGTATACACATAGCCAAACCATATGTACCAGAATAAAAAAAATAAAAAAAGTTTATACGCCATAACATAAACAATCAAATATACGTACGAGAAGGTATACGTACCTTCACGAAAGATACGGGTAATATATACTTACCTATGCAAATAAGTAATGGTATAAATAAAACATATACTTAGCTCCCACATCAAGACGTAAAATATCCACGTATAGATCGTACAATCCATTAGGGTATAACGTGGGGCTGTAATACAGGAAAGTTTTGTGCAATTTATGTTTACAAGCCGAAATTGCCTCAGATTTTTTGTTTAAGATGTGGTCTGTGGTGTAGAGTATTTCCAGGGCCTCAGTGGCGCAGAGGTCACAAGGTCTTTTATTTCCGTTATACGATCTAGCCCTAGCTAGGATCTCCCAGTGTAACTTATATTGGGTGTGGTTGTCTTTTAGACTCCAGATATAAGCTGAAAGTGACGTCATATTCCTTCTTAGAGGGTAACGAAAAGAATGGGTATGCGTGTAAAGACGCTGCTTGAATCTATTGGCGGTTAACCCTATGTAGGCCCTACGGGACGTGGGTGTTACAACCTTACATTTGTAGCTGCGCCGCTGAGGCCCTGGAAATACTCTACGCCACAGACCACATCTTAAACAAAAAATCTGAGGCAATTTCGGCTTGTAAACATAAATTGCACAAAACTTTCCTGTATTACAGCCCCACGTTATACCCTAATGGATAGTACGATCATGTATACCTATGGTAAGTGTTTTGCGTATGCTTGTGTATGTATTTATTTATTTCTATTACTTCTGTATTGTATTTATTTACTTTGTTCTTAACTCTGTAGCGGAGATTCATTCGGTCTCCTAGTTAGAATTTTAGTCTACGACTTCTGCTATACCATTTACGTGGTTTTGTCCTTGCGTGCTATTGTTTCCCACGCTCCACATATGACGTATTATCTTCGTTTTTTTCGTTCATTGGCAGAGAACGTCTCTATGAACCACCTAAGAGAACATTAGTCTACGACCTCTTTTATGCCATAAACGTGGTTCTGTCTTTGCACGTAATTGTTTTTCACCGCTCCTATTAATGACGTATCTTATTCGTTTTTTCCCGTTCTTTGCCAGCGAACGTTTCCACGAACCAAAGTATCGTCTTCCTGTCTTCTTCCGGTTGCAACGTTTTTTAAAATATCCACTTCTGCGTTTACAGATTGACTTTGTTAGTTTCAGAAGATCCCGTTAAGGGTGAAAGCAGCGATTCTTTGCTTAAACTTTAGTCTTTCTTGTGCCTTCATATCTATATATCTACATCAAGTCTGGGATATGTTTGTCTAGGTAATATTAATTGATGTCTATGCTCTGACCAGCTCTTTTCACAACTCTTTTGTCATTGAGTGATTGCCATTATTCTTATATATATACAGTATATATATATAGGATGTTAAATGATGATGATGATATATATTTATACAAACAAACACACATTATCTGTCTTCCAAGAAATGTTGCTAACCAGATCAAGTAATCCTTTTGATATCAATCTGCCTGAAACTGTCCCTGGCTCTATGATGAACAATGTTTTGTTTTAAAATATTCATGTTAAACCTTTAAGAACTTTTCTGCTGAATTCTAAACACTAATAACGAGAAAGTCATATTATCATAATAAATCCTTCTAAATTCTTGATTATTTCATAAGTTATTTGAAAACCATAGACAATAGAAATTTGGTAATGAAAGGGTTAATGACATAGACAGTATATTTCATTAGAAATATGGTAGTAAAAGGGTTAATGACAGACAATATATTTCATTAGAAATATGGTAGTAAACGGTTAATGACATAGTATATTTCATTAGGAATATTAAAAGCATTCAGGATTATTTTATATTTAATAGTTTGGATAGGAATTTGTCAACATGTATCACACTTTTTGGGGTTTCAAATCAAGAGTTAATGTAGGATTCTAATATATTCCTTGGTTTGAAATATAGATTTAACTGTTGGGCTACTTAGTTGAAACCAAGCCCCAGTACTGCTCTACAGTCACCGTTGCTCTGAAAACATTTTACTCAAATAAGTATCAATTCTTATCTCTTTCATGATAACGCCATCTTAAGTCATAATCTGCAAAATTGTGATTCTATGTTTTTTTAACATTTTTTAACATATTTTAACATTAATTTAACTAAACTATATACAAAAAAATTGATAATGGATGCTTTTATTTGGGGAATAATGTCAAACATTATAAGACTCAGACTACAAAATAAAATGCTGAACTTAGGAAAAGAGTTGTATGACAAGCCAGGGCATTATTGTACTGAGCTGTAAAGAATGGTAGCATTTAGAGTCAGGATATATCCTTCTAAATACTATCACTGTGACAAAGAAAGAGGTCACCAAGCAGGAAATAATGAAGATACTATAGTAGATGCTTTTGACATAACTATTTGAGATGCCATATATCGCAAATGTGACGGAGAGGGGGGGGGGGGGGGGTTCTTCAGCTGAACAAATCATGAAGCTTCCAGGTAATAAGTCAGTTTTTACTGCATTGTGGGCACAATTTTAGAGTTGCCTGTGAATAGTTGTTTCATGACTAAACCCCCGTTAACAATATTTAGAATTCATTTCTACTGATCGCCATGGAGACCTCTGCTGGCTCCTATCTCTGAACTGCTGTTTTCCTTTGTGAAATCACACATGGGGAAAGAACACTGTGAGGTGGTGAGGCTGATGCAGCAGGTGTTGCTGGCTGTTCATCTTTGTGGGGTGCAGCTGAGATATACTGCCTAAACTCAGCTCTAAAATCTGCCCCGCTTCCTCTTTAGTTATTTAATTTCTTTTCTTTATTTATTGCAAACATCATTTAACTGAAATTTGTTGAATAAAGATTTAATGACATCTATCAGTGATTGAGATAATTATTGTGAAAAGTTGGAATGGACCTTAATTGATTTTGACAAGGAAGGTTTGAATTCTTTCCTTACTGGAACAGCTTGCTCTGGAATTAATGTGAATGTTGCTGAGCATTCCACAGGCACATGTAACCATAACATAATTCTGAGGGAGTTTGTGTGGCACAGTGTGTAACAAGGATGGTCTTTTGAATAACAAGTATAGCCCATCTATCTAAATGGGCTTTTAAACCAATTCCGTCTCCTCAATTTCACTCTTACAGTTTGGGTCCCCTATTGACCTGAAGCTAAGGCATATAACACTTTCCCAAGATGCCACATAGTAGGATTGAACTCAGGACCTAATGATTACAAAGTGAACTACTTAACCATTCAGCCATATCCCAATTTTACCAGAATATGATTGTGAAGTTGACATATGTTGAAAAGTTGTCCAAACAAGAACCAATGTTATACTTGGACAGAGTTTCAGGTCTCAGCAATCTTTAATGTCATACTTGGACAGAGTTTCAGGTCTCAGCCATCTTTAATGTTATACTATACTACTAATGCTAATCCAATGTATTTTTATTGGATAAATCAATTTCCAATCCTCTGTGTCAGCACTGTGACAAATCGACTCTTCGGAGTTTTAAAATGTTTTTATTTGTACAGGGTGTCTTTAATAAATATATATATATATTTAATTAGAAAGTGAACAACACAAAATATAACTACTCCATTACCAAAGGTTTCTGGATCACAGACGATAATAATATATACGTCTGGATCGGTCGTCAAACAGAGGTGTTATGGGTAAAAGATATGAAATGACATTTAAAATCTGATAAAAATTGGAAGTGAGGCTTGAAAAATAAAGGGATAAAAATAAAAAAAAATATATATATAGCAATATAGAAAAAGACGTGTATATATACACACACATACACACATTCAAACAAAAAGAAAATATATATATATGCAAACACACATATATATATATATATATACACAAACATACATGTACACGGACGTGCACATACTTATGCATATATATAGACACACACACACATGTACACGGACGTGCACATACTTATGCATATATATAGACACACACACACACACACACACACACACACACACACACACACACACACACACACACACACACACACACACACACACACACACACACACACACACACAGAGACAGAAAAAAAAAAAAAAAAAAAAAAAACTTACATGCATATGGCACAGACACACTAGTCTGCGAAAACCTACATAATGCGATTATACACACACACATAGTTAAACATGAATACAATTACATACGCAAAACTACAAATAGATACATATGACCAGTAGAAGTGTTAAGCAGCTAAGAACATGCAAAATTACAAATGAACACACACATAATTTCTACAACCACATTAAATAAATAAACATGTATATATATATAATATATATATGTATATATAATATATATATATCCAACCTGAACCGAGAAGGCCTGATTTCTTGGGTATGTCACCATTTATAAAACAAATTTTGTATTTTATCTGATGAGAGTGTACCAAAGTTTTGGTACCCTTGAAATATATATAATAAAATAAATATGGTTTTATAAATATAGTTTCATTGATATTATACTCCAGAAAACTTGTAGAGTGCTTCGAATCTGTTATAAATAAATTTGTTGAATAACCAACAAATTAAATATCTCTTTGCTTATCATCATCATCATCATCATCATTTTACTCCGCTTTTCCTTGCTTGCAAGGGTGGGACGGGAACTGATTCTGGTTTGATTTCTACACCTGGATGCCCTTCCTAACACCAACCTCATTTATAGTGAGTGCTGGGTGCTTTTTTTCTGTGGCACCTCCACGACCACTTTGCAGTGGAATGATAGGGACCCCAGTCCCTATCATCTCATTTCTACAGCTGAGTAAACTGGAGCAATGTGAAATAAAGTATCTTGCTCAAGGAAACAACACATCACCCGGTCTGAGAATTGAACTCGCAAACCTTTCGATTGCAAGGCCAATGCTCTAACTACTAAGCCATGTGCCTCCATGTGCCTCCTGCTTATATATATATATATATATAATGAACACATACATACACTTGCACACACACACACACACACACATATATATATATAAATATATATAAACAAAATATCTATAAAAATAAATGTGTTAGATGGTTCTGAAGAGAAAGCAAAGGAAACAAATGAGTGTTCTATGTATAGAACAGAGCATTAAAAATACATAAATATATATAAATATATTTTGTTGTTGAAAGACTGTGATAAAGGCTCGAGGTGGTAAAATAAGAATGTTCAGGAAAAAATGAAGTCAAGAAGTGAATAATATGTAAAATAAGTGTAAAATTAAGTAAAATAAAATAAGTGTTGAATATATAAAGAAAGAGAGATTGTTCAAGGTAAAAGTAAGGTAAAAGAAGAAATGAATAAAATAGGTGTAATATAAAATAAGGGCTTAATATAAGTGTTGAATGTCTGATAAATGTTTAAAGTAAGAAAGAGTGTTCAAGGTGTAATATATGAAAAGTGTTGAATGTGTGAAGAGGAGAGAGTGTTCAAAGTGGGTAAGTGTCCAAAATGGTGTTTTGATACCGAGAAAGGAGGTGAGTTCTTGTATGTGGGCAAATTTTAAATATCTCAGAATTAGAGTTAAGACAGGTGTTAGATTTCAGATTCTGTAGAATTCTATATTTTTCTGTTACGCACAAGGTACACCTTCTTGTGTCTTAAAACATATATATATGTATATGAGAGAGAGAGAGAAAGAAGGCGTGTTACCATAGATGAATCCAGGTTGTATAAATTGTAGTTGTATTGAAATGTATTGAGATAATGTGATGTGAGTATATAGAGAGGAGTGGTCAAGCAATATCAGTTGTCACAACTTTGGTACTATTACTACTATTATTATTTTTCCAAGAGATGTGACTAATACAGCTGATGTACGAGGTCATTGATTTGTGGAGTTGATGGAAGTTTTAAGGCCATTTGTTAGTCCGAGGACGTTTAGACAGAGATCAGAGTTTTTTATTGTGCTTTTGCAGTGGGTGATTGTAATGCACTTTGACATTTAAATTCTCTTTGTTAAAGTTAGATAGCGTTTTGTATGTCTGGTGTCATGTAGAGGAAAGCAGACAGAATTGGGGTCGATGATAGTTTCTACCTCTATGCCTTAAGGGCATGATGCCGAGTTCGATTTGCGTGTTAGTCGGGATTATAATAGGAGAAAGTTTTATACTGCTTATGTCTACATTTGAAGACTTGTTCTAATCAATTGTTTATTAATTTTTTTCCGGTAATTATATAGTACATTTCTAGTATACATATGTTGCAAACTTTTGTGTGCTGTTTGTACTGAATCTGAGGACTGACCAGAAAATTTGATCTAGTTCCTTTCTCTTCCAGTTCCCATATTCTGTTAGCTAAAGTTGGAGAGTTTCTACATTTATTATTTTTAAAAGAATGTACATGGGTATACAATTGTTTCTTAAAAACATTAGAGGTGGCCCCTATATATTTTACTCTATGTTCGTTTGTGTGGATTATACACATTGGTATACCATATTGTGCATACATATATTCTGTATTGGACAGTTCTCAGGTCGTGGGAAGTTGCATCTTATTTCATTTGTATGGGGTGGTTCTTTATTGTTGTTATTAGGTGTATGAATAGGTTGTGATAGATTTAGTCCCTTATTTCTAGTTTTTACTGCTTTGGGTTCATATGTCTGTGCTGGTTGGGAGCTTCCCCTGGGGTTCCTGTTATCAATAGGATCCTGTTCAATATCACGGTTGCCTAAGCTTCTCTTATTCAGTTTGTTTATGTAAGCATAAGACTGAGGGAGAAATGGCTGGTTAAAGAAGATGGCTGGTAGTCTAGATTTCACTGCAGTGTTGAATACAATAGCTATGTTCTATTTCAATTTTTTTTTTTTTTGTGATGCTATCTTTTGTAGGTCTTTCATGGTGATTAAGAAAACTCTTACCTTTTTGCTTTTGCTGTTCATTATTGGTATTTAGCCTATGACGAAAGTATTTATAATTATTTTTTGAGTGTGGGTTTCGCCTTCCATGGTGGCGTGCAGTGTATATGCTTCTCATGCTTTTATTCATATATCTTAAATTATTTCTATGTCCAGCTTTTTGTAAGGCTTCTCTCTCTCGATAGGCGTACAAAAATGGGACATTACAAGACATGACGGCGGGGATTTTACATAAAAATCATAACTTTAACATTAATAAATAAATAACTATATATAATAAAATAACAATTGAAATCCCCAATAGGGGAGGAACATTACTGCAGGGTTGTTTTACACCCCGTGGATAGAACAACCCTCAACACCAGGAATACGTTTTGTAGATGTTCCTGTCTTCCCTCTGTTTATATAGATAGATATAGATATATACCGTATTTCCCAGCATCGAAGACGCTTCTTTTTACTTAAAATAAGCCTAAAAAATCTACCATGTGTCCTGGAGGCCGAAGGTTGTTTATTTTTTAAAAGATTTTTGGTTGTCAAAATTAGAGTGTGTCCTCGAGGACGAAGCGTCTTCGGCGCTGGGGAATATGGTATATATATAATCTAATCAATATATAGAGAGCAGTACAGATAGAGGTATGTGTTTATAGGGAGTAGAGAACCACCAGAGTGTTGAACATATTGTCTATGAAAGGAAAGGCTGCTACAGATCAATTAAGAGAATAAATTAAAGTGTACTAACCATCCAATAATAACTATAACACCTGGACACACTTAGATTAGAGAATGTTTTGCCATAAAAAGTGAAGATTCCATATTGTAGAGGGCTTGTCAATAGGTAGACTACAATATGGTCCACACTTCTAAAAATATATCGGATAACTAAAATAATGCACATGGTGTAAAGAACATACCTCTATGTGTACTTCTCTCTATATATTGATTTATAAAGAGCCTGGTATCTATTGCTTGAGCACCTTAAATTATAGGGGATTAACGTGAGTCTCTAACTCTGTTTTTGAATTTGATATACATAATATATATATCTATACTGTGAAGGCACATGGCTTAGTGGTTAGAGCATTGGGCTTGCAATCGAAAGGTTGTGAGTTCAATACTCGAACCGGGTGATGTGTTGCTTCCTTGAGCAAGACACTTTATTTCACATTGCTCAAGTTTACTCAGCTGTAGAAATGAGATGATAGGGACTCGGGTCCCTATCATTCCACTGCAAAGTGGTCGTGGAGGTGCCACGGCAAAAAAGCACCCAGCCCACACTGTAAAGTGGACGTGTAGGCGCCATGGAAAAAAAGCACCCAGCACTTGCTGTAAATGAGGTTGGTGTTAGGAAGGGCATCCAGCTGTAGAAATCAAGCCAGAATCAGTTCCGTATGAGCAAGACAAGGTAAGCTGACCGGACACTGCCCACAACAGGAAAACCCTTCTAGCCCATGTTCGCGTGGAAGAACAGACGTAAAACGGTGATGATGATACTGTAACATCTTTCAGTAATAGAAAGTAAAACAAAATAGTCTGATGTCAAGAAAGTTGTAAAAACGGGAAATTAAAAAGTTGCATTAATGTGATTTTTAACCTTAATAATTGTTTCTACTTTTAGCACAAGGCCAGCAATTATGCCAGTTTATTACTGGTACTTTATTTTATCGACTCCGTAAGGATGAAAGGCAAAGTTAACCTCGGCAGGATTTGAACTCCGACCATAAAGGGCTGTAACTCTTTGCTGCAAAGCATGGCGTCAGACCCTCCATCAATACTGCTAATCCACTGCCTAACCTTAATAATAAAACATCAATGTAAATTAATGAAACTGCAAATATTGAAGCTGCAGAAACCTGTTTAATTATTTGCAATGATAATTACTTAACATTTAACGAAGGAATCACTGTAAGAAATAGCTGTTGTAAACTACTATTTGAGATTTAATGAGTTTTGTTCTTCCACTGCAGAATTCATTAACCCTTTCTTTATTCATAATGGAATACACTCTTTAGCATGGAAAGCAGACATTAAATGATGACATTATCCATGTATTTCTATTAATTTTAGAAACTAAGCATTTGGAAGTGTTTCAGAGTGCAGCACCAACTGACTTTTTCATTAATAAGATGGTAGTTAAAACATCACTTAACAAAAGGTATATATATATATGGTAGACGGTTCTAATTTAAATAGGAACACTTCAAAATGAGATATTTTGTATAAGAGCAGAGACAGGCTGGTATCAAAAGAAGGTTAAATTACAAAAGTGAAAGTCAATACTTACATTTAATGACAATAATGAATGTAGATGCCTTGTGGTTGTCTTTTACTTGCTAATGATCTACTTCATATATTTGTTTTACAGATGAAGTTATTTGAAGTATCTAAATGTGTGAGAAAATACTTCCATAGTATATTCTTTGCATTTAGTATTTATCTTGTTAAAAACCTCTCTCAAGTAGATTACTCACAAGTCTCTCTTGTTCTTCCCATCTCTTATCAATTTTATGTGCTCTTTACTCTACCATTTTTTTCTATCCTCTTCTTAGCAGTTATTACTCATTGCTATGTTGAAGCACACATTTTAACTTGGCCATATGTGATTGTATGGATAGATGGAACCGACCCCGTAACTCCTGGTGAAGTCCTAGGGATTTGTAGATGGAACCGACCCTGAAACTCCTGGTAAAGTCCTAGGGATTTGTAGATGGAACCGACCCTGAAACTCCTGGTAAAGTCCTAGGGATTTGTAGATGGAACCGACCCTGAAACTCCTGGTAAAGTCCTAGGGATTTGTAGATGGAACCGATCCCGTAACTCCTGGCGAAGTCCTAGGGATTTGTAGATGGAACCGACCCCGTAACTCCTGGTGAAGTCCTAGGGATTTGTAGACCGACCCCGTAACTCCTGGTGAAGTCCTAGGGATTTGTAGATGGAACCGACCCTGAAACTCCTGGTGAAGTCCTAGGGATTTGTAGATGGAACCGACCCCGTAACTCCTGGTGAAGTCCTAGGGATTTGTAGATGGAACCAACCCCGTAACTCTTGGTGAAGTCCTAGGGATTTGTAGTGATATATGGTATTTGTTGGGCACTTAAAACTTGGTGGAGTCCATCTCCTATCTAGGTTTGAACATAGCCGATTTCTTCCAGAGAATTAGCGAGAAAGAGGAAGGAAGTGAGAAAGAGTCAGAGGAACTGACATTAGTAGGACCTCAAAGGATAAAAGGCAAAGTTAACCTCAACAGGACCTGAACTCAGAGCACAGAGATTAGGAATTAATGCTGCAAAGGATTCCATCCACCATCCAAACAATTCTACCAGTTCACTGCCTATAACTTTGACATATACCTCAGTTATAAAATAGATTTTAGCAAATTATTTGACATATTTTGGTTGACTGTAAAATGGTGGTTGATCAGAGACAATATAAGGTAGAGAGAACATAACAAACCTCACTAGTGCTGGTGCCATGATAAAATACACACAGTGCACTCTGAAAGAGCATCCAGCCATATAAGCCAAATCTAATTTGGAACATATGAGAAGAAAGTAGTTCTCTGACCTGCCTAGTCTCAGACTGTGATGATCTCTCTCTCTCTCTCTCTCTCTCTCTCTCTCTCTCTCTCTCTCTCTCTCTCTCTCTCATTCACATTGTCTGTTTGTTGACCAGAGACCAGCAGCCAATGGTCAACAAAGAGACAATCCACATCATACCAGCAGAAAGATTTATTTTTATGTTGCACAATCCACCATTTTAAAAATGACACTCTCAATTAAATCATGTGAAACCCTTTTTGCTGGTTTGAGAGCTGATGAGGGTGAAGATGTGTGTATAAACTTGTCTTCTACATTGCCTTTATTTATTTCCTCTTCTGGTCATTTCTATGCACCAATACATTTCTCCTTGGCCTCCTCCTCTTTCAATCTGTTCTGTATTTCATCTGCCTGTCACTCACCTTGTGAATTATCTCTCTGTTGACCACTGATCACTGGTCTCTGTCTTTTGTAATTAATGAGAAGTCAAATGTTAGGTGAGGAAGAAAAAAAAACAAAACTGTATGATGAAACTAGAATTGTTAGTATGTATATTAAGAAAGCAAAATTAGAGAAATTTAAAGAGAATTAAATTCAAGTATTTAAAGCAGGCACGGGCAAACCTTTTTCGAGAAGCAGGCCACATGAGATATGGCTCATCATCAGGCAGGCTCAGAAAGTTTTCATTTAGGTGACTTAGGCGGGCCATTCAGAAAGCTTTGTGGACCCCCTGTGGGCCACAGGTTGCTCATGAATGATTTCAAGTAAGGTAGAGAGATGGCCAATGATTTAAGAATAACTGTTCTCCAATACAAAAGGAGCTTAACTAGAATTGTCTTGGGATGGAGTCATATACTCCGATATATTTTAAATATCACCACTTTGTCCTAATTTTCCAGTTAGAATTTGTCTTCATTTAACACTTTTGCTTATGCAATCAGCAAAAAGTGAGAAGAAAATTTATATGAAAATCCTGGTTAATGATAATAATTGTTTCTACTTTAGGCACAAGGCCAGTAATTTTGGGGAGAGGGGAAGTTGATTAAATCGACCCCAGTGCATTACTGGTGCTTTATTTTATCGACCTCGAAAGGATGAAAGGCAAAACTAACCTCAGCTGGATTTGAACTCAGACAGAACATAAAGGGCTGTAACTCTATGCTGCGAAGCATGGTGTCCGACTCTCCACTGATACTGCCAATTCTGATTAATACAAATGATAAAAAGCTTCTCTATAAAAGTATTTAGTCTAGTATAATCAATAGTACACAGATGGGCGAAAGGTTAGAATATTGGGGAGTGGGGGTTCCTATCTTATCTCTGAAGAGATCTGATGATAATGATTTCTAATTTAGGCACAAGGCCAGCAATTTGATAAGGGGGAGCAAGGTTCTTTATATCGGATTCAGTACTTGACTGATACTTTATTTTATCAACACAGATAAGTTAAAAAGCTACGTTGATCTTTGCAGGATTTTAACTCAGAACATAAGAAGCTAAAAATAATTAAATAAAAAGATCTAAATAGTCATACACACTACATAGGAGGCAAGATGTTGTTACAGCTCATAGCTATGTAAGTTTAGCTGGCTTCCTACAAGTTTGTATCTCATAAAATTTTCAGGTGTTTTAAACTGGCCATATCCGGCCAGAATTCTCTCACCTCTTTCTGTTCAAACCGGCCACTCATACTTATGTTAAGGTATTCTCAAAATAAATAAAATCAAAATCTCATAGATTCAATATTATGTAACATGATTGTGAGTTAAAGTGTTTACCATGAAAATATCAGAAGACACATCACGGCCACTTTACAGTGTGTGCTGGGGGCTTTTTGTTGTGTCACCATCACGACCACTTTACAGTGTGGACTGGGCGCTTTTTTACAGTGGTTCCATTTGAGTAGTGACTTAGTTTGTGATGACCCGTCTAACTCTTGCTAAACGGATGTTGATGATGAGATTCTGGATAGGCCAACTTATCCTTCTGCACACAATCTAAACCCCTCACACTAGAAAGGCCATGCTTCTATGATTAGAATTTCAGAAAGATCCTTAGTGAGGGTGTATCAACATAGCCCCATTCAACTCACCTAAAACACTTACTAGACATAGAAATGAAACCTCATTCCACACCCCTGAAACACACTTGCTACACAGAAACTGTACAACACAGTTTCTATGTGTAAGGATTATGCTAAGTACTACATCTTCCTCTCTACGTATCAAGACCCCTAAAACACACCTACTACATACAAACCAAAGAAACTGTGTTATGTCATATTTTACTCTTTATATATCAACACTTGCTATACACATCATAGAAACTGTATGACATCCATCTAGGGATATGAGATACCTCTTGTTCTCTTTATAAAAAAGTAGTCCTATGGTAAAGTATGTCTGCTACCTTCCTTTGGATTGGCAGAATCAGTAGAGCATCAAGCATCATGCTTTACGGCATTCAGTTATGACCTTTTACTTTCTGAGTTCAAATCATGGTGGTTAGCTTTGCCTTTCATCCTTACGGGGTCGGTAAAATAAAGCACCAGTAATGCACTGGGGTTGATTTGATCAACTCCCACTCCCCATCCCAAATTTGTTGGCCTTGTGCCTAAATCAGAAACCATTATGTTGTCTCATATCTGCAGCTCACTTTACTCAGTTGTTTTCATATTGGTATTTCTAGACCAACATTGGACCCCCCCCCCTTTTTTTTTCTTCCTGTTTTTGGTAATAAAAGAAATAGAAAATAAAAACTACAACACAACAAAACAATGAATTATTCCAGTTGTTAATGTAAAGTGCTATAGAATAAACAGCAGGCATATTTAATACTTAAGAAATCTTTCTCCATTTTCAAATACATTACATACTTTGGTATCAACTTTTGCAGCATTTATAATAAAGGTAAAAAACCATGTTCGTCTTTTTTTTTTGTTTTTATTGCCTCTCATTTTACAAGAGTCTGTAATATATGAAAGTTTTATGAGCAAAATATTGGTAATTTAAGCCATAGTAAATGCTACATTTTACTGTAGTGTGTGTGTATATATATATATATATATATCTCAAGTCACTGTTTTATCTAGTTAGTTTGCCCTATGTGAACTACTTTTGGTTCAGTGGTATCTAATGTAGATTATAGATTCATTTATTTATTTCACTTAGCAATATGTAAAACTAAGATAAAGAAATGCAATCTATCACTGTTAAAAATAGAAATTGGGAAAGCTACAGTAAGGTCATAGGTAAGTTATAGTAAAGTACCAATGATAAAGCTACAGTAAGGTTATATGTAAGTTATAGTAAAGTACCAATTGTAAAGCTACAGTAAGGTTATATGTAAGTTATAGTAAAGTACCAATGATAAAGCTACAGTAAGGTTATATGTAAGTTATAGTAAAGTACCAATGATAAAGCTACAGTAAGGTCATAGGTAAGTTATAGTAAAGTACCAATGATAAAGCTACAGTAAGGTTATATGTAAGTTATAGTAAAGTACCAATGATAAAGCTACAGTAAGGTTATATGTAAGTTATAGTAAAGTACCAATGATAAAGCTACAGTAAGGTTATATGTAAGTTATAGTAAAGTACCAATGATAAAGCTACAGTAAGGTTATATGTAAGTTATAGTAAAGTACCAATGATAAAGCTACAGTAAGGTTATATGTAAGTTATAGTAAAGTACCAATGATAAAGCTACAGTAAGGTTATAGGTAAGTTATAGTAAAGTACCAATGATAAAGCTACAGTAAGGTTATAGGTAAGTTATAGTAAAGTACCAATGATAAAGCTACAGTAAGGTCATAGGTAAGTTATAGTAAAGTACCAATGATAAAGCTACAGTAAGGTTATATGTAAGTTATAGTAAAATACCAATTGTAAAGCTGCAGTAAGGTTATATGTAAGTTATAGTAAAGTACCAATGATAAAGCTACAGTAAGGTTATAGGTAAGTTATAGTAAAGTACCAATGATAAAGCTACAGTAAGGTCATAGGTAAGTTATAGTAAAGTACCAATGATAAAGCTACAGTAAGGTTATATGTAAGTTATAGTAAAATACCAATTGTAAAGCTGCAGTAAGGTTATATGTAAGTTATAGTAAAGTACCAATGATAAAGCTACAGTAAGGTTATATGTAAGTTATAGTAAAATACCAATTGTAAAGCTACAGTAAGGTTATATGTAAGTTATAGTAAAATACCAATGATAAAGCTACAGTAAGGTTATATGTAAGTTATAGTAAAGTACCAATGATAAAGCTACAGTAAGGTTATATGTAAGTTATAGTAAAGTACCAATTGTAAAGCTACAGTAAGGTCATAGGTAAGTTATAGTAAAGTACCAATGATAAAGCTACAGTAAGGTTATATGTAAGTTATAGTAAAGTACCAATTGTAAAGCTACAGTAAGGTCATAGGTAAGTTATAGTAAAGTACCAATGATAAAGCTACAGTAAGGTTATATGTAAGTTATAGTAAAGTACCAATGATAAAGCTACAGTAAGGTTATATGTAAGTTATAGTAAAGTACCAATTGTAAAGCTACAGTAAGGTCATAGGTAAGTTATAGTAAAGTACCAATGATAAAGCTACAGTAAGGTTATATGTAAGTTATAGTAAAGTACCAATTGTAAAGCTACAGTAAGGTCATAGGTAAGTTATAGTAAAGTACCAATGATAAAGCTACAGTAAGGTTATATGTAAGTTATAGTAAAGTACCAATGATAAAGCTACAGTAAGGTTATATGTAAGTTATAGTAAAGTACCAATGATAAAGCTACAGTAAGGTTATATGTAAGTTATAGTAAAGTACCAATTGTAAAGCTACAGTAAGGTCATAGGTAAGTTATAGTAAAGTACCAATGATAAAGCTACAGTAAGGTTATATGTAAGTTATAGTAAAGTACCAATTGTAAAGCTACAGTAAGGTCATAGGTAAGTTATAGTAAAGTACCAATGATAAAGCTACAGTAAGGTTATATGTAAGTTATAGTAAAGTACCAATGATAAAGCTACAGTAAGGTTATATGTAAGTTATAGTAAAGTACCAATGATAAAGCTACAGTAAGGTTATATGTAAGTTATAGTAAAGTACCAATTGTAAAGCTACAGTAAGGTCATAGGTAAGTTATAGTAAAGTACCAATGATAAAGCTACAGTAAGGTTATATGTAAGTTATAGTAAAGTACCAATTGTAAAGCTACAGTAAGGTCATAGGTAAGTTATAGTAAAGTACCAATGATAAAGCTACAGTAAGGTTATATGTAAGTTATAGTAAAGTACCAATTGTAAAACAACAGTAAGGTTATATGTAAGTTATAGTAAAGTACCAATGATAAAGCTACAGTAAGGTTATATGTAAGTTATAGTAAAGTACCAATTGTAAAGCTACAGTAAGGTCATAGGTAAGTTATAGTAAAGTACCAATGATAAAGCTACAGTAAGGTTATATGTAAGTTATAGTAAAGTACCAATTGTAAAACAACAGTAAGGTTATATGTAAGTTATAGTAAAGTACCAATGATAAAGCTACAGTAAGGTTATATGTAAGTTATAGTAAAGTACCAATTGTAAAACAACAGTAAGGTTATATGTAAGTTATAGTAAAGTACCAATTGTAAAGCAACAGTAAGGTTATATGTAAGTTATAGTAAAGTACCAATGATAAAGCTACAGTAAGGTTATATGTAAGTTATAGTAAAGTACCAATTGTAAAACAACAGTAAGGTTATATAAGTTAAAATGTTAGACAGAAACACTTTCAAATATGGATGATTCCACCAAACTGCTTGAAACTGCCCCTGGTTTTACAATACAAAACAGTTTAATTTAAAGTGTTTTTATTTATCTAAAAAGCAACAAACCTTCCATCATCACTTTAAGACACTGTTAAGTTATGCTCCAAATACCAGCTTGATAATGAGAAAGTTAGTAATATTACTAAATCACTCCAAATTCTTGATTATTTTCAAAATTATTTGAAAATCATATTTCATTAAAAATATGGCAGCAAAAGGGTTAGTAATAAAACCCTTTTAAATAGAGTCAGTGCCCCTTAACCCTTTAGCATTTAAACCAGCCGTATCCGGCCAGAATTCTCTCACCTCTTTCTGTTCAAACTGGCTATAACCGGCTGCTCAAACTTATGTTATGGTATTGTTCTCAAAATAAATATCATCAAAATCTCGTAGATTCAATATTATGTGAGGTAAAGTGTTTACCGTGAAAATAGTAGTATAGAGTAATGTAAATGCTAAAGGGTTGATTGTATAGTTATTTTCAATGCATAACTTTTCAGAACACAGAACCATTTAGTATGAGATGCTGTAAAATTGATTAGTTCTATTACAAATAGGAAGAATCCAAACAGTAGATTAGACCTAAGAAACTATATTTACATTAGTCATCACTCATACTATCTACTGGTTGTAACTCTTTGAAGAAACACCAATGCTTTTCTTGTGATATCAACTGGAATTTGAACTACGAATACAGTCAGAACAGATACTGCAAAGCATTTTGTCAGACTCTTTAGTAATTTCACCAATCTACTGCTCCAGGACAGCTACTTTATTAATTAATCTTGACAGGATGAAATACAAAATTGATGTTGGTGGGATTTGAACTCAGAATGCAGAAAGCTGGAACAAAAATGCCCTAATGCAGGCATGTCAAACTGAGGGTCACATGAGTCACATATGTATTGTCTCAGGACCACACATGACTAATTTTTTAAATTTTATATTACAAAGATATAACATGCTCGCGCTGTAAAAACCTTTGTGTGGGCCGCACCTTTGACATGCCTGCTCTAATGACTCTGCCAATTCACTACTTATGCAAATTCACTGTATATGCAAATATCAATTTTGGTTAATTGCCTAAATTCTTTTCTGATTGTGGGGAAAAAGTTGTGGAAACGAAGCATACAATTGAATATTTTTATCTTGATTTGATATGAATAAAATGATTTTGGGTGTTTCCATTTTCATGAGTTAAAATGACATTATCAAAAGAATCAGATGTATTTAAATTATTCTTAATATATCAGTTATTTTAGATATATATAAATGCTTTAACCCTTCCATTACCATATTTCTAATTTAAGACACTCTTTTCATTTCCAAACTACTGGCTGAAGCCACACTGGGTTTTAAGTCATTTTCTCAAGAATTTTGAGGGATTTAGTAATATAAATAACTTTCTCATTAGTAAACTGGTGTTTGAAGCATAACTCAGAGAAGGTTCTTATATCGAATTATGATGGAAGGTTTTTAGATAAATATAAACACCTTAAAAATAAACATGTGTAGAACCAGGGCTGGTTTCAAGTGGATTTGTATCAAAAGGGTTAAAATATACAGTTTAGTATCATAGAACTAGGGGCAGTTTCAGACAGTTTGGTATCAGAGTTAATTAACTCTGATACCAAACCGTCTGAAACTGCCCCTAGTTCTATAATACTAAACTGTATGTATTGGTAAAATTTATAAGAATTCCATTCACTGACACTATGCAATTACACAGATTTGACTGTTATAGAAAATATGAACTATATAGCAAATTTATAGGACCTACAAGTCCTTTTTGTTGTCAATATTTTCATCAGTTTATGTCAGTTTTTCATGCAGGCATGGGTTGTCTATTTTCATAAAATTACTTTGTATTATTTTAAGAGGATTGAAAGCATTCAAATACTATATAAAAATTGAATGTATTCGAAACTCATCAGTTTAAATGTTGAATAACAGAAATGTTTTGATAACAAATCTGTGACATTCTCATCACAAGCTACACCCTTATTAACATTAGTAAAACAATAGGGGTGTAACCTGCTGAGAGGAAGGGAAAACTCAGAATGATTATCAAAGTATTTTAGTTGCAGTTTGTTACATTATATTTCACACCACCATATTCACATAACCTTGTAGTTTTATCTTGAGTTATTTCTATTCTGTTGAAAGATTTTTTCAATTTTCATTTTCATATTAATCCTTTTGATATCAACCCACCTGAAACCACCCTGGATTTATGATACAAAACTGTTCATTTTAAAATGTTTATCATCATCATCTTCGTTTAACGTCCATCTTCCACGCTAGCATGGGTTAGACTTTATATTTATATTAAAACCTTCCATCATAATTATATTTTAGAAATGTTTAAGTAATGCTCTAAATATGAGCTTACTAATGAAAACTTAATTATTTTGTCAAATTCGACCACATTTTTGGTTACTTTCAGAATTAATAGGAACACATAGTCTTTCATTAGAAATATGGTAATAAAAGGGTTAATGGCAGAGGCAGTGTCTTTCATTAGAAATATGGTAATGGAAGGGTTAATGACATAGTATCTTTCATTAGAAATATGGTAATGAAAGGGTTAATGACATAGGTAGTATCTTTCATTAGAAATATGGTAATGAAAGGGTTAATGACATAGGTAGTATCTTTCATTAGAAATATGGTAATGAAAGGGTTAATGATATAGGCAGTGTCTTTCATTAGATATATGGTAAGAAAGTGTTAATGATATAGATAGGATGAAGTGGGAGGCGTTGGTGGATAAGGAAGTCAGGACCAGGTATGCAGATGCTATTACATTCAAATTCAGAGAACTCCCTAAGCAAACTGAGGACGTTGAGACAGTGGAGATTGTTCAGCTCAGCAGTTTCTGCTTCAGCTGTTAAATGCTGTGGGCAAAAGATGCTTGGTGTGGTGCCAGATTTCAGGAGGACTCCTTGGTTCAATCAAGGGGTCCAAGATGCCATCTGAGAAAAGGAGGCCTACAAAGCTTGACTTGGAAATAAGTTTGCCTTCTTGTACTTGCAGTACAAGCAGGCAAAGAATTGCAGCGTAAAGGCATCCAAAGTTAAATGAAAAATAATTAAAATTTCATATCTAAAACTACTTATCACTTAATATAGATGTAAGAAAATACTCTAAATAACTTCTTAACCATTTCATAATGTTTCTAATTAAATACTCTATTTCAATTAATCAATGAAGGAGTTACTAAAATTATTTCATTACTAAGATGGTAACATAGCATATGGGTCTTATATAAAATTATGTTGGAATATTTTAATTTAACTTTTTTGAGACCCTATTTCAATTAAGGAAGATGTTGGAGGGATTTACTAACGTTATTTCATTATTGAGATAGCATTGGGCGGTGGATTGGCAGTATCGGTAGAGGGTCGGACGCCATGCTTTCCAGCATAGTTACGTTCCTTTACCATCTGAGTTCAAATCCCGCCGAGGTTGACTTTGCCTTTCATCCTTACGGGGTCGATAAAATAAAGTACCAGTAATGCACTGGGTAATTGCTGGCCTTGTGCCTAAAGTAGAAACAATTATTGAGATAGCATTGGTAACATAAGTTAATTGTTCTTATATAAAATTATGCTGGAAGCTTTTAATTTAATTAGGAACCCATATAAAATATGTAGCTTCGTTTGATAAAACCAGAGGCTATTTTAGGCAGGTTGGTATCATAAAGGTTAACTAATCACTGTATCCCACTCACATCTGATTTACTATATGTTGCTAAATAATATTAATTGTAATTAAAAAATTGAGATTTAATTAAATATCAACAAAATGTCATCATGCTTGTTATTGGCAAATATGTAGTTTTGGATTGTATAATTTATGAGGACTAAATAATAAAAGTTAATTTCTTGCATTCATCAGCTTGCTCTCTTATATGGGATTATGTGTTAGCTATAGTGATTAACCCTTTCATTACTGTATTTCTAATGTGAGAGACTGCCTTTAATTTTGAAATCATTTTGAAAATAATCATAAATTTGAAAGGATTTACTAATATAATTAACTTTCTCAGTATTAAACTGTGATGAAAGATTTTTACATTAATATAAATACTTTAAAGCTCACAGTTTTGTATTGTAGATTGTGAGTTCAATTCTCGGACCGTGTGATGTGTTGTTTCCTTGAGCAAGACCCTTTATTTCACATTGCTCCAGTTTACTCAGCTGTAGAAATGAGATGATAGGACTGGGGTATCACTGCAAAGTGGTCGTGGAGGTGCCACGGCAAAAAAGCACCCAGCCCACACTGTAAAGTGGACGTTTAGGCACCACGGAAAAAAAAAGCACCCAGCACTCACTGTAAATGAGGTTGGTGTTAAGAAGGACATCCAGCTGTAGAAATCAAGCCAGAATCAGTTTCGTATGAGCAAGACAAGGTCAGCCGACCGGACACTGCCCACAACAGGACAATGACAAGTGATACCTGTTGCAACAGCCACCCAACCTCGCGAGGCTTCCTTCCTCAGACAGGCCACCGACGTTCCGATCTTGCGGAGGAGCTCGGCAAATAGACCTGAGGTCTTGATGGCGACCGGTGCGAAGAGGAAGCGGCTGGACAATCCCCGGTATTTGTTTATTTTTCGTTCTTCTGCGAGGCGTGCTGTGATGCCAGGGTTTGTGTCCGAAGTGCCTAAGCTGGAGATGGAGAACATATCACAGCCAGTGGTCTCCCATATCCTGAAGCTTCACAGAAATTGATCTTGCTTTACCAAGCAAACATGAAAGAAATAAAATCTTATTGCTTTAATATCAGAACTGAAACCTGATCAGCTCCTCTCTATAAATAGCTATTACAGGTGCAACGAAGAAAGAAATTTACCAACTATCTCATTTTTCTTTACATGCACGCGCACACACACACACCGATATGCACACATTCACTGATACGCACACATACACCGTTACACACACATACACCGTTACACACACATCCACACACACACACACACACACATCCATACATACACACATACCCATACATACACACACATACACCTATACATACACACACATACACCCATACACCCATACATTCACAGAGACACTTTGCAAATTCATTTGTTGCCATTCAAAATAAAGTTAGAGGGAGAAATGAGAGAGAGAGGGCAAGAGAAAAATGAGAGGGAGGGAGAGAAAGGATGAGAGGGCAAGAGAGAAATAATGAGAGAGGGACGGAGAGGGCGAGAAAGAAAGGATGAGAGGGCGAGAGAGAGTTGTTGAGGTTTAGCCAGATATTGATGTAAAGCTATTCTGGTCATGTGACTTTAAAATCAATATATTCTCTAGCTAAACAGTAGAAATATTCTTTGCTCATTGTTCTGGAGTTTTTCTTCATAAAATCTGTTCCTCAACTAAACAATAACTTTTTTTGTCATTCCTCACAATTTTACCATTAGTTAACTTTCTTAGCATCACTTTTCACACAATTACATATTTATTTTATACATAACATCTTATATATACGATAAAATAATTCCAGTACACTCTGTAAAGTGCTGGTGTTGTAATGCACCCAGTACACTCTGTAAAGTGTTGGTGCTGTTGTTGTAACATGCACCCAGTGCACTCTGTAAAGTGTTGATATTGTTGTTGTAACATGCACCCAGTGCACTCTGTAAAGTGTTGATATTGTTGTTGTAACATGCACCCATGCACTCTGTAAAGTGTTGGTATTGTTGTTGTAACATGCACCCAGTACACTCTGTAAAGTGCTGTTGCTGTAATGCACCCAGTACACTCTGTAAAGTGTTGGTGCTGGTGTCATAACATGCGCTCAGTACACTCTGTAAAGTGTTTGGGGCTGTTGCTACAATAACAAGCAAAGAAATACTCCACTAAAAGTTTGTTCCTTCTATCTCATAGTAGACAGCTTATCAGTATCAAAGTACTGCTGGTTTATGTTTAACCCTTTCATTACCATACAGTGGCTATGAGTTTCAAATAATTTCAAAATTAATGAAAAATTTTGAGATATCGTGTTTATGAGGATGATGTTTACAATATAACTTAGCCATTTCTTTTCCATATTTTGAATGAAAGACACTGCAAAAGTAATTTTGAAAATAAGAATTTTCAGAGATTTAGTAATATAACTAAACTTATCTGGAGTTTACAACATAACCCTTTTGTTACCATATTTGGGATGAGATAAAAGCACAATTACACCTCATCAAGGCGATGACCCAGGATCACGACCTCTGGCGCTATGCAGTATTACAGAAGACCCGCCCTCTATTATTCTCGGGCTGAGGCTTATACCTAGTAGGCAACACCTTCCTCAACCTTCTCCCCTCCCATACACCTCCCTTTCAAGTAACCATCCCTCCCCTATTGCCTACGTCTGCAATTTCCCCAAGCTTCCTCCCCCCTCCCTAGTTCCAAGACAAAAGTGCCCAGTCCCCACTGTAAAGTGGTCATATTGGTGACATGACAAAAAGTGCCCAGTCCCCACTGTAAAGTGGTCATATTGGTGACATGACAAAAAGTGCCCAGTCCCCACTGTAATGTGGTCGTGTAGGTGACATGACAAAAAGCACTCAGCACACACTAAATGTGGTTGGAGTTAGGAGGGGCACCCAGCTGTAGAAACCAAGCCAAAATCTGCCCCAGGTGAGCTAAACATGTCCTCTGACCTGATCTTCTCCCTAAGGGTCAACCGGTCCTACCCATGCCAGTGTGGAAGATGGATGTTAAATGATGATGATGATATAATATATATATATATATACATATATATATATATATATATATATATATATATCGTCATCGTTTAACGACCATCTTCCACACTGTAAAGTGGCCGTGTAGGTGTCATGACAAAAAGCAGCCAACACACACTGTAAATGTGTTGGCATTAGGAATGATAGCCAGCCGTAGAAAACCAGCCAGAAACAGTCCTATATGGTCACCCGACTCAACTTGCCGCTAAATGGGACAAACCCATCTAACCCATGCTAGCATGGAAGATAGATGTTAAACAATGATGATGATGATGATAAGAATTTGGAGGGATTTTGAGTTATCTGTTTATTGAACTGTACTTTTAGTTCAAATTCCAACATGGTTACCTTTGCCTTTCATCCTTTCAGGGTCAATAGATAAATGTTAGTCCAAGGGCATTGGATTGGCAGAATTGTTAAAAAAAGGACCACTGAAAACATTTCCTTTGATGGGATTTTCAAGAAATTTCTGATTTTTGGGGAAGATGATAAACAACTGACATTGTATATGTTCATCAATTGTCATTATAATTATCATTATCATTGTTAGGGCAAGGGATTAGCAGTATCGGTAGAGGGTCGGACGCCATGCTTTCCAGCATCTGAGTTCAAATCCCGCCGAGGTTGACTTTGCCTTTCATCCTTACGGGGTCGATAAAATAAAGTACCAGTAATGTACTGGGGAATTTGCAGGCCTTGTGCCAAAAGTAGAAACAATTATCATTGTTGTTGTCATTTGGGAAATTTGGAAATTTTGCTGTTATTTCTAGCATGGGCTCATGTCTGAGGCCAATGGTTGTAGTGTGTGGGAGAGTGAAGAAAGTTTGTGTAATCTCTCTTTGGATTTAGCTTAGACAATTTTATGTGTATGTGTGTGTCTAGCTTTATCCCAGCTATAACGTTACTTTAATGTAACGTATCTATGTTTGTTAAGGGTTAATGCTGATTCAGGGCTCAAGAATATTTTAGCACTGAAAAATTATCCAATTTTTGTGAAAGTCTTGTCTAATCACAAGACTAGTGTTCTGGTGTTGATATGCCATTTTATCTACCACACACACATATAAACATTTAAAAAAACACATATTCACATGTACACACACACATACACAATAATTTTAGTTCTGCCCTATTCCTTATGCTAAATATTTCAGATTTTTTCAGAACATTGTATAACACTGATAAACTGAATTGGGAGGGGGGCAGGGGATTTATCAGATCGTTTCATTCTAATGGGAAACACATTGCGCTGCTTCAAATTCCATAGCAATTCTTTAATTTAAAAAAAAATCTGAACTGCTGTGTTTGATACCAAATAAGTTTTCATCATTAATAAGAAGATTGATATTGTTTTCTATTATAATGTGCAATATAAAAAAATATAACCTGTCATCCCCTGCACATAATCATAGACTGGAATCAAGGTACAAATTGTTGTCCTTAAATGCACATAGTCTATGCAATAAGATACATCTTTTTGAATCCTACGTCAAAAGTATTGACCCTGACTTCATTACAGTCATGGAAACATGGGCACATTCCTTACTCTGTGATGGGGTTTACAGCATAACTGGCTACAACTTGTTTCGTAAAGACCGCATTAATCGTGGTGGTGTAATGGTCTACGTTCGGTCAAATTTTTCAGCAATTCCTTCTGTTGATTTGAATCAATCGCAGCAAGAAGTATTTTTCTGTGATATACGTATGACCATATCAACATTGCTACTTGGAGTTGTTTACCGGCCTCCAAATTACCATCAGGACACTAAACTTTGTGATATCCTCAGACCTACTGCCAGGAAAACATCCACTTATGTTTTTATTGCAGGGGACTTCAATCACCCTGAGATTGACTGGGAAACCTTCCACTGACCGCAAAGTGCAAATGATTTCCTTGAGCTAGTGCTGGACTCGAACTTGTCCCAAGTAGTCACCTCCCCAACAAGAGGTGACAACACTTTGGATTTACTCTTCACCACTACTCCTGAAATGGTTATTAGTGCCACTACTGAGGAACCTTTAGGTAACTCCGATCATGCTATGATCATTGCCAATCTATCCCTCATGGGCAGTAACAAAAACCACAACCATCTCCAAACTGCTCACTTTGACTGGAATAAAGCGGACTGGAATTGTTACTGCACCGAGCTGCAACGTCCAAACTGGCTTGAGTTTTACGACTCTGGAGATGTCAACACTGTACTCCAGAAGATCCTGAACTCAATATGGACAGTTTGTGCAGCATCGGTGCCATGTAAGCAGAAAAAACATCCCAAAAGTGCAATTTGGGAGACTGCAGCAGTCCATCTTGCCAGGAAAGAACGTTGTAACGCTGAATGTGAGTACAGACTGCATAAATCAGATATCAATAGGAAAAAGCGAAATAAATCATCCAACCATCTCGAGCAGGTGACAAAAAAAGGCAGTGCTTGAATTTGAGCAGCGCATAGCAACCAACCTTGACAGTAAGGTGTTCTGGAAGTATATTCATTCAAAGCAGAGGCCTCACTCTCCAGTTGGTCCTCTTCGCAATCCCCACACAAGCCAGGTTACTGACGACCCTAAGGGATGCGCAGAACTCTTTGCTGAATGCTATACAGGCATTTTCACTGTTGAAGACCAGAGTGTACCATCTCCACCACCTCTGACATCGATTCTATTACAACTATGGAATTTACACCTGCACTGCTGCAACACCTCAAAAATAAATGCAACCATGCCTCTCCTGGTCTTGATGGTGTTACGTACCTGCTTCTCAAACGTGGTGGGTACTTCCTTCTGCACCAGCTATCTCGCTTCTTCCAATTCTGTCTGAACAATAGTGCTACTCCAGAACAGTGGAAAACTGCCAGTGTCATTCCTCTGTTCAAAAAGGGTGACTGCACATCACCTGTGAACTATCGTCCAGTCAGTCTTACTAGATGCATTGCCAAACTGATGGAATCCTGTGTCAGAGAAACACTTTGGAACTTCTGGAACTCTCACAGTCTTATCCGGCCCTCACAATTTGGATTTATCCCTAACTCCAGCTGTTGTGATCAACTTATCGAGTTTCTTGAAGACATCACCCAGATCATTGATGGTGGTTCATGGGTGGATATTGTTTACCTTGACTTTGCTGAAGCTTTCAATTCTGTGCCACACAAAAGGCTTATGGCAAAACTCTCTGCAATGGGTGTGAAGGATGATCTTTTTAACTGGTTGAAATCCTTCATTCTCAGTCGAAGAGAGGTAGTCACGGTTCTAGGACAGCATTCCTCACCATATGAGATGTCATCTGGTGTACCACAGAGATCTGTTCTTAGTCCTCTTTTGTTTGTGGCATATATTAATGACATAGATGCCAACTTAAAGAATGCCACGGTACTGAAATATGCAGATGACATCAAGCTGTACCTTGAGATAAAAAGGACAGATACTGAACACTATAGATCTTGCCTGCAATCTGACCTGGACACAATGCAACAATGGATCACGGACTGGCAACTCAAGCTGGCTGTGGACAAGTGTACCACCATGCATTTTGGGAGTAGAAACCCAGCGTCCACATACTCCCTCCACAACACTAATTAATATCAAGAAGTCTTCTTGTGAACATGACCTGGGCATTACTGTCAACAGCGATTTGCATTGGACGAAACACGTCTCTAAAATTGTCAAGAAGGCCGAGGGTGTCTTAGCATCACTCAGCAAGACCTTTGTCAGCCGCTCTCTAGCTATCTATTTAAAGCTGTATATAGCTATGGTGCGGCCACACTTAGAATTTGCATCACCAGTCTGGAACCCCTATCTTGCTCAGAACATTGACCGCCTGGAAACTGTTCAAGGACATGCAACCAAGCGAATACCCTCCATCAGGCATCTACCATACTCTGAGCGCCTTGCTTCCCTGGGCATGGATGCATTGAAGCTCCGACGTCTGGCAACTGACTTGGTAAATACCCACAAAATTATTAACCATCTTGCCAACAACAACCCTGAGTACCTTTTTGATTTCCATGTGTCTAACACACGTGGACATGCCAACAAAGTCAGAAAACAGCACAGCTCCCATGACTTTCGGAAACATTTTTTCTTACTCAGAGTTGCTGAAGCATGGATCAAATTACCTGCATCAGTTGTTAGCTGTCGAGACACTGCATCCTTTAAAACCTCCATTTTTTCCTGATATTTGCCAACTCTACACCTAATATTCCCCCTCCATATACACGCACACATGTATATCACGACTCGTACACTTCTCTGACATTTGTATATTATTCTATGCACTCTACATGCACCTTTGATAAGTTGTAGTGCACCTGAGCACTGTACACAATAATTTCATTATTATTATTATAACTGGCTCAGAGATGTGATATCTGGCTCAAAGATGCGATATCTGGCTTGGAGATGTGGCTCTGTGATGTGATATCTGGCTCAGAGATGTGGCTCAGATGTGATATCTGGCTCGGAGATGTGGCTCAGAGATGCGATATCTGGCTCAGAGATGTGGCTCTGTGATGTGATATCTGGCTCAGAGGTGTAATATGTGGCTCAGAGATGCGATATCTGGCTTGGAAATGTGGCTCAGAGGTGCGATATCTGGCTCAGAGATGTGGCTCTGTGATGTGATATCTGGCTCAGAGGTGTAATATGTGGCTCTGTGATGTGATATCTGGCTCAGAGGTGTAATATGTGGCTCTGTGATGTGATATCTGGCTCAGAGGTGTAATATGTGGCTCTGTGATGTGATATCTGGCTCCGAGATGTGGCTCAGAGGTGCGATATCTGGCTCAGAGATGTGGCTCTGTGATGTGATATCTGGTTCGGAGATGCGATATCTGTTCCAGGGCCATGATGTTTGGCCCAGGGTCACGATGTCTAACTGTCCAGGCTCAGTGTCACCCTATTTAGTTCAACTATTTCTATGTTGGTCTGAAAGAGTTTCATTGTCTACATGGTTGGGTGACCCTGCTCTGAAGTCATGGTGGAATGGACAGCTATTTCACTGCCTGAGTCATTGACTCTTGCATATTTTGGAGACAAAGTTCAGCACCATCCACAGCACATAGCATTTTATCCTAAGTATACCATTTTATTATTATTTTTTTTTTAATTCATAATTTTTACAAAAAATCATATTTCCATTTACTTGTAATTCAAATGTTTATAGTATCTTTACTAGCAGACAAATTTTTGTAAAAAATGTTCAATATTGGAGTAAAAACATTAGTTTTTGATATGTTGTTTCCTTGAGCAAGACACTTTATTTCACATTGCTCCAGTTTACTCAGCTGTAGAAATGAGATGATAGGGACTGGTGTCCCTATCATTCCACTGCAAAGTGGTCGTGGAGGTGCCACGGCAAAAAAGCACCCAGCACTCACTGTAAAGTGGATGTTTAGGCGCCATGGAAAAAAAGCACCCAGCACTCACTGTGAATGAGGTTGGTGTTAGGAAGGGCATCCAGCTGTAGAAATCAAGCCAGAATCAGTTGCCGTCCCACTCTTTCAAGCAGGGAAAAGCGGCTGTAAAATGATGATGACGCAGTGCTTGCTGTTTTGTAGTTTGCTAATGTGTTTTCATGTCATACAAGACATTAAGAGTTGATACATAACTAATTATATAGTCATAAACTTTTAATAAATTTACCATCCTTTAAAAACTTGTTTATATCACGGATAGCAGCTTAATTTGTTTTTCTGTCTGATAAAATAACTTCATATTTAGTAAATGTCTCATCTTGATAAGAAATCCCAAATTATTACTCTTACTTTGTGTATTTTGTCAAGCCTTTTGTGGTCACATTCCTAATGACATACCCTGCATGTAACCTTTTCATTATTATTAATTATACAGGATTGGTAGAGTGCTGGACAACTTGCTTTGTGGCATATAGTTACACTTCTTTATGTTCTGAGTTCAAATCCTGTTGAGGTTGGCTTTGCCTTTCATCCTTATGGGGTCAATAAAATAAAGTACCAGTAACACACTGGGGTCGATTTAATGGACTTTCCCCTCCCCCAAAATTATTGGCCTTGTGCCTAAAAAAGAAACCATTATTATTCGGTGGATTGGCAGTATTGGTAGAGAGTCGGACGCCATGCTTTGATGGATAGAGTTACTGCCCTTGCCATTCTGAGTTCAAATCCCGCTGAGGTTAACTTTGTCTTTCATCCTTACGGGGTCAATAAAATAAAGTACCAGTAACGCACTGGGGTAATTGCTGGCCCTGTGCCAAAAAGTAGAAACAATTATTATTAATCCCTTTGATATCAAACCACCCGAAACTGTCCCTGGTTTCATTATATATGGATAGACCTGTATTTCCTGTCATAGGGGAGTTATAGTGACATACAGCATATCCTGGGTATTTTAAACCTGGCGGAACACATCCAGGTCTTAATACAGCTGTTAAGGGGGGGGGGCAGAGAGAGAGAGAGAAAGAGAGATAGGAAAAATTGACCCAGTACTGGACTGGTACTTTTATTTTATCAACTTTGAAAGGATGAAAAGCAAAGCAGGATTTGAACTCCGAGTGAAGAGAGCTTGAATGAATACCACAACAAAGTCTATTTGACATTTTAACAACCTAGCCATTTTGCCGCCTGTTGATCATCATCATCTGTTTAATGTACATTTTTCCACGCTGGCATGGGTTAGACAAGTTATCCTGTTGGTCACCTGACCTGGCATTGTTCACATGTCTTGCTTAAAGATAAATCAGATCAGATTATGATAGAAAGATAATTGATAATGTATTGATGATATTCATTAAAAATATATTGAAAGTACATTGGTTGAGTTTGTTTTTAACATAGTATAGGTCTTTACTATGAAGTTATGGGTGTATGGTGAGTGTGGGGGGATTTGACAGGCTGGTGAGTAAGGGGAAGGGGTGACTAATAGTATAGGGGGAGAGGAGATGCAGTGGTGGGCATGTGTGGATGGTGTGGTTAATAGCATGTGGAGGAGGGTGTAGTGCAGAAATGACTATGGAGTGGTAGTGGAGGGGGTAGAAAGAGTAATTACTCGGGTGTGATAGTGAGGGTATTTAAGGGTGGTAGATAAGGAGTGGTACTGGATGGGGCATAGATGGGGATGCAGTGCTGGTGAGGATAAATGCTGGGGAGTGCAAGTGGGGAACACAGATGGGTTATATTGTATGTTTGTGGCCAGGTCTCCATCATCACAGCGCCAGTCTTCATGGTTTTTTTGTCATCTCATTTGTGAGGTTTATTTTTTTTAAGGTCAGTCTTTACTATGTTGTCCCAAGTCTTCCTGGATCTGCCTCTTCCATGGGTCCCAGCCACTGGGGTCATCTCTGCATTTCTATATGCAGCTGCTATCTTCCATATGTATCTCATCTATATACCAATGCAGATTTCTCTTTATTGCACATTATATCCAATACACTTCTGTGCAGCTGTTCATGCACACTAACATTACGCATCCATCGGAGTATACTCACTTCATTTCTTTCCAACCTTCACAGGCCTATTGTATGTAATAGGAATTACTAACAGCAGCTATACTATATATATTGGAATTACCTATTTCTATCTTTTTCTTGTCGGTGTCTCGTTTTAGTTTTAGCCAAATTCTTATCTGTTACATTTGCAGTAATGAGGAGTTTATAGCATCTCTCAGCTACTCTTTAACCATTCCATTATCATATTCCCCATGAAATATACTCTTTTTGAATTAATTGATAAGGAATTTGGAGGGCTTTACTAAAATTATTATTTCATTGATTGGCAGTATCGGTAGAGGGTCGGATGCCATGCTTTGCAGCAAAGAGTTACGGCCCTCTATGGTCTGAGTTCAAATCCCACTGAGGTTAACTTTGCCTTTCATCCGTACGGGGTCAAAACAATAAAGTACCAGTAATGTACTGGGTAATTGCTGGCCTTGTGCCAAAAGTAGAAACAATTATTTCATTATTAAGAAGATATTGGTAATATATAACTTAAAGGTTCTATATCAAATTATGTTGGAAGATTTTAATTCAAGTAGAAACTTTTTAAAACGAGCGTGGGGTTTGTTTCATGAAAACCAAAGGTGGGTTTTGGACAGATTTAGTATTGGATAAGTTAAGAGCCAAGTTACTCTGAGAAACTTCCTGAGAAGTGTATATGTTGATAATATATTGGTATTACTGGGCAGTATCGGTAGAGGGTCGGACGCCATGCTTTGCAGCATAGAGTTACGCCCTTTTACGGTCTGAGTTCAAATCCCGCTGAGGTTAACTTTGCCTTACATCCTTACGGGGTCGATAAAATAAAGTACCAGTAATACACTGGGATAATTGCTGGACTTGTGCCAAAAGTAGAAACAATTACTGGTAATATATTGGTATTACTGGTAATATAATAATGAAAATATTGTGTACAGTGCTCAGGTGCACTACAACTCATCAAAAAGTGTATGTATAGTACATAGGGTAATGTACAAACGTCATAATTGAACAACTTATTCCCTGGTCTGCTTATATTTTCCAAATATTGTGTACTGCAAGAGGACAATCTAACAGAGGAAGACAGGAAGAAGTAGTGAGGTCTGATTTTAGATCGGGTAACAAGTGCTGATACATTTAATGACAAAAGTTGTCCAACTTGCAAATATAGAATATATGTATGTCCGCCCCCGCTTTTGTAACTCTTAATGGAGTTGTAGGGGCACTGTTGTGACATACAGTGTCTTTGGGTGTTTTAAATCTGGTGGAGCCCATCCCTAGGTCGGAACACAGTTCATTTATTCTGAGAGAGAGAGAGAGAGAGAGAGTGTGTGTGTGACTCCAATACTAGACTGGTACTTTCTTTTATCAACCTTGGAATGATGAAAGCTAAAATTGCCTATGACAGGATTTGAACTCAACACAGAAAGCCAGAATGGATACAGTAAAGTATTCTATCTAATGTTCTAATGATTCTGTCAATTAGTCCCACTATCCAATATAGAATAACAGCTGTTAAAATAGTGATGAGAAATAAAGTATTGTTCTGTTTGATAGTGGGGTTCACTATTTTTAAAGAGAAACCCCCTTTGAGATACAACCTTGTAGGAGCCCAGCTTAACCTGCGTAGGTGTGTAGCTGTAAATTGGAGGAGGACAACTGGGAGAGGGCATTTGCCCAAGTGCTCATGGTTGTGGGCTCTCACTACATTTGACTCTCAGGTGTGTGTGTGTATCCCCTATTGGGGAATTTGTTTTTGTTATAACCTTTTTACACACAAAAACCCATTATGCCATCATTAATGTTTTTTTAATGGGAGCCCTGTGTGGCTAATAAAGAAATTTATTATTATTTTATTGTTTTGAGTAAAAATACTCATTTCCCAGTATTGCAGAGAGGAAGAGTGTGTGTGTGTGTGTGACAGCTTTACATATGGAGGCTACTGTGTCAAAGACATTAATTTATGAAGCAAAGTCCAGTTAAATGTTACCTTTATCAGGTCAATTCTTTCAGGTGTGAAATCTTAATTTTTTTTAAATGTGTGTGTGTGTGTGTGTGTGTGGGGTGGGGGCTTGGTATTACTGTCTTAAGTAGAGGCTTTATTAATCCTTTTTAACTTCTCATAAGCATATTTCTAATGAAATGCATTTCAATTAATTAATGAAAAATTTTGAAGGGTTTAATTATTTCATTATTAAGATAGTAACTTGTTATACAGTTGATATATAAAATTGTTTTGGAAGATTTCAAATTAACCCTTTAGTGTTCAAACTGGCCAGAATTCTCTACCTCTTTCTGTTGAAACTGGCTGTAACTGGTCGCTCAAACTGATGTTAAGGTATTGTTCTCAAAATAAATACTTTCAAAATCTCATAGATTCGATATTATATGAGATAATTATGCGAGGTAAAGCCTTTACCATTAAAATATAATAGTATATATAAAGTAATGTAAATGCTAAAGGGTTAAATAAAACCCCTTTAAATTGGGTGGTTTTGTTTCATAGAACCAGAGCAGGTTGTGGGTGGGTTAGTATAAGGTTAACAGTAATTCAGAATTATTCTAGAAGAGATGCAATCTACCTGTGGTCAATGTCAGGCTTTCTGAACATATTCTTTATTGTTGCTATCCTTTAGCTTGTAGAATATGTAACCCTGTACTGCTTTTTGTTGATATGGCAAGTATTTCTGCTCTAAGTTTCTACTGAAATAATTTAGTCCTGCTATAATTGGATCACATGAAGAGTACCTCAGCTGTGTGTATTTCACATGCTCACAAGCTGTACTCATTCCCTGTTGAGTACATATGTGCTGTACTCTCTTTCTTGAATGGTGGAGTCTGAGTGGCACTCTAAAGTTGTTTCAACTAAACTTATGCCTCTGCCTCCTCACTCCCATTTAACATACACGTGTGTGTGTGTGTGTGTGTATGTATATATATATATATATATATATATATATGTCTATATATGTGTGTTCGTGTGGAAATATCTGTCAGCCCTTATTGCAACTGGTTGTCTTTATAACAAGGATGTTGCCTCTGCCTGCCTTACTTCTCTCTCACAGTGACTCTCTCTCTCACACAGTGATTCTCTCTCTCTCTCACATACAGTGATTCTCTCTCTCTCTCTCACATACAGTGATTCTCTCTCTCTCTCTCTCTCTCAGTGATTCTCTCTCTCTCTCTCTCTCTCAGTGATTCTCTCTCTCTCTCTCTCTCTCTCAGTGATTCTCTCTCTCTCTCTCTCTCTCTCAGTGATTCTCTCTCTCTCTCTCTCTCACAGTGATTCTCTCTCTCTCTCTCTCTCTCTCACAGTGATTCTCTCTCTCTCTCTCTCTCTCTCTCTCTCTCTCTCTCTCTCACACAGTGACTCACACTGTTAATCATTAATCTATAACTGGGGAGAGGGATAGAAATACAAAACAAATATAACAACCACAGCATAACAAATATTAAGACTGAAACAAAACCAGTTACTGCTATTACTACTACTACTGTTACTACTACTATTGCTGCTACTACTACTGCTCCTGTTACTACTGCTGTTACTACTGCTACTACTGCTGCTGCTGCTGTTACTACTACTGCTGCTGCTGCTGCTGCTACTGCTGCTGCTACTACTACCCCCTATACCACCGCCACCACTACTACTTAGTTATGGTGTGTTATTCAACCATAGGGGTTGTGATGAAAGGAGTTGCTGTTTGATGGTGGTGGTGGTGGTGGTGGTGGTTGTACCAGTGAAACAACCCTTATAATATTAAAGAGTGGTGCTGCTGCTGTTGTTGTTCTGCTGTGTATATATAGCATAATATATGTACAGCTTAAATAGCATATTCATTTATATATATACATATATATACATATACATATATATACATATATATACATATATTCCGATAAATTCCGACCTCACACACTTACACCTCTCCAAGACAATGTCACTGGACTGAGAGCTTTGGCGCTACACAGTAATAGAGAAGACCCGCCTTACCTAATTACAAAGTGAAACCTACCACAGTCAGTAGGCACCTCTAACAAAATACACCCCCGTCCCACTACCCCAACCCATTCACACACACCCCTTTCAATGTAAAGTTATGTTGGTACCACAACATCCAGCCCGAAACAAATGAGGTCGTGTAGGTGTCATGACAAAAAAACACAGTCCACGCTGTAATGTGGCCGTGTAGGTAACATGGTAAAAACCTCCCAGTACCACACTGTAAATGTGGTTGGTGTTAGGAAGGGCATCCAGCCGTAGAAAACCCGCCAGACAGTCCTATGCGAGCAAGACAACCACTCTTGCCTCAAGTGGGAAAACACCCGTCCAAACCCATGCAAGCGTGGAATATGGACGTTAAACGATGATGATGATGATATATATATCTATATATATAAAACTGTGGTTGTCTGTCTGTCTATCGATTTTTGGCACACATCTCCTCTTAGAATCTCTCACGGAATTGCACCGAAATTGCTATACTTGTACATTGAGCCCTAGCGAAGACATCGGAAAAAAAAAAATTTCAAATTCACCCACCCTATCTGACGAAATCGAATATAATGTATCGATTTTTGAGCGTAAGTTATCAGTTATTTCCCTTTGTTCTGTTTACATTGAGCGTCTTACGTAAAAAATTACGCTGGCTTTCTCAGCGTTGTCGAGCCAGCAAAATATTGACCTGCAAAATTCATCAGTTCGAACACTAAGCTTCCGTTTTGCTTCATTTCCATTTAAAAGCATTTTAAAACAATATTTTTACTTGAAAACAAGTCTATTTAAAGACTACGTAAAACAAGCAAATATTTCGTCGTTAGGCGTGCAGACAGACAGTCGTGCAGAGAGGTGATATACGCGTGCAGACAGACAGTCGTGCAGAGAGGTGATATAGGCATGCAGACAGACAGTCGTGCAGAGAGGTGATATAGGCGTGCAGACAGACAGTCGTGCAGAGAGGTGATATAGGCGTGCAGACAGACATAACTGATAATTTGGTTACGCTAATGTTTTTCTCTGCGTTGCAGTGTTTACATTTTCGATCTTTGTTAATAAATAACCAGTGCAGTTTCTATCCCCAGCAACCTCTTTTGTTATAACATTCGGGTTATCGTTATGTTTTCTTAACTTCATAAGGCATATTGTTGGTTGAGGGAATATTAATCAAAAACACCACATGCAAGTCTGCACAGTAGACACTACAGTTTTTAAGCCAAGAAAGAAACTTAACATTGTAACTTTAACACAGCTACTGAGCGACCCCGAGCAACGCCGGGCTTTACTGCTAGTATATGATAAAAGTAATCTGAGTTTTTCGAATATTAATAATTGTTGACATGTCAACACAAGAGCAACAATGAGGGCCCATTCTACTGACATGGCTTTAAAAAAGAGGTTGATTGCATAATTGCAAATGAATCGAATATTATTATTAATATTTGAAAAACTCAGATTACATTTATTGTATTCAGCCATGTAGAGCGATCATTTTTTTTTTTTCCTCATATGGCTTAGTGGTTAGAGCATTGGCCTTGCAATCGAAAGGCTGTGAGTTCAATTCTCAGACCGGGTGATGTGTTGTTTCCTTGAGCAAGACACTTTATTTCACATTGGTCCAGTTTACTCAGCTGTAGAAATGAGATGATAGGACTAGGGTCCCTATCATTCCACTGCAAAGTGGTCATGCAGGTGCCACGGCAAAAAAAGCACCCAGCACTCACTGTAAATGAAGTTGGTGTTAGGAAGGGCATCCAGCTGTAGAAATCAAGCCAGAATCAGTTCCCGTCCCACCCTTGCAAGCAGGGAAAAAGCGGACGTAAAATGAAATGATGATGATGATGATGATTATATATATATAAAACGAAGGAGGTGTGGTAAGGAACCAGATGGACCATAATGCACCAGAGTACTCAACACTTAGGGTAGTAGAGTGGGTAATAGGAAAATGTTTGACCCCGACAGCAGAGCTCAAGCCGTTTCAATGGCCAGAAATAGCCGTCGAAACGGCTTGAGCTCTGCTGTCGGGGTCAAACATTTTCCTATATATATATATATATATATATATTTATTAGATAGCATATTTATATATATGGAAGGTATCTTTACAGTTGCAGAATGTTGGATATCTTTTTACAGCTCTCTATGTTCTAAGTTCAAGTCCCACTAAGGTTAATTTTGCTGAGGCAGTCCACTCTCCTTTCAGGGTTAAGGTACCAACTCAGTGATGGGGCAGTCCACTCCTTTCAGGGTTAAGGTACCAACTCAGTGATGGGGCAGTCCACTCTCCTTTCAGGGTTAAGGTACCAACTCAGTGATGGGGCAGTCCACTCCTTTCAGGGTTAAGGTACCAACTCAGTGCTGGGGCAGTCCACTCTCCTTTCAGGGTTAAGGTACCAACTCAGTGATGGGGCAGTCCACTCCTTTCAGGGTTAAGGTACCAACTCAGTGCTGGGGCAGTCCACTCTCCTTTCAGGGTTAAGGTACCAACTCAGTGATGGGGCATTCCACTCTCCTTTCAGGGTTAAGGTACCAACTCAGTGATGGGGCAGTCCACTCTCCTTTCAGGGTTAAGGTACCAACTCAGTGATGGGGCAGTCCACTCTCCTTTCAGGGTTAAGGTACCAACTCAGTGCTGGGGCAGTCCACTCTCCTTTCAGGGTTAAGGTACCAACTCAGTGATGGGGCAGTCCACTCTCCTTTCAGGGTTAAGGTACCAACTCAGTGATGGGGCAGTCCACTCTCCTTTCAGGGTTAAGGTACCAACTCAGTGATGGGGCAGTCCACTCTCCTTTCAGGGTTAAGGTACCAACTCAGTGCTGGGGCAGTCCACTCTCCTTTCAGGGTTAAGGTACCAACTCAGTGCTGGGGCAGTCCACTCCCCTTTCAGGGTTAAGGTACCAACTCAGTGCTGAGGCAGTCCACTCTCCTTTCAGGGTTAAGGTACCAACTCAGTGCTGGGGCAGTCCACTCTCCTTTCAGGGTTACGGTACCAACTCAGTGCTGGGGCAGTCCACTCTCCTTTCAGGGTTAAGGTACCAACTCAGTGATGGGGCAGTCCACTCTCCTTTCTGGGTTAAGGTACCAACTCAGTGATGGGGCAGTCCACTCTCCTTTCAGGGTTAAGGTACCAACTCAGTGCTGGGGCAGTCCACTCTCCTTTCAGGGTTACGGTACCAACTCAGTGCTGGGGCAGTCCACTCTCCTTTCAGGGTTAAGGTACCAACTCAGTGATGGGGCAGTCCACTCTCCTTTCAGGGTTAAGGTACCAACTCAGTGCTGAGGCAGTCCACTCTCCTTTCAGGGTTAAGGTACCAACTCAGTGATGGGGCAGTCCACTCTCCTTTCTGGGTTAAGGTACCAACTCAGTGATGGGGCAGTCCACTCTCCTTTCAGGGTTAAGGTACCAACTCAGTGCTGGGGCAGTCCACTCTCCTTTCAGGGTTACGGTACCAACTCAGTGCTGGGGCAGTCCACTCTCCTTTCAGGGTTAAGGTACCAACTCAGTGATGGGGCAGTCCACTCTCCTTTCAGGGTTAAGGTACCAACTCAGTGCTGAGGCAGTCCACTCTCCTTTCAGGGTTAAGGTACCAACTCAGTGCTGAGGCAGTCCACTCTCCTTTCAGGGTTAAGGTACCAACTCAGTGCTGGGGCAGTCCACTCTCCTTTCAGGGTTAAGGTACCAACTCAGTGATGGGGCAGTCCACTCTCCTTTCAGGGTTAAGGTACCAACTCAGTGATGGGGCAGTCCACTCTCCTTTCAGGGTTAAGGTACCAACTCAGTGATGGGGCAGTCCACTCTCCTTTCAGGGTTAAGGTACCAACTCAGTGCTGGGGCAGTCCACTCTCCTTTCAGGGTTAAGGTACCAACTCAGTGATGGGGCAGTCCACTCTCCTTTCAGGGTTAAGGTACCAACTCAGTGATGGGGCAGTCCACTCTCCTTTCAGGGTTAAGGTACCAACTCAGTGATGGGGCAGTCCACTCTCCTTTCAGGGTTAAGGTACCAACTCAGTGCTGGGGCAGTCCACTCTCCTTTCAGGGTTAAGGTACCAACTCAGTGCTGGGGCAGTCCACTCCCCTTTCAGGGTTAAGGTACCAACTCAGTGCTGGGGCAGTCCACTCTCCTTTCAGGGTTAAGGTACCAACTCAGTGCTGGGGCAGTCCACTCTCCTTTCAGGGTTACGGTACCAACTCAGTGCTGGGGCAGTCCACTCTCCTTTCAGGGTTAAGGTACCAACTCAGTGATGGGGCAGTCCACTCTCCTTTCTGGGTTAAGGTACCAACTCAGTGATGGGGCAGTCCACTCTCCTTTCAGGGTTACGGTACCAACTCAGTGATGGGGCAGTCCACTCTCCTTTCAGGGTTAAGGTACCAACTCAGTGATGGGGCAGTCCACTCTCCTTTCAGGGTTAAGGTACCAACTCAGTGATGGGGCAGTCCACTCTCCTTTCAGGGTTAAGGTACCAACTCAGTGCTGAGGCAGTCCACTCCCCTTTTAGGGTTGATTGCCAACCCAGTGCTGGGGCAGTCCACTCCCCTTTTAGGGTTGATTGCCAACCTAGTTCTGGGGCAGTCCACTCCTCTTTCAGTTGTCATGTCCTAGATATTCTGCTAGAATTAAGGAGGTAGAGAGGATGTCAGTTTTGACAAATGTTCCAGTTGTTTGATCAACGGAATTACCTGCTCATAAGATTGTGTAAGTGACTGAGCATTCTATAGAGACGTGTAAGTTTAATGCAGTACTCGGAGATTTATCACAACACATGTAACAAGACTGGCCCTTTGAATTACATGTACAGTCCATCTGACAGGATTCCAACATTTTCCGTCAAAAAACAGGGGTTGACCTGAGGTTATGGTAAATGACACTTACCCAAGATTCCATGCAGTGGGATTGAACCCAGGGCCTTGTGATTGTGAAGTGAACCTCTTTGCCAAAACAAAGCTGGTTGCTTTAAACTTTCCAACATAATCTTATGTAAGAATCTTAGTAAAGTTATGTTTCAAACACTAGATAATAAGAATGTTAGTTATATTAATAAATCTCTCCAAATTCTTGATTATTTTCCAAATTACTTGAAATGGATAGGCAATGTCTTTCATTAGAAATATGGCAAGGAAAGGGCTAAAATGTACCTTGGTTTAGTCTGCGATATAAGAAAGCTGTGTCACTGAGTGCTTTGTGAGGAGAGCAGTATGTCATAAATTAGGACACTAAAGGCAAGGCTTAGAGTTGGGAGTATTATTAGTTGTGGTTAACAAGGTTCTCTCTTTCACCCACTTTTCATTCTAGTCAATGAGACAATTCACACTGAAGATTAGGATCAGACACAAACATGGGAAGCTTGAATAAGTTGATTAGATATCTCTAAGAAAAATACATGGAGGAGTGCCATGTACAGACATCGATAAGATTAACGTTAGTAGAGAACAACAAAGGCCACAAAAGCATGTGCAAGTATACAATATATATATCAATGAATGTGTGTGTGTAATCTTTTATCATTTACATTACTCTCTACTATTGTATTTTTGTGGTAAAGGCTTTATCTCACATAATATCGAAGCTACCAGGTTTTGATATTATTTATTTTGAGAACAATACCTTAACATCAGTATGAGTAGCCAGTTTGAGCAGAAAGAGGTAAGAGAATACTGGCTGGACACGACCGGTTTAATTGTTAAAGGGTTAATCATCATCATCATTGGACAGGTCATCACAAACTGAGTCAGTTCTCAGAGTTACTGACCTTGCAGATGAGCATCTTGCTTACAATATGTTCATACGCTCCACGAAGTACATTTTATCATGACACCAGCACTACAGAGTTTGTCATGTCTTTGACACAACAAAAAAGTCCTCCCAACCCTTTGTTTGGCAGACTTTCTATGGCTGGATCAGTTTTCTATCACCAACCACTTTAATGTATGCATGTATACATTAATCCTCTTGGCGCTGTTGGTGACAGAAGTCGCTCCCCTTAATACATTATACAGTGTCAAGGGAAGCAATTCATAAGAACAATTCAGCATCCAGAAGGTTAATGCCGTTCATGTATATTACTATTACACATCCATCGGAGCATTCATGCTTCATTTCTTTCCAGTCTTCACAGGTCCACTGTACACATTTCCCAGGTCTCACTACCATGTAACATTGTTGTTTGTATACATACATCATACAATCTGCCTTTCATTTTAAGGGGAAAACTTTTGTAGCTAGTAGCAGTAAGTAGCTCTCTGAACTTTCTCCATCCCGTATATATATGTATCATTTTCATCATTCTTCATCATTTTCATTTTATGTCCGCTTTTTCCCTGCTTACAAGGGTCGGACGGGAACTGATTCTGGCTTGATTTCTACAGTTGGATGCCCTTCCTGACACCAACTTCATTTACAGTGAGTGCTGGGTGTTTTTTTGCCGTGGCACGTCCACTACCACTTTACAGTGGAATGATAGGAACCCCAGTCCCAATCATCTCATTCTACAGCTGAGTAAACTGGAGCAATGTGAAATAAAGTGTCTTGCTCAAGGAAACAACACATCACCCGGTCTGAGAATTGAACTCACAACCTTTCGATTGCAAGGCCAATGCTCTAACCACATATATAAAAAAAATTCAAGACCCAACCATTTCAACAGCTAGATCCGAGCTGAAGGTATTTGGACAGCTAGATTCTCACCGCCCAAATACCAGCGCTTCAGTTTGGAACTGTTGAAACAGCCAGAGTTCAGCCGTCGGGGTTCTGAATTTGTTCATATTACCCACTCTACTACCCCAAGTATCGAGTAATCTGGAGAGTAATGGTCTAACTGGTTTTTGCCACCTCCATTCTGATCTATATATATAAATTCCCGAGATCCATGGACGAGTTCTCTCCAGCGGTCTCTGTCCTTCATCATTGCTGCCATGTCCTGCGTCTCCAAGAGATCTGTGTAGGTCGTTAGGGCATCAACATATCAACCTTGGCCTCCCTCTTCTAGTGTGTCTGTGTAAGGGCTCCCACAGGAGTACTGAGTGCAGTGTGAACTCTGAATGTCGGTGAGCCTGTCCAGCTAACCTCGGTCTCCTCTGTTTTACTTCCGAACTGACTTTTGTGAAGCTCCCATACAGCTCTGAGTTCTTCATCCTCAGTGTATACTGATTAATGTCAAGAGCTATCCTCAGCATTCTCGTGTAGCACCCATTCACCATCT
>OZ024749.1:12125341-12165341 GCA_964016885.1 Eledone cirrhosa | reverse complement strand
CGCATTATATAATCTAAGTGAAATTTGTACATTGGATTTTATCAGCTCCAAAATTTGTCCTCACACCCAGATTAATTCTCTTCAACAACTACTTAACATCTCTGTTGGTTTCATCACACACTTTGCTGCTTACTAAATGAACTCATCCATGATATAGTCACACCAGATCCTGGTTTGGTCACACAGTCTGCTGCCCGCAAGGTGAACTCATTCGCAATAAAGCCACACCAATACTCGTCCCTAAATGGCACAAATGGCAAGGTGGACATCTTAAGATTGGTACTATTAAGAGAGATCTTGACTTACTATCTGGTCCAAGACTTTTAATTACTTTACCTTCAACGTAAACACATTGATTCGATGCTATCCACAAACTCAAGAAAATACAATCCATAAGCCTATATATAAGTCCACTTACTAGACACCAACTATACACAACAATATGTACTTCAAACCCCAACCCAACCCACTCTACAAAACTAAAACCTGCCTGTCCACTGTTGAAATAATGCCACTGACAATATCTGTGATGGGTGTATGTGATTGCCATGCATGGGCAGCCTCTGTTAACGATGCTGTGGATTAGCCCTCAGGAGGAAAATATGGAAGCTAAAGGACCCCACAGCCAGGAATAAATTTCAAAGCATATTACTTGATGCTTTCGACAGTAAGGAAGAACATTTAGAGTCGGACAATATAGAGGGAGAGTGGGAATTTCTGAAAGCAAACCTGCTGTTGGCGACAGACGAGGTCTGTGGCTGGAGCAGGCCTGTAGGCAGGAGGAGAGTAACATGGTGGTGGAACAGTAAGGTGGAGGGGTCAATTAAGGCCAAAAAGCAGGCTTGGAAAGTATGGCGGGATGGGGGAAGTAGAGAGGACTATCAAGTGGCCAGGAGGGAAGCTAGGAGACAAGTGTACTTAGCAAGAAGGGAAGCTGAGGAAAGAAAGTTCAAGCATGTTCTACAACGCGATGACCAAAAACGTGAGGTGTTCAGGATTGCTAGGCAATGCGTCAAGGAAAACCGTGATATTGTCGGGGAGAAGTGTGTACTAAACGACGATGGCACACTTGCCATCACCGACGCTGATAAGAAGGTAGCTTGGAAGTGTCACTATGAAAGGCTTCTAAATGAGGAGAATAATTGGGAGAAAGGCAGTCTCCCCCATATCGACCCAATAGAGGGACCAGCAGTGTTAGTCGAGGGGAGTATAATAAGTAAGGCAATCAAGGATATGAAGACTGGTAAGGCGGCTGGGCCTTCGGAAATAGTTGCTGAGATGCTGAAGGCATCTGGCACGGTGGGACACACCATGGTCACCCGCATAGTTAACCAAGTCGTACAGAATGGGGTTGTTCCGAAGGACTGGCATAGCAGCATCATCGTTAACTGTTATAAGGGTAAAGGAGACGCCCTAGATAGGAGTAACTATAGAGGCATTAAATTAATCGACCAGGTCATGAAGGTCACGGAAAGAGTAATAGCGCAACTAATCAGAGAGAGAATTGACCTAGATGAAATGCAGTTCGGGTTTGTGTCAGGCAAAAGTACCACAGACGCTCTTTTCATAGTACGACAACTACAGGAGAAGTACCTAGCTAAAGGTAAACCCCTCTACTTAGCTTTTGTCGACTTGGAGAAAGCCTTCGACAGAGTCCCCCGCTCCATTATCTGGTGGGCTCTTAGAAAACTAGGCGTTGACGAATGGCTTGTGAGGGCTATACAAGCCATGTATAAAGAAACAGTCAGCAAGGTTAGAATTAACAACGAATATAGTGAAGAGTTTAGCGTAAAAGTTGGCGTCCATCAGGGCTCTGTTCTCAGTCCACTACTATTTATTATTGCCCTTCAGGCTATAACAGAGGAGTTCAAGACAGGCTGCCCATGGGAACTCCTATACGCAGACGACCTGACACTCATAGCGGAATCAATGGCCGAGCTAGAGAAGAAATTCCAAACATGGAAGCACGGCCTAGAGTCAAAAGGACTTAAAATTAACCTGGCTAAGACCAAAGTACTAGTTTGTAGGAAAGAAAACAAGGCGGCGGTCCCTTCTGGGAAATGGTCGTGCTCGGTGTGTAGGAAAGGCGTAGGTAGAAACTCCATTTTATGTCCTAAATGCAAAGTATGGGTGCATAAAAGATGTAGTGGGATCACAGGTAAGCTAACTAAGAACATAGATTTTACATGTGGCCGGTGCTCTGGTGCAATAAGTAGCAGCAAGTGCCCACAAACTACTAGCTCTTTCAATTGCGCAGAGGGTTCTATAGAAATAGTGGACAGCTTCCGTTACCTGGGCGATAAAATCAGCAGTGGGGGAGGGTGCTCTGAAAGTACTGTAGCTAGAGTCAGAACTGGTTGGAAAAAGTTCAGAGAGCTTATACCACTATTAGCTGCTAAAGGGTTCTCACTAAAAATGAAAGGCAGGTTGTACGATGCCTGCATACGAACAGCAATGCTGCATGGCAGTGAGACCTGGGCATTGTGTGCAGAGGATATACGCAGACTAGAGAGGAACGAAGCTTGCATGCTCCGCTGGATGTGTAACAGTAATATACGTGAACGGCAAAGCATAAACGAACTAAGGAAAAAATTAGAGATAAGAGGGATCAGATGTTGTTTACTCGAGAGAAGGCTACGTTGGTATGGACACGTGATGCGCATGAAAGTCGATAACTGTATAACAAAGTGCAGGGCAATAAAGATAGACGGTAGTCACGGAATAGGCAGACCTAGAAAAACCTGGGACGAGCTGATAAACTCCGACATCACACACTTACACCTCTCCAAGACAATGTCACTGGACCGAGACCTTTGGCGGTACTCAGTAACAGAGAAGACCCGCCTTACCTAAATATATAGTAAAACCTACTCCAGCCAGTAGGCATCTCTAACAAAATACACCCCGTCCCACCACCACCACCCCCACCCGATCCACACCACCCCGTTCTATGTAAAGTTATGTTGGTGCCGCGCCATCGAGGCCGAAACAAATGAGATCGTGTAGGTGTCACGACAAAAAAAACACACAGTCCACGCTGTAATGTGGCCGTGTAGGCAACACGGTAAAAACCTCCCAGACCCACACTGTAAATGTGGTTGGTGTTAGGAAGGGCATCCAACTGTAGAAAACCTGCCAGACAGTCCTATGCGAGCAAGACAACCACTCTTGCCTCAAGTGGGACTACCCCCGTCCAAACCCATGCAAGCGTGGAACACGGACGTTAAACGTTGATGATGATGATGATGATGAAGGCTAATTAATACTTTCAACTTCAATTTTATGCAAGGTACATTTGATTTAACCTTTTACGATTTACATTATTCCATATTTACTATTGTATTTTCACAGTAAAGGCTTTACCTCACATAATTATCTCACATAATATCAAATCTATGAGATTTTGATGTTATTTATTTTTAGAAGAATACCTTAATGTAGGTATGAGCTGCTAATTACAACCAGTTTGAACAAAAAGGAGAGATTCTGGCTGGATATGGCCGGTTTAAATGCTAAAGAGTTAAACTGGTATTTTTTACTATTTGTCATATAGTAAGGAATATTTGCTCCCATAATTTGTTAGCTGTCCTAATAATGTTATCACTTGATCCTTTTGATATGAAATTGCCTGAAACCACTCCTGGTTCTATGATACATAACTGTTTGTTTAAAATGTTTTGTTAATCTAAAAACCTTCCATCAAAGATTTATATAAGAACCTTTAAGTTATGCACTAAACACTAGCTTAATACTTTAAAAAGGTTAGCTATTTTATTAAATCCCTCTAAATTCTTATTTTCAAAATAACTATAGGCAGTGTGAGTTTTTGTTTACAAGTCATCATTATCATCGTTCAACATCTATTTTATTTTCCACGCTAGCATGGGTTAGACGGGTCGTCCCATTTGAGGTAAGTTGGGCAGGTGCCTGTGTCTTACTCATATAGGTCTGTTTCTGGCTAGGTTTCTATGGCTAGTACCCTTCCTAACGCCAACCACTTTACAGTGGGTCTTGAACTCCTCTGTTATAGCCTGAAGGGCAATAATAAATAGGAGGGGGCTAAGGACAGAGCCCTGATGAGCACCAACTTTTACGCTAAATTCTTCACTATATTCGTTGTATAAAGAAACAGTCAGTAAGGTTAGAATTAACAAGCCATTCATCTACACCTAGTTTTTTAAGTGCCCACCAGATAATGGAGCGGGCGACTCCGTCAAAGGCTTTCTCCAAGTCAACAAAAGCTAAGTATAGGGGTTTACTTTTAGCTAGGTACTTCTCCTGCAGTTATCGTACAAGGAAAAGAGCGTCTGTGGTACTTTTACCTGACACAAACTCAAACTGCATTTCATCTAGATCAATTCGCTCTCTGATTAGTTGCACTATAACTCTTTCTGTGACCTTCATGACCTGCTCAACTAACTTAATGCCTCTATAGTTTCCCCTGTCTAGAGCATCTCCTTTACCCTTGTAGCAGTTAATGATGATGCTGCTACGCCAGTCATTTGGTGTGACCCCGTTCTGTATGACTTGGTTTACTATCCGGGTAACCATAGTGTGTCCCACCGATCCAGATGCTTTCAGCATTTCAGCAACTATCTCCGAAGGCCCAGCTGCTTTGCCTGTCTTCATATTTTTGATTGCCTTACTTATTATACTACCTTCAACTTGCACTGCTGGTCCTTCTATTGGATCAAGTTGGGGCAGACTATCTTTTTACCATTTATTCTCCTCATTTAGTAGCCTCTCGTAGTGATACTTCCAAGCTACCTTCTTATCAGCGTCAGTGACGGCAAGTACACCATCATCATTATGGACACACTTCTCCCCGTCAATATCACGGTTTTCCTTGACACATTGTCTAGCAATCCTGAACACCACGTTTTTGGTCCTCGCGTTGTAGAACATGCTTGAACTTTCTTTCCTCTGCTTCCCTTCTTGCAAGGTACACTTGTCTCCTAGTTTCCCTCCTGGCCACTTGATAGTGTCTCTACTTGCTCCATCCCGCCATACTTTCCAAGCTTGCTTTTCGGCCTTGATTGACTCTTCCACCTTACTGTTCCACCACCATGTTACTCTCCTCCTGCCAATAGGTCTGCTCCAGCCACAGATTTCATCTGTCGCCTTCAGTAGGTTAACTTTCAGGAATTCCCACTGTTCCTCTATACTGTACGTCTCTAATTGCTCTTCCTTACTGTCAAAAGCATCAAGTAATATGCTTTTAAATTTGTTACTGGCTGTGGGTTCCTTTAACTTCCAAATTCTTCTTCTCAGGGTAGTCCTCCTCTGTTGTCGAGTACGTCTAGTCCTGACTATGAGGTCACTAACTATCAGGCTATGTTGGGAGGTGCATTATTCACGGGTGAGGGATTCAGTGTTTACAAGAGACGCTCTGTCACGTCTTCTGGTCAGGATATAATCTATCTGACTGGTGTGTTGCCCTGATCTATAGGTGATCTATAGGTGATTAAGTGATTGTCTAATTTTTTGAAGTTAGTGTTACAGATAGTTAGGTTATTTGCGTCACAGAATTCCATGATTCTGGAGCCTTCCTCATTTCTAGTACCAAACCCATAGCCTCCATGGATTCTGTCATAGCTGTCACAATGTTGTCCAACATGACCATTTAGGTCGCCAGCAATAATTATGTAGTCACTGTCGGTTATTTGAGAGGTAGGGAGCATTAGCGACTCATAGAATCTGTCTTTTATAACGCCAGGCAGTCCAGATTGGGGTGCGTAAGCGGATATTATTGTCACAGTGGTTCTATTTAGGACAAGTCTTATTTTGATTATTCTGTCATTCACTCTATTTACCTCGATTACCTTATCTACCCATTTTTCTGCTAACATAATTCCTACTCCACCCAGCCCATTGTCATTTCCCATCCAGAAAAGTTTATAGCATCGTTTTTTACCCACAATGAATCTAGCAGACCCACCCCTCCACCTAGTCTCTTGAACACAACAAACATCAACCTCCTTACGTGCAAGCATCTCTACAACCTCATTAGAGCGATCTTTTAAAGTGCCTACATTCATGGTACCAACTCTGAAGTTTTGGATTTCGTTTGGTGGGTGGAAGGGATGGACTGGAGGCGCAGAGAGGGGTGAGGGAGATGGGGTTATGTTAGCCATCCGCGTCTGAAATAAAGAGGAGTCCATGCATTCTCGTCCGGCAACATGAGGTGAATTTATCTTTATCATTGTCATTGAGTGTCCAGATTCTTCAGACTCACCAGAATTCTATAGTCCATCTAGCATATCAAAGGCAACCAGGTTTAAACTTAAGGAGTGAATAGCTGAGACGGTGGTTTTGTGAAAGAGATTGGTAAGAGAAACATATTATAAGCCGCTGGATTATGATTGGACCAAATAGTAATTGTGGCGAGTGGGGGGGGGGGGATATGGGGAAGTTAACTAGAAGGTTATTTTTATAATATAATCCTACAAATTCGACCATAATTTAAACGAATGTATAACAGTAATCAGTGTTTAAATACGAGAAGATTATTAAACGAACGTATACATATATATATATTTCAAGGGTACCAAAACTTTGGTACGTTCAAATCAGATAAAATACAAAGTTTGTTTTATAAATATTGACATATCCAGGAATGAGACCTTAATGGTTCAAGTTTCATCCAGATGAAACTTGAACCGTTAAGGTCTCATTCCTGGATATGTCAATATTTATAAAACAAACTTTGTATTTTATCTGATTTGAACGTACCAAAGTGTTGGTACCCTTGAAATATATATAATAGAATAAATATGGTTTTATAAATATAGTTTCCATTTATTAATATCATTGATATTATACTCCAGAAAACTTGTCAAGTGCTTCGAATCTGTTATAAATATATATATTTGTTGAATTACCAACAAATTAAATATCCCTTTGCTTATATATAATAAGTTGATGGTACTAGCATGGACTTCACTGCTAGTTCCGTTGCATCTCAGTGCACTCAATAGGTAATGTAAAATTCCAGAGTAGACACAGTTATTCGCTTCAATACAACACACATAAATGGGTACCTTCAATCTATACCCGTACATGTGTTTCGGCCACACTTGATGCAGCAATGGGATGCAAAGCATCCATTGCCTGCATTTATTATGCAACAATGCACAATTGGTGCATGTGGCTTCATCATATATACATTTGCAATATTCCTTCACATTCCAATACAGCTTGAAGGGATACATACAAAGTTTTGGACTATAAGTTTAACACTTATTATTATTACTCTTAATATAGATTTGCATGCACTTGCAATAGTACCACCTCTGTTATGTCACTACTACTACTGCTGCTACTACTACTACTGCTGCTACTGCTGCTACTGCTGCTACTGCTGCTGCTGCTGCTACTACTGCTGCTGCTACTACTGCTGCTGTCACTGCTGCTACTACTACTGCTTCTGCTACTACTACTGTTACTGCTACTGCGGCTGCTGCTGCTGCTACTACTACTACTACTATATCTGTTACTTCAGTGCCCCACTACTACTACTACTACTATATCTGTTATTGCAGTGCCTCTACTACTACTACTACTATATCTGTTATTTCAGTGTCACTACTACTACTACTATAACTGACATTTCAGTGCTGCTGCTGCTACTACTACTACTACATCTGTTATTTCAGTGCCACTACTACTACTACTACTACTACTACTACTACTACTACTACTACTACTACTATATCTGTTATTTCAGTGCCACTACAACTACTATATCTGTTATTTCAGTGCCACTAGTACTACTATATCTGTTATTTCAGTGCCACCACTACTACTACTACTATATCTGTTATTTCAGTGCCACTACTACTACTATATCTGTTATTTCAGTACCACTACTATTACTACTATATCCGTTATTTCAGTGCCACTACTACTACTACTACTATATCTGTTATTTCAATACCACTACTACTACTACTATATCTGTTATTTCGGTGCCACTACTACTACTATATCTGTTGTTTCAGTGCCACTACTACTACTACTACTACTACTACTACTATATCTGTTATTTCAGTGCCACTACTACTACTATATCTGTTATTTCAGTGCCACTACTACTACTACTATATCTGTTATTTCAGTGCCACTACTACTACTATATCTGTTATTTCAGTGCCACTACTACTACTATATATGTTATTTCAGTGCCACTACTACTACTATATCTGTTATTTCTGTGCCACTATTACTACTATATCTGTTATAGTGGCACTGAAATAACAGATATAGTAGTAGTAGTAGTGGCACTGAAATAACAGATATAGTAGTAGTAGTGGCACTGAAATAACAGATATAGTAGTAGTAGTGGCACTGAAATAACAGATATAGTAGTAGTAGTAGTGGCACTGAAATTACTACTATATCTGTTATTTCAGTGCCACTATTACTACTACTATCTGTTATTTCAGTGCCACCACTACTACTACTACTATATCTGTTTTCAGTGCCACTATTACTACTACTATATCTGTTATTTCAGTGCCACTACTACTACTACTACTATATCTGTTATTTCAGTGCCACTACTACTACTATATCTGTTATTTCAGTGCCACTACTACTACTATATCTGTTATTTCTGTGCCACTACTACTACTATATCTGTTATTTCAGTGCCACTATTACTACTACTATATCTGTTATTTCAGTGCCACTACTACTACTACTATATCTGTTATTTCTGTGCCACTACTACTACTATATCTGTTATTTCAGTGCCACCACTACTACTACTACTACTATATCTGTTTTCAGTGCCACTATTACTACTACTACATCTGTTATTTCAGTGCCACTACTACTACTACTATATCTGTTATTTCTGTGCCACTACTACTACTACTATATCTGTTATTTCAGTGCCACCACTACTACTACTATATCTGTTTTCAGTGCCACTATTACTACTACTACATCTGTTATTTCAGTGCCACTACTACTACTACTACTATATCTGTTGTTTCAGTGCCACTACTACTATATCTGTTATTTCAGTGCCACTACTACTACTATATCTGTTATTTCAGTGCCACCACTACTACTACTATATCTGTTATTTCAGTGCCACCACTACTACTACTATATCTGTTATTTCAGTGCCACTACTACTACTATATCTGTTGTTTCAGTGCCACTACTACTACTATATCTGTTATTTCAGTGCCACTACTACTACTATATCTGTTGTTTCAGTGCCACTACTATATCTGTTATTTCAGTGCCACTACTACTACTATATCTGTTATTTCAGTGCCACTACTACTACTATATCTGTTGTTTCAGTGCCACTACTACTACTATATCTGTTGTTTCAGTGCCACTACTACTACTATATCTGTTATTTCAGTGCCACTACTACTACTATATCTGTTGTTTCAGTGCCACTACTATATCTGTTGTTTCAGTGCCACTACTATATCTGTTATTTCAGTGCCACTACTACTACTATATCTGTTGTTTCAGTGCCACTACTATATCTGTTATTTCAGTGCCACTACTACTACTATATCTGTTGTTTCAGTGCCACTACTACTACTATATCTGTTGTTTCAGTGCCACTACTATATCTGTTATTTCAGTGCCACTACTACTACTACTATATCTGTTATTTCTGTGCCACTACTACTACTACTACTACTACTATATCTGTTATTTCTGTGCCACTACTACTACTACTACTACTACTATATCTGTTATTTCAGTGCCACTACTACTACTACTATATCTGTTATGTTGTGTTTATATCATGTAATTCTCATCTGAAATCATAAGTTTGTTGCGATGGAAAACTACTGCTGCTGCTGCTGCTGGCTGCTAGAACTCCATCAATCGATTTTTTTCCCTTTATGAGGGACATGTTCTTTGCTATTCTCCCCCTACACATCCTTGTGTTTCCATGTTGAATAACATAACTGACTGCTTTTACTCCTCCATAGTTGTTCATATCCCCCTCCCCCACCTCTCATGTCATGACTGCAGTTGTTCATGCCTCTCTCGTGTCCTGCCTCTCTCTCTCTCTCATGTCATGACTGCAGTTTCCCATGGATATTATAGGAGAGACTACTCCTTTAGACCATCTCCCATTACCCCCCCCCCCCTCCTCCTCATCTTGTATATACCGTACCCCACTTTTCTCCTATTTTCCACATTATTTAGTTGCTTCAAGAAAAAAGCTGCTTTACCCTGCCCCCACACACTATCTGACCCCTTCTCCTACCTTTATGTTGTTTTATAATTATAAATTCTGCCCTAAATAATAATGTTCTAAGTACACCAGGTATATACTACCAACATATTTAGCATTGACATAATATCAGTATAACCTAATTATTAACCCTTTTGATACAAACCTGCCCCTAAACCACCTTCTTTCTATGAAGCAAACACATTTTAAATGAATTCTTCTTAAATTAAAACTTTGCAACATAATTTTATATAAGAAAATTTGATGTCATAAATACCTTCTTAACAAAATTATAATTTTAGTAAATCTCTCCAAATTGTTCATTAATTAAAATACAAAATATTTCATTAGAAATATGGTAACAAAAGGGTTAATTGTTATTGCCAGAACCAAGTCGTTTTTACTCAATGTAAATTTCATACTGTTCTTATGTATTTCACTCTCATACTATCATCCTCCAATCTTTTCTACCCTTGTTCCCAATAAACAAAACAATTATGACAGTCATTCAAGTGTTGAACAAATGCTTAATAGTAACATTTAGTTACAACCCTTTATGTTCTGAATTCAAGTCTTACCAAGGTCAGCTTTGTTTTTCATCTTTTCGGGATTGATAAAATAAAGTACTGGGATTAATATAATGTTCCCCACTCCCATCCAAATTGTTGGCCTTGAGCCTAAAGTAGAAATCGTTATTATTTGTCTTAACTCCTTTTTGATACCAACTACTCTAAACTCCACTAGTTCTATCAAACAAAACCACCCATTTTAGAGGATTCCTATTTAAATAAGAATCCTCCAATATAATTTGAAATAAGAACATTTTGTTATGCTACAAATCTTATCTTAAGAAATGAAATAATAATTTTAGTAAATGCCCTGAAAATGCAAAGGTTTAGTCTTGTAGGCTCCATGACAGATTTCATGGGGCCGTTTTAGAGGCAATGTTTTACAGTTCCTTCCACCACCAACCCTTACAACATGGCATGCAAGGAGATGGTGTACCTATTTTAAACTGGATATACACATACTTACCCCACACACAAAACAGTACTTCTATTGACAAAAGTAAAAAGATATTGTGAATGTATTTAAGTTGGTTAGAGAATGAGAATATGTTAGTGATATTCTAGGTGGCATCACACTCATCACATGTTAGTATATATATTACTATATTCATTAAACTTCTCACTCTCCACCCTTTTGACATTATATGTGTTATCATGCCACTGTTACTTGTTGGCAATTTTTCACAAGAATTTCTATTTCTTAGTTTTAATCATTTTCTTCTTTGTTTGTTCTTCTCCTGTTTCCTCCTACCATCAATATATTTCTTCTCCTGTTACCTCCTACCATCATTTCAATATATTTCTTCTCTATCTAAAAATATTAGGAAGTAGGAGATATGTCATCAATCTGTTTTAAGTGGTGTGTGGGAGCATTTAGACAAAGCCTTCCTGTTCTAAAAAAATAAACCACTCTGGAGGGAAAAAAAATGCAAATAGATGCTTAACCCTTTAGCATTTAAACCAACTGTATATGGCCAGAATTCTCTCATCTTTTTCTGTTCAAACTGGCCATAGCTGGCCATTCATACCAATGTTAAGGTATTGTTCTTAAAATAAATATAAAAATCTCATAGATTCGATATTATGTGAAATAATTATGAGAGTAAAGCCTTTACTGTGAAAATATAATAGTAAATGTAGAGTAATGTAAATGTTATGAGAGTAAAGCCTTTACTGTGAAAATGTAATAGTAAATGTAGAGTAATGTAAATGTTATGTGAGGTAAAGCCTTTACTGTGAAAATGTAATAGTAAATGTAGAGTAATGTAAATGTTATGAGAGTAAAGCCTTTACTGTGAAAATGTAATAGTAAATGTAGAGTAATGTAAATGTTATGAGAGTAAAGCCTTTACTGTGAAAATATAATAGTAAATGTAGAGTAATGTAAATGTTATGAGAGTAAAGCCTTTACTGTGAAAATGTAATAGTAAATGTAGAGTAATGTAAATGTTATGAGAGTAAAGCCTTTACTGTGAAAATATAATAGTAAATGTAGAGTAATGTAAATGTTATGAGAGTAAAGCCTTTACTGTGAAAATATAATAGTAAATGTAGAGTAATGTAAATGTTAAAGGGTTAAGACACTAAATACATATATATGAAAATCGTGTGGGTGTACACACACACACACACGTGTGATTTTTGACAACCATTAGAATGAGTACTTCGGCCGACTGGACAGGTGAAGGTCTCTCTATCCCCCAGTATACAAATGTCCAATGCAACTGGGACGACATCAAATGCAGGTCTTCCTTCATGTGGATTGAGTCTGGCTTGGACCAACACTGCCTTGCCTGCCTCCGCTCCACTTCTCAACCAAACAGCTGCGCATGGCTCAATTCAGTACCCTCCACATCAACTGGTACACTTCTTGATAAGTGGCCCAACTCCTCGGCGTCCACGTTTGTGAGTCACATAAATGCCATTGCTGGGAGGTGATTGACAAATTCGACCTACACCCACTGTCTTGCCGCCAGAACACAGACCGGTTCCCCCAACATGCTGCTCTCAACAGCATATTGAGAAGTAGCCTGGATGCAGCTAGCTACCCATCACAACTGGAACCAGCAGGCCTCAACCACGAAGATGGCAAGTGCATCGATGGAATTAACCTCCTCCCATTCAAAGGAGGTAGATCCCTCATCTGGAACACCACATGTTGTGAGACGTTCTCCGTCTCCAACTTAGTTGAATTGGTCACAAACCCACAATGCAGAGGAAACAAATATCAGGGATTGCCTGCCCGCTTCCCCTTCGTACCAGTCGAGATCTCCGGCATACTTGAACCCCATACTGCCGAGCTCCTCCGCAAGATTGGAACATCAGCAGCCCATCAGAGGAAAGAGCCCCTGCAAGGTGAGGTGGCTGTTGCAGCGGGTGTCATGGAGTGCAGCCCCAACACCACCGTGCCCTAGGCCTAGAACCCATCCCTTCATTTTCTATTTTTAAATAAGTCTCTGTAGTGTTGTTGCTATTTAAAATAGATTTGTTTACGATTTAAAATTTTTTTAATTAATAAAGCATATTTAGCTGATATCAAAGTAGAGTTTAAATATTCTTTTTTTTTATGGCTAAGTGATAAGTCCTGTTACTCTGGAGGTTTCACCTGTGCTAACAGGATTATCGCATAAAACTCTTGTCTCATGATTCTCTGAGTAACAAGACTTATCATTTAGCCATAATAAAGAATGTATATGTGTATATATATTTTAATAAGGGTAAAGAAATCCCTTCAATCACAAATAACCATGGGATTTGCACCTAGAAAGTTGCCCTCTGAGGCTGTTTGTGGAAGACCAGCAGTCACCCATGCATACCAGTCTCCCTCTCCACATCACTGATGTTGTCCAAGGGAGAGGCTAAGGCCGATACTGCTTGGTACCAGTGACATTGCAATCCATTTCTATGGCTAAGTAAACTGGAGCAACGTGGAATAAAGTGTGTGCGTGTGTGTGAGTCTGTGTTTGCCTAGTGAGGACATAGATTTAATTTGAAAGAAAGAATGAAACGCGCCACTGGGATGTTGTAATACAGGCTTTTAAATTAACCATTCTGGTGCACTTATTTCCATTTGATTATTGATCTTAGGTTTTAATTGCTTGATTAAGAGGGATTCCTTAATCCTCATCATGCCTATACTGTGTTTGGTAGCCAAGATTGTGGTGGTAATGTTGTCATGGTTTCTACATTTGATGATGTGTTTGCGGAAGAGGAGTTGGTGTTAACATGCTCTTTAATATGGAGATTTAGCAGTCGAATAGTGCTGCCTGTGTAAAATAGATTGCACTTGTTACATTCTAGCATGTATACTACATAGATATGTACAGTTAACCACTATTGAAACGCTTGATAAACTTTTCACCTGTCAAGTCAAAAATCATTGCATGTCTTTGATTTCCCTAATGAAATTTGATCCCTTTTGAAAGACACCTCACTTCAGTATGAAGGAGCAACTCAACAAATTCTTTGTCATTATCTTGGAACAGTTGCCGGAAAATTTGTTCATTGAGGGCATGGCGTTTGATAAAATTGATGACATCAATGGCCACCTGCAAGGACTTGCTCAGTGGCTCGGTGAGTTTCTTCGCAGTCACGTGTTGTCAATGAATGACACAATGAGCAGCAAATACAGATGGATTTTCTCTCTTCAGAAGAGTGACGAAACCCTTATGTTGGCCGACTATTGCTCTTGTGCTGTCCATAGCACATGATACAATGTGTGTTGTATGTGGTTCTAAATGTATGTATTACCTGCCTCTGTGTTGTATGTGGTCCCAGATGTGTGTGCTACCTGCTGATGTATTGCATGTGGTCCCAGCTGTATGTATTACCTGCTTGTGTGTTGTATTTGGTTCTAGATGTATGTATTACCTGCCCCCCGTTGAGAACCTTCGATTTAAACCATAGAAAATATTAGAATATTTCTAGAATTCAATGTTTCAGGTTTTACGAGGAACATCTGCAACGTTTCTTTACTTTTTTTTACTTTCTTTATCAATTCATTTATATACATATTTTTTATTGATATTCTTCTATTTTTTTTTTTTTCAATTTTCTTCAGATTTAGGAATTTAGATTTTTCTTCAGTTTCTTAGAAGTACTGAAACACATTTGTAAATTCACTTTTAGTGATATTGAAAACTACTAAATAATAAGTTAAAGTTGTGTTACCCCCCCCCCCCCCTCTTTTATTCTTTTATGGGTTTCAGTCATTAGACTACAGCCATGCACACACACACATGCACACAATCACTGACCACTCCCCCCAAAAAACAAAAAAACAAGAGAACATTAAAGATTATTTATGCACAGACTGTCTGCCCATATATGGACTATACCCCCTGAGCAGACAAGACCTGTGTTTCAGTTCAGATCTAGCTGTTGAAACAGCTAGAGCTCAGCAGGACAGAGTTTATGACAAGCCTAACCCTTTGAATTACTGGTACAGTCCAAAACAGTTTCTGTCTACATAATTACACTCAGAAGATATTGGTTGACCACAGCATGGACATCTATCTTGTCTGACTCCCAGTACAGAAGCAGCTAAGAAAATCCTGATCAGACATCATCAAACACCTTCTGTAGGTTTCAATGTGAAGTGTCACAGTTACGTTAAGGACATGACAACCTCCCTAGTATTGGTAATACATACAATACACTCTGTAAAATTGAAAGGGCATCTGGCTATAAGCTCACCAAAAAAGGTGTTGGGAGAACCCTAAGGTTCTTGTGTTGGTAATACACACAATAAACAAAGTATTATCTTTTGTAAAATACTTCATCTATATTAAGGTCACATGGCATCATTATGAAAAATACGTCATCTATATTAAGGTCACGTGGCATCATTATGTAAAATATTTCATTTATATTAAGGTCACATGACATTCTTCCAATCAAGTTTTTACCATTTACAGTATTTTGCACTTTTAAGTTTAAAATCATTAAAACAATAGCATTTAAAAAAAAATAACAAAAAAACTCCATGCTCAAAATAAAAAAATTCTTCTGTAGTCTGAGCAAAGCAAGTCATAGCATTAATCTTCGTAAGATCATTAGAGCTACAAGAGCTATACTTGAGAAGCTGTTTCCTTTCATAACTGATAACACTTCTAGAATGCTGCAAATTCTAACCCAACAAAGATCATATCTCTGATGGAGTTTTACTTTTACACCATATGTCTGAGATACAAATATAGAATGTTTTACCAAGCAGAGGCATGGCGGTGTAGTTAAGGATTTCACTTTGCAACACCGTGGTTTTCAGTTCAGTTCCACTGTGTGGTCAAGTGTAGCCACAGGTTGACCAATGTCTTGTAGGCCAGTCTCATTGTATGGTATCTTAGTCAAGTGTCTTCTACTATAGCCTCAGGTTGACCAATGTTATGTGGATGAAACTTGGTAGGCAGAAACTGTAGAAACCCATCATTGTGTGTATATTTGATATATATATATGCGGTCCCTTCTGGGAAATGGTCGTGCTTGGTGTGTAGGAAAGGCGTAGGTAGAAACTCCATTTTATGTCCTAAATGCAAAGTATGGGTGCATAAAAGATGTAGTGGGATCACAGGTAAGCTAACTAAGAACATAGATTTTACATGTGGCCGGTGTTCTGGTGCAATAAGTAGCAGCAAGTGCCCACAAAATACTAGCTCTTTCAATTGCGCAGAGGGTTCTATAGAAATAGTGGACAGCTTCCGTTACCTGGGCGATAAAATCAGCAGTGGGGGACGGTGCTCTGAAAGTACTGTAGCTAGAGTCAGAACTGGTTGGAAAAAGTTCAGAGAGCTTATACCACTATTAGCTGCTAAAGGGTTCTCCCTAAAAATGAAAGGCAGGTTGTACGATGCCTGCATACGAACAGCAATGCTGCATGGCAGTGAGACCTGGGCATTGTGTGCAGAGGATATACGCAGACTAGAGAGGAACGAAGCTTGCATGCTCCGCTGGATGTGTAACAGTAATATACGTGAACGGCAAAGCATAAACAAACTAAGGAAAAAATTAGAGATAAGAGGGATCAGATGTTGTTTACTCGAGAGAAGGCTACGTTGGTATGGACAAGTGATGCGCATGAAAGTCGATAGCTGTATAACAAAGTGCAGGGCAATAAAGATAGACGGTAGTCACGGAATAGGCAGACCTAGAAAAACCTGGGACGAGCTGATAAACTCCGACATCACACACTTACACCTCTCCAAGACAATGTCACTGGACCGAGACCTTTGGCGGTACTCAGTAACAGAGAAGACCCGCCTTACCTAAATATATAGTAAAACCTACTCCAGCCAGTAGGCATCTCTAACAAAATACACCCCCGTCCCACCCCCACCACCCCCACCCCATCCACACAACCCCGTTCTATGTAAAGTTATGTTGGTGCCGCGCCATCCAGGCCGAAACAAATGAGATCGTGTAGGTGTCACGACAAAAAAACACAGTCCACGCTGTAATGTGGCCGTGTAGGCAACACGGTAAAAACCTCCCAGACCCACACTGTAAATGTGGTTGGTGTTAGGAAGGGCATCCAACTGTAGAAAACCTGCCAGACAGTCCTATGCGAGCAAGACAATCATTCTTGCCTCAAGTGGGACTACCCCCGTCCAAACCCATGCAAGCGTGGAACACGGACGTTAAACGATGATGATGATGATGATGATGATATGTGAAGGCACATGGCTTAGTAGTTAGAGCATTGGCTTTGCAATCGAAAGGTTGTGAGTTCAATTCTCAGACCAGGTGATGTGTTGTTTCCTTGAGCAAGACACTTTATTTCACATTGCTCCAGTTTACTCAGCTGTAGAAATGAGATGATAGGACTGGGGTCCCTATCATTCCACTGCAAAGTGGTCGTGGAGGTGCCACGGCAAAAAAAGCACCCACCACTCACTGTAAAGTGGATGTGTAGGCGCCATGGAAAAAAAGCACCCAGCACTCACTGTAAATGAGGTTGGTGTCAGGAAGGGCATCCAGCTGTAGAAATCAAGCCAGAATCAGTTCCCGTCCCACCCTTGCAAGCAGGGAAAAGCGGACGTAAAATGATGATGATGATATATAACTTGTCTAAGACTAAAGTTCTAGTATGGGAAATGGTCATGCTCAGTGTGTAGGAAAGGAGTAGGTAGAAATTCCATTCCATGCCCCAAATGCAAATTATAGGTACATAAAAGATGTAGTGGGATTACAGGTAAGCTATCTAAGAATGTAGATTTTAAATGTGGCCGATGCTCAGGTGCAATAAGTAGCCAGTGCCCACAGGATACTAGCTCCTTCTACTGCCCAGATGTTTCTATAGAAATAGTAGACACTTTTTGTTACCTGAGTGACAAAACAGCAGTGGAGGAGGGTGCTCTGAAAGTAGAAGCCAGAGTTAGAACTGGATGGAAAAGGTTCAGAGAGCTTATACCGCTGTTGGTCACAAAAATATTCTCTCTAAAAATGAAAGGCAGATTGTATGATGCTTGTATACAAACAGCAATTTTACATGGCAGTGAGACATGGGCATTGTGTGCAGAGGACCTGCGCAGATTGGAAAGGAACGAAGCATGCATGCTCCATTGGATGTGAAATAGTAATATACACCGACAAAACATAAACGGACTAAGTGAGAAACTAAGAATAAGGGGGATCAGATGCTGTTTACTTGAGAGGAGATTACGTTGGTATGGTCATGTGATGCAAATGAAAGACAACAGCTGTATAAAAAGTGCAGAGCAATCAAAATTGATGGAAGCTACGGAGTAGATAGACCCAGTAAAACCAGGGACGATTTGATAAAATCAGACCTGCACAATTACACCTCTCTAAGACAATGTCGTTGGATCGAGAGCTTTGGCGCTACACAGTAATACAGAAGACCCGCCTTCTCTTATGTACAAAGTTAAACTTACAGTCAGTAGGCACCTCTTAACCAAATATATATCCCAATGCACTACCCCTACTCCATCCTCCCACTTCCACCTACACCGCCCTTTCTCTGTAAAGTTATGTTGGTACCACAGAACACTCTGTCCACACTAAAGTGGTCGTGTAGGTGTCATGACAAAAAGCACCCAGTCTACACTGTAAAGTGGTTGTGTAGGTGTCATGACAAAAAGCACCCAGTCTACACTGTAAAGTGGTTGTGTAGGAGACACAGTAAAAAGGCTCCCAGTCAACACTGTAAATGTGGTTGGTGTTAGGAAGGGCATCCAACCGTAGAAAACTTGCCAGATAGTCCTATACGAGCGAGACACGGTCACCCAATCAATCTTGCCTCAAGTGAGACAATTGCTGTCTAACCCACGCTAGCGTGGAAGATAGACGTTAAACGATGATGATGATTATATATATATATATATATAAATACATGCATATACGCATGCACATATACAAACACACATACATACATCCATATACATACACAAATGCATACACTCTCTCAAATACACATATATATACATACATATATATATGTATACATGTACTCAGATATACCCTCACATACAGGGCCTACAGCAACCATGCAACATCTAACATCCATTTTGAGGAAAATATATTTCAATGGCCTGGTTATTTAAGATCCTGGCGACATCATCAGGTGTGGGTTGTATAATTAGTTAATCAATAAAGGAATTATGGCAAACACAAACAGAGAAAGTACAGAAAAAGTATTTGATTTGAAGATGGCCTGCGATCTACGTATTATTGTCACAGACTATCCCTAGCATTCTCTAGCCTGCCATTCAGGGGTGGTCTGTGACAATAATATGTAGATCTCTCAGGCAATATATTGACATATAATCTTATGAAAGCAGACTTTGGTGAGATTTGAACACAGAACAGTGACAATCAGAACAAATATGTTGACTGCCAATCCACTGCCTAAATATACTTTTAGCATTCCTCATTTTAGTCTGTAATAGAAATCTGATTTCTATATATTTTTTTTTATTATAGATAATTTCATTCTAGATTTCTGTCATAGCCACCAGCAGACCTTAAATATAATTGTGTAACTTTGGTGCCGCCAACAACGATATTAATACAGCTTAAGTGAAGCAAATTGGTGCCTGTCAGGAATTGAAATAAAATGTTTTATTTAAGATAATAACTACACTATTAGAAATCTCCCTTCACCTGCTCACTATTGTATTTCAACAAATAAGATTGACTTCCACTTTAAATTCTTCTTCACTTCACATTAAAAGTTCACTGCTGCAATATGCTTTTGTTCAATTTAAAAAATCTGTAATTGTTACACACACACGCACACACACGCACACATGATTAAGTTATTTTGTCAGATGAATGGCAAAGAGTGGAATTTCATATCTTTAGTATATTTCCATTTTACTAAAAATACTCTTCTTTGAGTAATTAATTTAGCCCTTTTTTCTGATATCTTTCTCTCTCTCTAGTATATTGTACCTCCAATCAAGGTACAAATCTCAGGGCTGCCACCCTTAATGTTGGTACCTTGAAAGGTAAATCAGGTGAAATTGTGGAACTGTAAGAGAGAAGAGGAGTCAATGTTTGTTGTGTACAAGATGGAGGGGTGCCTCAGCGAGACTAATCACAGGCAAGCAACTTGGATATAAATTCTACTGACAATGGAGTAGGAGGTGTAGGTATCTTACTAACTGAGAAATGGATAAAGTGATAGGGGTAGTTAGGGTAAGTGACAGGATTATCAAGCTTAGAATAGCTGTAGGAAATAGAATGGTGTCAATTACATCTACCTATATCACACCACTATTAGTATACTCTACCACACCACTATTAGTATACTCTATCACATCACTATTAGTATACTCCATCTCACCACTATTAGTATACTATATCACATCACAATTAGTATACTCTATCTCACCACTATTAGTATACTATATCACATCACAATTAGTATACTATATCTCACCACACCACTATTAGTATACTCTATCTCACCACTATTAGTATACTCTATCTCACCACTATTAGTATACTATATCACATCACAATTAGTATACTATATCTCACCACACCACTATTAGTATACTCTATCTCACCACTATTAGTATACTCTATCTCACCACTATTAGTATACTCTATCTCACCACTATTAATATACTATATCACATCACTATTAGTATACTCTATCTCACCACTATTAGTATACTATATCACATCACAATTAGTATACTATATCTCACCACACCACTATTAGTATACTCTATCTCACCACTATTAGTATACTCTATCTCACCACTATTAGTATACTCTATCTCACCACTATTAATATACTATATCACATCACTATTAGTATACTCTATCACATCACTATTAGTATACTATATCACATCACAATTAGTATACTATATCTCACCACACCACTATTAGTATACTCTATCTCACCACTATTAGTATACTCTATCTCACCACTATTAGTATACTCTATCTCACCACTATTAGTATACTATATCACACCACTATTAGTATACTCTATCTCATCACTATTAGTTTACTCTATCTCACCACTATTAGTATACTCTATCTCACCACTATTAGTAAACTCTATCTCACCACTATTAGTAAACTCTATCACATCACTATTAGTATACTCTATCTCACCACTATTAGTATACTCTATCACATCACTATTAGTATACTCTATCTCACCACTATTAGTATACTCTATCTCACCACTATTAGTATACTCTATCTCACCACTATTAGTTTACTCTATCTCACCACTATTAGTTTACTCTATCTCACCACTATTAGTATACTCTATCTCACCACTATTAGTATACTCTATCACATCACTATTAGTATACTCTATCTCACCACTATTAGTATACTATATCTCATCACTATTAGTATACTCTATCTCACCACTATTAGTATACTCTATCACACCACTATTAGTATACTCTATCTCACCACTATTAGTATACTATATCTCACCACTATTAGTATACTCTATCTCACCACTATTAGTATACTCTATCTCACCACTATTAGTATACTCTATCTCACCACTATTAGTATACTCTATCTCACCACTATTAGTATACTCTATCTCACCACTATTAGTATACTCTATCTCACCACTATTAGTATACTCTATCTCACCACTATTAGTATACTATATCTCACCACTATTAGTATACTATATCTCACCACTATTAGTATACTCTATCTCACCACTATTAGTATACTATATCTCACCACTATTAGTATACTATATCTCACCACTATTAGTATACTCTATCTCACCACTATTAGTATACTCTATCTCACCACTATTAGTATACTCTATCTCACCACTATTAGTATACTCTATCTCACCACTATTAGTATACTCTATCTCACCACTATTAGTATACTCTATAACACCACTATTAGTATACTCTATCTCACCACTATTAGTATACTCTATCACACCACTATTAGTATACTCTATCACACCACTATTAGTATACTCTATCACACCACTATTAGTATACTCTATCTCACCACTATTAGTATACTCTATCTCACCACTATTAGTATACTCTATCTCACCACTATTAGTATACTCTATCTCACCACTATTAGTATACTCTATCTCACCACTATTAGTATACTCTCTCACCACTATTAGTATACTATATCTCACCACTATTAGTATACTATATCTCACCACTATTAGTATACTCTATCTCACCACTATTAGTATACTCTATCACATCACTATTAGTATACTCTATCTCACCACTATTAGTATACTCTATCACACCACTATTAGTATACTCTATCTCACCACTATTAGTATACTCTATCTCACCACTATTAGTATACTCTATCACATCACTATTAGTATACTCTATCTCACCACTATTAGTATACTCTATCTCACCACTATTAGTATACTCTATCTCACCACTATTAGTATACTCTATCACATCACTATTAGTATACTCTATCTCACCACTATTAGTATACTCTATCTCACCACTATTAGTATATTCTATCTCACCACTATTAGTATACTCTATCTCACCACTATTAGTATACTCTATCACACCACTATTAGTATACTCTATCTCACCACTATTAGTATACTCTATCTCACCACTATTAGTATACTCTATCACACCACTATTAGTATACTCTCTCACCACTATTAGTATACTCTATCACACCACTATTAGTATACTCTATCTCACCACTATTAGTATACTCTATCTCACCACTATTAGTATACTCTATCACACCACTATTAGTATACTCTATCACACCACTATTAGTATACTCTATCACACCACTATTAGTATACTCTCTCACCACTATTAGTATACTCTATCACACCACTATTAGTATACTCTATCTCACCACTATTAGTATACTCTATCTCACCACTATTAGTATACTCTATCACATCACTATTAGTATACTCTATCACACCACTATTAGTATACTCTATCACACCACTATTAGTATACTCTATCACACCACTATTAGTATACTCTATCTCACCACTATTAGTATACTCTATCTCACCACTATTAGTATACTCTATCTCACCACTATTAGTATACTCTATCTCACCACTATTAGTATACTCTATCACACCACTATTAGTATACTCTCTCACCACTATTAGTATACTCTATCACACCACTATTAGTATACTCTATCTCACCACTATTAGTATACTCTATCTCACCACTATTAGTATACTCTATCACATCACTATTAGTATACTCTATCACACCACTATTAGTATACTCTATCACACCACTATTAGTATACTCTATCACACCACTATTAGTATACTCTATCACACCACTATTAGTATACTCTCTCACCACTATTAGTATACTCTATCACACCACTATTAGTATACTCTATCTCACCACTATTAGTATACTCTATCTCACCACTATTAGTATACTCTATCTCACCACTATTAGTATACTCTATCACATCACTATTAGTATACTCTATCACACCACTATTAGTATACTCTATCTCACCACTATTAGTATACTCTATCACACCACTATTAGTATACTCTATCTCACCACTATTAGTATACTATATTACACCACTATTAGTATACTATATTACACCACTATTAGTATACTATATTACACCACTATTAGTATACTATATTACACCACTATTAGTATACTATATCTCACCACTATTAGTATACTCTATCTCACCACTATTAGTATACTCTATCTCACCACTATTAGTATACTATATTACACCACTATTAGTATACTATATCTCACCACTATTAGTATACTATATCTCACCACTATTAGTATACTCTATCTCACCACTATTAGTATACTCTATCACATCACTATTAGTATACTATACAGTAGTTGATAGATGTCTGCAGTTGCTGCCCATGTCTCACTACCACGCAGCATCGTGCATCTCACATGAATAAATATGCTACATCTTTTATAAACTTATAATTGTTTTCGTATCTGCCATAAACTGACCTTCGGGTATTTGTTTAATTATAAAACTTCTTAAATTATTTCATTTCTTTTTATCTCAAGTTATTAAGTTATGTGTGTTTAATATAGAACTATTAAATGAAATAGTTTAATATTGCCTGCTTTGGCACAAGACCAGTTTATGAAAGGAAGCAGCAGTAGACTCTGGTTTAATCAACTCAAAAAGGATGAACTAAAGTGAGATATGAAATGAAAAGGTAAAGGGATGAGACCAACAGTTGTAAGGTATTTAAGCTGGTACTCTTCAATTTATACCAACTTGCCAAACCAGCTTATGTGTAATTTGATATTAACAGATAAATAGATTGCACATATTTGATATGAATTCCACCCGACCTACTGAAATATACAAGTATGAGTGACTGCATATTTATATTGATGATATTTATTGCTTATATAATATATAATCTCTTTCCATCCATCTATCCTACAGTATAATGTACCTGGCATTTGTATATGACTGATGCTTATATCAAAACGGGAACCCACAACCAAAAATTTAGTTTCTTAAACACTACCATGAGACAATGTAAATTTATGAGAAAAATGCTAGTGTTAATGCATGATAAATTACACCCAGTACACTCTGTAAAGTGGTAGTGTTGGTGTCATTATAAAATACATCTAATACACTCTGTAAAGTGGTAGTACTGGTGTCATGATAAAATACACCCAGTAGACTCCATGTGGTTGATATTAGGAAAAGCATCCAGCTGTAGAAACCATGTCAAAAATAGTGTATGAGTAAAACCTCGTATTTTGGTCCTTCTAATTTCAGAGTGTGATGACTAGTTCAACTTATGCTGGCATGGGAAATGATAATAATGATGTATAGTAGAAAAGTAATATTCCATCAAAATTTGAGACCAACTTTTCCTCCCGATCTAGGACATCTTATACTCTTACCTGTTTTAATGATAACAACCTTCTTGAAATATCATTAGAATTAATTTTATCCAATTTCATATCCAATAAAATCAAATTGAAAAAATTCCTAGGTAGAAATTGTCTTTGTTAATATTCTTGGGTAGAATTGGCTTTATGTTAATATTCCTGGGTAGAAATTCTCTTTATACTAATATTCCTGGGTAGAAATTGTCCTTATGTTTATATTCCTGGGTAGAAGTTGTCTTTGTTATTACTCCTGGGTAGAAATTCTCCTTATTTTACCTTCAGGTCAAATTCAAATATTATAAATTAACAATCAATATTTAGAAATTTTAATCCTTAATTCATTATTTATTAATTACCTCACAATGCAAGCTATGTACAGGGGTGCTGTCAGTAAAGTGAGAATAGGAATGGAGTTTGGTGACAAATTCCAGATACAAGTAGGTGTACATCAAGGTTCGGTCCTCAGCCTGCTCTTGTTCATTATAGTCCTCCCAGCCATAACAGAGGAGTTTAAGACTGGATGCCCATGGGAACTTCTCTATGCTGATGATCTGGTTCTTACAGCAGAATCAGTAGAGGAGCTAGAGAATAAATTCTGGCTATGGAAACAGCAGTTGGAATCAAGAGGCCTGAGAGTGAACATAGCTAAAACAAGTGTTGATAAGTAGAAGAGAGGACAATACTCTGATTCCATCAGGGAAATGGCCATGTTCGATATGTAGGAAAGGAACTGGCATAAATTCCATAAAATGTACGCAATGCATATCTTGGGTACACAAGAGATGGTGGGATAGCAGGCAAACTAACAGGTAGGGAAAAATACGTATGCAGTAGATGTACAGGGAAAGTTGGCAGTAGTAATCGCAGTGATACTCATTTTTCCAATGCAGGTGGGTTCTATAGAAGTGGTTGATAGCTTCCGATACCTAGGTGATCAAATTAGCATGGGAGGGGGGTGTTCTGAGGCCATAGTTAATAGAATGACGGGTTGAAAGAAGTTTAGGGAGCTGCTTCCTCTGTTGACAAAGAAGTGTTTCTCCCTGCATACAAAAGGACGATTATATGATGCCTGTGTGAGATGTGCGATGCTGGATGGTAGTGAGACATGGGCAGCAACTGCAGAAGATATGCGACGGCTGGAGAGAAATGAGGCAAGTATGCTCCGTTGGATGTGCAATGTCAATGTGATTGAACGACCAAGCATAGACGAGTTGAAAAAGAAGCTGGGTATAAGAGGGATAAGTTGTGGTTTGCAGGAGAGAAGGCTGAGATGGTATGGGCATGTGATGTGGATGGAGGATGACCGCTGGGTAAAGAAGTGTGAAGAAATCCCAGTAGAAGGAAGACGCAGTAGAGGTAGACCATGAAAAACATGGGCAGAGGTGGTGAGAACAGACCTCATATCGCTGAAACTCACCGAGGAGATGACAAGTGGAGAGATGCTGTGCTAAATAGGACCCGTCCAACCCTTGCAAGCAGGGAAAAGCGAACGTAATATGATGATGATGATATATATATATATATATCAAATAGTGGTAGTTAAGACAGGATTAAGTCATCTTAATTGTTTATTGCATTATATATATTTCTGTTACATGGTTATTCATGTGGCTTTGTCAGATGCTTATGCAATCATATATATATATATATATACAGTGTGATGTGAAATGGTTGATGCAATAAAACTTCCAGAAGAATCTCTTATTTAGATAAGATCCTTTCTTTGTATGCATTGTTCACAACAAATACTCAAGTGAAATATTTGCAACTAAAAGGAAAATTGTTGATAAAATGTGCATAATTGTTTCTTTTCCATTTGCCCACACTCAAACTAAACATTTAAGCTAAACATATTTTTTGGGAGATAAGTATTAAAACTGCTGGCAGCATCAAAAGCCACCTAAATTTAGATGATGTGGTTTGATGAAAACTGGAGACGCTATCTGCATAAAAGAAAAATATATAACTCATGCTAGCATGGAAAATGGATGTTAAACGATGATGATGATGATTTATTTTGAGAATAAATTTTAACAAGAAACATTTTTAAAATGATTTACTTCCAATCTTTAGATATGCTTCATTAATTTTATTAGTATTTGAAATATTTCTTAGTCACCAGATAGCTTATTGTTAGGTCAACTAGTAATAGGATTAGTAATGTATTATATATATAAACATAAACCCTCAAAAATGTTTTGTTTTTAATTTTTCTCCACTCCCATGTTAAAACAAAGACCTTTGTAGTTATTACTGTAGATAAAAATAGAAATATATTTGATTACTGGTGTGGATTGACAGTACAATGGGGGAAAATCAAAATATGTGACTAGATCTTCAAAATAAATTCTTCTTAACAATGCAAGGTCATTTAAATATCTTTAACATCTTAGATGATGCTTCATTTTTTTTGTCATGAACACCTATGGGAAAACCTACATAGTCACTTGATTGCTAAAAATAACCAAATTGTTTTCATATATTTCCTGCCATCTCAACCAATTTGATAATAAATCTTCTGCCCTTGGTTCTACATTACAAATTTTTTGAAATATATTTATTTATAAAAAAAAAAAAATCTTCCATCATGATTCTGTTAAGTTGTGTTCCATTTAATGGGTTTCTGCACAGTTTCTGTCTACCAAATTTGGCTCACATAGTATTGACCAACCCGAGCCTATAGTAGAAGTTTTAAATTGTTGGAGAATATGAAGTTTTAACTATAGTAACATTCACTTTAACCCTTTAGCATTTACATTACTCTTTTATTGTATTTTCACGGTAAACACTTTACAACCGGTTTGAACAGGTAGATGTCAGAGAATTCTGGCCAGATGTGGCTTGTTTAAATGCTAAAGGGTTAAATATGGTTGTTATATTCTATATTGCTTAAAAAGACTATAGCCATGGACTTAGGATCATACTTAATGTTTTAATGTGACCACATCACAAATAAGGTCATGAAAAGGTCTTTGTTGAGTATATATATACTACAGAATAGCATCACTGTATGATAGTGGAAGATACTTGGCCATGGGCTATGTCCACAAAGAGATGGTGGTTACACCCATAGTGGGAATCACTGGCTTAGAATATATTAGTGTAGCTAACGTCTGTAGAAATTGATTTCTTTGGGGTTTCTAGAATTTCTGAGAATAACAATATAAGTGGTCTTTTAACATTTTTGTTAACATAGTTCTAATGAAAGACACTGTTTTTGACTAATTTTGAAAACAATCAAGAATTTGGAGGAATTTAATAAAATAAATAAAATTGAATAAAATAAGAGAGGAGACTGCAGTGGTATCGACATGTGATGCGCATGGAGGATGAAGAATTGCCAGGAAATGCCAGTTGAAGGAAGACGTGGTAGAGGTAGACCACGAAAAACATATGTAGAGGTGGTGAGAACAGACCTCAGATTGCTGAAGCTCACGGTGGAGATGACGAAGGACTGTGACATGTGGAGAGATGCTGTGCTGAATAGGATGTAGAATGATGCCTGGAACTAAGTTTCTTGTGTTTAGAAATATAGCAAAAGTTATGAAAGGTTTTTAGTTAAATATGAAAATTTTAACACAAACAATTGATTGCTTGGAGCAGATTGTGGCAGGTTGATGTCAAAAGGGTTAATGTGAATTATTTGAAGAAAGCTAGGGCGGTGGATTGGCAGTATCGGTAGAGGGTCGGACGCCATGCTTTCCAGCATAGTTACGTCCCTTTACGATCTGAGTTCAAATCCCGCCGAGGTTGACTTTGCCTTTCATCCTTACGGGGTCGATAAAATAAAGTACCAGTAATGCACTGGATAATTGCTGGCCTTGTGCCTAAAGTAGAAACAATTATTTGAAGAAAGCTAGTCAGTTATCTCTAACAACAGAAAGGAAGAATGGTAAACATCTTTCAATAATGTTTTTTCCATCTCAATATTGAGTTCTGAAGCAAACATATTGGTACAACAAGTACATTCTAATGACATTTCTTCTTCCACCACAACTACCACCACCGCTACTACTACTACTGCCACCACCACCGCTACTACTACTACTGCCACCACCACCGCTACTACTACTACTGCCACCACCACCACTACTACTACTACTACTGCCACCATTACTACTACTACTGCCACAACCACTACTACTACTACTGCCACCACCACTACTACTACTGCCACCACTACTGCTGCTACTACCACCACTACTACTACTATTCATAAAAATATTCTGAATTGTTTGTCTGTTGAATAATATTAGAATTAAAATAATAATAGTAACTCTTACATTAGGAAATATAGCTCAGTCTACACAGAGTAACTCTTACATTAGGAAATATAGCTCAGTCTACACAGAGTAACTCTTACATTAGGAAATATAGCTCAGTCTACACAGAGTAACTCTTACATTAGGAAATATAGCTCAGTCTACACAGATAGAAAAAATATGAAAAGAACTGCTTGAGATTTTTTTTATATTTATATAGGAAAAAATGTAAAATTCCAAGAATTTGACTTTAAATTGGATTTCTGATCTTAATAACATTCTTCTTCCTTTTCAGTTAGTTGTGCAAGTAAGGAAAACAGGATTATATATATATATATATATATATAGTGGTTAGAGCATTGGCCTTGCAATCGAAAGGTTGTGAGTTCAATTTTCAGACCGGGTGATGTGTTGTTTCCTTGAGCAAGACACTTTATTTCACATTGCTCCAGTTTACTCAGCTGTAGAAATGAGATGATTGAACTGGGGTCCCTATCATTCCACTACAAAGTGGTCGTGGAGGTGCCACGGCAAAAAAGCACCCAGCACTCACTGTAAATATATATATGTTATCCATGTTGCTCATGTTTCATATTTTGACATGGTTTATATAGCTAGATGTCCTTCATCTTGCCAACTCCTTTACAGAATATACTGGGTTGATTTTTATCATGGCGCCAACACTACCACATACAGGTGTGTGGATTGATGGAATGAAAGTTTTGGAGTTAGAGTAAGAATGGGCTGGGAAAGGTTCCGGGAACTATTTCCTCTGCTGACAAGGAGTTTCTTTCTTAGAATGGAGTGCAGATTGTCTGATGCCACATGGTGGTGAGATGTGGGTTTTGAATGCATAAAATTTGTGGCAGCTGCAGAGTAATGAAGTGAGCATGCTTTGATGGATGTGCAATGTTAGGGCTCATAAATGATAGAATATGAATGAGCTGAGAGAAAAGCTTGATATTATAAGAATCAAAGGTAATCATCATCACCGTTTTACATCCGTTCTTCCATGCTAGCATGGGTTAGACGGGTTGTCCTGTTGTGGGCAGTGTCTGGTCGGCTGACCATGCCTTGCTCATACAGGAAGTAATTTTGGCTTGATTTCTACAGCTGGATGCCCTTCCTAACACCAACCTCATTTACAGTGAGTGCTGGGTGCTTTTTTGCCGTGGGCACCTCCACGACCACTTTGCAGTGAGTGGTGGGTGCTTTTTTTGCCGTGGCACCTCCACGACCACTTTGCACCCTTTGTACCTAGAAATTCCCTCTACCTTTGTACCCAGAAATTCCCTCTACCGTGGGACTCATTACACATATTAGATATTCCTACCACTGGACGGACTTAAAATTATGAACATACTTTCGACTGGATAAATAGGTGGTCCAATAAGCAACGTAAAACCCCTTATTTTCCTGCAGCAACCTGCATTTCACCCAAAGGCCTAGAACTGAAGCCGCCTCTCACTTCATCCAATAATGGACAGACAAGGAATTTTATATTCACATTACATGGACAAAATTGACTAATATTCACACTCCATTGTGAATGTAATTGAAATCACTATTTTTACCACTTCTACCCTCATTTCCATCTCGATATACATGTGTATATATGCATATACCTTGTTTTTTTCCCTTCTCATATATATTTTTCCTCTCTCATTTGCATCTATGTATTTTTTGTTTTTGATTCATGTGATAGAAGCTATTAACTAATTGTTTGTCTAATTATTAAGTTTTATACTTTAATTTTGTCTTCCGTTCTTCTGTACAGTACTATCGTTCAATACATAGATAATACATCTGTAATATCCAATATTGATCCCCTTTTCATAATTTCTAACTATAATTTACACATCTTGCTATTTATATTTTTTTTATTTACTTCAATCAAGATTTTAACTCTTAATTTCTAATTTTCAATCTTATTACCAATTTTAATTTCCATTGTGAAACCATATCTTGAACCTAGAATTAACTTTATATTCTCTTCGTGGGTGATGGTCAATTCTATTGTCCAAGCATAATCTAGGGGTAGTATTTAAACCTATCAAAACTTATACTCTGCTACTACCACAAAGTTTTGGTTGGCTGCCACCAGATATGCAGTTGGCGGTAAGCTACAACTTGTGTCACCTTACTGATCTGGCTGGGGGAATAGGTGGGGGGGGGGACTTGCCTAGGCTAGTTTTGTTGGGTTTTGGGGTAAGTTGTTAGCTGGTCAATTTACTGCGCAAAGATGTGGAGGTAAATTGTGGCTCACAAGGGAACGGGCGAAGGGTTCAAGAACATCACCTTCATCTGTTCCCTTGTCGTTCCAATTGAGATTGCCTCAAGAGCGTAACCTTTTTATGTAAGAAGCTGTCTAATGAGATCATAGCATTGAGTACGCGGAATCGCGTGGCCACTGTTGTCATTGAAATATGTATCATGGTCTTATCAATAAAGGGTTTTAACATCTGAAACTACTTCGCATTTTGTTAATATATATATATCATCATCATCACCACCGTTTTATGTCCGTTCTTCCACGCTAGCATGGGTTAGACAAAGTTGACCTGTTGTGGGCAGTGTCCGGTCGGCTGACCTTGTCTTGCTCATATGGGAACTGATTCTGGCTTGATTTCTACAGCTGGATGCCCTTCCTAACACCAACCGCATTTACAGTGAGTGCTGGGTGCTTTTTTTCCATGGTGCCTACACGTCCACTTTACAGTGTGGGTTGGGTGTTTTTTTCCGTGGCACCTCCACGACCACTTTGCAGTGGAATGATAGGGACCGCGGTCCCTATCATCTCATTTTTACAGCTGAGTAAACTGAAGCAATGTGAAATAAAGTGCCTTGCTCAAGGAAACAACACATCACCCGGTCTGAGAATTGAACTCACAACCTTTCGATTGCAAGCCCAATGCTCTAACCACTAAGCCATGTGCCTGCACATATATAATGGCCTTCACATATATTTATAATGTGCGCATGTGTAGGTATGTGTATGTAATTACATGAAATATAACCAGCTGTATGATCCATCCATGAATACAAATACTTAACTGTCCCAGTCTTCAAAGATGTAAAACAGATACATTTATGAGTCACATCTCCTGGCTACAATCAATGAGAAGTAAATGTCCCACCAGCTTGTTGTGCTTGATTCACACCTTCCCAAGACTAACAGCTGCAGTAAAATGGTGTTCTCTCTATGCCAAAAACATATCTCTTAGCTACTGATACCAACCCACCTGAAACTGACCCTGGTTCTACGTTTATAAAACTGTCCATTTTAAAGTGTTCATAGCTTAAAACTTTCCATTATAATTTTATGTAAGAAATCTGAAAGTAATGTTTCAAACCCCACCTTACTAAATGAGTTTCAACCCCACCTTACTAAATGAGTTTCAACCCCACCTTACTAAATGAGTTTCAACCCCACCTTCCTAAATGAGTCAACACTCTTTGCTTTTCTCAAGATTTCTGAAGCAATGACAAAAGAAGCTCTCAGCATGTCTGTGTCCACGAGAAAGCCATTTGTGAAATGATGAAAGAGCTTTGACTTCTAACAAAGAAGAGTTCCACAACAAAGGGAGATAAGGGACGAGCCTGTACGAGTCGTATTCCTCTACTAATGAACACATTATTTTACTAAATACATAAAAAAACATTTTTTTTATTAATTTCAAAATTAATTGCAACCCATTCTCATTGTATTCCATTAGAAATATGGTAAGAAAAGTGTTGAACCAATGATCATAAGGTTGTAGTTTCAATTCCTGGTCCCTGGCAGCATGTTATGATTGGTACCTATCATTAAAAGACCCCAGAAATCTACATAGGTGTGAGCTGTAAATTAATTTTTTTGTATTTATCTAAAAAAAATACTTCCATCATAATTGATATAAAGATGTAAAATTATGATCCCAAACAACAGTTTAATATTATTATATACTTAAATCTCTCAAAATTCTTGATTATTTTCAAAAGGATTTGAAAACTATATCCAGTGTCTTAGAATTATGCTAACAAAATGGTTAACAGACATGCTTTCACCTAGGAGTCATTCCTAATTAAAATATTTTAGTAGACAGCTTGCTAAATAATTAGCTAATGTCCCATCCCTTAAAAATAATATACAGTCTGCTTTCAACTCCAAATGGCAATATTTTCTTTATTTCATATGAACACTATATAAAAACATTAAATTTCTTACTTTAACTTAGTATGGGAGATGTTATCACAAGCAGAAGCTAACATTGCCATATGACTCATTTAGGTGGTATACCAACATATTTTCACTTCTATACTTTAACATTTAATGCATGTTAAAGAAAACTTTCTGCTGTTGTGCAATTCATTCTTTTTTAATACCATATTTAGCCCTTTTAATACTATATTTCTACTTTGAATTTCTAAAAAATTTAGAAAACTTTTTTTAATTTGGAGGGGTTTAGTTGGTGTTGGAACATAACTTAAGACAGGTTAAAATTATGATGGGAGGTTTGTAGATTAATCAAAATGTTTTAAAACAGTTTTGTATGGTAGAACCTAGGGCAGTTTTAAGTGGTTTGATATCAAAAAGGTTAAATAATTATATCCAAGGAATACACAACTAAAATTCTGTTTTGGTGGCTGAAACAGAGTAAGGAAGAAGAGGAACAATAGAGGTGTGTGGACAATGGTTGTACTCAGCTTGCTGGTACAAATAAGTGAGGTCTACCATTGTAGGAACAATGTAAAGGAATAACATTATTGCACATCAGTGGTTTTAGCATGGTGGTGAATAGCTCTTTACCATTCAGGCTTTTATTTATATATTTAATATTTATTTGTTTAGTCAATTTAAATGTCTGTTTAGAACTGGTAAGCCATGACAGACTAGGTGGGGTATCTAGATCCCTTACAATATAGAAACAAAAATGAGATAGAGGGAGGAGAGAGAGAGGAAAAAAGTGGAGTCAACACAAACAAAAATTTAAAAAACTAGCTTGAAAATAAGGATAGATATTTTTCACTCTTTTCTTAGCTCCCATGTATTGGAAATTCATGTTTATGGTTGGTAGATCTTTGAAATTATATTGCACATCTAATCTTGGTAGATCTTTTAAGACCAGCTACAAGATGGCATCTCTCTCAATCTGGTAATGTTTCTGGTATTGAAAAGATCTTGTTTATAGTTGCTAGATCCAAATTTATTTAGAAGTGGTATAACATGTGTGTGTGTGTGTGTTTATATATATATATCATCATCATCATCGTTTAACGTCCGTGTTCCATGCTTGCATGGGTTTGGACGGAGGGTTTTCCCACTTGAGGCAAGAGTGGTTATCTTGCTCGCATAGGACTATCTGGCGGGTTTTCTACAGCTGGATGCCCTTCCTAACACCAACCACATTTACAGTGTGGGGCTGGGAGGTTTTTACCGTGTTGCCTACACGGCCACATTACAGCGTGAACTGTGTGTTTTTTTGACGTGACACCTACACAATCTCATTTGTTTCGGCCTGGATGTTGTGGCACCAACATAACTTTACATTGAAAGGGGCGGTGTGGATGGGGTGGGACGGGGGTGTATTTTGTTAGAGATGCCTACTGTATATATATATATAGTAATAATAATAAATGTGAAGACTAAAATCCAAAGAAGGCTCAATAAGGATAAATATATATCAAATATATAAGAACCCTAGAGCAAATATTTATTAAAATAACTGATTAAAGTTTAAGCAAAGATTCGCTGCTTTCATCCTTAACGGGATCTTCTGAGTTTCAGAAGATCCCGTTAAGGGTGAAAGCAGCGATTATTTGCTTAAACTTTAATCTGTTATTTTAATAATAATAATAATAATAATATATATATATATATATATATATATTAAATGTACAGATTAAAGTTTAAGCAAAGAATCGCTGCTTTCACCCTTTTTACGGGATTTTCTGAAACTTAGTTTCAGAAGATCACCTACTTTACCAGCTTTGCCAAGTCTGTGTAGTTTGTGACATATTATTCCATGGTCAACCTTGATTTAATAGTAATTTTTTCCTTTTATTTGTTGGATTTACAGTTAAGTTTCTAGAAAATGGAGAATTATGGCAACACATTCTGAAACCTAGCTCTACTGATTATTTCATCAAATGGAAAACTACTGTAATTTTATCAGTTAAACCAACATAACAACTTTCTCCCCCCCCCTCTCTCCTGTCTACCAAATTTCACTCAAGGCATTTTGGTAAATCCTGTTGTTATAGAAGCAAACACTTGTCCATTCTCTCTCTCTCTCTCTCTCTCTCTCTCTCTCTCTCTCTCTCTCTCTCTCTTTCTCTCTCTCTCTCTCTCTCTCTCTCTCTCTCTCTAATTCTATGTCTCTCTCTCTGTTCCTTATGCAATCTCAAACAGCTCAGCCACATCAAATCAAATTTTACCAAGTAATAGTATTAGACCCCGGGATTAACATGTAATTTTTATTTTCATTCGGATTAAAACAATATAACACTTCATCTAAAATAACCTACTATAGACTATAAGAAAACGGATATTTTATAATTCAACGGTGTCACATTTTGTATATGAGTGTGTCTGTGTGTGTGTTTGCACGTTCGTTACGTATGTTAGGCTTTAGTAAGTTACATATACATACATCTTCACATAAATATTTAATCAGATATACATAGAATTAAACACACATGCACACACACATCTAAACATACATACACATATGTGACGATTGACAAGTATATGTGTGTTAGTATACATACATTTCTGTGACGACTGACATAAATGTTGGGGGTGAAACTGTGTTTGTATGAATGTATGTCTGTGAGGTTTGTGTGAGTGTATGTGTGTCTGTTCATTTATATGTATATTCTCATACCATTAAATTAGCAGTTAATACATTTGCTTATATTTGGTTAATTTACACTGCATACAAAAATAATACTTACTATATATTTCTTTTGGATGTTGATACTTATTTGTTTACAATATTGAAAAAAAAAATGTTTTTATTCTAAAAATTCCTCTCATACCTATAGCTGTTCCATTTGAATTTAAGAGGCTTCAGTTTTCATTCAAATTAAGTTTTGTTATTTCAATGAACAAATCTCGGGGTCAATCCCTCAAGGTAGTTGGACTTGATCTCTCTTCTACATGTTTCTCCTACGGTCAACTCTATGTTGATTACTCACCAGTTGGAAGCAGCAACAATTTATTCATTTGGACACAAGGAATATTGTTTACTCTGAGGTGCTTCAAGATTGACAGATTTTCATTTCTAAATTCTATTATCATTACAATTTTGATATGTTTTTTTTAAAGTAAAATATAGATATTTTGAAATAATTATGAGAAAAAAAATATATTTTCATATTTATTGTTTACTAATCTGAATAAGAACAGCAGTAACCTAGGCAATGCCAGGTCATTCAGCTAGTATTCAATAATTGTACATCAACAATGTCATTCAATAATAGGATATAGATGACCATGATAATATGTAGTAGTATCATGTAATTGGAAACTAGTAAATGGTTTACAGGATTTGAATCTTTGTGACCAATTGTAAAGAAAAGAAATGGCTGGCTACTGGTTCTGAAGTTAAGGAACTATAAATGAAAATCGTCCTTTATAATCATAATAGATTTGTAATATATATGTATTCATAAAAAATTGAGAAAATTCATTGCTAGAACAGCCATTAAAACAGCCAAATGCTGTCAATGACAGCTATGGGCCAAAATAACAGACTGTTTTAATGGCTGTTCTATCAATGAGTTTTCTCATGTTTATATAAATTCTTATACACTCTTGCTTCATCTCGATCAGAGACAACATTTATTCATTTAACTTTATCATAGCTATGATTAATTTTCTATTTAGGACAGACACCACAGCTTGAGGTCCATATCCTAATATTTTCTTTTCTTTGCCTTCTTTTGTCCTTCTGCTGTGCTGTTTGTTTTGTCACACACATCGTACCAGCAGAAAGATTTATTTTTCTGTTGCACGATCCAGCATTTATAATGGTACTCTCAATTAAATCGTGCAAAACCATTTTGCTGATCTGGGAGTTGATGAGAGTGAAGATGTGTGTGAGAACTTGTCTTTCTTTATTTCCTTCTTTGGGCACACTTCTGTGTGCCCACATACTTGCACATCTGTGTGCCAACATACTTGCACATCTGTGTGCCAACATACTTTATTACATCTGCCTGTCACCCACCTTGGGGGTTATCTCTCTGCCAATCGCTGGTCTCTGTCCTCTGAGGCATTTTTATTTTTATTTTTTACTCCAAACCAAAATCAGAAGTGAAAAGTCACATGCGACAACCTTGCTCTGGGCTTGAAATATTAAATAATGAAGTCAAAATATTTTAAACAAAAAAGTATGAAATATATCCAAGTATATATTGTATTTTAGAAAACATCATCTTCCTGCAAATGGTGCAGCTAATTAATGGAATACCATTCTAGACATTTTGGCTGACCCTAATTGCCACTGATCTCTGTCCTCCATTATCTTCTGTCATACACAAAGGGTTACAGTGTTGAAACCTGTTCAATCCTTGATGTCGTCAGACCAGGAATTTTTTGCTACCTATTCCTTATCCTTTTTCAATTGTGTCTTGGAGAATGGTTTAGGACTGGGAGTCATAATGATATACATGACCATATTAGGCAAACTTTTGTCTTTTCATTATTGCATGAAGAGGTTTTTGCCCACCAGCATATTTGGTGACTTGTTGCCTAATAAAGCTGTTTGTCTTATGTTCTGATATGTCGCACTTAAGGCAGTTGTGCAAAATAGCTGGATTCTTTGTTCCATGTCAGATATCTGTCCAATTTTCACAGACAAAGCTGATCACTAATAAACAAAATAAACACTACCTTTATCTAAAGAGGTTTTATTTTCAAGATACTTTCGAGAAGTCACTATCATTTATAAAACTAAGTCAAGCAGGGTGATATAAAATGGTCCTTCATCTTCATAAGTTGATAAGTACATCTAAAAACAATATTTGTCACCATTTATATATACTAAACCTTTGTAAAATATATTTAGAAAATTTCTATTAATCTGTTTTATGTGAATTGGCAGAGTTGTTAAAGCATCAGATAGAATTTCTTGTGCTATTTGTTCTAGTTCTTTGCAGTCTGAGTTCAAATCTTGCTGAGGTCAACTTTGCTTTTCGATAAAATAAAGTAAAAGTCCATGGGAGTGGATCGATGGAATTGTTGAAGCATTGAGCAAGATGTCTTGCTGTTACAGCACTTGGCATTCTGAGTTCAAATTCTATCTAGGGACTCAAATCTGACCGATAGCCAGGGCTAATCACCCAACCATGGAACCCCATTTGAGTATGACAGCTGCAATGGGGTTGAGGAGAATTGTGGCTGTCTGCTCCTCCAGTCAAATGATGATGATGATTGATTGATTGATTATGGCACCGAAAAGATGAAAATGCAACGTTTCACTATAGAGCTGCCATATTTTAAATAAAGTAATGCAATTCATTCCGTTGTATCATAATGAAAAGGTTTTTATTGATTATTATCTGGTGACCTAAGTGAACTAATTAGCAGAAGCCAGAGTAAGAAGAGGGTGGAAAAAGTCCAGGGAGCTGTTACTTCTGTTGGCAATGAAGTAGATTATATGAAGCCAGCATACAAAGTGGTATGCTACATGGTAGTGAGGCATTGAATGAAAAGTGGTATGCTACATGGTAGTGAGGCGTTGAATGAAAAGTGGTATGCTACATGGTAGTGAGGCGTTGAATGAAAAGTGGTATGCTACATGGTAGTGAGGCGTTGAATGAACAGCAGTATGCTACATGGTAGTGAGGCATTGAATGAACAACAGTATGCTAAATGGTGGTGAGGCATTGAAGGAAAAGTGGTATGCTACATGGTGGTGAGGCATGGGTATTGAATGAAAAGTAGTATGTGAAGGAGGCTGGAGAGAAACAAGGAGATTACAAAGGTAAAAAAAAAAAGTATAAGGAAGCTGTAGAGGAGAAAAGACATCTAAAATATATAAGCATGGATAAATAATCAAAAATGATGATGATATCAGTCTAAATTGAAATAACAAATATTGAAATAACAAATATTGATCTTAAACTTAAAATGCAACAATTGACTTCATTTATACAGGATTTATTTCTGTCAAATGAAAATTTTTCAAAAGATGAAATACCAGCAAACATAAACATTTAGTTTGACACTAATCTGTTAATCAAATAGGGAGAAAAATGGTAATATTGATTTCTTCTGACAAGGTAAACATTTTTCTAGAATAGGGATGCAACTGATTACATTCAACCAATATTTTAAAGTTGCAGGGTTTATCAAACAGAGCAGCAAGAAACTGAGTTCACTCTGATGGAATTTGCACTCATAACAATCTATCCATCTATCTATACTGATTTCCAGGTCACCCATCCATATTTTCATGTGCCCTCCAAAGTTCTTTGTCAACACTATCCACTCTGGTATCTTCTGGAAGGCTATCAATGTAATTTCTTTTCCTGTTTGTGTATTCATCTAATGTTTCCTACAGAACAAGTTCACTTACTATCTCCTCA
>OZ024749.1:12087841-12122841 GCA_964016885.1 Eledone cirrhosa | reverse complement strand
ATGGGGACCCCAGTCCCTATCATCTCATTTCTACAGCTGAGTAAACTATATTCCAACTTTGGTGGAATTTAATAAAATAACTTGTTTTTCATTAGTATACTGACTTATAAAACATTACTTAAACATTTCTAAAATAAAATGATGAAAGTTTTAATATAAGGGTAAACATTTTCAAATGACCAGTTTTGTGTCATAAAAACAGAGCAATTTCTGGTGGTTTGGTATGAGAAGGGTCAACATTCATTTTCACTGCTGTCAAGGTTTGGACATATTTCACTAAAACTATAACTTGATTTTCTGCCTGAATAAACAAGCACTTAATAAAAGCAATACTCTCTCTTACATATTATTGGTTTCTTATCACCTCTACTATTAGCCAATAAATATAGTAGTTGATGTTTTTTAAGTGCTGTCTCGTGTTTCTGAATGATTGTATTGTGATACAACAACAGTCTAGATGTAATTCATGCTTAATCTATATCAAGTAACGTCTATAATTAACTTTATAAACCCACTTTAACATTCTGTTGTTGCAGCTAGACAACATATATATTTATGTTTCACTGCAGTTAACTGTGCACTCTATCAAATGAAATATATATATTCTAATGTAATGTTCCATATTTACTGATAGCCTTGGAGATATACTTTGTATTCTTCTTATATTAATCATGCTACATTTCTATCAAAATTGTAAATATTTTGGCAATAGATTTGTGTATTAATGGAATAAGTGTTGTAAATTGTTCTAACTCTTAATTAACTTCTCATTTCACTTTTATTGTCAAAATTAAAAATCATTTCCAAAGAAAGAGTAGTGCAATAAAACTTAACTATCCAATATATCGTGAAATAAAATCAAATGGAAGAAAACACACAGGTTTCCACTTGTAAACATTTCTTCCTTTGCTTACTCTTGGGTATCCTATTTCTTCTAGCTCTTATTTTATCTTTTGATGAAGGACTAACGTCCGAAACGTTATGACTCTTTCCCTATTATATCAAGCATTAAACTGATATATATATATGTATCATCATTTTACTGTATTGTTCTTCTGCGTTTTACTTTTAAATATTTACTAAGCATATTAAATACATATATATCATCATCATCGTTTAACGTCCATCTTCCACGCTAGCATGGGTCTGGACGGGAATTGTCCCACTTGAGGCAAGATTGGTTGTCTTGCTCGGAACTGTCTGGCGGGTTTTCTACGGCTGGATGCCCTTCCTAACATCAACTACGTTTACAGTGTGGACTGGGAGGTTTTTACCGTGTTTCCTACACGGCCACATTACAGCGTGGACTGTGTGTTTTTTTTTGTCGTGACACCTACACGACCTCATTTATTTAGGACTGGATGTTGTACCAACATAACTTTACATCGAAAGGGGTGGGGGTAGTGGGGCGGGGGTGTATTTTGGTTAAGAGGTGCCTACTGGCTGTAGGTTTCGCTTTGTACTTAGGCAAGGCGGGTCTTCTGTTTTACCGCGTAGAGCCAAAGATCTCGGTCCAGTGACATTGTCTTGGAGAGGTGTAAGGGTGTGAGGTCAGAATTTATCAAGTCGTCCCAGGTTTTTCTGGGTCTGCCTGCTCCGTAGCTACCATCTATTTTGATTGCTCCGCACTTTTTTATACAGCTATCGTCTTTCATGTGTATCACGTGACCATACCAACGTAGTCTTCTCTCGAGTAAACAGGATCTGATCCCTCTTATTCCTAATTTCTCACTTAGTTCATTTATGCTTTGCCGTTTGCATATATTACTATTACACATCCAACGGAGCATGCTAGCTTCGTTCCTCTCCAGTCTGCGTAGATCCTCAGCACACAAGGCCCATGTCTCACTGCCATGTGACATCGCTGTTCGTATGCAGGCATCATACAGCCTGCCTTTCATTTTTAGAGAGAAACCCTTAGCGGCCAATAGTGGTATAAGTTCTCTGAACTTTTTCCACCCCGTTCGGACTCTAGCTACAGTACTTTCAGAGCACCCTCCACCACTGCTCATTTTGTCACCCAGGTAACGGAAGGTGTCTACTATTTCTATAGAACCATCTGGGCAATGGAATGAGCTAGTATTCTGTGGGCATTTGCTGCTACTTATTGCACCAGAGCACCGGCCACATATAAAATCTATATTCTTAGTTAGCTTACCTGTGATCCCACTACATCTTTTGTGCACCCATACTTTGCATTTGGGACATAAAATGGAGTTTCTGCCTACTCCTTTCCTACACACTGAGCATGGCCATTTCCCAGATGGGACCAGTGCCCTATTCTCCTTCCTACATATTAGAACTTTAGTCTTAGACAAGTTAATTTTAAGGCCTTTTGATTCTAGGCCATGCTTCCATGTTTGGAATTTCTTCTCTAGTTCAGCCATTGATTCAGCTATGAGCGTTAGATCATCTGCGTATAGCAGTTCCCATGGGCAGCCGGTTTTGAACTCCTCCGTTATAGCTTGGAGGGCGATAATAAATAGAAGGGGGCTAAGGACAGAGCCCTGTTGAACACCAACTTTTACGTTAAACTCTTCACTATATTCATTGTTAACTCTAACCTTGCTGACTGTTTCTTTATACAATGCTTGTATAGCTCTCACAAGCCATTCATCAGCCCCTAGTTTTCTAAGGGCCCACCAGATAATGGAGCGGGGGACTCTGCTTTTTCATTATATGGTTCACTGGTTTTGCATAAGAATATCATATGAATAAAATAAAAGGTAATTTAGTGGAAATATTTATAAATCTACTTCATCTCTAAAGTACTGATTGTATAATCAGTCGAGAATTTTAACAATTTAGTGTTTACCTCTAAACATCTTTTCTATTATTGACAGATAAAGTCAAGCAACAGACCAAATTCCTTTCACATGTTAATGCCTTTTTTAATATATTTCTAATAAAAGACACTGTCAATGATTTTCAAATAATTTTCAAAATAATCAGGAATTTGATGGAATTTAGTAGAATAACTAATCTTCTCATTATGACGCTCATAACAAAATTTTCAGTCATAAAATTTAACCCTTTAGCATTTAAACCGGCTGTATCCAGCCAGAATTATCTCACCCTTATACCACAAAAATACAATAGTATATATAGAGTAATGCAAATGGTTAAGTGTGAACATTTAAAAACAAACAACTTTGTATCGTAGAAGAATGGGCAGTTTGGTATCAAAGCAGTTATGCCTGACCCTTTAAATTCTGAGTAAATATACTGCTGAGTTGATCCTGTCTGGGTCGATAAAATAATTGTTTCTACTTTTGGCACAAGGCCAGCAATTATTCCAATACAATACTGGTACTTTATTTTATCTACCCCGTAAGGATGAAAGACAGAGTCAACTTCGGTGGAATTTTGAACTAAAATTGTAAAGGGACGTAACTCTAGGCTGCAAAGCATGGCGTCCGAGCCTCTACTAATTCTGCCAATCCAACAATTGATTTAATCAACTACACTCTACCTTCACAAATTTATGATTCCATGCCAATGATACAAAATATTATTTCAACATTTAATATCTTACATTTCTCTATCTCCAGCTATCATGTGAGACATGGTATTGACACACAGCCATGATTGATTAAATTTCAAAATTAGTTGTGTTGTCAATCAATGAATACTCTACTTATTTCATGTAGTTGTAAAAGATACATGTCAATAGCTGAAACTTCTGATAATTTAAGGTATGTAAGAATTGGGAAAATGTTTCTATTTATTCCACAAAAGGCAGTTGTGATATTCAATGTCTTTTTAGAAGGGCTGTTTAAATGATATAAGAAATAGTTCTTTAGAGAGCCATCTAGTGTTAAATAGTGAGAGTAAGCTAGTGGTTAGTGTTGGGCTCTCAATTACAAGGTCATTGTTTTTTTTATTCTGAGCCTGGGTGACACATTATGTCCTTGAGCAATGACCTTCATTTTTATGTTGCTACAGATCCTTTGGCTGAAAACAAGTCCCAGTGGAAGATAGAGGTTAACCCATGATCTGTGTCAGTTTTTGTATTTTTTGTGATTTCTTTCAAGTCCATTAGTTACCTTAATAATGTTTTTATTCTTGTGTTTACAAACTTGAGAAAGATAGTAGCTAACCATTTCTTTTCTCTGTTGGAGAGGTTGCTTCAATGTTGTAACCCAGGTCTTGTTTGATGTTAAATATAGATTTAAGTTGCTTCGATGTAACCCAGGTCTTGTTTGATGTTAAATATAAATTTAGATTGCTTCAATGTGACCCAGGTCTTGTTTGATGTTAAATATAGATTTAAGACTACAGCTAACATTGGAAATATAATCTGTTTACACCTGTAACTTAGCAGCTAAAAAAAAATGGTTTCATGAAATAATTACCAAACTTGAAAAAAATAAATACTGGATTTTATATTATTGACAAAAAAGAGGCAGTGCCCTAGCATGGCTGTAGTCTAATGACCGTTACTTTTTTATTTCTTTACAGGTTTCAATGTGTTTTTGATTTTTTACGGAACTCTAGGGGTCCTGTATTTGTATTCTTACCACAGCCTTTTTATTTTTATAGAAGAAAATAATAATGATTGTAAATTTTATTGGAGCATAAATTTCATTTTGGAATCTGTTATTTTTTTTCAGATGGTATTTTGGAAAAATACGGCGTGTTGAAGCAGAGAAAAAATTGCTACTACCTGAAAATGAACATGGCTCATTTTTAATAAGAGACAGCGAGAGTAGAAAGAATGACTACTCTTTGTCAGGTGAGTAGTCTTCAAGTTTATTTACAGAAACAAAGCAAAATAACAAAACAAAACAAAACAAAAAAAAATGCTCAATACTGTATATACTTAAGTATAAGTGACACCTCTATTTTACTTACAATATAAAGACTTTTCAGTGATGTCAAGGAGATAACTTCTCCATTGCTGCTAATATAAAATGCACCCAGTACATACTATAAAGCGGTTAGCATTAGGAAGGACATTCAGTTGTATAAATATTTCCTAAAATGGAATGTATTTCAGTGAGATGTGGTTCCCTAACCCATCTAGGAAAACAGTAGTTCCGATAAAGTTTCGACTTGGTTTGTAATGACCCATCCAACCCATGTCAGCATGGCGAGAAAAAAAAGTTTCTTTCCCTGCTAAAGTAAGGGTTAACCTTGCAGGTCCTGTGACAGGCTTATTCATCACTGAGTCCCTTTTGAGACAATGTTTTATAGCCAGATAACCCTTCCTGGTCCAAACCTGTTTGACAGCACATAATATAATGTACCTTTTCTAAACCAGACACACATAGCACACACAAAATTTACAGTCGATGAATTACACTCTAGTTTTTCATTGTTTTCATGGGAAAAGGTCTGACTTATACACAAGTATCTACAGTAAACATATTATTTTCATTACTCAACTGCTGAGTAATTTTTATTGCTAAGCAACTGGAAATGCTTTCTTTAATTTTGAATGTGCTTGCTTAACCCTTTCATTAATATATTTCTAATGAAAGACATTGTCTTTGATTTTCAAATAATTTAGAGGAATTCAATTATATAACTTTCTCATTATTTATTTGGTGCTTGGAACATAACTTAAAGGTTCTTACATACAATTACGATGGAAAGATTTTAGATAAATACTTTAATTAGTGTTGCAGTACTTGGATCCCATTGGTGAAGCAGCTTTCATCCTGTTGGTAAAAAAAGTTATCAATAGCAGATATGACGTTATCATCTCTGTGATACTGGTTTCCACCCAAGTGTTTTTTTATGTTGGGGAACAAATGATAGTCAGATGGGGCCAATGAGGAGAATAGGGAGGGTGATCAACCAGTTCTAAGCCACAGTCTCACACAGCAACCACTGAAACCAAAGACTATGCTGGAGCATTGTCCTGATGAAACAAGACCCCCTTTTCATCAGTTTTCCTGGGTGTTTAGTTTTGGTAGCCTTTCATAACTGCCTCAGCAAGTTGACATAGTATTCTCCATTGATGGCGTGGCCCTTTTGAAGATAGTCAATAAACACAATGCTTTTTGCACCAAAAAAACTAAGGCCATCAACTTACTTGCAGATGGAATGACCATGGCCTTCTTTGGAGCAGGTGAGGAGGGGGTGCTTCCACTGCCTGGATTGTCTCTTTGTCTCTGGCGCAAAGTGATGAACCCAACACTCATCCTGGATTAGGAAACATTTAAGGAAACCAGCTAGATCTGCCTCAAACAATGTCAGGTTTTCCTGCAATGTGATCAACCTGGTGCACTTTTAATCAGGTGTCAGAAGCCAGGACACCCACCAAGCAAAGACCTTTGTCATGCCAAGTTCATTGTGCAGAATATTATCAACTCTCTCATGGGATATGCTCATAGCATTGGCTATTTGATTTGTAGTCAATTGCTTGTCATCCATCACCAAATATGAACAGGATCAATGTTTTCCTCTGTGGTGGCACTTGCAGGTTGTCCAGACATTGGGTCATATTCAAGACTCTCCTTTCCCCTCCTAAATTCAGTTGCTTACCTTTGCACTGTTGATAAAGCTGGAGTGTAGCCCCCCTAAGGTAGTAACCACGTCAGCATGAATGTCCTTGGGGACTAAACTCCTTTTCTGCAGGTACTTTATAACACCACAATGCCAAATTTTGTCCATTTTCAAGAGAAGTCACTACTAGTTACATTTGACGCCTTCTTTGAACAGTCAGATGTCAGGTTAACTGAAAAGAAACAATGAAGTTATTAATAAGAGTCGAAATTAATGCATGCAAGATTTCCTAACCAGCTTATGAACTTTTCAGCCCACCCTCATATATATTTTTTTCCTGTGTTTACTATATTGTTTGATTATAGGTATTGAAACATTTGTAAGGTATTAAATGATTTAAGAAATCTATTCTATCTTCTCAATTTGTTTACGTTCGTGTACACACACACACACACACCACACACCACACACCACACACACACACACTGTGCTCTCTCTTGCTTGCTTCTCATCCCTTGAATACCCCTAGGTGGTGTTTTGGTCTTGAAATTGCAGGGATTACCTCAGTTGAGTCTTTCCCCCCACACATTCTCACTCTATACTAATATATCAAACACTCTGAAATACAATACACTATCTCTAATATAAATCTTTCTCTAAGTTGAAATAAGGGTTTCTGATTTAGGCACAAGGCCAACAATTTGGGGTGATGGGAAAGTCGGTTAAATCAACCCCAGTGCATTACTGGTACTTTATTTTGTCAACCTCATAAGGATGAAAGACAAAGCTAACCTCGGTGTGATTTGAACTCAGAACCTAAAGGGCCATAACTATATGTCACAAAGCATGTTGCCCGATGCTCTACCAATACTGCCAAAACCTTAGCTTTCTCCAAGATGTATAAATCTATTGTTATAGAAATTACTGAAAGAGATAACATAAAACTATCTTAGTATGTGTAATGGAATAGTAAAGAAAATGAAAGCAAATTACAGTAAAACTAACGAATTTCACTGCTAAACAATATTGAAGCCTACAGTTTTGAGATTAGAATAACAGTTATCTTCCCTGATATTTCTTCCTCATAGGATTACCAATAATATCCCTTAACTAATTGAATTACATAGCTGGAAAATTTTGCTGAATAACAAATAGATCATTATTTTACAGCACATAATCTTCTTTTTCTCCTCTCTCTCTCTAATTATATTGCTTATCGAAATTGTCTATAAATGTACACACACAATCTTTATGTATTCACATATAGATATGTCGATGTATATACAAACTTCCATTGACCAACACTCCACTTTACTTTTAGTCACTGTGTAAATATATAGTGATGTCTAGATTTACTGTACACTGAGGCCAGTAGAAGACCTGCCCTACCCTTGCTAGTCAGTAGTTCTATGAAGACCTGCCCTACCCTTGTTAGCAGGAGAGACATTAAATGATGTTGAGGGTTAGAGACAATAATTCCATGTTACATACATACTTGATTTACAATTTACAACTGAGAGAGAGAGTTAGCAAGCATTTAATTTTATTGCTTCTATTGTATTGAAAGATTATCAATAAGTAGGTTGGATAATCTATTGTGGAATAAAGTATTTCTCTGTTAAGAATATAATCCTATGTAATTAATTCAAAATTGTTTCATAAATGTTTCATTTGAATTGAAGCTAAATGAATAAATCAAATTTAACCTAAATGAGCATTGAACCCTTATGCAAAAGTTAAGATAAATTTATATGTAGCCCACAAAACTTATTGGTTTAGAAGTGAAACTAAAAAACTCTTTCGTTATCATATTTCCTCATGAAATACATTGCCTATAAATTTCAAATCATTTAAAAAATAATCGAGAATCTGGAAAGATCTGATATTATAACTAACTTTCTCACTGTTAAGCTGCTGTTATAACTAACTTTCTCAGTTAAGCTGTTGTTATAACTAATTTTCTCACTATTAAGCTGCTGTTATGACTAACTTTCTCACTGTTAAGCTGGTATCAGCATATTCTCTTGTTGCCAGTAGCTTTGTTTAAATTACTTCTCAATATGTGTGTCATATCGAATGAATAGAAGCAAACACACTCACACTCACACACACATGGTCCGAATACAGAGGAACTCCCACTGTCATTGCCTCCATCTCTCTGACCCTCTCCATCTCTCACTATTACGAGCAAATAGGGTCTCAGACGCTGGCCGCCTCACAGCCCCGGCAGACAGAATGGGGAAGGCATTTCTCCGGAGGGTGGTGATGATGTGCTGGAAGAGCCATTCCATCTCGCAAGGCTCACACCTGCTGGTTAGCCAGCTTGGCACCTATGGGGGTGAGTAGGCAGTTAGCCCTAGGGCCAAGAACACCAGAAGTCTCCACTGCAAATCTGTCGGAGAGCGACCAATACTTGGGGAGTTTACTCTCCTCAGCCCGAAGTGCAGCAGAGCCTGGGTTAGTTGCAGACTGCACCAGGTTGCTGCTGGAGAATGTGTTGCTGTATGTGGCACCCCAGATGAGGGCTTTACCACCGCGGAATGGGAAGATAGCCGTGCCGTCTGGCCTTTTGCTGTCTCCTTGATCCAGCCCCACTGGCTCGAGCTGGAAGGGAAAGCTTCAGCATCCAAGCCACGTTTTATGACCTTGTTGAGAGCAGCATGGCGTGGAAGGAGGCCAGCACTAGTGGGAGGAAAGCGGGTGGAGGCCGAAAGAGTCTACGGTTGATCTGCAGAGGCATTTGGTATTATAACTAACTTTCTCATTATTAAGCTGGTATTATAACTAACTTTCTCATTATTAAGCTGGTATTAAAGCTAACTTTCTCAGTATTAACCCTTTAGTGTTCAAACCGGCCAAAACCGGCCAGAATTCTCTACCGTTTTCTGTTGAAACTGGCTGTAACTGGTCACTCAAACTGATGTTAAGGTATTGTTCTCAAAATAAATACTTTCAAAATCTCATAGATTTGATATTATGTGAGATAAAGCCTTTACCATGAAAATACAATAGTATATATAGAGTAATGTGAATGTTATGTGAGGTAAAGCCTTTACCATGAAAATATAATAGTATATATAAAATAATGTGAATGCTAAAGGGTTAAGCTGGTATTATAACTAACTTTCTTATTAAGCTGGTATTGAGCATAATTTAAAGATTCATACATAAAATAAAATTATATTTCAAAATACTCAAATATATTTCTAGGATAAAATTACATAAAAATAATGAAGACTTTAATATTTTGTGAAAGAAAGTAGCATTGGAAAGGATTATAAATGAGAGGAAAATGAAGAAAAGGACAAGAATTATTAGGCAACAGAGGAAGGGGAGAGTGTGACAAACTTTACACCTAAGTTAGAGAGGTGTTTTGGCAGACAATATGGCATTTCCTTGCACTAGCCTGTGACACCTGGTGCGACAGCCGGCAACACCCACTGCGATAGCCAACGACACCCACTGCGATAGCCAACGACACCCACTGCGATAGCCAATGACACCCACTGCACTAGCCAACGACACCCACTGCACTAGCCAAAGACACCCACTGCACTAGCCAACGACACCCACTGCACTAGCCAAAGACACCCACTGCACTAGCCAAAGACACCCACTGCACTAGCTAAAGACACCCACTGCACTAGCCAACGACACCCACTGCACTAGCCAACGACACCCACTGCACTAGCCAACGACACCCACTGCACTAGCCAACGACACCCACTGCACTAGCCAAAGACACCCACTGCACTAGCCAAAGACACCCACTGCACTAGCCAAAGACACCCACTGCACTAGCCAAAGACACCCACTGCACTAGCCAAAGACACCCACTGCACTAGCCAAAGACACCCACTGCACTAGCCAAAGACACCCACTGCACTAGCCAAAGACACCCACTGCACTAGCCAATGACACCCACTGCACTAGCCAATGACACCCACTGCACTAGCCAATGACACCCACTGCACTAGCCAATGACACCCACTGCGACAGCCAATGACACCCACTGCACTAGCCAAAGACACCCACTGCACTAGCCAATGACACCCACTGCACTAGCCAATGACACCCACTGCACTAGCCAATGACACCCACTGCACTAGCCAATGACACCCACTGCGACAGCCAATGACACCCACTGCACTAGCCAAAGACACCCACTGCACTAGCCAATGACACCCACTGCACTAGCCAATGACACCCACTGCACTAGCCAATGACACCCACTGCACTAGCCAATGACACCCACTGCACTAGCCAATGACACCCACTGCACTAGCCAAAGACACCCACTGCACTAGCCAAAGACACCCACTGCACTAGCCAAAGACACCCACTGCACTAGCCAAAGACACCCACTGCACTAGCCAAAGACACCCACTGCACTAGCCAAAGACACCCACTGCACTAGCCAAAGACACCCACTGCACTAGCCAAAGACACCCACTGCACTAGCCAAAGACACCCACTGCGACAGCCAACGACACCCACTGCACTAGCCAAAGACACCCACTGCACTAGCCAAAGACACCCACTGCACTAGCCAAAGACACCCACTGCACTAGCCAAAGACACCCACTGCACTAGCCAAAGACACCCACTGCACTAGCCAAAGACACCCACTGCACTAGCCAAAGACACCCACTGCACTAGCCAAAGACACCCACTGCACTAGCCAAAGACACCCACTGCACTAGCCAAAGACACCCACTGCACTAGCCAAAGACACCCACTGCACTAGCCAAAGACACTCACTGCACCAACCAGCAACAGAGGGCAACACCAGCTGCAACAGCCATGCCACCTGGTGGGGCTCCTTCCTTAGATGGATTGCTATCATTCCAATTTTGTGGAGGAGGTCAGCTTTACAGAGTCGACGGCGGCCAATGCAAAGAGGAAGTGGTCAGACAATAGCCAGTATTTGTCTTCCTGTCCTCTGTACTGGGGTCAAAGTGACTAAGTTGGAAGCAGAGAACATGTCACATGATGGAAAACAGTTTTGTAACATAGGACAAGGTGTTGGTATGAAATGTGTTAAATCTCTTGATATAGACTTCCTTGTTATTGAGTACAGCAGATTAGAGATAAAGACTTGGTCACTTCTGCCAGGTTCAATTCTGATATCTTTATTCTTTTACTGGTTTCAGTCAATAGATTTTGGCTATGCTGGGCCACTGCCTTCATTATATCCACTCCCAGTTCATTTAATCATGACACCAGTACCACCACTTTACAGAGTGTACTGGGTGCTTTGTATCATGACAGCAGCACTACCACCTTACAGAGTGTACTGGATGTATTTTACCATGGCACCAGTACTACCACTTTACAGAGTGTACTGGGTGCGTTGTATCATGACAGCAGCACTACCACTTTACACAGTGTGCTGGATGTATTTTATCATGGCACCAGTACTACCACTTTACAGAGTGTACTGGGTGTATTTTATCATGACATCAGCACTTCTATTTTACAGAGTGTACTGGATATATTTTATCATGACACCAGCACTACCACTTTACAGAGTGTACTTGTTGTATTTTATCATGACACCAGCTTTACTACTTTAGAGTGTACTGGGTGTATTTTATCATGGCTCCAGCTCTACCACTTTACATAGTTTACTGGGTGTATTTCCGTCGTGTAGAATAAAATATGGAGGGAAAGAAACCATATTGGTTGATGAGTAATATTTTCATGTCTGACAAGTTTCTGAGGCAATTCTGGGTGTGTTTATCATATTTTCACTTCATCAGCAAAGTATAGCCTCAACCATAACTTGTACTATATCACTAAATAAATATACATATTTTATTTTACTTTAAACTTTTTAGAATGCTCCATACATTGAATATACTAACACCCACTTAAGCACCTACTGCTTGTTATAGAGATAGCATCTGGCAATTATTTACTTAATGAATGAACCTGTATTTTATTGACTTCAGATTTTAGTTGCTATTTATTAAAAGTTTTTCAAAAACTGTAAAACAAGAAATCTCTTGTTAATTGAAATATTTAACTAGTTATAATTTGGACTAACCTTGTTTCTTTTGCCATAAGCCTGCTTTGCAGAGGAGTGAAACAAGACCAAAATACCAAGCACTAATCCAACAATTCTTTCTGTAATACGTGTTTTTTTTTTCCTTTTTTCTTTTCTTTTTTTCTTCTTAAATAGTGATAAGTCTGGTGCCGCCCTGGTAAATACCATGGCTGATATTCTTTCTAATTATCCGTGTGTGTACACATACATTTATTAAGTTTTATTTCATTAGGTAAACTAAAATAGAAGTTGAAATCCATTGAATATAATGATCTAAACAGTAATGGTATTATTAATAGATATTCTTGAAGTTTTCTCACAAAACTATTCTAGAATAAATTATGTGTTAATCACTTAAGATCCCTACTAAACAACATCTGTTCCTCTTTACTGCTCCTATAATTTTAGTATGATTGTGCTTTTCTTAAAAATAAAGATTCTAAGATATATTTCCTCCAAACAGCATCTGTTCCTCTTCGTCGCTTCTTTAAAAATTGCCTCAAAGAATGGAATTATTTATCATAATTTGACGATTCCAAAGCTTTTTTTTTTATGTCAAATGATTAACAGATTCCCCTTACATATTGATTCTATTAAAAGTTAATTGCCATTTATTTTACTTCAACACTTAAAAAACATACATATTCTGAAGCACATGGCTTAGTGGTTAGAGCATTGGCCCTGCAATCGAAAGGTTGTGAGTTCAATTCTCGGACTGGGTGATGTGTTGTTTCCTTGAGCAAGCCACTTTATTTCACATTGCTCCAGTTTACTCAGCTGTAGAAATGAGATGATAGGACTGGGGTCCATATCATTCCACAGCAAAGTGGTCGTGGAGGTACCACGGCAAAAAAGCACCCAGCCCACACTGTAAAGTGGACGTGTAGGCGCTACGGAAAAAGAAAAAGCACCCAGCACTCACTGTAAATGAGGTTGGTGTTAGGAAGGGCATCCAGCTGTAGAAATCAAGCCAGAATCAGTTCCAGTCCCACCCTTGCAAGCAGGGAAAAGCGGACGTAAAATGATGATGATACTCACAGTTTATATACATTATGTATGTGAGGGTCTTCTTATAAAGCCCAGTATTAAGATAAGTCATACAATTCTGATCCATTTGGGTAGGGCTTTTTTAATTTACTCACCCAAGGTAATAGAGCCACTAAGATACAAGGGGTTACTGAGAAGGGAGAAGGACAAGGCAGACAGAACCTAACCCCAAGCAAGGTAATAGAACCACTGAAATACAAGGACACACCACAAACACACACTGGCACACACACACACACTGGCGCACACACACACACTGGCACAGACACTTATACATACACACAATCAGTTATATGTAATGGGGTTTTCTTTCAATTTCTGTCTCCCAAATATTACCAGGATACACCATACAGAGTAATGGTCTCACAGATGCTAGCAGAATACACCATACTTAGAATAAGGTATGGCTTAGCATCACGAATGGCATCCAGCTGTAGGGGGAAAAAAACATACCTGCTGACAAAGATGTCATTCAATTTCATGCAAGCATGGAAAAACAGATGTCAAAACAATGATGATGATGATGATGATGAACCATAGAAACCTTGGCAAAGAATGGGTCAGGAGGACTGTTCAGCTGTGTCGGACATAACAACTTCCCTAGTGTTGATTATCTACATGATAAATGATTACCCAGTTCACTCTGTAAAGTGGTTGGTGATAGGAAAGGCACCTAGCCGTAGAAAATCTGATCATTTTAGAGATTAATGTTTAGGTAATCTATTTAATCTCCTTAGGGTTTTAACATAAAATCATCTGTGAAGGCATGTGGCCTAATGGTTAGGGTGTTGGACTCACAATCATAAGGTCATGGGTGCGATTCCTGGACTGGGTGACACATTGGGTAATTATTGGACTGGGTGGCACATTGGGTAATTCTTGGACTGGGTGGCACATTGGATAATTCTTGGACTGGGTGGCACTTCATTTCACACTGCTTTTTATGATAGGACTGAAGCCCCTATTCAATAAAATCACCAATGAAATGCAACATTGTAGAATTAGTTGTTGTTTGTAAAACTATCACCTTTAGTTATTTAATACAATTAAAAGTTAGTTTTCAATGTATAATTCTTTCTGAACTTTACAAGGGGTTGAGGTACTAAAATAGATGTAAATATACACTATTCTTGTGTGTATATGCATGCACACGAACATACACTTACATTACATTACATTACATGCATACATACATATTTTACATATTGGTGGCGGTGGCTACTGCTGCTGCAGGGAGTATGGCAGAGAAATAATTGATGAAATCAATAAGAAATGTCTAGATGTGTTTGAGATGATGGTTGTGTGATTTCACAAGATTTATTGGAATTGGAAAGAAACAGACAGCGAGACGCTTAAGTACACTGATGAGACTCAATGAGGTAGAAAATCCTAATGTACCGCTGAGGGTAAACAACTTAAAAAATAACAAACAACATTAAAAAATAAATGTGACAGAAATGGACCAGAACTAAAAACTAATAAACTCCTTCAGCAACGACACAGAAATGATTTAACCATTTTCTTACCATATTCCTCATAAAAGACACTGCCTATGATTTTCAAATAATTTCTCATTATGGTGGATTGGCAGTATCGGTAGAGCGTCAGACAACATGCTTTGCAGCATAGTTATGGCCCTTTACGTTCAGAGTTCAAATCAAGCCGAGGTTAACTTTGCCTTTCATCCTTACAGGGTCAATAAAATAAAGTACCACATATACACCCACATATATATATATATATATATATATATATATATATATACACATACATTAATATATCTATATCTAGCTATCCCTCGAGTGCCTTCAGGTGCTCACAGCCCTCTACCAAGCGGAAACGGCAATCAGCGGAGACTCCACTTCGACATTCTATAGGGGATTAGTGGAGGATAAGTGCGACGACGTTCTCGGGGAAACTCTAGGCATCGAGGAAGACGAACTGACCAATCTGTTCGGGAGAACTTTCCATCCAGGGCCTATGGATAACTTCCAGAGCTCTCTGGCCTGGCAGTGCTACCGAGGGGCTCTACCAGTTCGAGACAAAATCTACAGGCACGGACGCCTTGGCAGAGATTCTGCCAAAAAGACCTGTCCAAGATGCGAGCAGGACATTGAAACCATTCTGCATGCAATTGTTCAGTGTCCAGGGGTGACCGACCCTTGGAATTATGTCAAACAGCTACTGTCACGTGTAGGACACATCCAGTTGTCAGCCGAGTCCATCGTGAGGATCACCCCACCGCCTTCATTTAAGAATGAAGGAGAGGCGGTCTTCCTCTGTCTGGTGGCTATGGCGGACGAGGTTAAAAGGATTGAGGGCAAGCACCTTTCTCTCCGGACAACAACTCATTCCTTTCTTTAAGTACCACTTGAGAAGGAAGGTGAGAGTGGAGAGAGAGGTGCTACACCCCAGTAAATTCTCTGAAAGGTGGGTGAATGTGGCGAAAATGGCCCTGGTGAATGGGCCTTCTCTGTATATAAACCTGAAGGTTGAGGAAGATAAACAGAGGGAAGACGGGAACACCTACAAAACGTGTTCCTGGTGTTGAGGGTTGTTCTATCCACGGGGTGTAAAACAACCCCGCAGTAACGTTACACCCCCCACGGGTATTTCAATTGTTTTATTTTTATATAGTTTATTGTTATTTATCATTGTTAAAGATTTTATGTAAAACCCCCGCCGTCACGTCTTGTAATGTCCCATTTTTGTATGCCCCTGTGGCAAATAAAGAAAGATATCTATATGTACACACACACACACACACATACACACACACACACACACACATATATGTATATATGATGACAATCCACTCAGTATCGTTTTACTAAATTTCCTTCACAATGTGTCAACTAGGAGCTCCAGTGAGACTGGATCTAAAGTCATGTTGCTGTAAGATGGATTGTTTAACCACCCAGTTGTACCTGTGTAGATACTAAATGGATTGTTTAACCACCCAGTTGTACCTGTGTAGATACTAAATGGATTGTTTAACCACCCAGTTGTACCTGTGTAGATACTAAATGGATTGTTTAACCACACAGTTGTACCTGTGTAGATACTAAATGGATTGTTTAACCACACAGTTGTACCTGTGTAGATACTAAATGGATTGTTTAACCACCCAGTTGTACCTGTGTAGATACTAAATGGATTGTTTAACCACCCAGTTGTACCTGTGTAGATACTAAATGGATTGTTTAACCACCCAGTTGTACCTGTGTAGATACTAAATGGATTGTTTAACCACCCAGTTGTACCTGTGTAGATACTAAATGGATTGTTTAACCACACAGTTGTACCTGTGTAGATACTAAATGGATTGTTTAACCACCCAGTTGTACCTGTGTAGATACTAAATGGATTGTTTAACCACATAGTTGTACCTGTGTAGATACTAAATGGATTGTTTAACCACACAGTTGTACCTGTGTAGATACTAAATGGATTGTTTAACCACCCAGTTGTACCTGTGTAGATACTAAATGGATTGTTTAACCACCCAGTTGTACCTGTGTAGATACTAAATGGATTGTTTAACCACCCAGTTGTACCTGTGTAGATACTAAATGGATTGTTTAACCACCCAGTTGTACCTGTGTAGATACTAAATGGATTGTTTAACCACACAGTTGTACCTGTGTAGATACTAAATGGATTGTTTAACCACACAGTTGTACCTGTGTAGATACTAAATGGATTGTTTAACCACACAGTTGTACCTGTGTAGATACTAAATGGATTGTTTAACCACCCAGTTGTACCTGTGTAGATACTAAATGGATTGTTTAACCACCCAGTTGTACCTGTGTAGATACTAAATGGATTGTTTAACCACCCAGTTGTACCTGTGTAGATACTAAATGGATTGTTTAACCACCCAGTTGTACCTGTGTAGATACTAAATGGATTGTTTAACCACACAGTTGTACCTGTGTAGATACTAAATGGATTGTTTAACCACCCAGTTGTACCTGTGTAGATACTAAATGGATTGTTTAACCACCCAGTTGTACCTGTGTAGATACTAAATGGATTGTTTAACCACCCAGTTGTACCTGTGTAGATACTAAATGGATTGTTTAACCACCCAGTTGTACCTGTGTAGATACTAAATGGATTGTTTAACCACCCAGTTGTACCTGTGTAGATACTAAATGGATTGTTTAACCACACAGTTGTACCTGTGTAGATACTAAATGGATTGTTTAACCACCCAGTTGTACCTGTGTAGATACTAAATGGATTGTTTAACCACCCAGTTGTACCTGTGTAGATACTAAATGGATTGTTTAACCACCCAGTTGTACCTGTGTAGATACTAAATGGATTGTTTAACCACCCAGTTGTACCTGTGTAGATACTAAATGGATTGTTTAACCACACAGTTGTACCTGTGTAGATACTAAATGGATTGTTTAACCACACAGTTGTACCTGTGTAGATACTAAATGGATTGTTTAACCACACAGTTGTACCTGTGTAGATACTAAATGGATTGTTTAACCACCCAGTTGTACCTGTGTAGATACTAAATGGATTGTTTAACCACACAGTTGTACCTGTGTAGATACTAAATGGATTGTTTAACCACACAGTTGTACCTGTGTAGATACTAAATGGATTGTTTAACCACCCAGTTGTACCTGTGTAGATACTAAATGGATTGTTTAACCACCCAGTTGTACCTGTGTAGATACTAAATGGATTGTTTAACCACCCAGTTGTACCTGTGTAGATACTAAATGGATTGTTTAACCACACAGTTGTACCTGTGTAGATACTAAATGGATTGTTTAACCACCCAGTTGTACCTGTGTAGATACTAAATGGATTGTTTAACCACCCAGTTGTACCTGTGTAGATACTAAATGGATTGTTTAACCACCCAGTTGTACCTGTGTAGATACTAAATGGATTGTTTAACCACACAGTTGTACCTGTGTAGATACTAAATGGATTGTTTAACCACACAGTTGTACCTGTGTAGATACTAAATGGATTGTTTAACCACCCAGTTGTACCTGTGTAGATACTAAATGGATTGTTTAACCACACAGTTGTACCTGTGTAGATACTAAATGGATTGTTTAACCACCCAGTTGTACCTGTGTAGATACTAAATGGATTGTTTAACCACCCAGTTGTACCTGTGTAGATACTAAATGGATTGTTTAACCACACAGTTGTACCTGTGTAGATACTAAATGGATTGTTTAACCACACAGTTGTACCTGTGTAGATACTAAATGGATTGTTTAACCACCCAGTTGTACCTGTGTAGATACTAAATGGATTGTTTAACCACCCAGTTGTACCTGTGTAGATACTAAATGGATTGTTTAACCACCCAGTTGTACCTGTGTAGATACTAAATGGATTGTTTAACCACCCAGTTGTAACTGTGTAGATACTAAATGGATTGTTTAACCACACAGTTGTACCTGTGTAGATACTAAATGGATTGTTTAACCACCCAGTTGTACCTGTGTAGATACTAAATGGATTGTTTAACCACCCAGTTGTACCTGTGTAGATACTAAATGGATTGTTTAACCACCCAGTTGCACCTGTGTAGATACTAAATGGATTGTTTAACCACCCAGTTGTACCTGTGTAGATACTAAATGGATTGTTTAACCACACAGTTGTACCTGTGTAGATACTAAATGGATTGTTTAACCACACAGTTGTACCTGTGTAGATACTAAATGGATTGTTTAACCACCCAGTTGTACCTGTGTAGATACTAAATGGATTGTTTAACCACCCAGTTGTACCTGTGTAGATACTAAATGGATTGTTTAACCACCCAGTTGTACCTGTGTAGATACTAAATGGATTGTTTAACCACCCAGTTGTACCTGTGTAGATACTAAATGGATTGTTTAACCACCCAGTTGTACCTGTGTAGATACTAAATGGATTGTTTAACCACACAGTTGTACCTGTGTAGATACTAAATGGATTGTTTAACCACCCAGTTGTACCTGTGTAGATACTAAATGGATTGTTTAACCACCCAGTTGTACCTGTGTAGATACTAAATGGATTGTTTAACCACACAGTTGTACCTGTGTAGATACTAAATGGATTGTTTAACCACACAGTTGTACCTGTGTAGATACTAAATGGATTGTTTAACCACCCAGTTGTACCTGTGTAGATACTAAATGGATTGTTTAACCACCCAGTTGTACCTGTGTAGATACTAAATGGATTGTTTAACCACCCAGTTGTACCTGTGTAGATACTAAATGGATTGTTTAACCACCCAGTTGTACCTGTGTAGATACTAAATGGATTGTTTAACCACACAGTTGTACCTGTGTAGATACTAAATGGATTGTTTAACCACACAGTTGTACCTGTGTAGATACTAAATGGATTGTTTAACCACCCAGTTGTACCTGTGTAGATACTAAATGGATTGTTTAACCACCCAGTTGTACCTGTGTAAATGGATTGTTTTTGTAAAATATATTAACAAAATTTATCTACTTGATAAATAGAAATTTATTTTAATTTAAAAAAATATTTTCAATCTAGCAAAAACCTTTCTTTAATTGAAATGGAGGGGTGAGGGATATAAAGATATTTATGGAGGGGTGGGAGATATAAAGATATTTATGGAGGGGTGAGAGATATAAAGATATTTATGGAGGGGTGAGAGATATAAAGATATTTATGGAGGGGTGAGAGATATAAAGATATTTATGGAGGGGTGAGGGATATAAAGATATTTATGGAGGGGTGAGGGATATAAAGATATTTATGGAGGGGTGAGAGATATAAAGATATTTATGGAGGGGTGAGAGATATAAAGATATTTATGGAGGGGTGAGGGATATAAAGATATTTATGGAGGGGTGAGGGATATAAAGATATTTATGGAGGGGTGAGAGATATAAAGATATTTATGGAGGGGTGAGAGATATAAAGATATTTATGGAGGGGTGAGAGATATAAAGATATTTATGGAGGGGTGAGAGATATAAAGATATTTATGGAGGGGTGAGGGATATAAAGATATTTATGGAGGGGTGAGAGATATAAAGATATTTATGGAGGGGTGAGAGATATAAAGATATTTATGGAGGGGTGAGGGATATAAAGATATTTATGGAGGGGTGAGAGATATAAAGATATTTATGGAGGGGTGAGGGATATAAAGATATTTATGGAGGGGTGAGAGATATAAAGATATTTATGGAGGGGTGAGAGATATAAAGATATTTATGGAGGGGTGAGAGATATAAAGATATTTATGGAGGGGTGAGAGATATAAAGATATTTATGGAGGGGTGAGAGATATAAAGATATTTATGGAGGGGTGAGAGATATAAAGTACCGTGTTTATATTAAGTACATATTTCTACTAGAATTTACTTTCACATATGCACATATTACAAGGACCCATAGAACCAATGAATTGTATGGTTCATACATCATCATCATCATCATCCTTGTTTAACGTCTATCTTCCACACTAGCATGGGTTAGACGTGATTGTCCCACTTGAGGCAAGATTGGTCAGTTGACAGTGCCTCGCGCATATAGAACTCTGTATGTGGCAGGTTTTCTATGGCTGGATGCCCTTCCTAACACCAACCACATTTACAGTGTGAACTGGGAGCCTTTTTACCATGTCTCCTACACAACCACTTACAGCGTGCACTGGATGTTCTGTGGTACCAACATAACTTTACAGAGAAAGGCTAGTGTAGGTGGGAGTGGGAGGATGGAGTAAGGGTAGTGCGTTGGGGGTGTATATTTGGTTTAAGAGGTGCCTACTGACTGTAGATTTAACTTTGTACATAAGGGAAGGCGAGTCTTCTGTATTACTGTGTAGCGCCAAACGTCTCGATCCAGTGACATTCTCTTAGAGAGGTGTAATTGTGGAAGGTCAGTTTTTATCATGTCGTCCCAGGTTTTTCTGGGTCTACCTAGTCCATAGCTTCCATCATGTGCATCACATGAGCATACCAACGTAATCTCCTCTCAAGTAAACTGCATCCGATCCCTCTTATTCCTAATTTCTCACTCAGTTCGTTTGTTTTGCCGTTTGTGTATATTGCTATTACACATCCAACAGAGCATGCAAGCTTCATTCCTTTCCAGTCTGCACAGGTCCTCTGCACACAATGCCCATGTCTCACTGCCATGTAGCATTGCTGTTTGTATACAAGCATCATACAGTCTGCCTTTCATTTTTAGAGAGAAACCTTTTGTGGCCAACAGCAGTGTTAGCTCTTTGAGCTTTTTCCATCCTGTTCTAACTCTGGCTACTGTACTTTCAGAGCACCCTCCACCACTGCTGATATTGTCACTCAGGTAACAGAAAGTGTCCACTATTTCTATAGAACCATCTGGGCAATTGAAGGAGCTAGTATCCTGTGGGCCCTTGCTACTTACTGCCACTGAGCATCTGCCACATATAAAATCTACATTCTTAGATAGCTTACCTGTGATCCCGCTACATCTTTTATGTACCCATAGTTTGCATTTGGGGCATAAAATGGAATTTCTACCTACTCCTTTCCTACATACTGAGCATGGCCATTTCCCACAGGGCACCTGTGCCCTGTTTTCCTTTCTACATGCTAGAACTTTAATCTTAGACAGGTTAACTTTAAGGCCTTTTGATTCTAGGCCATGCTTCCATATTTGGAATTTCTTCAGCCATAGATTCAGCTATGAGAGTTAGATCATCTGCATATAGAAGTTCCCATGGGCAGCTGGTCTTAAACTCCTCTGTTATAGCCTGTAGGGCGATTATAAAAAGGAGGGGGTTAAGGAAAGCCTTGATGAACACCTACTTTTACGTTAAACTCTTCACTATATTCATACTTAATTCTAACCTTGCTGACTTTCTTTATACATGCCTTGTATAGCTCTCACAAGCCACTCATCTACTCATAGTTTTCTAAGAGCCCACCACAGATAATGGAGCAGGGGACTCTGTCAAAGGCTTTCTCCAAGTTAACAAAAGCTAAGTAGAGGGGTTTACTTTTAGCTAGGTACTTCTCCTGTAGTTGTTGTAAACGGAAGAGAGCATCCATGGGACTTTTACCTGGTACAAACCCAAACTGCATTTCATCTAGATCAATTCAATCTCTTAATTAGTTGTGCAATAACTCTTTCTGTGACCTCCATGACCTGGTCAACTATCTTAATGCCCCTATACTTTCCTCTATCCAGGGCATCTCCTTTGCCCATGTAGCAGTTAATGATGATGCTACTACGCCAGTCATTTGGTATGACCCAATTCTGTATTACTTAGTTTACTATCCGGGTGACCATATTATGTCCCACCATTCCAGATGCTTTCAACATCCCAGCAACTATCCCCAAAGGCCCAACTGACTTGCTTGTCTTCATATCTTTGATTGCCTTACTTACAATACTACCATTAACTTGCACAGCAGCTCCCTCTGCTGGTCCAATTTGGGGTAGACTATCTTTATCCCATTCATTCTCCTCATACATACATACATACATACACACACATCCATAGACCATACACATACATACATACATACACATCCATACACATCCATAGAACATACACATACATACACATCCATAGAACATACACATACATACATACACATACATACACATCCATAGAACATACACATACATACACACACACATACATACATACATACATTCACATACATACATACATACATTCACACATACATACATACACACATACATACATACATACATTCACACATACATACATACATACATACATACACATCCATAGAAAAAGAGGGGGGGGGGGTAATCCATGACTTTTTAGTGTAAAACTGTATTTATTGTTGCTGAACACTTTGTTTTTCATTGGTTGATGGCATTGTGCATGCACATGTCCATCTGTTTTTTTGTGTATGTGTGTGTCAGTGCATGCATCCATCTGTATGTGTGAGCATCAGTGTATGCATGTGCCCATGTGTGTGTGTGTGTGTCAATCAATAAGGCAGAAGGGGTATCATGAGAACATTACTAGTGTTTTTCTGACAGCTCTTCATAGTTCACTGCACAAAAATAGCAATATTTCTCGTATAAATTATATCTTGTATAGTCTATGTTGTTTTTCTCAACCAGTTACTATTGAATTACGTGAAGAATTTCTAATCAATTTTTGGTTTCAGTTTCTGACTCACTGACCTGATTTGTGTCATAACTTTGTTTGAAAAGGCTGAATTCTGATTGGTCCATTCAAAGACAGGGCCTCAAATAATCACCAAGGTTTTAAAAAAATGCAATGTTGATTGCCAATGACTTTGTCTTTAAATTTTAGCACTGTGCCATATGCCACCATATATCAAGTGCCACACACAGGCTTATGCTTGCCCTGAGTGGTGTCATGCTTAAAAGATTGCAAAACAAAAAACAACAAAACTAAACAGTATTGATGTGGACTGTGGTTAAGGAATTCACTTCACAACCACATGGAGATGCAGGTCTTCATTTACATTTGTATCTGTGATAATGTCCCATAACTTAGCAAATCAACAAAAAGAGATTAAGTTATTCTGTGAACATCATAGACATTAATTGGTGTTGATTTGTGTTTACATATCCTCCAGTTGTGTTAAAGTTATGCCAACTTCTCTAGTGATATACATGATAAATCCATTGTAATAGGAAGGGCATCCAACCATAGACAATCTACTAGAGGACTAGGAGAACCCTTCAGTTGTCTCAAGACAAAGCACCCAGTACTCACTGTAAATGTGATTGGCATTAGGAAGGGCATCCAGCCGTATAACCCAAGCCAAAATCAGTTCTGTATGAGCAAGACAAGGCATTTCTCACAAGACAACTCATCTAACCCATGCTTGCATGGGAAAATGGACGTTAAACAGTGATGATGATATATATATATATGATGGACTCTCCCGTCGATATATGAGTGTCCAACAAAAGTTCAGCTCTCTGGATGGCAGTGTCTCATGTGACATTTCAATCCCGCCAGTGACCCACAGACCAAGCCACATAGGTTGCAAGAGCAAGAGTTTATGGAGAGTCTTGCAGATATCAAGCCCCGTTGCAAAAGACTGGCGGAAATGTGAGAAAGTGAACTGATGTTGAACTACCCACACAAAGTTTTGTTTTAAGTGGTGAAGTCTTGTGTAGGACCAACCACACTTTTTGGAACTGACGACATATGTCTTTGGTGCAAATGTTTGCCACGGAATATACAACAGCCCTCACAAAGAAAAAAATATATATATATATATTTGAATGGCCGTTGACTCTGCTGAGATCCTCCGCCTTTTGCCGAGTCTTGTATTTCATCCCGCAGGGTGGCCAATCGTCACTTTCCTCACCAAGCAAGCTTGGTGGGGTTGCCGGTTTAGTCACCGATGACCTGACCATGAGACAGGTTGTACTGGGTTACATGTTACCAGTAGCACTCGAGAGCGGCCTGACACAAACATATATATATCATCACCATCATTTTATGTCCGCTTTTCCCTGATTGCAAGGGTGGGATGGGCACTGATTCTGGCTTGATTTCTACAGCTGAGTAAACTGGAGCAACGTGAAATAAAGTGTCTTGCTCAAGGAAACAACACATCACCCGGTCTGAGAATTGAACTCACAACCTTTCGATTGCAAGGCCAATGCTCTAATCACTAAGCCATGTGCCTATACACACACACACATACTTTAACCATGTGTAACTTAGTTTTATAATAGACATGTTGTAACCCTTATGTCATAAGATGAGATTAAAAGGGTTTGTGCCAGGAAGGGCATTTGGCGTAAATTACTGCCTCAAAGTTTCTTGTCCAACATATGTTAGCATGGAAAAGTGAGTATAGAACGATGATGAGAAACATGAATCATATGTCAGCTATACTCGGATATTAAACAAAGCAAATGTATTTGCTATAATGGAATGTGAGGTGGGTGTGATTGTAAAAAGTAGTGGAAAATGTAAGTTTTATTGTTGAATTAAGTTTCTTTATATTTCGAGGTTATATTGTGTATGGAGGGTATATTGTGTGATTTATAAGGAATTTAATAGTACTGTTGAATGTTCTTCATTAGAAATCAAAACTTAATAATAATAGTGCTTTCTGGTTTAGGCACAAGGTCAACAATTTAGGGAGAGGAGAAAGTCAATTAAATTGACCCCAGTGCGTTACTGGTGTTTTATTTTACCAACCCTTAAGGATGAAAGGCAAAGCTAATCTCGGCGTGATTTGAACCCAGAACATAAAGGGATGTAACTATATGCCACAAAGCATGTCCGATTCTCTACCGATAATGGCAATCCAACAACCTTGATAATTATAATAAGTTTTGTTTTGAGAAAAGGCCAAAAATTCGAAAGGAAGGAGTATAGCTAGATAAATCGACCATAGCATATGACTGGTACTTCTATTGAATCTTTTTCATGAAAGAGGATAGTTGCCTTAGTCCTGGTCAGATTCTCAGAGCCAAGAGAACTCAAACACACACTACAAGACACTGTCATCTAGTACTCTGTAATGTCTACCACTACAATAGTGGTAGTGTCTTTCATTAGAAATATGGTAACAAAAGGGTTAAATAAACTTTATATTTATTTAGATAGTTTCGATAATTTTTTAACAAGGAAGTTTCCAAGATTTTTCTCTGGTGTTTGTTCACTTGTCATGTTTGTCATCACATTGGTTCAGATTTTAAATCTCTTGGGTTGGATTGTTCGAGACTATATCTCATTGGCTAGTTTTTATTAGTGTTTTTACTTGAAATAATTGATTGTTTAACATTGGAAAATATCTTATTTTATTAAGGTCTATAAATATGTGATATGTTTGAAAAGGAGAAATCAATATACATACTTCAATTTTTCTTTCTTTTTTATTTTTTATCTGAATCTAAAAACAACCAAATATATTATAAAGCGAAATAATAATGTCTTCTGCGAAATTATTTGATTTAGAAGTACCAAAATAAGATCGTAATTAGAAAGGAGATCATTAAGACACAGACTATTTCTTCAATAACTGTCAAGGATCAATTTGTTAGAAAATGATACACTATTATTCTGCTAAGATATATGAAGGGAAATTCTGCCAATAAATTGCTCACACAACTGATTTTGGCTTGGTTTCTACAGCTGGATACCCTTCCTTATACCAACATCATTTACAGTGAGTACTGGGTGCTTTTTATCGTGATGCCTACACAACCATTTTACAGTGTGAACTGGGAATTTTTTTGTTGTGGTACCTACACGACCACTTTACAGTGTGGGCTGGGTGATTTTTGTCATGACACCTACATGACCACTTTACAGTGTGGGCTGGGTGCTTTTTGTCGTGACACCTACATGACCACTTTACAGTGTGGGCTGGGTACTTTTTGTCATGGCACCTACATGACCACTTGATAGTGTGGGCTGGGTGCTTTTTGTCATGGCACCTACAGGACCACTTGATAGTGTGGGCTAGGTACTTTTTGTCATGACACCTACATGACCACTTTACAGTGTGGGCTGGGTGCTTTTTGTCGTGACACCTACATGACCACTTTACAGTGTGGGCTGGGTACTTTTTGTCATGGCACCTACATGACCACTTGATAGTGTGGGCTGGGTGCTTTTTGTCGTGATGCCTACATGACCACTTTACAGTGTGGGCTGGGTGCTTTTTGTCATGACACCTATATGACCACTTTACAGTGTGGGCTGGGTGTTTTTTGTCATGATACCTACATGACCACTTTACAGTGTGGGTGGGGTGCTTTTTGTTGTGAATCCTACATGACCACTTTACAGTGTGGACTGGGTACTTTTTGTTGTGACACCTACATGACTACTTTACATGACACCTACATGACCACTTTACAGTGTGGGCTAGGTACTTTTTGTCATGATACCTACATGACCACTTTACAGTGTGTACTGGGTACTTTTTGTCATGACACCTACATGACCACTTTACAGTGTGGGCTGGGTGCTTTTTGTCATGACACTTACATGACCACTTTACAGTGTAGACTGGGTACTTTTCGTCGTGACACCTACATGACCACTTTACAGTGTGGGCTAGGTACTTTTTGTCATGACACCTACATGACGACTTTACAGTGTGGGTTGGGTGCTTTTTGTTGTGACACCTACATGACCACTTTACAGTGTGGGCTGGGTGCTTTTTGTCGTGACACCTACATGACCACTTTACAGCGTGGGCTAGGTGCTTTTTGTCATGATACCTACATGACCACTTTACAGTGTGTACTGGGTACTTTTTGTCGTGACACCTACATGACCACTTTACAGTGTGGACTGGGTGCTTTTTGTCATGACACCTACATGACCACTTTACAGTGTGGGCTGGGTGCTTTTTGTCATGACACCTACATGACCACTTTACAGTGTAGACTGGGTACTTTTTGTCATGACACCTACATGACCACTTTACAGTGTAGACTGGGTACTTTTTGTCGTGACACCTACATGATCACTTTACAGTGTGGGCTGGGTGCTGTGACACCTACATGACCTCTTTACAGTGTGGGCTGGGTGCTGTGACATTTACATGACCACTTTACAGTGTGACACCTACATGACCACTTTACAGTGTAGGCTGGGCACTCATTATTGATAGACAGGGGTTGACTTTGCCTTTCATCCTTACGGGGTCGATAAAATAAAGTACCAGTAATGCACTGGTTAATTGCTGGCCTTGTGCCTAAAGTAGAAACAATTATTGATAGACGGATAGCACTTTATATAACTGTATTTAAGCTGTGTTCCATATTAGCTGTAATATCTTTTTACATGTTCATAATTACACATAATGTTACTTAACTCAACAGAAAGTGATCTCCAACTTACACTCGATAGGTTTGATGCTGAGTACTGCATGGCTGGAATGAAAATCAGTGCTGCAAAAACTGAGACATTTGTCCTCTCAAGGAAGCCTGTGCAGTGCACTCTATATGTAAATGGAGTTCCACTGAAGCAGGTAGAGAAGTTCAAGTATCTCGGGCCCTTGTTCATAAGTGGTGGAAGGCAGGAGGCAGAATTAAGTGCAAGAATTGCAAAAGCTGGTTCAGTAATGTGCTAGCTTCAGTATTTCGTAATCAGAAGAAGGGAGGTAGGCGTAAAAGTCAAACTTGCTATCTTCAATTCGGTATTCATGCCAACCCTTACCTATGGTCATGAATCTTGGGTTATGACTGAAATAATATGATCGCGAATACAAGTGGCCAAAAGAGGGTTCCTCTGAAGGGTCTTTGCAGTGACGTGACTCGATAGAGTGCATAGCTCAGAGATCAGAGAGTCTCTCCAGGTACAGCTGCTACTTCTCCGAATTGAGAGATCACAACTCCGATACTATAGACATGTTGTTAGAATGTCTCGGGAAAGAATTGCTGGATAGATTTTACGGGCAAAACCAACTGGTAGGTGACCCAGGGGTAGACCCTGAGCAAGATGGTTGGATAATATCTTTGAGCTCGGCTGGTCTCGCTTAGGGATCCAGCTAAATTAGTTGGTAACGGTAGCTTCTGACAGGACCTGCTGGAAGGAGTGTTTGAGGACTCTGTCTCACAACCCTCTCAGGAATAAGTGGGCAAAGAAGGAGGAGGTAATTACACAATGACGTATTTAATGTCTATATTTTCATGTGGTACAAGAGTTAGAAAATATAGAAAAAATTACTTGTTATTGCTACTGTTATGGTTGAAGGAATATGTCATGTTTATCACATCTCAGTATACCATCATAGATTTTTATTTTCCTTCTATAACTTCTCATTAGGAACTAATTCATGACAGATGAAAGTTCCTGGTTGGGTTCAGTGAATATCTTGACTTCTGCTTTGATCTATCTAAATGCTTTTCATCATAATTTTATGTAAGTTATGCTCTAAACTCCACCTTAATAATGAGAAAGTTAGTTATATTACTAAAACTCTTCAAATTCTTGATTACTTTCAAAGGGATTTGAAAAGCATAGGTAGCATCTTTCATTAGAAATATAGTAAGCAAAGGGTTAATATGGTTGTATTTATCTCAAAACCTTCCAACATATTATTATATAAGCACCTCTGTTAAGTTACACTCCAAACACCAGCTTCATAACAAGAAAGTTATTTATATTACTACATCCCTCTAAATTCTTGATAAGGTTAATGACATAGGTAGTGTCTTTCATTAGGAATATGGTAATGAAAGGGTTAATGACATAGGTAGCGTCATCATCACTATCATCATCACCACTATCATCATCACCACTATCATCATCACCACTATCATCATCACCACTATCATCATCACCACTATCATCATCATCATCATCACTATCATCATCACCACCATCATCATCACCACCATCATCATCACCACTATCATCATCACCACTATCATCATCACCACTATCATCATCACCACCATCATCATCACCACCATCATCATCACCACTATCATCGTCACCGCTATCATCATCATCATCGTCATCACTATCATCGTCATCACTATCATCGTCACCACTATCATCATCACCACCATCATCATCATCACTATCATCATCATCACTATCATCATCATCACTATCATCATCATCACTATCATCATCACCACTATCATCATCACCACTATCATCATCACCACTATCATCATCACCACTATCATCATCATCACTATCATCGTCAGCCCCATATTCGTTTCCCATGCTGATAAAGGTTGTACAAGTTGTCGCAGTAAGGTGGTTGGAGATCACATCTTGCTCATGTTTATTATTTGGTATGGTTTCTACATTTCCTTCCTAATGCCAACCACTTTACAGGGGGTATTGCGTGCATTTCATCATGGTACCAGAACTACTACTTTATAGCGAGTACTAGGTGCATTTTATCATGTCACAAGCAGTACCACTTTACTGAGTGTACTGGGTGCATTTTAACATGGTACCAACATTACCACTTTACAGGGTGTACTGGGAGCATTTTATCATGTCACTAACACTACCACTTTACCAAGTGGTTTGGATGCATTTTATCATTGTACAAGCAGTACCACTTTACAGAGTGTAGTGGGTGTATTTTATCATGGTACAATCATTAGAGAGGTTGTCATGTACTCAACAAAACTGAAGAGTCCTCTCTACCTTGTATTGTTTAAAACAATTAAATTGTTATTTACAGAATATTATTTAGAATATTTCTGTCTCCTTGGCTTATATAAACAGCTATATCCTATTTTTGTGAATTGTTGATAATTATAAATAATTTAACAAATTAACATAACAGTATTTTGTTAATGATGGTAGCTACATTTCTTCTTTTCTCTTGTTACATTCAGATATAAATTCAGGTCATCAATATATTTCCTGCATTTTAGACAAGAAACTGAGATGGATAAATATTTCTATTATATTTTGACCTCCAAATATTATATTACCACCATGAAAGGCTTAAATGAGACGTAATATTTATTTTGATAAAATCCTAGAATGTTATAATTATATCTATAGTAAACAAATGTTTCCTCATACAGAATTTATTTCAATAGATTTTAATCTCATTTTTGATGAGGAGGCCCTTTCAGTTGTTCCATGGACATGGTAACTCTCCTAGTGCTAATCTGCACAATAAACACACCCAGTACACTCTGTAAAGTGGTTGGTGATAGGAAGGACATCCAGCTATAGAAAGCTTGTTAAACAAAGCATTGTGAGAATCTTTCAATTGTGTCAGACATGACAATCTCTCTAGTGCTGGTGCCATGATAAAATATACATGGTAGAACATAGGACGATATGTAAGTGAATTGTTTGGGAGGTCAGTAGTCTTGTTTCAGTACTAACTCAGTCTATGAAGACCTGTCCAACCCTTACTAATAGGGAAAACAGATGTAAGATGATGATGATGTATAGACCTGTGACTCCTGATGGAGATGTAGGGGCATTTAAACCTGGCAGAGCCTATCTTCTCTCCAGGTTTGAATACAGCTAATTTCTTCCAAAGGAGAGAGAGAGAAAGAGAAGACAAAGAAATGACTCACTTGACTAGAGTGAACTGGTACTTTATCAACCTTGGAAAGATGAAAGACAAAGTTGATCTCAATAGGATTTGAACTCAGCTGGAAGGAATATTGCAAAGCTTTCTATCCAACATTCTAACAACTCAGTACTTACATCATTTATGGTATTAAATATCAAATTATATTACATTTAACTACTCAGCCATAATAACTTTACATGTTTTCTATGCTGGCATGGGTTGGGCAGGTTATCAGTCAACAACAAAACAGAGTGTTATAATATTTTTCTCATATGTTTCATATTTTAACATGATTTCTCTATCTGTATGTCCTTGATTTCAACCACTGTTTACTGGGTGTGTTGTGTTACCAACACTACCACGTTACACAGTGAAGTGAGTGCATTTTATCTTGGTATGAGCACTACTATGCTGCAGTCTACTTTACACTTTATACTGCCACTTTACAGTGTGGGCTGGGTACATTGTGTTGTGGCACCAGCACTGCCATTTTACAGTGTGGGCTGGGTACATTGTGTTGTGGCAGCAGTACAATAGATGTTGTCAGGTCATTTACAAGAGCAAAATGTCCTCTCTACTCTGTGTCCCTTGGTTCATTTATCAGTGATTCCTGCCCACTACAAACTGAAAGGGGACTTCTCCACTGCATCTTAACCCTCATCACATTTACATTTAGTGTCATCATGTATATTAGAAAATTGATAATGGTGGCTATATTGGGGGCCGTTGATGAAAGAATACAGGCATGAAATACAATAATAAAAATAATTGTTTCTACTTTAGGCACAAGGCCAGCAATTACCCAGTAATGTACTGGTACTTTATTTTATCGACCCCATAAGGATGAAAGGCAAAGTTAACCTTGGCAGGATTTGAACTCAGAATGACAAGGGCCATAACTCTATGCATCAAAGCATGGCGACCGACGCTCTACCGATACTGCCAATCCACCACCCCTATAATAATAAAAAATATCCTTTTAGTAATTTTTTTATTTCTTCATCAGAATCTACTGAGACTTAACTTGACATTTTAACATGACAAATTTCTTTTTGATCTCCATTTTCATAAATATTTTTTTAGATATCCATTTCTGACATTTTGGAAACCGTTGGTGATTCTGATTTATCCCTAAACTTTATTTTTTTCTGATGTTTATCTAAATTGTTTTAACAATGCTTTATATATGTTTTACATATATTAATCTTACATACGCTCTTAAAAATTCAAACAGTTTTAATCCTTTTGATACCATACTGCCTCTAGTTCTATAATACAAAGCTGTTTGTTTTAAAGTGTTTATATTTATCTAAAATCCTTCCATCATAATTTTTTGTAAGAACCTTTAAGTTAGGCCCCAAACACTAATCTAATAATGTGAAATGTTACTGAATCCTTCCAAAATCTTGATTATTTTCAAATTTTTTGGAAAACATTGGCAGTCTTTCATTAAAAATACAATAATTGTTTCTACTTTTGGCACAAGGCCAGCAATTATCCCAGTGTATTACTAGTACTTTATTTTATCAACCCCGTAAGGATGAAAGGCAAAGTTAACCTCAGCGGGATTTGAACTCAGAATGGCAAGGGCCGTAACTCTATGCTTGGCGACCGACCCTCTCCCGATACTGCCAATCCACTAAATATAATAATGAAAGGATAAAGTCACTCAACTATCCATCAATCACACAACATAAGACTTCCTCTCTCAAAAGTAAAACTGGAATTTGTTAATTTTTTTTTATTTCAAGAATTTACAAGATACAACTTGACATGCTTAACTCCTTGTCTTAAGGAGCTAGAGAAACTGTCAACCAATCCTGGCTCCAGGATATAATGAAGAGTTTTTTTGTTCTTGATGTTGAAAATTTGAAGTTTTCCTCTGTTGGTTCTTATTCATCAAGCATTGACTCATTTTCATCCAATGATAAGTGCTTGCACTCATCATCATGTAAAGTCAGTATCTATCTCTGGCATTGTTTTAACATAAACATTTGAAGAGCCTTCTTCAGGCTGATGTTAAATCAATTCGTGGAAAACCAATGACAAAAAAAAAAAAACATGACTTTAGATTGGTTCCCTTTAACCATTTCCTGATCATACTTCTAATGAAATACGCTCTATTTCAATTATTTAATGAAGAATTTTGAGAGATTTACTAAAATTATTAATTAACTCAAGTAAGTAAGTATGTTTTTGAAACAGCGAGCGAGTTTGAAATTAGAAATAGAAACTTTCGCCATATTTTTTGACATGTATGTCAATACTCACCTTTTTTTCCATTTCTTACAGGGTTCTAAACCCCACTATCAGGCTAAAATTTCTTTAGTCAAAAAATATGGCGAAAGTTTCTATTTCTAATATTAATTAATTCATTATTAAGATAGTAACTTAACATATAGTTTCGATATAAAATTATGTTGGAAGATTTTAATTTTAACAAGAATCCTTTAAAATGTTTTTGTTTCATAGAACCAGTGTAGGCTTTGGTCAAATGGATTAAATCAGCTAGTAGCTATTTCTATCTTTGTTTTTACAATCATGAAAATTTGAAAAGGCTGAGGTTTATGTGAGCAAATCAATTCAGAAAACAAAACAAAAAGAAATCCCCCCAAACTTAACTACCTTTAGATTGATATTGCTTTAACCCTTTCATTACCATATTTCTAATGAAAGTCACTACCTATATCATTAACCATTTCATTACCATATTTCTAATGAGACACTGCCTATGTCTTTAACCCTTTCATTACTATATTTCTAACAAGAGAGACTGTCTATGTCCTTAACCAAAGGGCACTCCGCCGTAAACATACAGTGGTTGACGGCATCATGTAACTGCAGAAACCCTGTCTCATGCCCCCTTGGCAATGGATGCCTGGTGAAAAACTTAGTTTACTGATGCAGAGTTACAACCCCCAACTTGACACATATATACATAGGAGCAACTTCGAGCTTCAAGGACAAGTGGTATAATCACCACCACTTCTTTAATAGGATTGACAAACAGAAAAGTATGGCCCTTTCTGAACTGATCAGGAAGCTCAAGCTGGACAAGACACCATACTTTTTGGCCTCTGTCTGAGCGAGACTCTCAAGATACTCAGTGGTGGAATAAATATAATCAATCGCAGGGTAGATTTCTTTGGTGCATGTCGACACCTAAGGACAGGAACTTTTCTCAAGCTACCTACTACACTGAGTCCCAGACACACTAACCCTTCCCACTACTCCTATCTCTTCTCTTCTTGTCTCTATTAGCATCTAAACGTATCCCAGAGCCACACTAACTTAGTAGTTGGGCCCACGCCTTACTTCGCCTTGGAATTCCCCTCTTTCTCACATCCTTAGTTCTAATCCAAGTATCTAACCTCTAGTTATTTAACGAGATAATATATGTTGGCAGAATCCAATCCTGGGTATCTACA
>OZ024749.1:12030341-12085341 GCA_964016885.1 Eledone cirrhosa | reverse complement strand
ACCCATAACTTATTTTATGGTATATGCTGCTGACATTTGTAGAATCACTTCACTACAGACCGTTCCGTTCCGTTCCTCGAAGAAATAAACAAATCTTCATATGATGTTCATCACCACTTGCATTCTTATATACATATCCCTATTTGTACACAAACACACACACAATAACAAACACACACACAATAACAAACACACACACAATAACAAACACACACACAATAACAAACACACACACAATAACAAACACACAGACACACAAACGCACAAACACACACGCACAAACACACACGCACAAACACACACGCACAAACACACACGCACAAACACACACGCACAAACACACACGCACAAACACAAACGCACAAACACAAACGCACAAACACAAACGCACAAACACACACGCACAAACACACACGCACAAACACAAACACACACGCACAAACACAAACACACATGCACATGCACAAACACAAACACACACGCACAAACACAAACACACACGCACAATCACAAACACAAACACACACAAACAACACACAATCACAAACACAAACAATCACAAACAAGCACACAAGCACACACACAAACAAGCACACACACACACTCAAGCACACAAGCACACACACAAACAAGCACAAACACACACTCAAGCACACAATCACACACACAAACAAGCACACAAGCACACACACACACACACACACACACACACACACACACACACACACATACACACATTATCAAGCCATCAGAGATAAGGCATTTTCTCAAAACATCCTGGTTGGTGTTTGTATTTAAAACTGTTAGTCTATTACTCCAGAATTTCTCAAGGTATTTTAACAATAAACACTTTTACTACGACCTTTGAGCTTCATCCATATTGTAATGGGTTCCTTGAACTCTTTAGCATTAAAACTGCCTTTTTCTGTTCAAACTGGCTTTAACCAGCCCCTTATACTAAGGTTTTGTTCACTAAATAAATAACATCAAAATCACATAGATTCAATATTATATGAAATAATTATGAGACAAAGCCTTTACTGCTAAAATACAATAGTAAATGTAGAGTAATGTGAATGCTAAAGGGTTAAAGTTTTACCACAATCTATGAGCTTCATCCATATTGTAATGGCTTCCTTTAAACATATTATACATACACATCGATTTAAAGTAAATTGCATGCACTTCTTTGTAGTAATGTATTGTTATAATCTACGTTTTGGAGGAAAGCCCCCCCCCCCCTTTTTTTTTTTACGAACTACGTCCATTTTACGTAAAGTAACTGGTTTTCCTCAAATTTGTCCTTGCACCTAACAATTCCAGTTTTGGAATGGCTCCTACACTATACAGTGCTGGTCATGACTGAACTCTGAAACCTAAGGTCGCTGCATGTTATGTGTAAGAAATTTGATATAAACTTTCAGAATAGATATTGAAAGTTGGTAGAACACTCAATCGAAAGGATGGCCAAACTGAAAACTGACCAGGTCTGCTTGATTCACTCAGTAAAACACATGAATTTGGAAAATATGCTGTTGATGTAATAAAATATTGTGTGTAGTCATGTAGGTGTCATGACAAAAAGCACCCAGTACACGCTGTAAATGTGGTTGGCATTAGGAAGGGCATCCAGCTGTAGAAACCAAGCTAAAATCAGTTTTCTATGAGCAAGACATGGTCATTGGACCTGGCTTGTCTCCCAATAGTACCACTCATCTAACCCATGCTAACGTGGGGAAATGGATGTTAAGCAGTGATGATGATGGTGATGATGATGGTGTATGTGTGTATATATATATATATATCATCATCATTATCACCATTTTACGTCTATATATATGTGTGTGTGTGTGTAAACCGTGAGTTAAATCTGGGATAATCACAGTAAATAAGGTACTCAATACATTAGTAGAGTAAAAACATCAAAAATTAATATAGAAATGACTTCTACAGGACTAGAACTGTTTCATTCATATGTAATCATCAGGAATCTGTTTCATATGAATGAAACAGTTCTAGTCCTGTAGAAGCGATTTCTATATTTATTTTTGATACATATATATAATATATATATCATAAAACATGTCTATAGAATCACAAGATAAAATATATACCATTTCCTCTCCCAATTAGCATAATTAACTATATAAAAAATCGAATAGACCAGGCTATAAGAATGAGGCTTCTATGAAGAAATGTCCAACAAATAACCGAAACTATATATATATATATATATATATATATATATATATATATATATATATCGACAGTTGATTGACAAGATCTCACACCTCATTCACTTAACGAGTGGGGTGGAGCTCGTCAAGTTGGACCAAGGAAACAATGTTTCCGTTGGTCTTTCCAATTGCCTAAAACAATACACCAATACACATATATATATATATAGAATGGAAAACGAAAAATCAGTGATGCATAGGAACTCAATTTATTGTGTTACAATTGTTTCCCTGGCGGACAGCTCAAGGTGCGATCCATGTGTGGATCTACCTGACTCTAGACTCGCAGGTTCCTCGGACAGGTTTATTGATTTCGGATTGTATCCTCTTTATATATATATATATATATATATATATATATATATATAAATGAGAGGTATAGAGATTGTTTTAGCAAGAAGCTAACGGCATTCTATAACATATATGCGACTATAACGTCAAGATGGGAAAAGTAGTTAACGAAAGATATAGGAAAAATAACTCAAACTCATCTCAAAAGAGAATCAGGATATAAATTCATCCACAGAATTTAATAAAATCCAGGGAAAAATCTATAGACCTTTAACTCATGATAAAATAAAGTTTGAAACACTTATCCTTCAATTTGGAATAACATTAAATGCTCTGTATAGTCTTAAAAGACTATTTCATGAAAACTTTCAGTGGAGATGGTCACGGTTGGAATTTCATTCATCAGCAGAGCTCAACAGAAAACCAGGGCTCTCACAGTAATATAATCCGAAAAAGGGAATTCTAAAACTGGCTAATATATATATATATAATCATCATCATTATCATTTTACGTCCACTTTTCCCTGCTTGCAAGGGTGGGACGGGAACTGATTCTGGCTTGATTTCTACAGCTGGATGCCCTTCGTAACACCAACCTCATTTACAGTAAGTGCTGGGTGCTTTTTTTCTGTGGCGCCTCCACGACCACTTTGCAGTGGAATGATCGGGACCCCACTCCCTATCATCTCATTTCTACAGCTGAGTAAACTGGAGCAATGTGAAATAAAGTGTCTTGCTTAAGGAAACAACATATATAATATATATATATAATATATAATACAATATTAAATAAATGGAAAACTATATTTATAAAACCATATTTATTTCATTATATATATTTCGGGGATATCATATTAACAATATGCTATGCCTTCATCAGACAAGATACAATATAAACAGTTTTATAGATAAATATATTCGACATACCGTAATAAACATCTAGTTGTAACCCAACAATTTTAAATATAACTTTACATGTATATAATATATAATATATATCTAGTGTAGTTTTTTTGTAGTGCGTGCAGTTCAATGCAAGGTGAACAGTAGACTATAGGGAGAAGCTACAATATTTAAAAAATACAATAAATGAGATAAAATTTGTTTTAAAATGGTGTAGATTTTGTGCTTTATTGTTCGTTTAGGTGAAGGTGGCAGTGTAGAAAGCTGAGCACAAGAGTTAATGTTAGATATCACGGTCAGAGTTAGAATTAGTGTTATTATAGTTACTGTGAATGGTCACATAGGTAGTCTAGGGGCCATGTAGTTGCGCTAGTATGGCTCACTTCATAGTGAGCACTTTTGGATTATAATTCTTCAGAAGACTAGATTATTCCTAGCTTGGCAAATCTACTACCCATTGTATATAGGTGTTTCTTTGTGTTCTGGTCACTCAAACAGTCTAGGAACAGTCTATGTAGAAAAAGGTATGCTAAGAGGGTGTAAAATCACTCAGTTGTAAATTCAGAGGGTGTAAAATAACATATATATATAGTTTCATGTGGTACAGGATGTTAAGAATGTAACATATATATAGTTTCATGTGGTACAGGATGTTAAGAATGTAACATATATATAGTTTCATGTGATACAGGATGTTAAGAATGTAACATATATATATATAGTTTCATGTGTTAAGAATTTAAGTTATGTAAATCTGAGTTTTTCGAATATTAATACTAATATTCAAAATCGTTTGCAATTATGCAAACAGCCTCTTTAAGCCATGTGAGTAGATCGATGCCGTCATTCTTGCTCTTGTGTTGGCATATAAACAGAACGGCAGACACTAATGTTTCTGGGTGATTACCCTTCATCAGTACTGTATACTGCTAACCTGCCAACTGTCAGAGATAGTGAAAATATATTTTTTCTTGAATATATAGTAACTGATCGGCCTGATTTGCATATTAGCAGACTGCCTTAGTTATAATTAGTTATATTTGTAAGAAAAGGTTAAAATATAAAATAATTGTTTCTACTTTTGGCACAAGGCCAGCAATAACCCAGTACATTACTGGTACTTTATTTTATCGACCTCGGCGGGATTTGAACTCAGAATGGCAAGGGCCGTAACTCTATGCGTCAAAGCATGGCGTCCGACCCTCTACCGATACTGCCAATCCACCTAGGTTTTAATTTAAATAGGAACCATTCTGAAAAATGTGGTTTTATTTCATAGAACTAGTTTGGTGGTAGGTTAAAAGCTTCATTACTAACCACTGTATGTCTTAAAATCTTGAAAATCACTTCATTTTCTGTGTCTAATTGACACCCACACTTGTATGCAAGATGGTGGTGGTGGTGGTAGTAATAGTAGTAGTAGCAGCAGCATTAGCAGTAGTAGCAGCAGGATTAGTAGTGGTGGTGGTGGTAGTAGTAGCAGTAGCAGTAGCAATAGTAGTAGTAGCAGCAGCAATAGTAATAGTAGTAGCAGCAATAGTAGTAGCAGCAGCAATAGTAATAGTAGTAGCAGCAATAGTAGTAGCAGTAGCAATAGTAGCTGTGGTGGTAGTAGTAGTAGTAGTAGTAGCAGCAGCAGCAGTAGTGGTGGTGGTGGTGGTGGTAGTAGTGAGAAACAGGCAACAGAGAAGGAAGTAGGCAGTTACTTCAAATTACTCAGTTGTAGCAAGAAAGGAGAAAATCAATAGAGTTGCTTTCACCATTCAACGTCAGCCAAATCTGTTTCTCTGTACACCTCACTTTCTCGTGTGTGTGTGTGTGTGAGAGTGTACACCTCACTTTCTCGTGTGTGTGTGTGTGTACACCTCACTTTCTCGTGTGTGTACACCTCACTTTCTCGTGTGTGTATATATGTGTGTGTGTGTGTGTGTGTACACCTCACTTTCTCGTGTGTGTGTGTGTATATATATGTGTGTGTGTGTGTGTGTGTACACCTCACTTTCTCGTGTGTGTGTGTGTGTGTGTACACCTCACTTTCTCGTGTGTGTGTACACCTCACTTTCTCTTGTGTGTATATATATATGTGTGTGTACACCTCACTTTCTCTTGTGTGTGTGTATATGTGTGTGTGTACACCTCACTTTCTCTTGTGTATGTGTGTGTATATGTGTGTATGTGTACACCTTACTTTCTCTTGTGTGTATATGTGTGTGTGTGTGTGTCTATCTGTGTGTGTGTATACACCTCACTTTCTCTTGTGTCTGTGTGTGTGTATACACCTCACAACATGTAATGTATGCACACACACATATATACACATATATACACATATGCACACACCACACATGCACACACATGTATGCAACATGTTGCATGCACACATACACTTGTGCACACACATGTAAGGTAGACACATATAATTACAGTACTTGAGCAACCAAAATTACCTGGTACATATAGTCACAACTAGTACTTGGTACATATAGTCACAACTAGTACTTGGTACATATAGTCACAACTAGTACTTGGTACATATAGTCACAACTAGTACTTGGTACATATAGTCACAACTAGTACTTGGTACATATAGTCACAACTAGTACTTGGTACATATAGTCACAACTAGTACTTGGTACATATAGTCACAACTAGTACTTGGTACATATAGTCACAACTAGTACTTGGTACATATAGTCACAACTAGTACTTGGTACATATAGTCACAACTAGTACTTGGTACATATAACCACAGTTAGTACTTGGAACATATAACCACAACTAGTACTTGGTACATACAACCACAACTAGTACTTGGTACATACAACCACAACTAGTACTTGGTACATACAACCACAACTAGTACTTGGTACATACAACCACAACTAGTACTTGGTACATATAACCACGACTAGTACTTGAGCGACCAAATATATCCAGAAGGTTTATTTTTCTCAAATTTACTGCTGCCAGCTAAATTGAACTCAGTGATGCATAAACATTTCAGAAATATTTTAAAGCTGAATTTTTCTCTGCTAGAATGATTTAACTGGTTGAATATGTCAACTTTGATCTACAAATTTTAATATTACAATATTACACATATAAACTACTGGCACACATCTTTTATAGTGTAATCTTCTAACTGCATTCATTGAACTATAAAATAATTATGCTTATTTTCTGCTAGATAGGAAAGTAATGTTTAACCTTTGGAACGGCCGTTGTATACCATCATCATCATTATTTCACTTCCATTCTCACTGCTAACATGAGATCCATGGGTCATCACATATATATGTGTGTATGCATATTTGTAAATGTTTGTATATATATATATATATATATATATATATATAATGGTTTAGCAAATAAGAAAAAGTTTCAAAATAAATTTTAAAAAATTAACTTTACTTACTATAGTTACCTTTACCGAATCGGTTTCGAGTCTCAAAAATAAACGGAGTCCATACGGCATCCACTGCAAAGAAAAACTCTCGTCAGAAGGATCTTTTCATTCAAAGAATATAAAATTCCCGAATTCAAATTACGAACTGGCGCTATTCAAAATTGTTCCCGAGATGAGAATAAATGAAGTGGAATCAATTTTTTCAAGGGCCAAGTGTATATATATATATATATATAATCAGGAGTTGACGAACCCAGCATATTTATCAATGTGCCAGAACCTGTTGTATCTCAGCGTACTCAATAGGCAATGTAGGATACATTCCCAGAGTATACACATAGTTATTCGCTTCAATACATCACACGTAAAACGGATGCCTATAATAGTTCCTGGACTTGAGTTTCGGCCACACTTAATGCAGCAGTAGGGTGCACTGCACCCTCTGTCTGCATATATTATGCAACAATGCATAATTGGCGTATGTGGCTTCATCAGCGGGTATCGCCTAGTCAATAACCAATCGATCGACAGAATCCAAACCCCAGCCCATGCCGGCTATGACTGTTTGTGACGGCCGACACGGTAAAGTGATTAGCAACTGGAATCTGATATAATTCCATCCCTCGACCAGCTACCAATAAAGCAAGTTTCGCGTATATCATCATCATCATCATCATCATACGTCCGCTTTTCCCTGCTTGCAAGGGTGGGACGGGTCTTATTCAGCACAGCATCTCTCCACTCGTCACGGTCCTTCGTCATCTCCACCGTGAGCTTCAATGATCTGAGGTCTGTTCTCACCACCTCCGCCCATGTTTTTCTTGGTCTACCTCTACCACGTCTTCCTTCAACTGGCATTTCCTGGCACTTCTTCACCCATCGGTCATCCTCTATGCGCATCACATGTCCATACCACCTCAGTCTCCTCTCCCGCACACTACATTCTATCCCTCTCAGATACAGTTTCTCTCTCAACACATTTATGCTGGGTCGTTCACGCACATTTACACTGCACATCCAACGGAGCATGCTTGCCTTATTTCTCTCCAGCCGTCGCATATCCTCTGCAGTTGCTGCCCATGTCTCACTACCATGCAGCATCGCGCTCCTCACACAGGCATCATACAACCGGCCTTTCGTACGCAGGGAGAAACCCTTCTTCGTCATATATATATATATATATATATAGACACACACAAATGAAAAATGGAGTTAAAGACTCGCATTAATATCCTGTAATTTATGAGCTCAAAGTACAAAAACTGGGCTCTTTATAATATAATATATAGAAATAAACACACAAAGAAGTGTGTTTTGAATTACATGGGTTGAAGAACCACTTTGGTGCTATGTATATAATCTTTGAAAAAACGGAAAATAAATAATAACCGGAAAAAAATGAATTTAAATGTACTAACCATTTCAATAACTATTAAACTCCTGGACAAACTACAGATAGTTTGTTTCGCCATAGATGTGTGGCTGTGACAGATAACCCCAGGGCTTCTCAACAGGAGTAAGGGTCATATGAACAGCACACCTAGCTGTTTTACGATCCGCTCATGCCACTATATGCTGTCTGTTGCACGAGGTGTTACTTGTTCTCTTACTATATACACCATGGCCGATATTTAGTTACCTAAATTATCTCTAGGTGTGCTGTTCATATAAGAAGCCCTGGGGTTATTTGACACAGATAACCCCTTACTCCTGTTGAGAAGCCCTGGGGTTATCTGACACAGCCACACATCTATGGCGAAACAAACTCTATCTGTAGTTTGTCCAGGAGTTTAATAGTTATTGAAATGGTTAGTACATTTTAATTATTTTCCGTTTGTTCAAAGATTATATACATGGCACTAAAGTGGTTTTTCAACCCATGTAATTCAAAACACACTTCTGTGTGTGTTTATTTCTATATATTATATTATATATATATATATATACTACTAAAACTTTGCAATTGCTTGCTTGCTTGCTTGTCTGTAATGTAACACAGCCAAAAGGGTGCATAATCGGGAAAATACTCTGATAGGAAGTTGCTCCTGAAATGGGAATACAAATGGAATAAAACAAGTTTCACGTAAATCGGAGCACGGGGTCCCGAGATATGGGGTTTTTCCAGGTACCTTCATAAACAGAGAAAGAGATAGTGGTTCTGAGAGAGTAGAATGAAAGAGAGAGAGAGGAAGAGGAGAAGGAGAATGGAAGAGAGAGAGAGCTGTTGGCGTGGCTGCTTATATATATGTGTGTGTGTGTCTATATAGATCAGACCCCCACACACACACATGTATACACGCACACACACATTTATATATATACATACACACACGTATATATATGGGCCTTCCAGTTTCATTTCACATTATATACATGTCTGTGTATATTTTAATTATTTAAACATTATTTTTAAGTGAACATGATTTTTAAAAAAATAATGGGTCACGGGTTGTCTAGTATATATATATATTTGTGTGTGTGTGTCATCATCGTTTAATGTCCACTTTCCATGCTAGCATGGGTAGGATGTGCTGTCTCGTTGAGAGAGTTCCCGGTCAGAGGACAGTGTTTTGCTTATACAGAACTGATTTTGGTTTAACCCTTTAGCATTCACATTACTCTATATATACTATTGTATTTTCATGGTAAAGGCTTTACCTCACATAATTATGTCACATAATATCGAATCTATGAGATTTTTAAAGTATTTATTTTGAGAACAATACCTTAACATCAGTTCGAGTGACCAGTTACAGCCAGTTTCAACAGAAAGAGGTAGAGAATTCTGGCCGGCTTTGAACATTAAAGGGTTAATGTCTACTGCTGGATGCCCTTCTTAACGCTAACCTCATTTACAGTGTGTTCTGGGTGTTTCTTGTTATGACACAATCACTTTACAATGTGGACTGGGCACTTTGGTTATGGTTCCAGGATGACCACTTTATGGTGCGGGCTGGAGATTTGTGTTGGGGTGGTGGTGGGGAAGATGCACGGGGAATTGGGAAGGTAGGTATAGGGGTGGGATGATTACATCAATGGAGGTGTATGAGAAGGGAGGGTGATGGAAGAGAAGATAGTGCACACTAGATGTATGCCTCAGCTCTGCATAATGCCAGAGATCACGGTCCTGTGTCATCACCTTTGCTAGGGGTAATTGCACAAGGTCAGCTTTTATCACCTCATCACAAGTCTTTCTAGTCCTGCCCACTCCCTGGCTTCCATCGACTTTGAACACTGCACTTTTTTATACCACTGTTATCCTCCATACACATCACATGTCCATCCAGTACAATCTCCTCTCCTGCACACTGCATTTGATCCCTCCTATGCCTAATTTCTCTTGCAGTTTGTTTATGCTTTGCTGTTCATGTATATTGCTATTACACATCCATCGAAGCATGCCAGCTTCATTTCTTTCCAATCTTCACAGGTCCTCTGCACACAATGTCCAGGTCTCACTGCTGTGCTACATAGTTGTTTGTATATATGCATCACACTGTTTGCCTTTCATTTTGAGAGGGGGAAAACCTTTCGTAGTTAGCAGTGGTAGTAACTCTCTGAATTTTCTCCAACCCGTAGTCTAGCTACTGTGCTTTCAGAACACCCTCCTCTACTGCTAATTTGGTCACCCAGGTAACAGAAACTATCTACCACTTCTACAGACCCCTCTGGGCATTTGAAGGTGATTGTATCCTGAGGGCTCTTGCTACTTACTGTCCCTGTGCACTGACCACATGTAAAACCTGCATTCTTTGTTAGCCTGCCTGAGATCCCACTTCATCTCTTGTGTACCCATAGTTTGCATTTGGGACATAGGATGGAATTTCTACCTCTACCTACTCCTTTTCTGCACACTGAGCAGGACCATTTCTCTGATGAGATCTGGCCTCTGTTTTCCTTTCTACTTACTTTAGTCTTTTCCATGTTGACTTTGATTCTAGGCCATGCTTCCAAGTTTAGAATTTCATCTCTAATTTAACTATAAGTTTTAGGTCATCTGCATATATATATATATATATATCATCATCATCATCATTTAACATCCATATTCCACGCTAGCATGGGTAGGACGAGCTATCTCTTTGTGAGAGATCTGGTGGGAGGGTCGTGTTTTGCTCATGCAGGGCTGATTTTAGCTTGGTTTTTACAGCTGGATGCCCTTCCTAACGCCAACCACATTTACAGTGAGTGTTGGGTGCTTTGCTTGTATACTTTGGTTTGTCCTCATAGGAGATGTATGGTAGTGGGTGGGGTGGGATGGTGCATGCTATATATATGCTTCAGCCTGTGCCCGTGAGAAGTTGAGTCTTCTGTATAACTGCATAACACCAAAGATCTCTGTCCTGTGTCACCGTCTTTGAGAAGTGCAGTTAGGCAAGGTCAGCTTTTATCACTTCATCCCAAGTCTTCCTGGGTCTCCTCATTCCACAGTTTAACTTTCAGCACTCTGCACCTTTTTATACCGCTGTCATTCTTCATATGCATCACATATCCATACCAACGCAATCTCCTCTCCTGCACACTGCATCTGATTCCTCTTATGCTTAGGTTCTCTCTCAGTTCGTTCATGTTATATATATATAATTTCTAAATCAGCTATAAGGTTTAGGTCATCTGCATATATATATGTATATAAATAATAATAATGATAATAATAATAATAATCATCACCGTTTTACGTCCGTTCTTCCACACTAGCATGGGTTAGACGGGTTGTCCTGTTGCGGGCAGTACTCAGTCGGCTAACCATGTCTTGATCATACTGGAACTGATTCTGGCTTGATTTCTACAGCTGGATGCCCTTCCTAACACCAACCTCATTTACAGTGAGTGCTCAGTGCTTTTTTCCGTGGCGCCTACACGTCCACTTTACAGTGTGGGCTGGGTGCTTTTTTGCCATGGCACCTCCATGACCACTTTGCAGTGGGAGGGTGTGGGGGCATATTGTCTATATGCTTCAGCTTCGGCTTGTACCCATGAGGAGTCAGGTCTTCTGTATTACTGCTTGACGCCAGAGGTCACGGTCGTGTGTCACCGCCTTTGAGAGGTATAATTGGGTAAGGTCAGCTTTTATTACCTCATCCGCGGTCTTCTTGGGTCTCCCCACTCAGCGGCTTCCATCAACTTCTAGTGCTCTGTACCTTTTTATGCAGCTGTCATCCTTCATACGCATCGCATGTCCATACCAACGCACCCTCCTCTCTTGCACACAGCATTTGATTGCTCTTATGCTCAGTCTCTCTCTCAATTCGTTTATGCTTTGCCGTTCGCATATATTACTATTACACATCCATCGGAGCATGCAGGCTTCGTTTCTTTCTAATCTACGCAAGTCTTCTACAGACAGGGCCCAGGTCTCACTGCATCATACAGTCTGCCCTTCATTTTGAGGTAAAAGCCTTTTGCAGCTAGCAGTGGCAGTAGCTCCCTCAACTTCTTCCATCATGTTCTTACCCTAGTTATTCTACTTTCTGAACACCCACCTCTGCTGCTAATTCAGTCACCTAGGTAGCAGAAGCTGTCTACTGTTTCTACAGAGCCCTCTCAGAGTTTGGTGGTGCTTGTTTCCTATGGCTGTTTGCTGCTTGCTGTCCCAGGGCAGCTGCTATATGTGAAGCCTACATTCTTAGTTAAATTTCCTGAGATTCCTCTACATCTCTTGTGTGTGTATATATATATATATATATATATATATATATATCATTTCTAATCATTTTATATCCCGTTCGTGTTCCAGGATGGGTTGGATGGATCATCGCAATCCAAGTCAATTTTTATTCAGAGTTACTTCTCTCTTACAAGGATCAGAGGACCATGTCTTTCTTGCATCTTCCATGTTTTGGCATGATGTCTATGATTTGATGCCTTTCCTTAGACACACCACTTTACAGTGTGTACTAGGTGTATTTTGTTATGGCACCAATAATACAGTTGGAGCAGTTTCTGTATTTTATAAAACAGAAATGTTTACAACACTAGACTTAAGCAAAATAATAACCAATCATTTTTGTATAATTGATTGCAATTTAGTCATGCCAACTCTCATAATCTCAATTATGATTATTATTATTTGTTGTCGTTATTAGTTTGTTTTTTCTTCATAATCTATTACTTAGTCTACTGTTGAAGTTTTCTCCTTCTCCAAATTAACGATTTCTTTCGTAAATATCTGCTTCTTTGTCTCTTTTTTTTAAATGAAAAACAAGATTTTATTTTGAAACTAATTGGCTGCTTGAAATTTATATCACTAGATATATTCCTAGATACAAAGCGAAACCTATAGTCAGTAGGCACCTCTTAACCAAATATACACCCCAATCCACTACCCCTACCCTATCCTCCCACTCCCACCAACACCACCCTCTCTCTGTAAAGTTGGTACCACAACATCCAGTTCAAATAAATGAGATAATGAGATCGAGATCGTGTAGGTGTCACTACAAAAAAACAGTCCACGCTGTAATGTGGCCGTGTAGGTAACACGGTAAAAAGTTCCCAGTTCCACACTGTAAATGTGGTTGGTGTTAGGAAGGGCATCCAGCCATAGAAAACCTGCCAGATAGTCCTACATGAGCGAGACGCAGTCACCTGACCAACCTTGCCTCAAGTGGGACAACTCCCGTTTAACCCATGCTAGCATGGAAGATGGATGTTAAACGAAGATGATGATGATGATGTTGCCGTAATTTAAAAATAAAACCCCCAAAATATAGAGAAGAAAAGTGTTTGAATCAACAACTGTAGGATATAGCACAATAAAACACTAAATTTAAGATATTTTGAAATCTTAGGATGTCTTCGTTGAATAAAAAATATAATCATCAAATGAAACTATGACACTTGGTCTGAACAAAGTTCATCTGATCTCTTCAGTTTTCCTTTCACAGGTCAAAAGAAACTATCTTTGTAAAAATAGTGTTTTGTTTGAAAGTCATCACAATGTGAATTGGATGGTAAATGTTAAATACTGATGATTTTGAGGTATTACCTTGCAGTTCTTTATAAGCCCTTATATATTTCGGGATAAAATCCCCCCATCAAAAGATCAATAGAAGAATCCAGTTTGAAGCTCTGTGTTTATTTTTTGTCAATCTTCAGCTGCCATATAAACATTTAAAAAATTTTAATTTCAAAAATTTAGCACAGTATAAAGTTTGGAAGACCTGCTATAATAATTGAACCGGTTTTATATATAATAGAACAGAACATGATTCTACGTTGTAGTGCTGCAGCCTTCTCGTATATAACCAATCATCATTAGTTCAAATCCCACTGAGGTTAACTTTACCTTTCATCCTTACGGGGTCGATAAAATAAAGTACCAGTAATGTACTGGGTAATTGCTGGCCTTGTGCCTAAAAAAGAAACAATCATTACAGTTTAACATCTATTTTCAGCCCCTCTAACTCATGCAAGTATGCATTAGAGGCCTCAAACTGTTCCTGATCATTTCGTTTGACATTAATATGCCAATACATACAATATGAAAATAGCTGTAGTTTCCTACTCTATCAATTTTGCTAATCTATGTTTTCATAATACCCCCATTATCTCATTTGGCACTTAATTTATGCAAAATTTCATTTCGGCTGTTCAACATTGAAGCTTTGTTATAGAAGAGGCAGGCTACACATAATTGTTGTTAATATTGGTGTAAAACAACAAAGGAAATAATTGCTTTTGATAACTATATTGTGTATATATTTTATTGTTCACAACTATGAGCCTTTTCAGGTTTTAATCATTCTTTGTTAATAAAGTAACAACATATCCTGTTAAATATTATTGGTCACAAGAGAACTATTCTTCTCGATAGAAATGTTTCCTGTGGTGGCCAGACACTTCTAACAATTTCTTTTCTGCTCTAGTTGAAAATAATGTAAAAAATTATTTTACAAAATCAAGAATAAAATAGTCGATGTAAATTCATCTATAAGTTGGACCTCTATTTTACATACGTTTACAACGTACCACATGTAGAAGTTGTAAACGTATGTAAAATAGAGGTCCAACTTATACATGTGGTTCATTGTAAATGTATGTAAAATAGAGGTTTTATGACCAGATGGCCATCTTGTTGGCGACCTTTTTAGTCACAAGGGTACTGTGTACCTATTCTTCTAAACCAGATACACCAGTAATGTTGGTGTACAGTAGAGAGTAAAGATTTCAAATTTCTACGTAACTAATGTAAGTGTGCATAAATGACAAGATGAATTGAAGCAACAACTAAACATAGGAATCAGATACCAGAGAGACGGCTGCAATGGGGTTCCCAACCCCAGGCCCGCGGGCCAGATGTGGCCCGCGAAGGCCTTTATCCTGCCCCCGAGGGTTCTAAAAAGGGTACAGTTTACAGTAAATTTGCACCCGATCTATCGATATTGCCGAATAAAACAATGTTTAAATGTATTTTTCTGCTTGGGACATCTCTAAGTATCAATATTGAATTTTGTTTCAAATCTAACATAAGGGATAAATAAATGATTACTTATTTGTATATAAGTAGTATTAATTGCGCATCCGGCCCGTGGAGCTACCGCTGCATGGCTATCCGGGGACCCCTGGTATAGACAGTTGATGTTGTTGACAGGAAATTGGGACTGAAGTACCAAGAGTGGAAGGAAGCTAGGTAAAAGTGATGAGAACTCTTCTCACAAAGAACATGACAAATAGAAGATAGTTGTGCCGGAGAAGGCTTGTCCCCTTTTCCATACAAACATTGAAAAGTGGACATAGAAATGATAATGCTGACCTAACCTTCTAATTTGTTTTTTAAACTGACTGAAATTTTAGCAAAGAACATTCTTAAATCAGCCCATAATTTTTATTTATATTTTATTCATTTAAACTTAAAATACATCTGGTGACCTGAATTAGGTCCTACAATTGATCTAAAATTTATAATGCTTCACTTGTTGCCCCTGTCTTTTATACTGCAGCTGGCCTCCTTATCAATAACATAATTTATTCTATATGTTGGGCAATAAATATTTCTAAACACTGCCATTAGTAGTCAACATTCTTTTTCTCTTGTGAGTTTTAATAATGGACATTTTTTTCTTAATTCGTTTAGTTTAAGCTTCTGTCTTTTGTTTTTAGATTTATTCATGAGAATCAATCAGATTTAATGCATCACTTGGCTGATGTGAAAAGTATGGGGTGGAAATGCAAGAATAATTTTTAGAATTATTTTCTTTCTTTTGTAACATAACAGAGTTCTTCTGGCATCTGTTGCAAGAAAGATGTTCTCTACCATAGCAATGTTTTGGCCAACAGGCAGTAATACTTTTTATATAACTAGGTTGGCTTTTTATCTTTCATTCAAATAAATTATCATATATACACATATATATATACATACATGCACACGTCCTAATTATATATTTCAGTGCCAAATAAATATAGTGTGGCTGGCACTTGTAGATGATGATGATGATGATGATCATGCTAGCAATGCTACCTTTGAATGTCAGCACCACCAACAACCATCAACAACAACCACCACCACCACCACCACCACCACCACCATCATCATCAACAACCACCACCAACAACAACAACCACCACCACCAACAACAACCATCACCACTACCAACCACCACCACCAACAACAACCACCACCACCACCATCATCATCAACAACCACCACCACCAACAACAACCACCACCACCAACAACAACCATCACCACTACCAACCACCACCACCAACATAACCATCACCACTACCAACCACCACCACCAACAACAACCATCACCACTACCAACCACCACCACCACCACCAACAACAACCATCACCACTACCAACCACCACCACCAACAACCACCACCACCAACAACCACCACCACTACCAACAACCACCATCACCAACAACAACCATCACCACGACCATCCACCACCAACAACAACCATCACCACTACCAACCACTGCCAACAACAACCACCACCAACAACAACCATCACCACTACCAACAACAACCATCACCACTACCATCCACCACCACCAACAACAACCATCACCACTACCATCCACCACCACCAACAACAACCATCACCACTACCATCCACCACCACCACCACCAACAACAACCATCACCAACAACAACAACCATCACCACTACCATCCACCACCACCACCAACAACACCATCCACCACCACCACCAACAACCATCACCACTACCAACCACCACCACCACCAACAACAACCATCACCACTACCAACCACCACCACCACCAACAACAACCATCACCACTACCAACCACCACCACCAACAACACCAACCACCACCACCATCATTATCAAGTAGTTTTTCTTCAATATGAACTCATTCTTAATTATAATTGCATCATTGTATTCTACAGTAGACAATGGCAACAATTTTACTTGAAATAACATCAATTGTACCTCTTGACTACCAATTGTACCTCTTGACTACCAATTGTACCTCTTGACTACCAATTGTACCTCTTGGCAACCAATTTATTTTATTATATTTACATACTTTATTATCTTCAACTTTACTGAAACAGAAAACTATTGTAATATTCTTGTTTTTTATTTTTTTCATCATTCCACTTGTAGCTATAGATGTGTCACAGGAAGAAAAGCAGAAAAACATTGCAATTCTGCAGTGGGTTGGCAGGTCTGTGATGTCATTTGACGTCAACGTTTCCTTGACACTGTCAATAGTAATGACATGGTTTCCTTGACACTGTCAACAGTAATATGACATATAGTGGTTTCCTTGACGCTGTCAATAGTAATATAGTGACATATGGTGGTTTCCTTGACACTATCAATAGTCATAATGACATATGATGGTTTCCTTGACACTGTCAATAGTCATAATGACATATGATGGTTTCCTTGATACTGTCAATAGTCATAATGACATATGATGGTTTCCTTGATACTGTCAATAGTCATAATGACATATGGTGGTTTCCTTGATACTGTCAATAGTCATAATGACATATGATGGTTTCCTTGATACTGTCAATAGTCATAATGACATATGATGGTTTCCTTGACACTGTCAATAGTCATAATGACATATGATGGTTTCCTTGATACTGTCAATAGTCATAATGACATATGATGGTTTCCTTGACACTGTCAATAGTCATAATGACATATGATGGTTTCCTTGATACTGTCAATAGTCATAATGACATATGGTGGTTTCCTTGATACTGTCAATAGTCATAATGACATATGGTGGTTTCCTTGATACTGTCAATAGTCATAATGACATATGATGGTTTCCTTGATACTGTCAATAGTCATAATGACATATGATGGTTTCCTTGATACTGTCAATAGTCATAATGACATATGGTGGTTTCCTTGATACTGTCAATAGTCATAATGACATATGGTGGTTTCCTTGATACTGTCAATAGTAATATAATGACATATGGTGCACTGATTTATTTGGACTAGTGTCTTCATCTTGTGTGTTTTAACAGCCAAAATACTGTCTATAATAACCACAGTGAGGGCACTGGTGGACCTCGTCCAGCACGACGATGCTTTGGGATCACTGGCTTAGGATGGCCCTGACCTTGTTGAGCAAGAGCAAAAAGAAGAATATATATATGTGTGTATGTATAAGCATGAGGCTTAGTGCTTAGAGTGTTCAGCTGACAGTCGTAAGAGTGTTGGTTCAACTCTTGGTGTTACATTATATCCTTGAGCAATAAATCACTGCCTCAAAAAGGACCCCACGGTGAGATTAAAATCTGTTGATACAGCCTAGTGGACAGGAGCAGCAGGAAATAAAGTGTTTTGCTCAAGGACATAATGTGCTGGTCAGTTAGGGAACCAAACTCACAACCTTACAATCATGAGCTCAACATTCTATTTTACTACCAATAATGCATATTACATCTCCATTGTTTACAATGAAAAACTGTTACAGGTGATTCAATCAATGGAACAGCCTGTTCATTAACATGCAAGTGGCAGAACATTCTGCAGCCACGTGTACTCTTAGTCCTTGGGGTGATTCAAACTGGCAGGAGTGACATAGCTGGCCTTTTGAATTACAGGTACTACTCATTTTTGCCAGCTGAGTGGTCTGGAGAAACATGAAATAAAATAACTTGCTCAGTGCCGCAAAGTCCTTTTTATATGATGGGCTTCTGCAGTTTCCATCTACTAAAACTCTTTTGGTTCCAACTCACCTGGTTTTCTAATACAAAATTGCCCATTTTAAAATAATCATTCTTATATTAAAACCTTCCATCATAATGTAATTTTTGAAAATTTTTAATGTTCCAAACATCCACTTATTAATGAAAAGTTATTTCATTAAATTCCTCTAAAAGTTTTCAAGGAAGAATGCACCATTTTTGTTTTGTATTTAAAAAAGAGGGTTTGTTTTGTTTTATTTGTCATCGTTTGCCTGCATTATAGCAGCTTTCTGAAGTTCTCATCAATTATTACATATCGCACAATACTTCATATTAACTATTCTATTTTCTACACTTTTTACAATGCTTCAAACTACAATACCTTATTTTCTAAATTATTTGAAAATCATATGCAGTGTTAGTTATGAGAAATATGGTAATAAAAGAAGGGTTTACAGTTTATAATACTTTGTTTTGATATTAGAATTTCCGCTCATGTTTTCAAATTTTCTTTCATTGTAGTTCGTGATGGAGACACCGTCAAACATTACAGAATTCGACAACTTGATGAAGGAGGTTTCTTTATTGCTCGAAGAGTCACATTTCGTACCCTGTCAGAATTGGTGGAACACTATAGCCGTGATGCTGATGGCTTGTGTGTTAATCTCAGAAAGCCTTGTACTCAAGTATGTGTATTTCATTTCTTCCGAGTTGGCTTCACTTTTCACACCCCTCATAACTTTGCAGAAAATGTCTAAAAAAAATAATAGATTTGATAATTCAAATATTGATAATTCAAATATTGATAATTCAAATATTGATAATTCAAATATTGATAATTCAAATATTGATACTAGGGAAGAAATCGTGAAAATGTGTAATAAAGTAAAAATGTTGATTTTATGATGTGATGCTGTATGTTTCAAGTTTGCCTTCCTAATGAGATTTCATGCCGTACAGAACATTAAGAGTTAATGAAATAATTTTTGGCAGGTTTGTGTTTTACAGATAATTTTGAAAACACTAATTTCAGAAGTAGGCTTTACAGTTACTGGGCAACTCAGAAAGGACACTGCAAGACTTAACCCTTTAGCATATAAACAGTTACTGGGCAACTCAGAAAGGACACTGCAAGACTTAACCCTTTAGCATATAAACAGTTACTGGGCAACTCAGAAAGGACACTGCAAGACTTAACCCTTTAGCATATAAACAGTTACTGGGCAACTCAGAAAGGACACTGCAAGACTTAACCCTTTAGCATATAAACAGTTACTGGGCAACTCAGAAAGGAGACTGGAAGACTTAACCCTTTAGCATATAAACAGTTACTGGGCAACTCAGAAAGGACACTGCAAGACTTAACCCTTTAGCATATAAACAGTTACTGGGCAACTCAGAAAGGAGACTGGAAGACTTAACCCTTTAGCATATAAACAGTTACTGGGCAACTCAGAAAGGACACTGCAAGACTTAACCCTTTAGCATATAAACAGTTACTGGGCAACTCAGAAAGGACACTGCAAGACTTAACCCTTTAGCATATAAACAGTTACTGGGCAACTCAGAAAGGAGACTGGAAGACTTAACCCTTTAGCATATAAACAGTTACTGGGCAACTCAGAAAGGACACTGCAAGACTTAACCCTTTAGCATATAAACAGTTACTGGGCAACTCAGAAAGGACACTGCAAGACTTAACCCTTTAGCATATAAACAGTTACTGGGCAACTCAGAAAGGAGACTGGAAGACTTAACCCTTTAGCATATAAACAGTTACTGGGCAACTCAGAAAGGACACTGCAAGACTTAACCCTTTAGCATATAAACAGTTACTGGGCAACTCAGAAAGGAGACTGGAAGACTTAACCCTTTAGCATATAAACAGTTACTGGGCAACTCAGAAAGGACACTGCAAGACTTAACCCTTTAGCATATAAACAGTTACTGGGCAACTCAGAAAGGAGACTGGAAGACTTAACCCTTTAGCATATAAACAGTTACTGGGCAACTCAGAAAGGACACTGCAAGACTTAACCCTTTAGCATATAAACAGTTACTGGGCAACTCAGAAAGGAGACTGGAAGACTTAACCCTTTAGCATATAAACAGTTACTGGGCAACTCAGAAAGGACACTGCAAGACTTAACCCTTTAGCATATAAACAGTTACTGGGCAACTCAGAAAGGAGACTGGAAGACTTAACCCTTTAGCATATAAACAGTTACTGGGCAACTCAGAAAGGACACTGCAAGACTTAACCCTTTAGCATATAAACAGTTACTGGGCAACTCAGAAAGGACACTGCAAGACTTAACCCTTTAGCATATAAACAGTTACTGGGCAACTCAGAAAGGACACTGCAAGACTTAACCCTTTAGCATATAAACAGTTACTGGGCAACTCAGAAAGGAGACTGGAAGACTTAACCCTTTAGCATATAAACAGTTACTGGGCAACTCAGAAAGGACACTGCAAGACTTAACCCTTTAGCATATAAACAGTTACTGGGCAACTCAGAAAGGAGACTGGAAGACTTAACCCTTTAGCATATAAACAGTTACTGGGCAACTCAGAAAGGACACTGCAAGACTTAACCCTTTAGCATATAAACAGTTACTGGGCAACTCAGAAAGGAGACTGGAAGACTTAACCCTTTAGCATATAAACAGTTACTGGGCAACTCAGAAAGGACACTGCAAGACTTAACCCTTTAGCATATAAACAGTTACTGGGCAACTCAGAAAGGAGACTGGAAGACTTAACCCTTTAGCATATAAACAGTTACTGGGCAACTCAGAAAGGACACTGCAAGACTTAACCCTTTAGCATATAAACAGTTACTGGGCAACTCAGAAAGGACACTGCAAGACTTAACCCTTTAGCATATAAACAGTTACTGGGCAACTCAGAAAGGACACTGCAAGACTTAACCCTTTAGCATATAAACAGTTACTGGGCAACTCAGAAAGGAGACTGGAAGACTTAACCCTTTAGCATATAAACAGTTACTGGGCAACTCAGAAAGGACACTGCAAGACTTAACCCTTTAGCATATAAACAGTTACTGGGCAACTCAGAAAGGAGACTGGAAGACTTAACCCTTTAGCATATAAACAGTTACTGGGCAACTCAGAAAGGACACTGCAAGACTTAACCCTTTAGCATATAAACAGTTACTGGGCAACTCAGAAAGGACACTGCAAGACTTAACCCTTTAGCATATAAACAGTTACTGGGCAACTCAGAAAGGACACTGCAAGACTTAACCCTTTAGCATATAAACAGTTACTGGGCAACTCAGAAAGGACACTGCAAGACTTGACCCTTTAGCATATAAACAGTTACTGGGCAACTCAGAAAGGAGACTGGAAGACTTATCCCTTTAGCATTTAAACAGTTACCGGACAACTCAGAAAGGACACTGCAAGACTTAACCCTTTAGCATATAAACAGTTACTGGGCAACTCAGAAAGGACACTGCAAGACTTAACCCTTTCGCATATAAACAGTTACTGGGCAACTCAGAAAGGACACTGCAAGACTTAACCCTTTAGCATATAAACAGTTACTGGGCAACTCAGAAAGGACACTGCAAGACTTAACCCTTTAGCATATAAACAGTTACTGGGCAACTCAGAAAGGACACTGCAAGACTTAACCCTTTAGCATATAAACAGTTACTGGGCAACTCAGAAAGGAGACTGGAAGACTTAACCCTTTAGCATATAAACAGTTACTGGGCAACTCAGAAAGGACACTGCAAGACTTAACCCTTTAGCATATAAACAGTTACTGGGCAACTCAGAAAGGAGACTGGAAGACTTAACCCTTTAGCATATAAACAGTTACTGGGCAACTCAGAAAGGACACTGCAAGACTTAACCCTTTAGCATATAAACAGTTACTGGGCAACTCAGAAAGGAGACTGGAAGACTTAACCCTTTAGCATATAAACAGTTACTGGGCAACTCAGAAAGGACACTGCAAGACTTAACCCTTTAGCATATAAACAGTTACTGGGCAACTCAGAAAGGAGACTGGAAGACTTAACCCTTTAGCATATAAACAGTTACTGGGCAACTCAGAAAGGACACTGCAAGACTTAACCCTTTAGCATATAAACAGTTACTGGGCAACTCAGAAAGGAGACTGGAAGACTTAACCCTTTAGCATATAAACAGTTACTGGGCAACTCAGAAAGGACACTGCAAGACTTAACCCTTTAGCATATAAACAGTTACTGGGCAACTCAGAAAGGACACTGCAAGACTTAACCCTTTAGCATATAAACAGTTACTGGGCAACTCAGAAAGGACACTGCAAGACTTAACCCTTTAGCATATAAACAGTTACTGGGCAACTCAGAAAGGAGACTGGAAGACTTAACCCTTTAGCATATAAACAGTTACTGGGCAACTCAGAAAGGACACTGCAAGACTTAACCCTTTAGCATATAAACAGTTACTGGGCAACTCAGAAAGGAGACTGGAAGACTTAACCCTTTAGCATATAAACAGTTACTGGGCAACTCAGAAAGGACACTGCAAGACTTAACCCTTTAGCATATAAACAGTTACTGGGCAACTCAGAAAGGAGACTGGAAGACTTAACCCTTTAGCATATAAACAGTTACTGGGCAACTCAGAAAGGACACTGCAAGACTTAACCCTTTAGCATATAAACAGTTACTGGGCAACTCAGAAAGGAGACTGGAAGACTTAACCCTTTAGCATATAAACAGTTACTGGGCAACTCAGAAAGGACACTGCAAGACTTAACCCTTTAGCATATAAACAGTTACTGGGCAACTCAGAAAGGACACTGCAAGACTTAACCCTTTAGCATATAAACAGTTACTGGGCAACTCAGAAAGGACACTGCAAGACTTAACCCTTTAGCATATAAACAGTTACTGGGCAACTCAGAAAGGAGACTGGAAGACTTAACCCTTTAGCATATAAACAGTTACTGGGCAACTCAGAAAGGACACTGCAAGACTTAACCCTTTAGCATATAAACAGTTACTGGGCAACTCAGAAAGGAGACTGGAAGACTTAACCCTTTAGCATATAAACAGTTACTGGGCAACTCAGAAAGGACACTGCAAGACTTAACCCTTTAGCATATAAACAGTTACTGGGCAACTCAGAAAGGACACTGCAAGACTTAACCCTTTAGCATATAAACAGTTACTGGGCAACTCAGAAAGGACACTGCAAGACTTAACCCTTTAGCATATAAACAGTTACTGGGCAACTCAGAAAGGACACTGCAAGACTTGACCCTTTAGCATATAAACAGTTACTGGGCAACTCAGAAAGGAGACTGGAAGACTTATCCCTTTAGCATTTAAACAGTTACCGGACAACTCAGAAAGGACACTGCAAGACTTAACCCTTTAGCATATAAACAGTTACTGGGCAACTCAGAAAGGACACTGCAAGACTTAACCCTTTCGCATATAAACAGTTACTGGGCAACTCAGAAAGGACACTGCAAGACTTAACCCTTTAGCATATAAACAGTTACTGGGCAACTCAGAAAGGACACTGCAAGACTTAACCCTTTCGCATATAAACAGTTACTGGGCAACTCAGAAAGGACACTGCAAGACTTAACCCTTTAGCATATAAACAGTTACTGGGCAACTCAGAAAGGACACTGCAAGACTTAACCCTTTAGCATATAAACAGTTACTGGGCAACTCAGAAAGGACACTGCAAGACTTAACCCTTTAGCATATAAACAGTTACTGGGCAACTCAGAAAGGACACTGCAAGACTTGACCCTTTAGCATATAAACAGTTACTGGGCAACTCAGAAAGGAGACTGGAAGACTTAACCCTTTAGCATTTAAACAGTTACCGGACAACTCAGAAAGGACACTGCAAGACTTAACCCTTTAGCATATAAACAGTTACTGGGCAACTCAGAAAGGACACTGCAAGACTTAACCCTTTAGCATATAAACAGTTACTGGGCAACTCAGAAAGGACACTGCAAGACTTAACCCTTTAGCATATAAACAGTTACTGGGCAACTCAGAAAGGACACTGCAAGACTTAACCCTTTAGCATATAAACAGTTACTGGGCAACTCAGAAAGGACACTGCAAGACTTAACCCTTTAGCATATAAACAGTTACTGGGCAACTCAGAAAGGACACTGCAAGACTTAACCCTTTAGCATATAAACAGTTACTGGGCAACTCAGAAAGGACACTGCAAGACTTAACCCTTTAGCATATAAACAGTTACTGGGCAACTCAGAAAGGACACTGCAAGACTTAACCCTTTAGCATATAAACAGTTACTGGGCAACTCAGAAAGGAGACTGGAAGACTTAACCCTTTAGCATTTAAACAGTTACTGGGCAACTCAGAAAGGACACTGCAAGACTTAACCCTTTAGCATATAAACAGTTACTGGGCAACTCAGAAAGGACACTGCAAGACTTAACCCTTTAGCATATAAACAGTTACTGGGCAACTCAGAAAGGACACTGCAAGACTTAACCCTTTAGCATATAAACAGTTACTGGGCAACTCAGAAAGGACACTGCAAGACTTAACCCTTTAGCATATAAACAGTTACTGGGCAACTCAGAAAGGACACTGCAAGACTTAACCCTTTAGCATATAAACAGTTACTGGGCAACTCAGAAAGGAGACTGGAAGACTTAACCCTTTAGCATTTAAACAGTTACAGGGCAACTCAGAAAGGACACTGCAAGACTTAACCCTTTAGCATATAAACAGTTACCGGACAACTCAGAAAGGAGACTGGAAGACTTAACCCTTTAGCATTTAAACAGTTACTGGGCAACTCAGAAAGGACACTGCAAGACTTAACCCTTTAGCATATAAACAGTTACTGGGCAACTCAGAAAGGACACTGCAAGACTTAACCCTTTAGCATATAAACAGTTACTGGGCAACTCAGAAAGGAGACTGGAAAACTTAACCCTTTAGCATATAAACAGTTACTGGGCAACTCAGAAAGGAGACTGGAAGACTTAACCCTTTAGCATATAAACAGTTACTGGGCAACTCAGAAAGGAGACTGGAAGACTTAACCCTTTAGCATTTAAACAGTTACTGGGCAACTCAGAAAGGACACTGCAAGACTTAACCCTTTAGCATATAAACAGTTACTGGGCAACTCAGAAATGACACTGCAAGACTTAACCCTTTAGCATATAAACAGTTACTGGGCAACTCAGAAAGGAGACTGGAAGACTTAACCCTTTAGCATATAAACAGTTACTGGGCAACTCAGAAAGGAGACTGGAAAACTTAACCCTTTAGCATATAAACAGTTACTGGGCAACTCAGAAAGGAGACTGGAAGACTTAACCCTTTAGCATATAAACAGTTACTGGGCAACTCAGAAAGGAGACTGGAAGACTTAACCCTTTAGCATTTAAACAGTTACTGGGCAACTCAGAAAGGACACTGCAAGACTTAACCCTTTAGCATATAAACAGTTACTGGGCAACTCAGAAAGGACACTGCAAGACTTAACCCTTTAGCATATACACAGTTACTGGGCAACTCAGAAAGGACACTGCAAGACTTAACCCTTTAGCATATAAACAGTTACTGGGCATCTCAGAAAGGACACTGCAAGACTTAACCCTTTAGCATATAAACAGTTACTGGGCAACTCAGAAAGGACACTGCAAGACTTAACCCTTTAGCATATAAACAGTTACTGGGCAACTCAGAAAGGACACTGCAAGACTTAACCCTTTAGCATATAAACAGTTACTGGGCAACTCAGAAAGGACACTGCAAGACTTAACCCTTTAGCATATAAACAGTTACTGGGCAACTCAGAAAGGACACTGCAAGACTTAACCCTTTAGCATATAAACAGTTACTGGGCAACTCAGAAAGGACACTGCAAGACTTAACCCTTTAGCATATAAACAGTTACTGGGCAACTCAGAAAGGAGACTGGAAGACTTAACCCTTTAGCATATAAACAGTTACTGGGCAACTCAGAAAGGACACTGCAAGACTTAACCCTTTAGCATATAAACAGTTACTGGGCAACTCAGAAAGGAGACTGGAAGACTTAACCCTTTAGCATATAAACAGTTACTGGGCAACTCAGAAAGGACACTGCAAGACTTAACCCTTTAGCATATAAACAGTTACTGGGCAACTCAGAAAGGACACTGCAAGACTTAACCCTTTAGCATATAAACAGTTACTGGGCAACTCAGAAAGGACACTGCAAGACTTAACCCTTTAGCATATAAACAGTTACTGGGCAACTCAGAAAGGACACTGCAAGACTTAACCCTTTAGCATATAAACAGTTACTGGGCAACTCAGAAATGACACTGCAAGACTTAACCCTTTAGCATATAAACAGTTACTGGGCAACTCAGAAAGGACACTGCAAGACTTAACCCTTTAGCATATAAACAGTTACTGGGCAACTCAGAAAGGACACTGCAAGACTTAACCCTTTAGCATATAAACAGTTACTGGGCAACTCAGAAAGGACACTGCAAGACTTAACCCTTTAGCATATAAACAGTTACTGGGCAACTCAGAAAGGACACTGCAAGACTTAACCCTTTAGCATATAAACAGTTACTGGGCAACTCAGAAAGGACACTGCAAGACTTAACCCTTTAGCATATAAACAGTTACTGGGCAACTCAGAAATGACACTGCAAGACTTAACCCTTTAGCATATAAACAGTTACTGGGCAACTCAGAAAGGACACTGCAAGACTTAACCCTTTAGCATATAAACAGTTACTGGGCAACTCAGAAAGGACACTGCAAGACTTAACCCTTTAGCATATAAACAGTTACTGGGCAACTCAGAAAGGAGACTGGAAGACTTAACCCTTTAGCATTTAAACAGTTACTGGGCAACTCAGAAAGGACACTGCAAGACTTAACCCTTTAGCATATAAACAGTTACTGGGCAACTCAGAAAGGACACTGCAAGACTTAACCCTTTAGCATTTAAACAGTTACTGGGCAACTCAGAAAGGAGACTGGAAGACTTAACCCTTTAGCATATAAACAGTTACTGGGCAACTCAGAAAGGAGACTGGAAAACTTAACCCTTTAGCATATAAACAGTTACTGGGCAACTCAGAAAGGACACTGCAAGACTTAACCCTTTAGCATATAAACAGTTACTGGGCAACTCAGAAAGGAGACTGGAAGACTTAACCCTTTAGCATATAAACAGTTACTGGGCAACTCAGAAAGGAGACTGGAAGACTTAACCCTTTAGCATATAAACAGTTACTGGGCAACTCAGAAAGGAGACTGGAAGACTTAACCCTTTAGCATATAAACAGTTACCGGACAACTCAGAAAGGAGACTGGAAGACTTAACCCTTTAGCATATAAACAGTTACCGGACAACTCAGAAAGGAGACTGGAAGACTTAACCCTTTAGCATATAAACAGTTACTGGGCAACTCAGAAAGGAGACTGGAAGACTTAACCCTTTAGCATATAAACAGTTACTGGGCAACTCAGAAAGGAGACTGGAAGACTTAACCCTTTAGCATATAAACAGTTACTGGGCAACTCAGAAAGGAGACTGGAAGACTTAACCCTTTAGCATATAAACAGTTACCGGACAACTCAGAAAGGAGACTGGAAGACTTAACCCTTTAGCATATAAACAGTTACCGGACAACTCAGAAAGGAGACTGGAAGACTTAACCCTTTAGCATATAAACAGTTACTGGGCAACTCAGAAAGGAGACTGGAAGACTTAACCCTTTAGCATATAAACAGTTACTGGGCAACTCAGAAAGGAGACTGGAAGACTTAACCCTTTAGCATATAAACAGTTACTGGGCAACTCAGAAAGGAGACTGGAAGACTTAACCCTTTAGCATATAAACAGTTACTGGGCAACTCAGAAAGGAGACTGGAAGACTTAACCGTTTAGCATATAAACAGTTACTGGGCAACTCAGAAAGGAGACTGGAAGACTTAACCCTTTAGCATATAAACAGTTACTGGGCAACTCAGAAAGGAGACTGGAAGACTTAACCCTTTAGCATATAAACAGTTACTGGGCAACTCAGAAAGGAGACTGGAAGACTTAACCGTTTAGCATATAAACAGTTACTGGGCAACTCAGAAAGGAGACTGGAAGACTTAACCCTTTAGCATATAAACAGTTACTGGGCAACTCAGAAAGGACACTGCAAGACTTAACCCTTTAGCATTTAAACAGTTACTGGGCAACTCAGAAAGGACACTGCAAGACTTGACCCTTTAGCATATAAACAGTTACTGGGCAACTCAGAAAGGAGACTGGAAAACTTAACCGTTTAGCATATAAACAGTTACTGGGCAACTCAGAAAGGACACTGCAAGACTTAACCCTTTAGCATATAAACAGTTACTGGGCAACTCAGAAAGGACACTGCAAGACTTAACCCTTTAGCATATAAACAGTTACTGGGCAACTCAGAAAGGACACTGCAAGACTTAACCCTTTAGCATATAAACAGTTACTGGGCAACTCAGAAAGGACACTGGAAGACTTAACCCTTCAGCATATAAACAGTTACTGGGCAACTCAGAAAGGACACTGCAAGACTTAACCCTTTAGCATATAAACAGTTACTGGGCAACTCAGAAAGGACACTGCAAGACTTAACCCTTTAGCATTTAAACAGTTACTGGGCAACTCAGAAAGGACACTGCAAGACTTAACCCTTTAGCATATAAACAGTTACTGGGCAACTCAGAAAGGACACTGGAAAACTTAATCCTTTAGCATATAAACAGTTACTGGGCAACTCAGAAAGGACACTGCAAGACTTAACCCTTTAGCATATAAACAGTGACTGGGCAACTCAGAAAGGAGACTGGAAAACTTAACCCTTTAGCATATAAACAGTTACTGGGCAACTCAGAAAGGAGACTGGAAAACTTAACCCTTTAGCATATAAACAGTTACTGGGCAACTCAGAAAGGAGACTGGAAAACTTAACCCTTTAGCATATAAACAGTTACTGGGCAACTCAGAAAGGAGACTGGAAAACTTAACCCTTTAGCATATAAACAGTTACTGGGCAACTCAGAAAGGAGACTGCAAGACTTAACCCTTTAGCATATAAACAGTTACTGGGCAACTCAGAAAGGAGACTGGAAAACTTAACCCTTTAGCATATAAACAGTTACTGGGCAACTCAGAAAGGAGACTGGAAAACTTAACCCTTTAGCATATAAACAGTTACTGGGCAACTCAGAAAGGACACTGCAAGACTTAACCCTTTAGCATTTAAACAGTTACTGGGCAACTCAGAAAGGACACTGCAAGACTTAACCCTTTAGCATTTAAACAGTTACTGGGCAACTCAGAAATGAGACTGGAAAACTTAACCCTTTAGCATATAAACAGTTACTGGGCAACTCAGAAAGGACACTGGAAAACTTAACCCTTTAGCATTTAAACAGTTACTGGGCAACTCAGAAAGGACACTGGAAAACTTAACCCTTTAGCATATAAACAGTTACTGGGCAACTCAGAAAGGACACTGCAAGACTTAACCCTTTAGCATATAAACAGTTACTGGGCAACTCGGAAAGGACACTGGAAAACTTAACCCTTTAGCATATAAACAGTTACTGGGCAACTCAGAAAGGACACTGGAAAACTTAACCCTTTAGCATATAAACAGTTACTGGGCAACTCAGAAAGGACACTGGAAAACTTAACCCTTTAGCATATAAACAGTTACTGGGCAACTCAGAAAGGACACTGGAAAACTTAACCCTTTAGCATATAAACAGTTACTGGGCAACTCAGAAAGGACACTGGAAGACTTAACCCTTTAGCATTTAAACAGTTACTGGGCAACTCAGAAAGGACACTGCAAGTCTTAACCCTTTAGCATATAAACAGTTACTGGGCAACTCAGAAAGGACACTGGAAGACTTAACCCTTCAGCATATAAACAGTTACTAGGCAACTCAGAAAGGACACTGCAAGACTTAACCCTTTAGCATATAAACAGTTACTGGGCAACTCAGAAAGGACACTGCAAGACTTAACCCTTTAGCATTTAAACAGTTACTGGGCAACTCAGAAAGGACACTGCAAGACTTAACCCTTTAGCATATAAACAGTTACTGGGCAACTCAGAAAGGACACTGGAAAACTTAATCCTTTAGCATATAAACAGTTACTGGGCAACTCAGAAAGGACACTGCAAGACTTAACCCTTTAGCATATAAACAGTTACTGGGCAACTCAGAAAGGAGACTGGAAAACTTAACCCTTTAGCATATAAACAGTTACTGGGCAACTCAGAAAGGAAACTGGAAAACTTAACCCTTTAGCATATAAATAGTTACTGGGCAACTCAGAAAGGAGACTGGAAAACTTAACCCTTTAGCATATAAACAGTTACTGGGCAACTCAGAAAGGACACTGGAAAACTTAACCCTTTAGCATTTAAACAGTTACTGGGCAACTCAGAAAGGACACTGGAAAACTTAACCCTTTAGCATATAAACAGTTACTGGGCAACTCAGAAAGGACACTGGAAAACTTAACCCTTTAGCATATAAACAGTTACTGGGCAACTCAGAAAGGACACTGGAAAACTTAACCCTTTAGCATATAAACAGTTACTGGGCAACTCAGAAAGGACACTGGAAAACTTAACCCTTTAGCATATAAACAGTTACTGGGCAACTCAGAAAGGACACTGGAAAATTTAACCCTTTAGCATATAAACAGTTACTGGGCAACTCAGAAAGGACACTGGAAAACTTAACCCTTTAGCATATAAACAGTTACTGGGCAACTCAGAAAGGACACTGCAAGACTTAACCCTTTAGCATATAAACAGTTACTGGGCAACTCAGAAAGGACACTGCAAGACTTAACCCTTTAGCATATAAACAGTTACTGGGCAACTCAGAAAGGACACTGCAAGACTTAACCCTTTAGCATATAAACAGTTACTGGGCAACTCAGAAAGGACACTGCAAGACTTAACCCTTTAGCATATAAACAGTTACTGGGCAACTCAGAAAGGAGACTGGAAAACTTAACCCTTTAGCATATAAACAGTTACTGGGCAACTCAGAAAGGAGACTGGAAAACTTAACCCTTTGGCATTTAAACAGTTACTGGGCAACTCAGAAAGGAGACTGGAAAACTTAACCCTTTAGCATATAAACAGTTACTGGGCAACTCAGAAAGGAGACTGGAAAACTTAACCCTTTAGCATATAAACAGTTACTGGGCAACTCAGAAATGACACTGCAAGACTTAACCCTTTAGCATATAAACAGTTACTGGGCAACTCAGAAATGACACTGCAAGACTTAACCCTTTAGCATATAAACAGTTACTGGGCAACTCAGAAAGGAGACTGGAAAACTTAACCCTTTAGCATATAAACAGTTACTGGGCAACTCAGAAAGGAGACTGGAAAACTTAACCCTTTAGCATATAAACAGTTACTGGGCAACTCAGAAATGACACTGCAAGACTTAACCCTTTAGCATATAAACAGTTACTGGGCAACTCAGAAAGGACACTGCAAGACTTAACTCTTTAGCATATAAACAGTTACTGGGCAACTCAGAAAGGAGACTGGAAAACTTAACCCTTTAGCATATAAACAGTTACTGGGCAACTCAGAAAGGAGACTGGAAGACTTAACCCTTTAGCATATAAACAGTTACTGGGCAACTCAGAAAGGAGACTGGAAAACTTAACCCTTTAGCATATAAACAGTTACTGGGCAACTCAGAAATGACACTGCAAGACTTAACCCTTTAGCATATAAACAGTTACTGGGCAACTCAGAAAGGAGACTGGAAAACTTAACCCTTTAGCATATAAACAGTTACTGGGCAACTCAGAAAGGAGTCTGGAAAACTTAACCCTTTAGCATATAAACAGTTACTGGGCAACTCGGAAATGACACTGCAAGACTTAACCCTTTAGCATATAAACAGTTACTGGGCAACTCAGAAAGGACACTGCAAGACTTAACCCTTTAGCATATAAACAGTTACTGGGCAACTCAGAAAGGAGACTGGAAAACTTAACCCTTTAGCATATAAACAGTTACTGGGCAACTCAGAAATGACACAGCAAGACTTAACCCTTTAGCATATAAACAGTTACTGGGCAACTCAGAAAGGACACTGCAAGACTTAACCCTTTAGCATTTAAACAGTTACTGGGCAACTCAGAAAGGACACTGCAAGACTTAACCCTTTAGCATTTAAACAGTTACTGGGCAACTCAGAAAGGAGACTGGAAAACTTAACCCTTTAGCATATAAACAGTTACTGGGCAACTCAGAAAGGAGACTGGAAGACTTAACCCTTTAGCATATAAACAGTTACTGGGCAACTCAGAAAGGACACTGCAAGACTTAACCCTTTAGCATTTAAACAGTTACTGGGCAACTCAGAAAGGACACTGCAAGACTTGACCCTTTAGCATATAAACAGTTACTGGGCAACTCAGAAATGACACTGCAAGACTTAACCCTTTAGCATATAAACAGTTACTGGGCAACTCAGAAAGGACACTGCAAGACTTAACCCTTTAGCATATAAACAGTTACTGGGCAACTCAGAAAGGAGACTGGAAAACTTAACCCTTTAGCATATAAACAGTTACTGGGCAACTCAGAAAGGAGACTGGAAAACTTAACCCTTTAGCATATAAACAGTTACTGGGCAACTCAGAAAGGACACTGCAAGACTTAACCCTTTAGCATTTAAACAGTTACTGGGCAACTCAGAAAGGACACTGCAAGACTTAACCCTTTAGCATTTAAACAGTTACTGGGCAACTCAGAAAGGAGACTGGAAAACTTAACCCTTTAGCATATAAACAGTTACTGGGCAACTCAGAAAGGACACTGGAAAACTTAACCCTTTAGCATTTAAACAGTTACTGGGCAACTCAGAAAGGACACTGGAAAACTTAACCCTTTAGCATATAAACAGTTACTGGGCAACTCAGAAAGGACACTGCAAGACTTAACCCTTTAGCATATAAACAGTTACTGGGCAACTCAGAAAGGACACTGGAAAACTTAACCCTTTAGCATATAAACAGTTACTGGGCAACTCAGAAAGGACACTGGAAAACTTAACCCTTTAGCATATAAACAGTTACTGGGCAACTCAGAAAGGACACTGGAAAACTTAACCCTTTAGCATATAAACAGTTACTGGGCAACTCAGAAAGGACACTGGAAAACTTAACCCTTTAGCATATAAACAGTTACTGGGCAACTCAGAAAGGACACTGGAAAACTTAACCCTTTAGCATATAAACAGTTACTGGGCAACTCAGAAAGGACACTGGAAAACTTAACCCTTTAGCATATAAACAGTTACTGGGCAACTCAGAAAGGACACTGGAAAACTTAACCCTTTAGCATATAAACAGTTACTGGGCAACTCAGAAAGTACACTGCAAGACTTAACCCTTTAGCATATAAACAGTTACTGGGCAACTCAGAAAGGACACTGCAAGACTTAACCCTTTAGCATATAAACAGTTACTGGGCAACTCAGAAAGGACACTGCAAGACTTAACCCTTTAGCATATAAACAGTTACTGGGCAACTCAGAAAGGACACTGCAAGACTTAACCCTTTAGCATTTAAACAGTTACTGGGCAACTCAGAAAGGAGACTGGAAAACTTAACCCTTTAGCATTTAAACAGTTACTGGGCAACTCAGAAAGGAGACTGGAAAACTTAACCCTTTAGCATATAAACAGTTACTGGGCAACTCAGAAAGGAGACTGGAAAACTTAACCCTTTAGCATTTAAACAGTTACTGGGCAACTCAGAAAGGACACTGCAAGACTTAACCCTTTAGCATATAAACAGTTACTGGGCAACTCAGAAAGGACACTGGAAAACTTAATCCTTTAGCATATAAACAGTTACTGGGCAACTCAGAAAGGACACTGCAAGACTTAACCCTTTAGCATATAAACAGTTACTGGGCAACTCAGAAAGGAGACTGGAAAACTTAACCCTTTAGCATATAAACAGTTACTGGGCAACTCAGAAAGGAAACTGGAAAACTTAACCCTTTAGCATATAAATAGTTACTGGGCAACTCAGAAAGGAGACTGGAAAACTTAACCCTTTAGCATATAAACAGTTACTGGGCAACTCAGAAAGGACACTGGAAAACTTAACCCTTTAGCATTTAAACAGTTACTGGGCAACTCAGAAAGGACACTGGAAAACTTAACCCTTTAGCATATAAACAGTTACTGGGCAACTCAGAAAGGACACTGGAAAACTTAACCCTTTAGCATATAAACAGTTACTGGGCAACTCAGAAAGGACACTGGAAAACTTAACCCTTTAGCATATAAACAGTTACTGGGCAACTCAGAAAGGACACTGGAAAACTTAACCCTTTAGCATATAAACAGTTACTGGGCAACTCAGAAAGGACACTGGAAAATTTAACCCTTTAGCATATAAACAGTTACTGGGCAACTCAGAAAGGACACTGGAAAACTTAACCCTTTAGCATATAAACAGTTACTGGGCAACTCAGAAAGGACACTGCAAGACTTAACCCTTTAGCATATAAACAGTTACTGGGCAACTCAGAAAGGACACTGCAAGACTTAACCCTTTAGCATATAAACAGTTACTGGGCAACTCAGAAAGGACACTGCAAGACTTAACCCTTTAGCATATAAACAGTTACTGGGCAACTCAGAAAGGACACTGCAAGACTTAACCCTTTAGCATATAAACAGTTACTGGGCAACTCAGAAAGGAGACTGGAAAACTTAACCCTTTAGCATATAAACAGTTACTGGGCAACTCAGAAAGGAGACTGGAAAACTTAACCCTTTGGCATTTAAACAGTTACTGGGCAACTCAGAAAGGAGACTGGAAAACTTAACCCTTTAGCATATAAACAGTTACTGGGCAACTCAGAAAGGAGACTGGAAAACTTAACCCTTTAGCATATAAACAGTTACTGGGCAACTCAGAAATGACACTGCAAGACTTAACCCTTTAGCATATAAACAGTTACTGGGCAACTCAGAAATGACACTGCAAGACTTAACCCTTTAGCATATAAACAGTTACTGGGCAACTCAGAAAGGAGACTGGAAAACTTAACCCTTTAGCATATAAACAGTTACTGGGCAACTCAGAAAGGAGACTGGAAAACTTAACCCTTTAGCATATAAACAGTTACTGGGCAACTCAGAAATGACACTGCAAGACTTAACCCTTTAGCATATAAACAGTTACTGGGCAACTCAGAAAGGACACTGCAAGACTTAACTCTTTAGCATATAAACAGTTACTGGGCAACTCAGAAAGGAGACTGGAAAACTTAACCCTTTAGCATATAAACAGTTACTGGGCAACTCAGAAAGGAGACTGGAAGACTTAACCCTTTAGCATATAAACAGTTACTGGGCAACTCAGAAAGGAGACTGGAAAACTTAACCCTTTAGCATATAAACAGTTACTGGGCAACTCAGAAATGACACTGCAAGACTTAACCCTTTAGCATATAAACAGTTACTGGGCAACTCAGAAAGGAGACTGGAAAACTTAACCCTTTAGCATATAAACAGTTACTGGGCAACTCAGAAAGGAGTCTGGAAAACTTAACCCTTTAGCATATAAACAGTTACTGGGCAACTCGGAAATGACACTGCAAGACTTAACCCTTTAGCATATAAACAGTTACTGGGCAACTCAGAAAGGACACTGCAAGACTTAACCCTTTAGCATATAAACAGTTACTGGGCAACTCAGAAAGGAGACTGGAAAACTTAACCCTTTAGCATATAAACAGTTACTGGGCAACTCAGAAATGACACTGCAAGACTTAACCCTTTAGCATATAAACAGTTACTGGGCAACTCAGAAAGGACACTGCAAGACTTAACCCTTTAGCATTTAAACAGTTACTGGGCAACTCAGAAAGGACACTGCAAGACTTAACCCTTTAGCATTTAAACAGTTACTGGGCAACTCAGAAAGGAGACTGGAAAACTTAACCCTTTAGCATATAAACAGTTACTGGGCAACTCAGAAAGGAGACTGGAAGACTTAACCCTTTAGCATATAAACAGTTACTGGGCAACTCAGAAAGGACACTGCAAGACTTAACCCTTTAGCATTTAAACAGTTACTGGGCAACTCAGAAAGGACACTGCAAGACTTGACCCTTTAGCATATAAACAGTTACTGGGCAACTCAGAAATGACACTGCAAGACTTAACCCTTTAGCATATAAACAGTTACTGGGCAACTCAGAAAGGACACTGCAAGACTTAACCCTTTAGCATATAAACAGTTACTGGGCAACTCAGAAAGGAGACTGGAAAACTTAACCCTTTAGCATATAAACAGTTACTGGGCAACTCAGAAAGGAGACTGGAAAACTTAACCCTTTAGCATATAAACAGTTACTGGGCAACTCAGAAAGGACACTGCAAGACTTAACCCTTTAGCATTTAAACAGTTACTGGGCAACTCAGAAAGGACACTGCAAGACTTAACCCTTTAGCATTTAAACAGTTACTGGGCAACTCAGAAAGGAGACTGGAAAACTTAACCCTTTAGCATATAAACAGTTACTGGGCAACTCAGAAAGGACACTGGAAAACTTAACCCTTTAGCATTTAAACAGTTACTGGGCAACTCAGAAAGGACACTGGAAAACTTAACCCTTTAGCATATAAACAGTTACTGGGCAACTCAGAAAGGACACTGCAAGACTTAACCCTTTAGCATATAAACAGTTACTGGGCAACTCAGAAAGGACACTGGAAAACTTAACCCTTTAGCATATAAACAGTTACTGGGCAACTCAGAAAGGACACTGGAAAACTTAACCCTTTAGCATATAAACAGTTACTGGGCAACTCAGAAAGGACACTGGAAAACTTAACCCTTTAGCATATAAACAGTTACTGGGCAACTCAGAAAGGACACTGGAAAACTTAACCCTTTAGCATATAAACAGTTACTGGGCAACTCAGAAAGGACACTGGAAAACTTAACCCTTTAGCATATAAACAGTTACTGGGCAACTCAGAAAGGACACTGGAAAACTTAACCCTTTAGCATATAAACAGTTACTGGGCAACTCAGAAAGGACACTGGAAAACTTAACCCTTTAGCATATAAACAGTTACTGGGCAACTCAGAAAGTACACTGCAAGACTTAACCCTTTAGCATATAAACAGTTACTGGGCAACTCAGAAAGGACACTGCAAGACTTAACCCTTTAGCATATAAACAGTTACTGGGCAACTCAGAAAGGACACTGCAAGACTTAACCCTTTAGCATATAAACAGTTACTGGGCAACTCAGAAAGGACACTGCAAGACTTAACCCTTTAGCATTTAAACAGTTACTGGGCAACTCAGAAAGGAGACTGGAAAACTTAACCCTTTAGCATTTAAACAGTTACTGGGCAACTCAGAAAGGAGACTGGAAAACTTAACCCTTTAGCATATAAACAGTTACTGGGCAACTCAGAAAGGAGACTGGAAAACTTAACCCTTTAGCATTTAAACAGTTACTGGGCAACTCAGAAAGGACACTGCAAGACTTAACCCTTTAGCATATAAACAGTTACTGGGCAACTCAGAAAGGACACTGGAAAACTTAATCCTTTAGCATATAAACAGTTACTGGGCAACTCAGAAAGGACACTGCAAGACTTAACCCTTTAGCATATAAACAGTTACTGGGCAACTCAGAAAGGAGACTGGAAAACTTAACCCTTTAGCATATAAACAGTTACTGGGCAACTCAGAAAGGAAACTGGAAAACTTAACCCTTTAGCATATAAATAGTTACTGGGCAACTCAGAAAGGAGACTGGAAAACTTAACCCTTTAGCATATAAACAGTTACTGGGCAACTCAGAAAGGACACTGGAAAACTTAACCCTTTAGCATTTAAACAGTTACTGGGCAACTCAGAAAGGACACTGGAAAACTTAACCCTTTAGCATATAAACAGTTACTGGGCAACTCAGAAAGGACACTGCAAGACTTAACCCTTTAGCATATAAACAGTTACTGGGCAACTCAGAAAGGACACTGGAAAACTTAACCCTTTAGCATATAAACAGTTACTGGGCAACTCAGAAAGGACACTGGAAAACTTAACCCTTTAGCATATAAACAGTTACTGGGCAACTCAGAAAGGACACTGGAAAATTTAACCCTTTAGCATATAAACAGTTACTGGGCAACTCAGAAAGGACACTGGAAAACTTAACCCTTTAGCATATAAACAGTTACTGGGCAACTCAGAAAGGACACTGCAAGACTTAACCCTTTAGCATATAAACAGTTACTGGGCAACTCAGAAAGGACACTGCAAGACTTAACCCTTTAGCATATAAACAGTTACTGGGCAACTCAGAAAGGACACTGCAAGACTTAACCCTTTAGCATATAAACAGTTACTGGGCAACTCAGAAAGGACACTGCAAGACTTAACCCTTTAGCATATAAACAGTTACTGGGCAACTCAGAAAGGAGACTGGAAAACTTAACCCTTTAGCATATAAACAGTTACTGGGCAACTCAGAAAGGAGACTGGAAAACTTAACCCTTTGGCATTTAAACAGTTACTGGGCAACTCAGAAAGGAGACTGGAAAACTTAACCCTTTAGCATATAAACAGTTACTGGGCAACTCAGAAAGGAGACTGGAAAACTTAACCCTTTAGCATATAAACAGTTACTGGGCAACTCAGAAATGACACTGCAAGACTTAACCCTTTAGCATATAAACAGTTACTGGGCAACTCAGAAATGACACTGCAAGACTTAACCCTTTAGCATATAAACAGTTACTGGGCAACTCAGAAAGGAGACTGGAAAACTTAACCCTTTAGCATATAAACAGTTACTGGGCAACTCAGAAAGGAGACTGGAAAACTTAACCCTTTAGCATATAAACAGTTACTGGGCAACTCAGAAATGACACTGCAAGACTTAACCCTTTAGCATATAAACAGTTACTGGGCAACTCAGAAAGGACACTGCAAGACTTAACTCTTTAGCATATAAACAGTTACTGGGCAACTCAGAAAGGAGACTGGAAAACTTAACCCTTTAGCATATAAACAGTTACTGGGCAACTCAGAAAGGAGACTGGAAGACTTAACCCTTTAGCATATAAACAGTTACTGGGCAACTCAGAAAGGAGACTGGAAAACTTAACCCTTTAGCATATAAACAGTTACTGGGCAACTCAGAAATGACACTGCAAGACTTAACCCTTTAGCATATAAACAGTTACTGGGCAACTCAGAAAGGAGACTGGAAAACTTAACCCTTTAGCATATAAACAGTTACTGGGCAACTCAGAAAGGAGTCTGGAAAACTTAACCCTTTAGCATATAAACAGTTACTGGGCAACTCGGAAATGACACTGCAAGACTTAACCCTTTAGCATATAAACAGTTACTGGGCAACTCAGAAAGGACACTGCAAGACTTAACCCTTTAGCATATAAACAGTTACTGGGCAACTCAGAAAGGAGACTGGAAAACTTAACCCTTTAGCATATAAACAGTTACTGGGCAACTCAGAAAGGACACTGCAAGACTTAACCCTTTAGCATTTAAACAGTTACTGGGCAACTCAGAAAGGACACTGCAAGACTTAACCCTTTAGCATTTAAACAGTTACTGGGCAACTCAGAAAGGAGACTGGAAAACTTAACCCTTTAGCATATAAACAGTTACTGGGCAACTCAGAAAGGAGACTGGAAGACTTAACCCTTTAGCATATAAACAGTTACTGGGCAACTCAGAAAGGACACTGCAAGACTTAACCCTTTAGCATTTAAACAGTTACTGGGCAACTCAGAAAGGACACTGCAAGACTTGACCCTTTAGCATATAAACAGTTACTGGGCAACTCAGAAATGACACTGCAAGACTTAACCCTTTAGCATATAAACAGTTACTGGGCAACTCAGAAAGGACACTGCAAGACTTAACCCTTTAGCATATAAACAGTTACTGGGCAACTCAGAAAGGAGACTGGAAAACTTAACCCTTTAGCATATAAACAGTTACTGGGCAACTCAGAAAGGAGACTGGAAAACTTAACCCTTTAGCATATAAACAGTTACTGGGCAACTCAGAAAGGACACTGCAAGACTTAACCCTTTAGCATTTAAACAGTTACTGGGCAACTCAGAAAGGACACTGCAAGACTTAACCCTTTAGCATTTAAACAGTTACTGGGCAACTCAGAAAGGAGACTGGAAAACTTAACCCTTTAGCATATAAACAGTTACTGGGCAACTCAGAAAGGACACTGGAAAACTTAACCCTTTAGCATTTAAACAGTTACTGGGCAACTCAGAAAGGACACTGGAAAACTTAACCCTTTAGCATATAAACAGTTACTGGGCAACTCAGAAAGGACACTGCAAGACTTAACCCTTTAGCATATAAACAGTTACTGGGCAACTCAGAAAGGACACTGGAAAACTTAACCCTTTAGCATATAAACAGTTACTGGGCAACTCAGAAAGGACACTGGAAAACTTAACCCTTTAGCATATAAACAGTTACTGGGCAACTCAGAAAGGACACTGGAAAACTTAACCCTTTAGCATATAAACAGTTACTGGGCAACTCAGAAAGGACACTGGAAAACTTAACCCTTTAGCATATAAACAGTTACTGGGCAACTCAGAAAGGACACTGGAAAACTTAACCCTTTAGCATATAAACAGTTACTGGGCAACTCAGAAAGGACACTGGAAAACTTAACCCTTTAGCATATAAACAGTTACTGGGCAACTCAGAAAGGACACTGGAAAACTTAACCCTTTAGCATATAAACAGTTACTGGGCAACTCAGAAAGTACACTGCAAGACTTAACCCTTTAGCATATAAACAGTTACTGGGCAACTCAGAAAGGACACTGCAAGACTTAACCCTTTAGCATATAAACAGTTACTGGGCAACTCAGAAAGGACACTGCAAGACTTAACCCTTTAGCATATAAACAGTTACTGGGCAACTCAGAAAGGACACTGCAAGACTTAACCCTTTAGCATATAAACAGTTACTGGGCAACTCAGAAAGGAGACTGGAAAACTTAACCCTTTAGCATATAAACAGTTACTGGGCAACTCAGAAATGACACTGCAAGACTTAACCCTTTAGCATATAAACAGTTACTGGGCAACTCAGAAAGGAGACTGGAAAACTTAACCCTTTAGCATATAAACAGTTACTGGGCAACTCAGAAATGACACTGCAAGACTTAACCCTTTAGCATATAAACAGTTACTGGGCAACTCAGAAAGGAGACTGGAAGACTTAACCCTTTAGCATATAAACAGTTACTGGGCAACTCAGAAAGGAGACTGGAAAACTTAACCCTTTAGCATATAAACAGTTACTGGGCAACTCAGAAAGGACACTGCAAGACTTAACCCTTTAGCATTTAAACAGTTACTGGGCAACTCAGAAAGGACACTGCAAGACTTAACCCTTTAGCATATAAACAGTTACTGGGCAACTCAGAAAGGAGACTGGAAAACTTAACCCTTTAGCATATAAACAGTTACTGGGCAACTCAGAAATGACACTGCAAGACTTAACCCTTTAGCATATAAACAGTTACTGGGCAACTCAGAAAGGACACTGCAAGACTTAACCCTTTAGCATATAAACAGTTACTGGGCAACTCAGAAAGGAGACTGGAAAACTTAACCCTTTAGCATATAAACAGTTACTGGGCAACTCAGAAAGGAGACTGGAAGACTTAACCCTTTAGCATATAAACAGTTACTGGGCAACTCAGAAAGGAGACTGGAAAACTTAACCCTTTAGCATATAAACAGTTACTGGGCAACTCAGAAATGACACTGCAAGACTTAACCCTTTAGCATATAAACAGTTACTGGGCAACTCAGAAAGGAGACTGGAAAACTTAACCCTTTAGCATATAAACAGTTACTGGGCAACTCAGAAAGGAGACTGGAAAACTTAACCCTTTAGCATATAAACAGTTACTGGGCAACTCAGAAATGACACTGCAAGACTTAACCCTTTAGCATATAAACAGTTACTGGGCAACTCAGAAAGGACACTGCAAGACTTAACCCTTTAGCATATAAACAGTTACTGGGCAACTCAGAAAGGAGACTGGAAAACTTAACCCTTTAGCATATAAACAGTTACTGGGCAACTCAGAAAGGAGACTGGAAAACTTAACCCTTTAGCATATAAACAGTTACTGGGCAACTCAGAAAGGAGACTGGAAAACTTAACCCTTTAGCATATAAACAGTTACTGGGCAACTCAGAAAGGAGACTGGAAAACTTAACCCTTTAGCATATAAACAGTTACTGGGCAACTCAGAAAGGAGACTGGAAGACTTAACCCTTTAGCATATAAACAGTTACTGGGCAACTCAGAAAGGAGACTGGAAAACTTAACCCTTTAGCATATAAACAGTTACTGGGCATCTCAGAAATGACACTGCAAGACTTAACTCTTTAGCATATAAACAGTTACTGGGCAACTCAGAAAGGACACTGCAAGACTTAACTCTTTAGCATATAAACAGTTACTGGGCATCTCAGAAATGACACTGCAAGACTTAACTCTTTAGCATATAAACAGTTACTGGGCATCTCAGAAAGGACACTGCAAGACTTAACCCTTTAGCATATAAACAGTTACTGGGCCACTCAGAAAGGAGACTGGAAAACTTAACCCTTTAGCATATAAACAGTTACTGGGCAACTCAGAAAGGACACTGCAAGACTTAACCCTTTAGCATATAAACAGTTACTGGGCAACTCAGAAAGGAGACTGGAAAACTTAACCCTTTAGCATATAAACAGTTACTGGGCAACTCAGAAAGGAGACTGGAAGACTTAACCCTTTAGCATTTAAACAGTTACTGGGCAACTCAGAAAGGACTTTAGTGGACATTATCACTTTTAAACAAGATTGCCACTTTAGGAAGATGGAGATGTTGAAGAAGTGTTCCAATGGTTCAAAAAATAAATCAGAAGGCGTAGTTCAGGTTATATACCAAATAATTTATTTTTAATTGATTTGAACACGTGTACAAAATGTATGCAGCAAAGTTTTCTCTGTGAAGATGTCAGTGAAATAAATGTGTTTTAGTAGGCTAAAAATGTAGTGAGACAGGCACTAATTTATCCTTATTTACTATCTCTATTAAAGCAGGTAAAATTTCCAAAGTTGGTTGTAGGAATGATAATAATGTTTCATCAGTAAGGGATTGGAATATTTGCTAAAATAAAGTTGACAGATAAACGGTAAATCTCTGAAAGGCTGTCTAACGAACCACTCTCATTGTTGGAGAGAAAAATCAAAACAGTAGGAAGGCAAGTTATGAGCTATTGCACTATCAACGTCCAAAACACAACTGCTAAGCGGAAGTGGTTATTTGTACATGACTGGCAACTGACCAAGCACGCCTAAATTACACTACAGCGATAAAATAGTATTATCATGTCTCGCTACATGACACTGGAATACTTAAGTGGGTGGTACAGGGATATTGTTGAGAAGCATATAAGAGGCAGCAAATATAAGTTAGTTGTTTGTAAAACTGTCACCTTTAGTTATTCAACAGATGGAATTATTAGAATTTAATTTTCTATATATAATTTTTTTTATCAACTTTATGGTAGGAAGACGTGTGTGTGTCTCATGAAATATATTTTCTGAAATAATGCAGTAGTCCAAAAGAGTTTCTGGAACTTTTCTTTAGAACAATTTATTTATTTGTAAAAATAATTTCTATTTTAAAGATATATTTCAATAATGTGATCATGATTCAGTTGAATTTTAGATGAAGTCTTTGTGTATTTCATATCAATACAGAAGAATTAAGGCCCACCATTAATTTTCTCTCAATAGAGAATTTTGAGTAGGAACTCAGAATAGCCACTGCCACTGGGCTAGTTTACTGAGTGACCTCCACATATGGCATTGAGTTTTGTCATGCTGTTCACTATGGTTATTTCTACTGTACTTACTGATGGTTATACCTTGAGCTTGTGAGATTCTTACTTTATTTGCTTAAATTCAACACTAGCTATGTTAGTGCTCTAGTAGACTCTGTAAAGTGGTTGCTGATAGGAAGGACATCCAGCTGTAGAAAACTGACTAAACAAAGGGTCAGGAAGACAGTTGTGTTGTATCAAGGACATAACAACTTTCCTAGTATTGGTGCCATGTTAAAATAGATATGTCAGGCGTCTGGCTTCACTTGGCGGTCAGTGGCTCAGCTTAAGAACTGGCTGGTCTGTGACAACATGTTCAACCCTTGCTAGCAGGGAAAATGGACAATAAAAAACAACATCGATGATGATATGATTTCTAAAAAATATGTCTGGTGATGATGTAAACACTGGTCTATATTGATTCAAGTGAAGGTTGAGCTGTAGAAAACAAACTAGACTATTAAATGATGTAATAAAAACACACAGTCCACCCTGTAAGGTAGTCATACGGGTGACACAACAAAAAGCATCCAATTCACTCTGTAAAGTGGTTGTTTTGGTGCCACCATAAATGGCACCTAGTCCACATTGTAACATGGTTGGTGTTAGGAAGGGCATCCAGCCATAGAAAACCAAAATACAAATCCAGATGAGCAAGATGTGGTCTCTGGACCTAACTTGTCTCATAACATGACAACCTCTCTAACCCATGCAAACCTGGAAAATGGACGTTAAACGATGGTACTGATGATAGTGTATGAAGGGTTTATAACTATTAAGTATTATTTCAATCACTTGACAGTTAAAATAAAAGTGTTCAATCCATTTTTTTATTTTTTATTTTAGGAAATATTTGAAAGTGTCCAAGTGTATACCGATAGAACAAATGTTTTAAAGCAATTTTCTCTGCCAAAGCCAGGTTTAGCTTTACAGAGTCCATGAAAAGCTTAACCCTTTAGGATTTACATTACTCTATATTTACTATTTTATTTTCATAGTAAAGGCTTTATCTTACATAATATCGAATCTATGGGATTTTGATATAATTTGTTTTGAGAACAATACCTTAGCATCAGTATGAGTGGCCAGTTACAGCTGGTTTGAACAAGAAGAGGTGAGAGAATTCTGGCCGGATATGGCCAGTTTAAATGCTGAAGGGTTAATTATACTCATCATGGTGTCCTTTTTGGTCCATTAACCATTTATGATATAAACAAAGGATAAAACTATTGAAACCCTCTACTAACAGTAATTCCGACAATCTAACATTAGAAAAACAATTCACCTTTAACACACTAGTAATTTTTATGAGTTGTTTCCCTTGACACTGTATTATCTATTAAGGGGAGAATACTCATATGGTGCCATGTGTCGCCCACAGTATGCTGAAGGTTAAAGGCGGTGAAAATATTGAACACAAAGTGATTGAATGGCTTCAATAACATTGGAATGAAGTAGAATTATAATTATCAGATATTTTGATTACTGTTACAGGCTCCGTTGTTCCAGTAATGTTTCTAGCAGTGGATGGTATGGTATTGTGACCATGTGGTTGTCCTGTTCTGAGACGAGACAGGTCAGGTGACCATGTTTTGTTCATGTGCTCAGTTTTTTGGTTTGATAACAGCTGGATGTCATTCTTAATATCAACCACTCTACAGGGTGTACAGGGAGCATATTATCATGACACCAGGTGGACTGAGTACTTTTTGTCATGGCACTAACATTACCACCTTTCAGGATGAACTGGGTGCTTTTTATTGTGATGCCAGCACTAGCACCTTACAAGGAAGACCAGGTACTTCTCCTCATGGCACCAGGTTATAATAATGTTATAAAATAATTTGTAGGATTTAATAATTTATGATTTTAAATATAAATTGTTTTTTTTTCTATTCAGATTGAGAAACCTGTCACAATGGGTCTTTCCCATAACACTACAGACCAATGGGAAATTGCTAAACATTCTCTAAAACTCATCAAGAAAATTGGCCATGGTCAATTTGGAGAAGTATGGGAAGGTTTGTGGAACAACACAACTTCTGTAGCTATCAAAACTTTAAAGCCTGGTAAGTTACTTTTGCTTTTTAGATTTTAGATTTGGTCTTGTATGTAACTAAAGCCACTACAATTTGCAAAAAATTCAAAAGCAACATCAATCGTCATCTTGTGCCTGTCTTGTCCTTCTCCCTTCTCAATAACCCCTTGTATTTTGGTGGCTTTATTGCCTTACTTGAGGTGAGTAAATTTAAAAAAAAGACCATTAATTGCTTTAACTTGAATGTGGATAAATCTACAACAAAAAGCTACATTTAAACCCACTCACCATACGCAAAACAACAACTAACCTGCCCTAATTACTAGTATAGTGAGTTGACAGATGTCATCAGGCTACAGCTGTCATATTGCATAGGTCCTACATTAATCTGCATTTATATAATGGATTTGTTACGAAGCATAATTGTTAAGTCGTTTAAAGTCATCGTTAATGTGAGAGATTAATTAGTATTTGGATGTATTCGAGTTAAGGAGTCTTATTGAACATCTTGGTATTTGTTCTGGTTTGAGCTCAAATCTGGCTACGGTCAACTTAGCCTTTTATTCTTGATAAATAAAGTACCAGTGCAGGGGCAAGATGTTCTGACTCAGTGCAATCTGAGTTCAGATCCTGTTGCCAAGAGCTGCAACTGATAGTGTCAGCAATGGAAATATTAATGGAAGCACAGTTTCCTTGGTCTCATCTGATCATCAACCCTTTTCACCTCTAAAGTGAAATTGGTGTAATATTCACCTCCAAAATTAAACAGGTGTAATATTCACCCTCACCCCCCGAAGTGAAACTGGTGTAATAAAAGTAAAAATATTTTACGTTGAATTTTGAAGTTGGTGAAAATCAGCAAAATATTAAACTTAATATACGCCCCCCCCCCCCCCCCACATTTTGCCATCAATTTTTTTTTTTTTTTTTTTTTTTTTGGTCACATATTTTTCAACAAGTATGTATGGTAAGTTTGTCTTCAATCACTTGATAGCTAAAATGGTAGTATTCAATCCATTTTTTTTTTTTTTTTTTTTAATTATAAATATTTGAAAGTTTCCAAGTATATAGAAGTGTTTTACAGCCAATTCCCCTGCCAATGCAGGGTTTAACTCTATGGACTCCATGAAAAGCTTAATCATAGTCATGATTGTGTCCTATTTGAGGTAATATTTTATAGCCAGTTTACATTCTTGGCACCAACACTTTTAGTCACCTTTTGCAGGAATACTGCAATTTATTCTAAACCAAATATTTGAAAGTGTAAGACAATATTTAATGAATATAAAAATATAAACATAGCAAGGAAATAACTATTGTAGATTACTTAATTCACCCATGCTAACATGGAAGGTGGATGTTAAATGATGATGATGATGATGAATGTATTTTTATCTGTTAATTCAGGGACAATGGACCCTAAAGACTTCTTACAAGAAGCACAAATTATGAAGAAACTTCGACACAGCAAATTAATCCAACTGTATGCCGTATGTACCCAGGATGAACCAATATATATTGTAACTGAACTAATGAGAAATGGTAGCTTACTGGACTATTTACAAGGTAATTCCTACATATTAATTTAAGTGTTTCCCTCCCGTGGTTTGGTTTAGTTTGTACACATACTCATACATGTTCATAGATTATATATTCCCTAATATTATATCTAAGAAGGATGGTGGATTAGCGGAGCATTGGAAAAAATGCTTTGACTTTGAAGTGGTGAAGGGGATAAAGTACCAGTTAACTATTGGGGTTGATTTAACCCTTTAGCATTTAAACCAGCCATATCTGGCCAGAATTCTCTCACCTTTTTCTGTTCAAACTGGCCATAACTGGCTACTCATACTGATGTTATGGTATTATTCACAAAATAAATAACATCAAAATTTCATAGATTCAATATTATGTGAGGTAAAGTGTTTACCATGAAAATATATATAGAGTAATGTAAATGCGAAAGGGTTAATCAACTTTGCCCTTCCCCTAAATGTTCTGGCCTGGTACTGAAATTATTATTAGCATTCATCAGTCTCGAAAGACCATGGATCTCAACTTGGAGAATTTTGTTTCAGTTGCTGATGGTAGTTTAGCAACTGTTATGGTTGTACAGGCCCACACTAGAGCCTCATATGGCTGTACAGGCCCACACTAGAGCCTCATATGGCTGTACAGGCCCACACTAGAGCCTCATATGGCTGTACAGGCCCACACTAGAGCCTCATATGGCTGTACAAGCCCACACTAGGGCCTCATATGGCTGTACAGGGCCACACTAGAGCCTCATATGGCTGTACAGGCCCACACTAGTCTCATATGGCTGTACAGGGCCACACTAGAGTTTCATATGCAGTGACTGCATTTGAAGATGCTCCGCTGCAGTGTTGCTGTCTTTTCCTTCCTTCAAGAACACTTTTCCTCGCCTGTAAATTTCACACTCTCTTCCTCTTGCTCCATCTTTTATAATACTCATCTCCAGTGAGAGCCATCATTTGTGGCCTCTTCCCATCTCTGGCTGTCCAGATCTATTGACTTTCCTCTTGCAGGTGTCTTTCAAACAAAGATGGAGTCATCCTCATACTCTCATGCCCGTGACCAGAAATCAATATATAATCAATATTGCCCTTCCCCCAGAGAAACACAGTATTGATATATACACAGTATTGGTATATACACAGTATTAGTATATACAACAGTATATCTTTATTAAAACAAGTGACCGGACTCTTGGGAAATCTGACAATTTACAAATTTGTATATATAATTAGCTAATTTGCATATTTTATTAGATAGCTAGCATACAAGGTTTGATCACTGATAGAGCTTGAAGTATTTCTTTTGCATACATTAATTTAGCTAAATTTGGTAATTTGTTTTTACCATTCCTATGTGGTAGTGAAACAGTTAAAATCACTTTTTACTGGTTTCACTTTATATTGAAAGATCTTTAAATCAAGGCAGCCCCAAATATACATACATTTGGCACCTATTGAAATGTAACAAGTTTTGTACAATATATCTGAAGTTGTACTATATATATATATGTCTGTATAACACACATATATATATAGAAATTTAACTCTCTGCAATACAAATATACATAACCATTATTTCATTCTTCTTTTCTAAAAATGTATTTATATATTAATGTCTTGATTTCTTTCATTTTTATGCAGCATTCATTCTCCAACCTTTCTTTTTCACAAATATTACTGGGTTCTTTGATTTTTATCTTGAGGTGCCATGTAAAATATACTTTTAAAACAATGAATATTCATATAAAGAAATTCATTTAAATCTGATACTTAACCCTTTCGATACTAACTTGTTTGAGGCTGCTCCATATTTTAAAACCATCTCTCTTAACCTTCAGCATGCTCCAGGCACATTGTCGCCAATAGAGTAATCTCCCCTCAATAGTGTCAAGGGAAGCAATCCATAAAAATTTCTACTGTGCTAAAGGTTAATGTATTTATCTTTACAATCTGTCATAGTATTTGGGGAGGGGAAGGAGGGGGGTTTAAACACAATCAATATTAGCAACATTAGTTATTTTACATAATTTTTGATTTTTCTAAATATTAATTGAAACACATAAGTAATATATTTAATTAGAAATCTGGTTACAAAAGGCTAAGTAAAGTTTCTATTTAATCAGTCTACTACAGTTAGCCATTTCTAATATTTATTATTATTTGAATGACATAGGTATGGCTGAGTGGTTGAAAAGTTTACTTCACAATTATGATGACCTGGATCACACTGTGTGGCATCTTAAACAATCAACAACCTAAGCCTCATCAGTTAAACTGGGTAGACAGAAACTGTGTAGAAGCCTGTCATATGGATTATACTTGTAATTCAATGGTCCCGCCTCATCACATATTGTGCTATGCTTGTTCTACCTGAGAAATGCATGAAAGATGCATGTGTTTGTGGAATACTCAGCCACTCAAGTGTTAATTCATGAGTCAGTCACACTTGATTGAACTGAATTATCACTGTTGAAGGACCCATTGTTGTTTGATTGTGAATGTAGCATAAAGATTGCTCAGACTTTTTATATTCTGATTTCAAACTCTACCAAGGTCTACTTTGCTTTTCTTCTGGGGTTGATAAAATATAGTACCAGTGGTGTACTGGGTTGGTAAAATATAGTACCAGTGATGTACTGCATTGATAAAATGTAGTACCAGTGACGTACTGGGTTGGTAAAATGTAGTACCAGTGACGTACTGCGTTGATAAAATGTAGTACCAGTGACGTACTGGGGTTGGTAAAATGTAGTACCAGTGACGAACTGCGTTGATAAAATGTAGTACCAGTGACGTACTGGGGTTGGTAAAATGTAGTACCAGTGACGTACTGCGTTGATAAAATGTAGTACCAGTGACGTACTGGGGTTGGTAAAATGTAGTACCAGTGACGTACTGTGTTGATAAAATGTAGTACCAGTGACATACTGGGGTTGGTAAAATGTAGTACCAGTGACGTACTGAGGTTGATAAAATATAGTACCAGTGATGTACTGGGGGTTGGTAAAATATAGTACCAGTGACGTACTGTGTTGATAAAATGTAGTACCAGTGACGTACTGGGGTTGGTAAAATATAGTACCAGTGACGTACTGTGTTGATAAAATGTAGTACCAGTGACGTACTGGGATTGGTAAAATATAGTACCAGTGACGTACTGTGTTGATAAAATGTAGTACCAGTGACGTACTGGGATTGGTAAAATATAGTACCAGTGACGTACTGTGTTGATAAAATGTAGTACCAGTGGTGTACAGAGATAGGACAGATGTTGTAGTGGGGGTCAGTGTGAGATAGGACAGATGTTGTAGTGGGGGTCAGTGTGAGATAGGTCAGCTGTTGTAGTGGGGGTCACTGTGAGATAGGTCGGCTGTTGTAGTAGGGGTCAGTGGCCATTCTCTGCAACAATATCTTCGCTGTTTTGTCTGCAGGTTGCAACTGAAGTATATCTGTGAGGCTGAGGTGTAGAGTCTATCACTCCTGCCTTATGTGTTCAGTAAAGGGAGGTTGAATAAAGAATTAACACTGTGTAGTTTTTACTGATTTCTTCTTTGGTTGGAGAAAAAGATCTGTTTGTTGTTGCTGCTGTTGTTATAGAAAAGAAATAGTGTGATAGATTAGTAGACTGTTAGACAAATGCATAGCAATATTTGTTTCAGCTGTTTACATCCTCAGTTCAAATCCTGCCGAGGTTAACTTTGCCTTTCGGTGTTTCGGGGTTGATAAAATAAAGTACCAGTCATATTATGGTAGTACTTAAATTAGAAACCATCACACCATCTGCATATGTTTCTCAAAACTTATCAGTGAAGATTTGAGCATTTTTAATTGCATAAAAATAACTAAACATGGGAAAGATGTTTTTTTTCTCTTTGTATTAAAAAAAGTATATATAGAGAGAGAGGAGACACTGATAGACAATTCTTTTAGTAAATGGTTTTTTTTAACAGTCTCTTCTATCAAATGTACACATAATACTTCCATTTTATGATAGAGGAGACTGGGTTAACTAGACATGCTCACCAACATTCAGAGTTGACACTGCACTCGGTGGTCCTGTGGGAGCCCCTACATGGACACACGAGAGGAGGGAGGCCAAGGATGACATATATTGATGCCCTAAAGACAGACACTGGTCTCTGGGAGATGCAGGGCATAGCAGCGATGATGAAGGACAGAGACCACACTGGAGAGAACTCGTCCATGGGTCTCGAGAATTTTACCCGCCCTAGAAAGATAGTATGTTACTGGTTTTATTAACATGAACAAATGAACTAAAATTTCAACAGCAAGTTAAGGGGGTAAATAATATCACAGTAACTTTCTTATTTCACAAACTTAAAACATTTTAATATTAATATGTATCAAGTATATTAGTTATTTCCTAAATCAATATAACATCCGAAGCCTCAGTTAGTCTTATTTGAAGATGATTGATTTCATTAGGGCCCTCTAGGAGGCATGTCTCAGGACTGCCTACACAGCCCTTTCAGGAATAAGTGGGTACAAGAAGAAGAACTCAATATGTTCAGACCTTTTTTTATTTATTCATACAAATATTTAACTGGATATATGAGAGGGATGAACATAGATATATGTATACATGTGTTCCAATTGAAAATGACCAATTTAGCTTTGGTCATTTGCAATTGGAACACATGTATACTTATATCTGTGTTCATCCCTCTCATATATCCAGTTATATTACACGGCTTGGAAAGATTCCCTTCTTTGAGCTACTTAATTGTAAAAGACTATTTTGAGTTTATAACTCAATCTATGATATAAATATTTAACATAATTTATTACTCCAAACTTTCATTCACAGCCATTGTCTCAACCCACCACCTCTTTCAATAATCTCTTTTATTTCCCTATCATTATATCATATTTCATTGTTTTTCAGCTGCAATGATTTATAACTACAAAATTAGATATTTTGTTGGTTTCTCCAGAAATTTAGATATAACAATATTTCCATCTTCTTTTAAATATTGTTCTTTGTCAAACTTATATTCTATTTCAAACATTTATTTTTTTTTATCTTCCCGACATTTCTCATATTTCAGCTTTACCATTTATGACACTAAAAGGAATATCAAACTTTCAATATCTGATCCCTGAATTACCACTCAATTATATATATATATATGTGTGTGTGTGTGGGTATGTGTATGTGTGTGTGTGTGTGTGTATAAGTATGTGTGTGTGTGTATATGTGTGTGTATATATATGTCTGTGTGTATCATCATCATCATCATCATCATCATTTTACGTCCGCTTTTCCCTGCTTGCAAGGGTGGGACGGGTCTTATTCAGCACAGCATCTCTCCACTCGTCACGGTCCCTCGTCATCTCCACCGTGAGCTTCAATGATCTGAGGTCTGTTCTCACCACCTCCGCCCATGTTTTTCGTGGTCTACCTCTACCACGTCTTCCTTCAACTGGCATTTCCTGGCACTTCTTCACCCATCGGTCATCCTCCATGCGCATCACATGTCCATACCACCTCAGTCTCCTCTCCCGTACACTACATTCTATCCCTCTCAGACACAGTTTCTCTCTCAACACATTTATGCTGGGTCGTTCACGCACATTTACACTGCACATCCAACGGAGCATGCTTGCCTCATTTCTCTCCAGCCGTCGCATATCTTCTGCGGTAGCTGCCCATGTCTCACTACCATGCAGCATCGCGCTCCTCACACAGGCATCATACAACCGGCCTTTCGTACGCAGGGAGAAACCCTTCTTCGTCAACAGAGGAAGCAGCTCCCTAAACTTCTTCCAACCCGTCCTTATTCTAGATACTATGGCCTCGGAACACCCTCCTCCCATGCTAATCTGATCTCCTAGGTACCGGAAGCTATCCACCACTTCTATAGCGCCCTCTCGCATTTGAAAAAATGTGTCTATCAGTGCGACTTCTACTGTCTAATTTCCCTGTACATCTACTGCATACATATTTCTCCCTACCTGTTAGTTTGCCTGCTATCCCGCTACATCTCTTGTGTACCCAGGACCTACATTGTGTGCATTTTATAGAATTTATGCCAGTTCCTTTTCTGCATATCGAACATGGCCATTTCCCTGACGGAATCAGGGTTTTGTCCTCTTTTCTACTCATCAACACTTTTGTCTTAGCTAGATTTACTCTCAGTCCTCTTGCTTCCAACTGCTGTTTCCATAGCCGGAATTTATTCTCTAGCTCCTCTACTGATTCTGCCATAAGAGCCAGATCGTCAGCATAGAGAAGTTCCCATGGACAGCCAGTCTTAAACTCCTCTGTTATGGCTTGGAGGACTATAATGAACAAGAGCGGGCTGAGGACCGAACCCTGATGTACTCCTACTTGTATCTGGAATTCCTCACTAAACTCCATTCCTACCCTGACTTTACTGAGAGTA
>OZ024749.1:12020341-12025341 GCA_964016885.1 Eledone cirrhosa | reverse complement strand
ATTTTTTTTTTTAATTTCACTAATCACCCTGATTAATGACGTATGATGATGGTTACTCACCTAGTGTCGGCAGGTAAGTGACAGTACAGGTGTGATAACACTAAAATACGTACTTAGTGCAGAAGACGAGAATCAGATTCCTGCTTATGCTATGAAAGTCTACTACTACACCATAAGGTTTTCTCATTATGTTTTGCATTGGAATTTCATTTACTCATTCATGCACACATTGAATGACACACATTACATAACCTGCTCTAGACATTATGCATACATTACACAACCTACCCTAGGTGTTATACACACATTACATAACCTACTCTAGATATTATACACACATATAACCTATACTAGATACACATACATTACACAATCCACTTCAGATAGTCTACCTACATTCTGCTGCATATCAAGTAGAGGCTGGTGAATCTGCAGAGCCTCAGACATAATACTCTGTGTTCTGAGTTCAAGTCCCATCTAGGTTGACTTTGCTTTCCAACCTTCTGAGGTCAATAAAATACCAGTGAAATACTGTGGTCAATATATTTGACTTTCCACCTCCACTCAGCTGCTTATTACCAATCTTAGAATGACATATATTAACTCACCTAAATGTTATTATCTACATACATGACATATAATTTGTATACATTGTGTTGGAACTTCTTTGGTTCCAATAACAAATTTTCCGGATGTTCAAACAATGGAACAGCCTGCTCATGAAAATAACAGGCAAGTGACTGAGCATTCTACATTTAATGTAGTTCTTGGGGAGATTCAACATAATTCAGTGTGTGACAAGGCTGGCCTTTTGAATTAGTGGAATGGAACAATGTGAAATAAAGTATCTTGTTGCCAGAATCACACTTGGGTGAATGCAAATTTCAGTGAAATATGTAGATAAGACATATGTACATGTACCTACAGGCAGATAAACCAAGCAAAACAACAAAAAACAAACATGCCGGCATCCACTAATGTACAGATAGACCCAACAAAACAAACATCTGTATTAATATAAGAACAAAAAGAAAACAAACTAACTTTATTCACTTACTTATCTCACTAATAGTAGTTCAAATGGACTGTGCTTGTCAGCAATCACATGTAGAGCTTTGAAACTCTAGTATAATGAGATGTATTTGTGTGGTGATAAACAACTAACTCTCTCTCTATCTCTCTCTCTCTCATTTAGCAGACAAAAAGTCAGCACGTTTTTTCTTTTCGCTTATCTTCTCTTGCCAAACACATTTCTCCATTTATCTCTGTCTGTTTTTTTCTAGTACTCTCTTCATCATTACCATCATCATCATCAGTAATGTTAACGTCTCCTGTATTGCTCTCTTAATTAGTAGGTTGATTATAACTAATTGATAGAGTCGTTAAACTGTCACATTAAACAGCTCAACATTTGTTCTGGCTCACTGAATTCTCTGTTCAAATCCTACTCAAGTCAACGTTATCTTTCATCCTTTCATAGTTCAATAAAATATATAAATAGCTGTGGATTGGCTGCTCTATGTTGGATGTTTTATGCTACATCATCCTGCTCTATGTTGGATGTTTTATGCTACACCATCCTGCTCTATGTATTCTCAATTAAATCCCCACCACCTTCTGCCAGAAGCTGTAACTATTACAGATAGGTTCTGCAATTTAAAGACCAATGGAAACAGTTTTCTTGGTTCAATCTGATGACCAGCTCCTTCCCTTTCTTCTGCCAGAAGCAATGACCAGCAGACTGAATCAGCAATGAAAAGACCAATAGAGGCATATTTTCCTCGGTCTGATCTGGCAATAGGATCTTCTTTTTTTTTTTTTCCTCAATAATAATTAATATGCACCCCCAAACAGCCACACCCTACTCTAATACAATTCTCGCCATAGTAAATAGTCTGAAAAGGTGATGATCTCAAGTTCTTTTACTTCTTATTTACTGACTATTTGCTATTTTGTTATGCCTTTGATAGCTGCAAATGAAGACACTTGTCATAATCATAATCACAGTTCTTATCATCCTCACCATCATTACCATCCTCACCATCATCATCGTCAACATTAGTGCTACCTTTAACATCAACACCACTATCATCATCATTAACATCACTATCTTTAGTGTCATTACCACTAACCATCATCATCATCATTACTATTTGCTGCTGCATAGTTCCGACACTTATTTTGCCATATTTTTCTCCAACCTTTTATTCCAGTTTCTCTTTATTTTCGTTCTTTTGTCTAGCTTTCTTTTATTTTTTATCTTTTTATTTTTTCATTTTTTCTGTGATGGAACATTTTGATAGAAAAAAAATGAAACCCATTTTAAAAGCCTTTATTAAATCTAAACTGAATATTTAAAAACAAAAATATATGTAATGTAAACTTGAAATATTGATCATTAATCAAAATTTAAATCGCAGTCCTACCTTAGTTTCAAAGTAATATAAAAGGAATTTCATTTAATGATTTACATAATTTGGTGATTGATAGCTGCATTCCCTACATATTTGGAAAAACAGTAACCAGTTTCTGGTCCTATTTAAACTGAGGAGCCACATTGTTAATAAATATTCCTCAAGTATTTGTCTATAAAAATACATGTAACCAGCTGTAGTCCCCCCCCCCCACTTTCTAAAATACAACCAACTGAATTTATAAATGATACTTAAAGGACCTATAAAGAACTGCAAGGTAACATCCCAATATATAAGGACCTACAAGGAAACACCCCAATATATAAGGACCTACAACATCATCAGTATTTAACATTTACCATCCAATTCACATTGTGGGAACTTTCAAACAAAACACTATTTTCTATAAAACTTGATTTGTGTGTGTGTATATACACACGCACACTAAATAATTTCTCCACCATGCCACCAATATTTTTATTCTTCCACTTCCCAGTTTGTTTTAATCAAATGTAAATTTTATTTATCCTCTCCTCAAATTTTACCCACACAAAACCTAATAACAAAGTTGTATTATAACTACACAAGACCTATTAATTTAGTAGGATTTTACCCATAAAAATCATTAATTTAATAGGATTTTACCCATAAAAACCATTAATTTAGTAGGATTTTACCGATGAAAACCATTAATTTAGTAGGATTTTACCCATAAAAACCATTAATTTAGTAGGATTTTACCCATAAAAACTATTAATTTAGTAGGATTTTACCCATAAAAACCATTAATTTAGGATTTTACCCATAAAAACCATTAATTTAGGATTTTACCCATGAAAACCATTAATTTAGTAGGATTTTACCCATGAAAACTCATGAATAAAGTAGTATTTTACCCATAAAAAGCCATTAATTTAGTAGTAATTTACCCTTAAGAAGCCATTAATTTAGTAGGATTTTACCCCTGAAACATCATTAATATAGTAGTATTATTCTTTAACAAAGGAAAATGATTATATTTCCATTTAGTTTAGATTGTATTAGAGGCTGTCATTATCTTTTAATCATCTTACTGAGATCAGTGGATGTTATGGAGCTATTTTAGCTTCGCACGTGCATGAGCTCTTCTGTAATGTGGTAACTGCTTCTTGGTTGAACAGAAATTATTAACAAAACACTCTTTTGAATGTTTCAAAACTTTCATTTTTCAGATGTCATTATATATATATATAGGAAAATGTTTAACCCCGACGGCAAGCTCTGTCGTCGGGGTTAAACTTTTTCCTATTACCCACTCTACTACCCTAAGTATTGAGTACTTTGGTGCGTTATGGTCCATCTGGTTCCTTACCACACCTCCTCCGTTATATATATATAATTGTTTCTACTTTTGGCACAAGGCCAGCAATTACCCAGTGCATTACTGGTACTTTATTTTATCGACCCCGTAAGGATGAAAGGCAAAGTCAACCTCGGCGGGATTTGAACTCAGATCATAAAGGGAAGTAACTATGCTGGAAAGCATGGCGTCCGACCCTCTACCGATACTGCCAATCCACCGCCTTATATATATATAATGTGTGTGTGTGTGTATGTATATATATATGTGTGTATGTATGTATATATGTGTGTGCATGTATATATGTATGTGTATATATATATCTTTGAACATATATATATATATATATATATATATATCTTTGTATGTATATATATATGTGTATGTATACATGTCGGGTCACTCTTGAGTGCTACTGGTAACATGTAACCCAGTACAACCTGTCGCTTGGTTGGGTCGTCCGCGACTAAACCGGCAACCCCACGTGAGGAGGGGGATTTTGGACACCCTGCAGGGTAAAAAACGAAACCTGACAAAGGGCAGAAGAACTCATAAGAGTCAACGGCCATCCGAAAGTGTGTAAATATGTATATAGACATGTACATATGTATGTATATCTATATATACATGGGTGTATGTGTATGCATATGCGCGGGGACATAGAAATAGTCGGGCTGGACACCCGATTGCGCAATTAAACCACTGGGAGTGAAGGACCCCTAGCCTTTGTCAGGGCATTCTTCTAGGAGAAGGCAACTCAGGAAACTGGGTTAACTCCGACATAAAACCTGCGGCTCAGTAGTTACCGATGATGTTGATCTTTTCTTCTTTTCGAGTTATAGCTACTGTCGCTCAGAGAGTGGGATTGGCTCAGTGCACAGTCTTTCCTCATTTAAAAAAATATCTTCACGCACAGGCATTGCAAGATAGAATTAATTAATAATTATTAATAATGGTATATCGTGCAATGGCCATACTCGATAACGAGGGAGCAGCCATCATATCATGTATGTATGTATAACTCTGTATATATATGTATGCATAACTCTGATTTTGCGTTTCGTTTCGCTTTTTCTACCCGCCGAAATGCGATTCTCGCTGAGTTTATATTTATATATGTATGTATGTATATATACATATATATGTATATATGTATGTATATATGTGTGTATGTGTACATATATATATATATATATATATATATATATATGTATGTATATGTATGTATGTGTATGTATGTATATATA
>OZ024749.1:11977841-12005341 GCA_964016885.1 Eledone cirrhosa | reverse complement strand
TAAGACAAATATGTATCTACTTATACACACACACATACATATATTATATATATATATAAAGGATGACAGCTGTATAATAAGGTGCAGAGTGCTCAAAGTCGATGGTAGCCACGGTGTGGGCAGGTATAGGAACACTTGGAATGAGGTAATAAAAGCTGACCTTGCACTATTACACCTCTCAAAGTCAATGACACAGGACCGTGACCTCTGGCGCTATGTAGTTTTACAGAAGACCTGCCCTCTATTATTCTCAGGCTGAGGCTTATACCTAGTAGGCAACACCTTCTTCAAGCTTCTATCCCCTCTCATTCACCTCTCTAAGCGGTTACCATACCTCCCCTACTACCCTGTTCGCATTTTCCCCCAAGCTCCCCCCCCCCCTAGTCCCAAGACAAAAGTGCCCAGTCCACACTGTAAAGTGGTCATGTAGGTGACACAACAAAAAGCACCCAGTACACACTGTTAATATGGTTGGCAGTAGGAAGGCACCCAGCTGTAGAAACCAAGCCAAAATCTGTCTTGGGTGAGCTAAACTAGGGTCAATCCGTCCTACCCAGGCATGATGGACACTAATCGACGAGGTTGATGATATATTTATGTGTGTATATGTATGATATGTGTATGTATATTACATATATTGTATATGTATTTGCGTGCAAATATATATATATATATATTTGTGTATATCATTGTCATGATATGTGCATGTTTATAAATGTATATATATATGTATATTATGCTGGTACCACAAAACATCCAGCCCACACTGTAAAGTGGACGTGTAAAAGACACGGCAAAAAGCACCCAGCACACACTGTCAATGTGGTTGGCGTTAGGAAGGGCATCCAGCCATAGAAAACCAGCCAGAAACTCTCCTATATGATCGAGACACAGTCACCTGACCCAACTTGCCTCTAAATGGGACAAACCCGTCTAACCCATGCTAGTGTGGAAGATAGACATTAATCGATGATGATATATATGCATTAACCATCTGGAGGCGCCGATAAAGTAATCTCGCCTTAATACATAATCCAGTGTCAAGGGAGGCAATTCATGAAAATGGTTAGCGTGCTTAAGGTTAATATATAAAAACATGCAATCATTTTTTTAAATCGTGATACTCTCAACATGACCACAGCCTATGGGCTAGAACAGGTTAAAGAGGGGGGTTGAACCCCCACCTTTTTTCTTCAAAAGAAAACAAAACTGGAATGTTATCATGGCGATGCTGGACTTCTTTGCACAAATATTTTCTACCCTTTTTCTTTTAAAGAATGGGAAACAAGGCAGTTAATAATTTTTTTTTCAGAACAGGTGGGGAGATTAACCCTTCTACTTTTGAAGAACAAGGGTTTTAATCCTACAATATCGACAAAATATAAATTAAAAAGTTGTATTTTGTCTTACTTCCATTTTTTCACTTCTTTAATTCTAACTTGTACTAGCTTTCCTAAAATAATTTTAACTACATGTCTTACAATACTTTATATATATATATATATATATATATATATATATATATATATATATAACTATATATATATATATATAACTATAACTATATATATATATATATATAACTATATATATATATATATATATATATAACTATATATAACTATATATATATATATATATATATATAACTATATATAACTATATATAACTATATATATATATATAACTATATATAAATATATATATATTTTTTTTTGCTTCACCTCCTCCAATGGCTTTTTTTCATCAATTTTTATACTTATTGGTAATTAATATCTTGCAAGAAAAGATTGTTATTAATTATTACGGGTTTTGTTTTTATTAATTTTTCTCTGCCTCCTACCATCAAATTTGAAAAGCTTGGAAATGGTTTACTAACTTTTGTTGATATTTGAGTATAAAGCACAACTAGAGTATTGTTTTAAAATTGTCTGCTTACTAATATTGTTATATTTATATTTCCAAATTTCTGATAAAATGTTTCATGATATTACTTCCTCTTTAACCCTTGTTTTAGTAGTAATGGTTTGTTAATTCAAATGTTTATAGTATCTTTATTACTGGACAGATTGTTGAGAATATTTGCAGTATTAGAGTGAAAACTTCAATTTTTAATGATATGCAGTCCTAATACTGTTTTAGACTTTTCAAGAATATCATACCTATGTAGTTTTATATGATGCTGGTTGTTAATACTTAATTGTATGAAGATAACAATTATTATTACTTTCATAATTATGGTATTGGTTAGGTAGCTATAACTGATGATATTAAGCCATACATATATTATATAAAGTGGTGATAGTACAATGTTAAATATAAAGATAACACTTTTCTTGGAACAAAACAAATATAATTAAAGTAAAGTTTATTCTTTTAATTTTATCATTGTACTGAGTTTTGGGGTTTACTTATGCTACCCTTTTTTAACTGCATGCTTCAGAGTTTGTAGAGTAAAATGTGTGTGTTTTTCTGTCAATATAATATCATAAATAAGAAGTAAATTTTCTTAATGAAGCCTAAGAACCTTACAAGTTTTTAAATAAAATAATGGAACATTTTTTAGATAAATATAAACACTTTGACCCTTTCATTATATAATTCTAAGGGGCGGTGGATTGGCAGTATCGGTAGAGGGTCGGATGCCATGCTTTGACGCAAAGAGTTACGGCCCTTGCCATTCTGAGTTCAAATCCCGCCGAGGTTAACTTTGCCTTTCATCCTTACGGGGTCGATAAAATAAAGTACCAGTAATGTACTGGTTAATTGCTGGCCTTGTGCCAAAAGTAGAAACAATTATATATTTCTAATGAAAGACACTGCCTGTGATATTCAGATAATTTTTTAATGATCAAGAAAATGGAGGGATTTAGTGATATAATTAACTTTCTCGTTATTAATTGTAATGTTGCTTAACCTTTTCAGTACTATATCTTTAATGAAATACATGGCCTATGATTTTCAAACAATATTAAAAATGATTTATTTAGAGGGATTTATTTAATGACATAACTTTCTCATTATGAAGCTAGTGTTTGGATCATAACTAAACAAAGATTCTTACATAAAATTATAATGGAACATTTAAAAATAAATATAAACACTTTAACTCTTTCCTCCTTACCATATTTCTGATGAAAGACAATAAGCAGTTGTTTATGGATTAGAACTTTTCAGTAAATTATTCAGTCTTAACTGTAGAAGCATTTCGTGGTTAATGTCCGCATAGTAATTTGAATGGAGGAAGTAGGTCATCTGTGACATCTTCCATGCCAGTAAGGTGAACCTGACAAAACATTGTTGTACAGCTAAATCAGTAATATTAGTAACAAACTAACAGTCTTTAGAACATAAAACAAAAATGTCTCACTATGTTTGTTCTGGTGCTCTGAGGTCAACTTTACTTCTCATTATTTTGGAGAGTGGTGGTAGGGATAAAATAAAGTACCAATTTAGGGGATAAGGGTTTGGTGAAATTGTTAGGGCTTCAGAGAAGATGCTTTGGGGTATTTCTTCCAGCACTCAGTTAAAATCCTGTCACAGTCACCTGTATTCAAGGGTGAGTAAACTAAAGTACTACTATTTCATGGCAGAATTGTTACAGAGCTTCAGATAAGATGTTTTTTGGCATTTGTTGCAGCTCTTTACATTTTAAGATCAAATCCTGTAGTAGCCTACTTGTACATTAGATATAATCTGTCACTCAGTTTAAACCTCCATCACCTGACCCTTGCCAATTGTTAAAGTTTGTTCCCTTATGGATCCACTTTAGGGTCTTGGGATATGCAACCTTTTTACATCCTTCCCACGCCTCCCAGGACAGGTTGTAGACTCATCACCAGTTTTTACAACATTGGATGCAAACTGCATTATAGTTTTTTAACAGGCCCCTCTGCTTAGGACCTGTTATGCCGTGCAAATGATGATGCAGTAGTTGTGATATATGTGGGCCCTTGCTGGACAGATAAGCAACCCTGGACCAACAGCGGTAAAGTATTAGGGGAAATGGAGCAATGGGTAACAGTCAGCTTTCACAACCCAGTGATGTAGCTATGACAAGGCAAGTAAAGGCCGCTTCTAAAAAAAAGTCTAGTCTTCCTTTTTAAACTTGTGTTTGAAGCTTAACTCACCCCCCCCCCCCCCCTTTTTTTTTTTTTTTTTTTTTTGTTTAAATAAAATTCTGATGGAAGGTTTTAATTTAAATGTGAACACATTAAAAAAACGTCTTTGAGTCATAGACTCAGAAAGTAGGGGGTTTGATACCAGAAGAATTAAAAGGCTGATTTCAGATAAAGAACACTATTGCTGACTACCCTGCACATTAATTTCAGGCGATGAGTAAATGTTAGAGTTTACAAGTGACAATCAAGAGTAGGGATCACTGTTTATATTGCTGAAGCTATTAACTTGTTTTAAAGGCAAGCACTGATTTCTGATAAAGAACTCACTGATATTAAGTAATAAAATCAATAAATATGTCAGCTTTATTTCTTGATTTCTTCAAGGCCTTAATATTGGTTTTATTTTGATCCTTTTATGTTCTGACTTGGTTCAACTTTCAATTACTTCTCAAGGGGAGGTATTACTGTTGAGAAATGTAAGGTATGTTTTCTAAATCATAAGTTTATACTGGGTTTGTCTTTTCCATCAACTCCCTACACTGCAGCATTTTATTGAACGCAACAAATTCCTGCCAATAAAACAGCTTCAAATCGGAAATACTTCTTTATAGCCCAAAACACAGAACTGCAACTTATTATTTTTTTTAACTCTCTCTCTCTCTCTCTCTCTCTCTCTCTCTCTCTCTCTCTCATTACATACATCCTCACTCTCACTCACATTACACACAACCTCACTCTCACTCACTCACACACACGCATTTTTTACTCTTTCTCCGACACACTTATTACTCCTTTCATATATAAAATCTCTCTCTATGTGCGTGTACGTATAAAGTAGTTAACTTTCGAAGCAATGGGAAAAGTCGAAATGTGTATGTGCCAAAGCAAATGAGCATAATAATAGTTGATCACTGTAAATAATAGTTGTGTAAAATACCACTTTTCTCAGTCTCCATGGTTACTTTGCCTAATTTCTTTTCTGCTATTATAGTGATTAGAATATTATTATGGTCATTTATAAAACGTGGTTGGTGTTGGGAAGGGTATTCAGCCGTAGAAAACCTGCCAGACAGTCCTATACGAGCAAGACAACCAATCTTGCCTCAAATGGGACAATTCCCGTCTAAACCCATGCTAGCGTGGAAGATAGACGTTAAACGATGATGATGATGATGATGATGTTAGGAAGTACACATTTCTAATTTCATATGCATCCAGTTTAGAATAGGTTCCTTGTGTCCCTGTATGTTGTAGAACCCAACCCATGCTAGCATAAACACAATGATATATATATATTTATATGATGCTTTGGTGTACAAAAAAAAAGAAGAGAAAAGGAAACCAATACATGCAGTAGTTTCATCATCATTTAACATCTACTTTTCCATGTTGACATAGTTAGACAGGCATGCTGTTCCTTGCTAAAACAGTTGCTTTCTTGATGTAACACAGTTATGATTAACCGCAGGCCTCACCAAAGAGACATCGGTTCACGTTGACCAGTTTCTCATATTTTTATTTCCTCTTATTTGCATATGAGTCGTTAGAATGTCAGATAAATAAGTACCAATCCAGTACTGGGGCATCTCTTCCTCTCACCTCTGCTCTCACCCATACTCTCTCCTTCTCTGGAAGAAATCAATTGTGTTCAGACCTGGAGAAGGGATGGGCTCAGCCAGGTTTTAAAAAATGTCCAAGACTCACCCTATCACTACAGCACCTCTACGACTCCATCAGGAATTGTAGATCCATACATACTATATCTGTATATAACAAGCATTTTAAAGCCACACCTGCTGCTAGAGCATGGGTTAACCGTTTGAGAGCCCTCATTTGAGGCTTCTTTCTGCTCATCATTATGTCCTCACTAATTTCCAGCCAGATGTCTGAGATTCAACATTATTTCAGTCATCTCTTACAACATAACACAAATCTTTCATCTCATTTAAATATACATATGATAATCTGTCATTACCACTCTCTCTCTCTCTCTCTCTCTCTCTCTCTCTCTCTCTCTCTCTCTCTCTCTCTCTCTCTCTCTCTCTCCCACTCTCCACTCTATTACAAATGGGTAAGTATATATATATATAAATATATTTAGTATATTATGTGTTAACAATAAATAGAAAAGCATAGAGAGGAGCCTTAAGTATGTGTATGTAGAAAGAGGGGGGGGGGGTAAAGAAAGTTAAGAGACAGTGCATCATTGAGGGAATAAGAAAAGGAAGAGGTTTCTATGAGCTTTCACATATATAACTACAGGGTGTGACTCACAAGACTAACACCTCATTGGGGGAATTAACATTTATCTCCTCTCATATTCACACATCACTATATAAGTTAATATATAAAATAGTTACTATATATCCCACAGTATACTATAGAAGTTACTGTATAGACCACAGTATACTATAGAAGTTACTGTATAGACCACAGTATACTATAGAAGTTACTGTATAGACCACAGTATACTATAGAAGTTACTGTATAGACCACAGTATACTATATGTTACTGTATAGACCACAGTATACTATAGAAGTTACTGTATAGACCACAGTATACTATAGAAGTTACTGTATAGACCACAGTATACTATATGTTACTGTATAGACCACAGTATACTATAGAAGTTACTGTATAGACCACAGTATACTATATGTTACTGTATAGACCACAGAATACTATAGAAGTTACTGTATAGACCACAGTATACTATAGAAGTTACTGTATAGACCACAGTATACTATAGAAGTTACTGTATAGACCACAGTATACTATAGAAGTTACTGTATAGACCACAGTATACTATAGAAGTTACTGTATAGACCACAGTATACTATAGAAGTTACTGTATAGACCACAGTATACTATAGAAGTTACTGTATAGACCACAGTATACTATAGAAGTTACTGTATAGACCACAGTATACTATAGAAGTTACTGTATAGACCACAGTATACTATATGTTACTGTATAGACCACAGTATACTATAGAAGTTACTGTATATATAAGTTACTGTATAGACCACAGTATACTATAGAAGTTACTGTATAGACCACAGTATACTATAGAAGTTACTGTATAGACCACAGTATACTATAGAAGTTACTGTATAGACCACAGTATACTATAGAAGTTACTGTATATATAACAGTTACTATAGAAGTTACTGTATAGACCACAGTATACTATAGAAGTTACTGTATAGACCACAGTATACTATAGAAGTTACTGTATAGACCACAGTATACTATAGAAGTTACTGTATAGACCACAGTATACTATAGAAGTTACTGTATAGACCACAGTATACTATAGAAGTTACTGTATAGACCACAGTATACTATAGAAGTTACTGTATAGACCACAGTATACTATAGAAGTTACTGTATAGACCACAGTATACTATAGAAGTTACTGTATAGACCACAGTATACTATAGAAGTTACTGTATAGACCACAGTATACTATAGAAGTTACTGTATAGACCACAGTATACTATAGAAGTTACTGTATAGACCACAGTATACTATAGAAGTTACTGTATAGACCACAGTATACTATAGAAGTTACTATATAGACCACAGTATACTATAGAAGTTACTGTATATATAACAGTTACTATATAGACCACAGTATACTATAGAAGTTACTGTATAGACCACAGTATACTATAGAAGTTACTGTATATATAACAGTTACTATATAGGCCACAGTATACTATAGAAGTTACTGTATATATAAGTTACTGTATAGACCACAGTATACTATAGAAGTTACTGTATAGACCACAGTATACTATAGAAGTTACTATATAGACCACAGTATACTATAGAAGTTACTGTATATATAACAGTTACTATATAGACCACAGTATACTATAGAAGTTACTGTATAGACCACAGTATACTATAGAAGTTACTATATAGACCACAGTATACTATAGAAGTTACTGTATATATAACAGTTACTATATAGACCACAGTATACTATAGAAGTTACTGTATAGACCACAGTATACTATAGAAGTTACTGTATAGACCACAGTATACTATAGAAGTTACTGTATAGACCACAGTATACTATAGAAGTTACTGTATAGACCACAGTATACTATAGAAGTTACTGTATAGACCACAGTATACTATAGAAGTTACTGTATAGACCACAGTATACTATAGAAGTTACTGTATATATAACAGTTACTATATAGACCACAGTATACTATAGAAGTTACTGTATAGACCACAGTATACTATAGAAGTTACTGTATATATAACAGTTACTATATAGACCACAGTATTCTATAGAAGTTACTGTATATATAACAGTTACTATATAGACCACAGTATACTATAGAAGTTACTGTATAGACCACAGTATACTATAGAAGTTACTGTATAGACCACAATATACTATAGAAGTTACTGTATAGACCACAGTATACTATAGAAGTTACTGTATATATAACAGTTACTATATAGACCACAGTATACTATAGAAGTTACTGTATAGACCACAGTATACTATAGAAGTTACTGTACAGACCACAGTATACTATAGAAGTTACTATATAGACCACAGTATACTATAGAAGTTACTGTATAGACCACAGTATACTATAGAAGTTACTGTATATATAACAATTACTATATAGACCACAGTATACTATATAACAGTTACTATATAGACCATAGTATACTATAGAAGTTACTGTATAGACCACAGTATACTATAGAAGTTACTGTATAGACCACAGTATACTATAGAAGTTACTGTATAGACCACAGTATACTATAGAAGTTACTGTATATATAACAGTTACTATAGAAGTTACTGTATAGACCACAGTATACTATAGAAGTTACTGTATAGACCACAGTATACTATAGAAGTTACTGTATAGACCACAGTATACTATAGAAGTTACTGTATAGACCACAGTATACTATAGAAGTTACTATATAGACCACAGTATACTATAGAAGTTACTGTATAGACCACAGTATACTATAGAAGTTACTGTATAGACCACAGTATACTATATAACAGTTACTGTATAGACCACAGTATACTATAGAAGTTACTGTATAGACCACAGTATACTATAGAAGTTACTGTATAGACCACAGTATACTATAGAAGTTACTGTATAGATCACAGTATACTATAGAAGTTACTGTATAGACCACAGTATACTATAGAATTTACTGTATAGACCACAGTATACTATAGAATTTACTGTATAGACCACAGTATACTATAGAAGTTACTGTATAGACCACAGTATACTATAGAAGTTACTGTATAGACCACAGTATACTATAGAAGTTACTGTATAGACCACAGTATACTATAGAAGTTACTGTATAGACCACAGTATACTATAGAAGTTACTGTATATATAAGTTACTGTATAGACCACAGTATACTATAGAAGTTACTGTATAGACCACAGTATACTATAGAAGTTACTGTATAGACCACAGTATACTATAGAAGTTACTGTATAGACCACAGTATACTATATAACAGTTACTATATAGACCACAGTATACTATAGAAGTTACTGTATAGACCACAGTATACTATAGAAGTTACTGTATAGACCACAGTATACTATAGAAGTTACTGTATAGACCACAGTATACTATAGAAGTTACTGTATATATAAGTTACTGTATAGACCACAGTATACTATAGAAGTTACTGTATAGACCACAGTATACTATAGAAGTTACTGTATAGACCACAGTATACTATAGAAGTTACTGTATAGACCACAGTATACTATATAACAGTTACTATATAGACCACAGTATACTATAGAAGTTACTGTATAGACCACAGTATACTATAGAAGTTACTGTATAGACCACAGTATACTATAGAAGTTACTGTATAGACCACAGTATACTATATGTTACTGTATAGACCACAGTATACTATAGAAGTTACTGTATAGACCACAGTATACTATATGTTACTGTATAGACCACAGAATACTATAGAAGTTACTGTATAGACCACAGTATACTATAGAAGTTACTGTATAGACCACAGTATAATATAGAAGTTACTGTATAGACCACAGTATACTATAGAAGTTACTGTATATATAACAGTTACTATATAGACCAAAGTATACTATATAACAGTTACTATATAGACCAAAGTATACTATAGAAGTTACTGTATAGACCACAGTATACTATAGAAGTTACTGTATAGACCACAGTATAATATAGAAGTTACTGTATAGACCACAGTATACTATAGAAGTTACTGTATATATAACAGTTACTATATAGACCACAGTATACTATAGAAGTTACTGTATAGACCACAGTATACTATAGAAGTTACTGTATATATAACAGTTACTATATAGACCACAGTATACTATAGAAGTTACTGTATATATAACAGTTACTATATAGACCACAGTATACTATATAAGTTACTGTATATAACAGTTACTATATAGACCACAGTATACTATATAATAGTTACTATATAGACCACAGTATACTATAGAAGTTACTGTATATATAACAGTTACTATATAGACCACAGTATACTATATAACAGTTACTATGTAGACCATGGTATACTATATAAGTTACTGTATATATAACAGTTACTATATAGACCACAGTAAACTATATAAGTTACTGTAAAAAATAACAGTTACTATTTAATTATATAATACTGTATAAGAAAACATGCCTCAAATGGGGCAGATACTCTTGCCTAAACACACACACACACACACACACACACACACACAAACACACACATATACACATATACACAGGCAGACACAGAGGCACACAGACAAAAACACAAACAAACAGACACAGACAGACAGTTGATATTTCCCAGTAAGTAATATCTTTGAATATGTAATGTAATGAACATTGGTATCCATATTCCGGGGAGGGAGACCTGAAGCAGTGTTTTCCTGCTGCTTTCACCAAGATTACTGCTACAAGATAACAAATGTATTGCCTTATTAGGTCTTCTTACTTCCAAGGTAACCCCATGTCTACCCTTCTCCCTATATGGACACAAGCTCTGACATGGACCTGCTTCTAAGGTAGCCCCATGTCTACCCTTCTCCCTATATGGACACAAGCTCTGACATGGACCTGCTTCTAAGGTAGCCCCATGTCTACCCTTCTCCCTATATGGACACAAGCTCTGACATGGACCTGCTTCTAAGGTAGCCCCATGTCTACCCTTCTCCCTATATGGACACAAGCTCTGACATGGACCTGCTTCTGGGGTAGCCCCATGTTGGCATTTTCTCTATGTGGACACAAATTCTCATGAACCTGCTTCCATGGAACATTGGGCAATGTGATGTCTCCACCCATCATGGACACAAGTTCTGGCAGGTGAGGGGGTAGTCTGACAGGTCTACTATACCTTGTGTGTGTGTATCTTCTGGCTTCCACTCCAGAGGTGCTCTCACTGGTTACATGATGGACATACATAGCCAAAAGCATCTTCTGTCATCTTACAGTGATGGTATTCTGTAGATAACTCAGCTCAGTATCTGTTCATGACCCCTTCATTTGTGATGTAGTTGCACTAAGATATTCTTAATATTCTCCTAAGTCAACGTAACCAAACACTAGTGAACTAGAATCAAGCTGTCTCTTGGACAACATGGCAACTGTGGCTCTTTTTTACTTGTGTAAATAAATGTTGCTATAGTTACATCCCATACAAGTTAATTATAGTTCTGTGCAAATAACCCTCTTCATACCAAACCATGGTAAACCTTTTCTGGTTTCACAATACAAAATTATTTTAAATAGTCTTGATCTGAAAACCTTCCATCATAATTTTATGTAAGAATTTTAAAGTTATGTTCCATACACCAGCTTAATATGAGAAAGTTAATTGTATTACTAAATTTCTCCAAGTTTATATGAAAATTATAGACAGCGTTTTTCATTAGAAATATAGTAACAAATATTGTAACAAAAGAAAAGATGTGTTTATTAGTGTAGTTTAAGAAAGGTATTCCATGTAATAATCTCTTTGTTTTAGTGTTAGTTGTTAACCTTGCTAAACAACTCTTTGATAACAGCAAGAATATTTAGCGTTATTAAATATTATTTTTTACCTGTTTGAAGTCAATGATAAGCACTTACATCTGTGAAGGATTTAAGTTGCTTTGAATCTTTCCTAATTTACATTGTTCTACCTGTCAGGTAAATTTGCTTTAAACATGTTTATTTTGGTTTTAACATTTATTTATTTGACAATGGTAATGTTGTTCGCTGCTTTGGATTTTGGAATTTGAAATTTTGGTTTTGTAGCAAATATTTTGACACCCTGCTCTATTGTTCCATCTTTTATTCTGTTGTAGGAAAGGGTCGTACACTGAAGTTGCCGCAACTGATTGACATAGCTGCTCAAATTGCCAGTGGCATGTCTTACTTGGAATCCCAAAACTACATCCACAGGGATCTGGCTGCTAGAAATATTCTTGTTGGTGACAACAATACTGTAAAGATTGCTGATTTTGGTCTTGCTAGAGTGATAAAGGTTTGTCAAATATTTCTCATTCTCTCATTTTATTCTATCATTCATTGTACAACAACACAACAAACATATTAAGGCCAGCTTCTCTGTAAAACCAACAGATAGCTTTGTGGGGCCCTATGGCAAGCTTCATACCCATTATGGGGGCCATTCTAAAGCAATGTCCAGATGTCCATCTTAATGCCAACCCTTTTGACTAACTTTTTACAGCATGCAGGGGTACAGCAACTAATCAAAGCCAGATTCTCCCTCAGTCATCCTATACATATATTGTAATGGAAAATTAATTTATTTTTATGTTGTTCAGTGTTTCCATAGTTTTCCGCATTGTGAAGTTGCATAGCCTAGTGGTTAGACTGTTTGACAGTTGTAATGACATAAGTTCAATTCCTGGCAGCACATTGTGTTCTTCAGCAGGACACTTTAGTTCATGATTCATGCTGCTCCAGTCCACTCAGCTGGCAAAAATACTTCATACCTCCAGTTCAAAGGGCTGGCTTTTTCACACTCTATGACATGATGAATCTCCCTGAGAAATAATTACTTTAAGGGTACACATGTTTGTGGAATACATGTAAATTTCACAAGCAGGCTGAGATGTTAAAAGCCTTAAATAGAGAAGGCATTCTCTGGCTGACTCGTGTGTGCCAGGTGGCCTGGATCTCAGGAAGGGCACTAACTAATGGCAATCAAGAGTGATAATCCCAATTTTTAAAAAAGGAGACAAAAGAGATTATTCCAATTACAGAGGGATTTCCTTGTTAAGCTTCCCTGGAAAAGTCTATGCAAAGAGATGCAAGGAGATTGTTGAGTCCAAGCTAGCTGATAAACAATGCAGCTTTCGCCCCGGACGCAGGACAGCCGACCAAATATTCACACTGTGGCAGGTATTCGAGAAATGGGAATATTGCCAAGAGGTATATTCTTGTTTTGTTGACCATGAGAAGGCATATGACTGCGTTCCTTAGGACCTGCTGGGGAAGGTTGTGCAGGAGTATGGGATTGATGGTCAGCTTCTTGCTGCCCTGAAGTCTCTATATGAATGTCCAAGTATTTGTGTTCAGATAAATGGTTGTAAATCAAAACCATTCAATGTGGGATTTAGACTCAGTCAAGGGTGCGTACCGTCTTCTCTTCTGTTCATTATTTACATGAACAAGATTGACATGTGCAGTGGGTTTAGAAGTGGTATCATGACTGGTGGGTGTATAATCAATCGGCTGGAATTTGCAGTCAACATGGCGTTACTCAACTCGACAGATGGCGATCTTCAACTTGCACTTGATAGGTTTGATGCTGGGTGCTGCATGGCTAAAATGAAAATCAGTGCTGCGAAGACTGAGACACATTCTCTCAAGGAAGCCTGTGCAGTGCACTCTACAGGTGAATGGAGTTTCACTGAAGTAGGTGGAGAAGTTCAAGTATCTCAGGGTTGTGTTCACTAGTAATGGAAGACAAGAGGCTCAATAAAGTGCAAGAATTGCAGGAACCAGTGCAGCAATGCACCAGCTTCAGTAATCAGAAGAAGAGAGGTAGGAGTAAAAACTAAACTCGCTATCATCAATTCAGTATTTGTGCCAACCCTTCCCTTTGGTCATGAATATTGGGTAATGACTGAAAAAATATGATCACGAATACAAGCAGCCAAAATGGGGTTTCTTTGAAGGGTCTTTGGAGTAATATTATTCCACAGCATGCATAGCTCGGAGATCAGAGAGTCACTCCAGGTACAGCTACTACTCCGAATTGAGAGATCATAGCTCCGATACTATAGATATGTGATTAGAATGTCTCAGGAGAGAATTACTGGACAGATTTTACGGACAAAACCAACTGGTAGGTGACCCAGGGGTAGACCCTGAGCAAGATGGTTGGATAACACCCATGAGCTTGGCTGTCTATGTATTTAACCCTTTCATATTTCTAATGAAAGATACTGTCTATGTCATTAACCCTTTCATTACCATATTTCTAATGAAAGATACTGTCTATGTCATTAACCCTTTCATTACCATATTTCTAATGAAAGATACCACCCATAATTTTCAAATAATTATAACAATCCAGACTTTGGAGGAATTTAGTAATATAACTAACTTTCTCATTATTAACCATTTTCTTAACAAACTGTCTGAGGCTGCCTTTGATTTATGATACAAAACTGTTCATTTTATTATTTTTATTCTTATACTACATCATAATTTTATTTTAGAAACATTTATCAATATTTGTTTCCTTAAATTCCTGCAAATGGGTTATTTCCAGTAATGAAGGGTTAAGCTGGTGTTTGAATATAACTTAAAGGTTCTTATATAAAATTATGATGGAAGGGTTTTCTATAAATATCAACACTTTAAAGCAAACAGTTTTGTATGATAGAACTAGGAGTTTTTTGTATGATAGAAGTATGGGGGAGTTTTGTATTATAGAACTAGGGAGAGTTTTGTATGATAGAACTAGGAGTTTTGTATGATAGAACTAGGGGGAGTTTTGTATGATAGAACTAGGGGGTTTTGTTGAAAGAAGTAGAGAAAGTTTTGTACGATAGAAGTAGGGAAAGTTTGGTATTTAATGGGTTAAATATTTAGACTTTTTTGTTTTGTGTGAAATTATGTCTGTATATTGATCTGTATCTAATAAATTCCTTTTTATTTTGCAGGAGGATGAATATGAAGCTCGTGTTGGTGCAAGATTCCCAATCAAATGGACTGCTCCAGAAGCAGCAAACTTCAACCGGTTTACCATAAAATCTGATGTATGGTCATTTGGTATTTTACTTACAGAAATTGTCACCTATGGACGTGTTCCATATCCAGGTATAGTATAAATCATTGAAATAATGAAAAATGCTTTATTTTACTGGAGATAAACCAAAATGCCACCTAATTACACTGGTCAACAATTTTTGAAAAGTTTTGTGCTTCTTAAATGTCCTGAATCCAAATATCACATTAATAAATGTTTATTAGCTACAAGCTTGAAAATACATGATATGTAATAGTTGATTATTTTATTATAACGTACAAAATGTGTCATTATGTTTTAAGCTCTTGTCCGTATCTACTCTCTGCTTTTTTGCTTGAGACTTATAGTGGGCTGAAAAATCATCTCTTGTCCATGTCCAGCAATAGTCTATAAGTATCGTTGTGCTCCATTCGCCCTGGTACCACTTTTCCATACTTGAAATATCTTGATGAAACCTATCACCATGTTCGTCACTAACTGCCCCACAGTTAGCTGGGGAAAAGTCTAAATGTGAGTCCAAAAAGTGGATTTTAAGTGACATGTTACATTCCATATTCTTGTAAGCCTTGATGAGGTTTTCCACCAATTCTCCATAGTTCCCCTATCTTCTGTTTCCGAAAAAATCCCTTCTCCACTAACTTGAATGCTTCCCAAGCAGCTTTCTCCTCATCATTTTCTTCATCTGACTCAAAAGATACCGAAGTTCGTGCATCAAGAACAACAAACCTTCTTCGGATGGAACTGGATGAATAACTGATGGAATGTTTGGATATTCAAAGGACTCCTTTATCTTCTTCGACAAGCCCTTTTTTACATGCAGAAATAACAATTGTTGGTATAGTCTGTTGGCTCCCGCCACAATATTGGCACAGCAAAAGGCATTCCTTTCCTCTTCTTGTCCAACCATTGGTGAAGGTTAGTTGCACAAGTGTTGCAGCATTTGTGAGGAGCCCACTTCTTATCCTGGACACCAATCTTGCATCCAAAATATGGGTGATATGCCTCTCTAACCATAGCAGTTATATGGCACATCTGTGATGCAAAGGTCACCTCACCACAATTGTAGCAGAAGTTGTCTGCCTCATTCACACAGGTGCAAGGCATCTGTAAGAAGAAAACAACAAACAATTAGAAGATAAACAGAAGATTCATAAATTCATCATTTTAATACAGAACATGACAACTTAGCAGAAGTTTTTCTATCATTCAGTAGGAAAATAAAATTAATATAAAATGCCTCACATGCATATCAATAGCTCACTCAATGAATATTTATTATAAGTTTAAAAAGTGTTTGACTAGGAAAATAATCTACCTTTCACCTCAATATATAAACTTGCACAGTACAACCACCTCGTATGACTACTGGAACAATACTAAAGGACAGTGAGACTGTGAGTGTGGTAAGAAACACATTACCACAAGCTCGTTGGAGCCTGTTGTGACACTTAGATGTATGTTGTAAACTAGAGCTAACAAACAGTTTTAACTGTGATATTCATTATCAGCGACCTAAAATTAGTTGGAAATTGCTATTCTGGTCCCAGAAGCATTTTGGTTGTTGACCAGTGTTGTTATAATTTTGGTTGTTGACTAGTATTGTTATAATTTTGGTTGTTGACTATTATTGTTATCATTTTGGTTGTTGACCAGTGTTGTTATCATTTTGGTTGTTGATTAGTATTGTTATAATTTTGGTTGTTGACTAGTATTGTTATCATTTTGGTTGTTGACCAGTGTTGTTATCATTTTGGTTGTTGACTAGTGTTGTTATAATTTTGGTTGTTGACTAGTATTGTTATCATTTTGGTTGTTGACTAGTGTTGTTATCATTTTGGTTGTTGACTAGTATTGTTATAATTTTGGTTGTTGACTAGTATTGTTATCATTTTGGTTGTTGACCAGTGTTGTTATCATTTTGGTTGTTGACTAGTGTTGTTATAATTTTGGTTGTTGACTAGTATTGTTATCATTTTGGTTGTTGACTAGTATTGTTATCATTTTGGTTGTTGACTAGTATTGTTATCATTTTGGTTGTTGACCAATGTTGTTATCATTTTGGTTGTTGACTAGTGTTGTTATAATTTTGGTTGTTGACTAGTATTGTTATCATTTTGGTTGTTGACCAATGTTGTTATCATTTTGGTTGTTGACTAGTGTTGTTATAATTTTGGTTGTTGACCAGTGTTGTTATAATTTTGGTTGTTGACTAGTGTTGTTATAATTTTGGTTGTTGACTAGTATTATCATTTTGGTTGTTGACTAGTGTTGTTATAATTTTGGTTGTTGACTAGTATTATCATTTTGGTTGTTGACTAGTGTTGTTATAATTTTGGTTGTTGACTAGTATTATCATTTTGGTTGTTGACTAGTGTTGTTATAATTTTGGTTGTTGACTAGTATTATCATTTTGGTTGTTGACTAGTGTTGTTATAATTTTGGTTGTTGACCAGTGTTGTTATAATTTTGGTTGTTGACCAGTGTTATAATTTTGGTTGTTGACCAATGTTGTTATAATTTTGGTTGTTGACCAGTGTTGTTATAATTTTGGTTGTTGACCAGTATTGTTATAATTTTGGTTGTTGACTAGTGTTGTTATAATTTTGGTTGTTGACCAGTGTTGTTATAATTTTGGTTGTTGACTAGTATTGTTATAATTTTAGTTGTTGACTAGTGTTGTTATAATTTTGGTTGTTGACCAGTGTTATAATTTTGGTTGTTGACCAGTATTGTTATAATTTTGGTTGTTGACCAGTATTGTTATAATTTTGGTTGTTGACTAGTGTTGTTATAATTTTGGTTGTTGACCAGTATTGTTATAATTTTGGTTGTTGACCAGTATTGTTATAATTTTGGTTGTTGACTAGTGTTGTTATAATTTTGGTTGTTGACTAGTATTGTTATAATTTTGGTTGTTGACTAGTGTTGTTATAATTTTGGTTGTTGACTAGTATTGTTATAATTTTGGTTGTTGACTAGTATTGTTATAATTTTGGTTGTTGACTAGTGTTGTTATAATTTTGGTTGTTGACCAGTATTGTTATAATTTTGGTTGTTAACCAGTATTGTTATAATTTTGGTTGTTGACTAGTGTTGTTATAATTTTGGTTGTTGACTAGTATTGTTATAATTTTGGTTGTTGACTAGTGTTGTTATAATTTTGGTTGTTGACTAGTGTTGTTATAATTTTGGTTGTTGACCAGTGTTGTTATAATTTTGGTTGTTGACCAGTGTTGTTATAATTTTGGTTGTTGACCAGTGTTGTTATAATTTTGGTTGTTGACCAGTGTTATAATTTTGGTTGTTGACCAGTGTTATAATTTTGGTTGTTGACTAGTATTGTTATAATTATGGTTGTTGACTAGTGTTGTTATAATTTTGGTTGTTGACCAGTGTTGTTATAATTTTGGTTGTTGACGAGTGTTGTTATAATTTTGGTTGTTGACCAATGTTGTTATAATTTTGGTTGTTGACTAGTGTTGTTATAATTTTGGTTGTTGACTAGTGTTGTTATAATTTTGGTTGTTGACCAGTGTTGTTATAATTTTGGTTGTTGACCAGTGTTTTAATTTTGGTTGTTGACCAATGTTATAATTTTGGTTGTTGACCAGTGTTATAATTTTGGTTGTTGACCAGTGTTATAATTTTGGTTGTTGACCAGTGTTATAATTTTGGTTGTTGACCAGTGTTATAATTTTCGTTGTTGACTAGTGTTATAATTTTGGTTGTTGACCAGTGTTGTTATAATTTTGGTTGTTGACCAGTGTTATAATTTTGGTTGTTGACCAGTGTTATAATTTTCGTTGTTGACTAGTGTTGTTATAATTTTGGTTGTTGACCAGTGTTATAATTTTGGTTGTTGACCAGTGTTGTTATAATTTTGGTTGTTGACCAGTGTTATAATTTTGGTTGTTGACCAGTGTTATAATTTTCGTTGTTGACTAGTGTTGTTATAATTTTGGTTGTTGACCAGTGTTATAATTTTCGTTGTTGACTAGTGTTGTTATAATTTTGGTTGTTGACCAGTATTATAATTTTGGTTGTTGACCAGTGTTATAATTTTGGTTGTTGACCAGTGTTGTTATAATTTTGGTTGTTGACCAGTGTTGTTATAATTTTGGTTGTTGACCAGTATTATAATTTTGGTTGTTGACCAGTGTTATAATTTTGGTTGTTGACCAGTGTTATAATTTTGGTTGTTGACCAGTGTTATAATTTTGGTTGTTGACCAGTGTTGTTATAATTTTGGTTGTTGACCAGTATTATCATTTTGGTTGTTGACCAGTGTTATAATTTTGGTTGTTGACCAGTGTTATAATTTTGGTTGTTGACCAGTGTTATAATTTTGGTTGTTGACCAGTATTATCATTTTGGTTGTTGACCAGTGTTGTTATAATTTTGGTTGTTGACCAGTGTTATAATTTTCGTTGTTGACTAGTGTTGTTATAATTTTGGTTGTTGACCAGTATTATAATTTTGGTTGTTGACCAGTGTTATAATTTTGGTTGTTGACCAGTGTTATAATTTTGGTTGTTGACCAGTGTTGTTATAATTTTGGTTGTTGACCAGTATTATAATTTTGGTTGTTGACCAGTGTTATAATTTTGGTTGTTGACCAGTGTTATAATTTTGGTTGTTGACCAGTGTTATAATTTTGGTTGTTGACCAGTGTTGTTATAATTTTGGTTGTTGACCAGTATTATCATTTTGGTTGTTGACCAGTGTTGTTATAATTTTGGTTGTTGACCAGTGTTATAATTTTCGTTGTTGACTAGTGTTATAATTTTGGTTGTTGACCAGTGTTATAATTTTGGTTGTTGACCAGTGTTGTTATAATTTTGGTTGTTGACCAGTGTTATAATTTTGGTTGTTGACCAGTATTATAATTTTGGTTGTTGACCAGTGTTATAATTTTGGTTGTTGACCAGTGTTGTTATAATTTTCGTTGTTGACTAGTGTTATAATTTTGGTTGTTGACCAGTGTTATAATTTTGGTTGTTGACCAGTGTTGTTATAATTTTCGTTGTTGACTAGTGTTATAATTTTGGTTGTTGACCAGTGTTATAATTTTCGTTGTTGACCAGTGTTGTTATAATTTTGGTTGTTGACCAGTGTTATAATTTTCGTTGTTGACTAGTGTTGTTATAATTTTGGTTGTTGACCAGTGTTATAATTTTCGTTGTTGACTAGTGTTATAATTTTGGTTGTTGACCAGTATTATAATTTTGGTTGTTGACCAGTGTTATAATTTTGGTTGTTGACCAGTGTTGTTATAATTTTGGTTGTTGACCAGTGTTGTTATAATTTTGGTTGTTGACCAGTATTATAATTTTGGTTGTTGACCAGTGTTATAATTTTGGTTGTTGACCAGTGTTATAATTTTGGTTGTTGACCAGTGTTGTTATAATTTTGGTTGTTGACCAGTATTATCATTTTGGTTGTTGACCAGTGTTATAATTTTGGTTGTTGACCAGTGTTATAATTTTGGTTGTTGACCAGTGTTGTTATAATTTTGGTTGTTGACCAGTATTATCATTTTGGTTGTTGACCAGTGTTGTTATAATTTTGGTTGTTGACCAGTGTTATAATTTTCGTTGTTGACTAGTGTTGTTATAATTTTGGTTGTTGACCAGTATTATAATTTTGGTTGTTGACCAGTGTTATAATTTTGGTTGTTGACCAGTGTTGTTATAATTTTGGTTGTTGACCAGTGTTGTTATAATTTTGGTTGTTGACCAGTATTATAATTTTGGTTGTTGACCAGTGTTATAATTTTGGTTGTTGACCAGTGTTATAATTTTGGTTGTTGACCAGTGTTGTTATAATTTTGGTTGTTGACCAGTATTATCATTTTGGTTGTTGACCAGTGTTATAATTTTGGTTGTTGACCAGTGTTATAATTTTCGTTGTTGACTAGTGTTGTTATAATTTTGGTTGTTGACCAGTGTTATAATTTTGGTTGTTGACCAGTGTTGTTATAATTTTGGTTGTTGACCAGTGTTATAATTTTGGTTGTTGACCAGTATTATAATTTTGGTTGTTGACCAGTGTTATAATTTTGGTTGTTGACCAGTGTTGTTATAATTTTCGTTGTTGACTAGTGTTATAATTTTGGTTGTTGACCAGTGTTATAATTTTGGTTGTTGACCAGTGTTGTTATAATTTTCGTTGTTGACTAGTGTTATAATTTTGGTTGTTGACCAGTGTTATAATTTTCGTTGTTGACCAGTGTTGTTATAATTTTGGTTGTTGACCAATGTTATAATTTTCCATTTACACTGAATTTTAAGATAGACATGTCTGTAAAGAGATTTACTTCATGTCACAGGCTTTTTATTTCAGTTCTACGGTACTTTGTGTGTGTGTGTAGTTATATCATTCTTAGTATTTTAGAATTTTATACCCTATTGTTTCCTTATATGGAAATATTTATTTATGAGGAAGTATTTAACAGGCATTTGAAGGTCATTTTCCCTGCTAAGACATTGTGGGCCTCTTACACATCGTAGTATCCTTTTTGAGGTATTGTTCAGGGTTCCCTTTTCACCATGGGTTCCTTTTTGAGGCTCTGTTTTGCAGAATTGAAGTTAACAAAATTGCAGCTGAGTTATGTCCCTTGTTTCAGACATGCTAGCTTGGTAATTTATCTACTGAGAACTTTTATTTATCATATCTTTCTTTCTCTGCTTGAATTAGTGTTGGTTTTATGGATGATTTTATTCAACTTGATCATGAGAGAGATCACATTTAATAACATTTTGTACTGAAAAGGAATTCCTACCGATATTTTTTATATCATATCTTTGAAATATGTTGATTCGAATTAATTCTTGAATGTTTAAAAGTTTTTAAATAAATATTCTTTTGGTTTATGTGATGATAACCGGTTTTCTGTTTGAGCAGAGTAGATCTCTAATCTGAGAAGTCACGGAGTGTGGCACATTCTCTGTGTTACCTGTCAGTTGACTTTGCCCATAAAATCTGGCCAGTGATTCTTTCCTGAGACATTCTAACCACCTGTGTGGCAAAGTAACAGTTCTACCTGGAGCAACTCCCTGACCTCTGAGCTATGCACCCTATCATTACTCCAAAGACACTTCGGAGAAACCCCCATTTCAGCCTTTTGTATTCATGTTTGCATTCTTTCAGTCATTACCCAAGACCATAGGTAAAGGTAGGCATGAATATCTGATTGAAAATAGCGAGTTTGGCTTTTACACCTACCTCCTGTCTTCTGGTAACCGAGTGCTGCAGCTGGTGCATTACTGCACCAACTCTTGATTCAGCCTCTTGCCTTCCACCACTCAAGAACACAGCCCCTAGATACTTGAACTTCTCTACCTGCTTCCTTGAGAGCTTGAGAAGACCAATGTCTCAGTCTTTGCAGCACTGACTGAGGGCTAAAGCCAGTACATTACTGCATTAGCTCCTGCAGTTCTTGCAGGTCTTGCAGGAGCTGATTTGAAATATGATCAATAAAATTTATTGCTTCATTAATAAACCACAATTATATCATCATCAGTGTCATTTTATGTCTGTTTTTCCATGCTTGCATGAGTTAGATAGGTCCTTCTCAGGACAGCATCTCTCTATTTGCTGCATTCCTTCGTCATCTCCTCTTTGCATCTCAGTGATTTGAAGTCCACTCTCAACCTCTGCCCAGGTCTTTCTTGGCCGTCCTTTCCTGTGGTTTCCCTCCACTGGAATTTCCTGGTATTTCTTCACCCATCGATCTTTATCCATGTGCATCACATGCCCATACCAACGCAGTCTTCTCTCTTGCACATATCTCGGATTCCCTTTAAATCCAGTTTCTCCCTCAATTCACCCAAGCTCTGCCGTTCTCGCTCATTTACATTGCACATCCAATGGATCATGGTTGCTTCATTTCTCTCCAGCCTTCTCATGGCTTCTGCAGTCTCTGCCAATGTTTCACTACCATGCAATATAGCACTTCATACTCAGGTGTCACACAGACGACCTTTTCTAGACAGGGAGAAACCTTTTCTTGTCAATGGTGGGAGTAGCTCTCTAAACTTCTTCAATCTATCCTTTTTCTAGGTATCGTGTGCTCAGAGCACCCTCTTCCTCTGCTAATTAAGTCATCTAGATTGCAAAAGCTATCAAAAACTTCTATGGATCCTTCCTATGACTTGAAGAGGTTTATATCATTGATACTATTCCCCTTGATTACTCCTGTGCATCTTCTACATATAAAGTCTTCTCTTCCTGTTAGTCTATCTGTTATCTCACTACATCTCTTGTGTATCCAGGATTTACATTGTGTACACTATATGGAATTTATGCCTACTACTTTTCTGCATATTGAGCAGGGCCACTTCCTTGAAGGAATCAGGGTCCTATCTTCTTTCCTACTTACAAGCACTTTAGTTTCGGCTAAGTTTACTCTCAGACCTTTTGATTCCAAATCCTGTTTCCATAGTCTGAACTTATTCTCTAGTTTTTTTATGGATTCGGCTATAAGGACCAGATCATCCGTGTAAAAAGGTTCCCATGGACAGTCACTCTGTTATGGCCTGGATAACTATGATGAATAGCAGTGAGCTAAGAACTGAACCAGGATGGACTCCTACCTGAACCTTGAATTCTTCACTAAACTCACTTCCTACTCTCACTTTACTGACAGCTTTTCTACACATGGCTTGCACTGCTCTCACAATCCATTCTTCTACATCTAGTTTCCTTAACGACCACCAGATAGTAAATTGAGGTACTCTGTGAAAGGCCTTTTCTAGATCAACAAAAGTTAGATATAGTGGCTTACTCTTGGCTAGAAATTTCTCTTGTAGTTGCCTTGCTAAAAAGAAGGTATCTGTAGTACTTTCTCAGGCATGAAACCAAATTGCATCTCGTCTAATTTGACTCTTTCACTAATTAGCTGCACTATAGCCCTTTCCATCACTTGATCCATTAGTTTTATACCTCTATAGTTGCTCCTTTCTAGAGCCTCACCATTGCCCTTGTAGCAATTTATGATTGTGCTGCTGCACCAGTTATTGGTTATGACCCCATCATGTATTACTTGGTTTACTATGTGGGTTACTAGTTTGACTCCTACTTCTCCTGGTGCTTTTAGCATCTCAGAAACTATTTCTGATGGTCTCGCAGCTTTACCATTTTTCATCTCCTTGATTGCGTCTTTGACCCTAAAACTATCAACTTCAATAGCTGGTCCTTACTTTAGGTAAGTTGGGGGTAGTTTCTCTTCCTCTCATTCATTCTCTACATTCATCAATCTCTCATAGTAAAACTATCAACTTCAATAGCTGGTCCTCACTTTAGGTAAGTTGGGGGTAGTTTCTCTTCCTCTCATTCATTCTCTACATTCATCAATCTCTCATAGTAAAACTATCAACTTCAATAGCTGGTCCTTACTTTGGGTAAGTTGGGGGGTAGTTTCTCTTCCTCTCATTCATTCGCTACATTCATCAATCTCTCATAGTAACATTTCCAGGCCTCTTTCTTTTGAGCATCAGTGATACTAAATACACCCGCGTCATTTCTCACACATTTTCCCCTAACAAATCTTGATTCACACTAACACACTGCCTTGCAATGTGAAACACTTCACATCTCCAGACATTGGCAAATTTACTTTCTTCAGCCTCTCTCCGAGCTGTGGATACCTGTTGCCTAGCTTCTTTCTTAGCTACTTGGTACTGGTCTCTGCTACCACCATTTTTCAGTCTTTCCATGCCTGTCTCTTGGCTTCAATGGCTCCAGGTAACCCTTTCTCTGGCTGGTGTTTTGCTTCAGCCACAAGTCTCATCAGTAATTCGCAAAAGGTTTCACAATTTCACCTTTGAGATGGCAGTCCAGAGATTTGTAGCTTCACCATGGTTTGTTCCTTGAGTAGCAGTTCTTTGTACCTGGAAGGGAAAAAGTATGTCTATATATATATTCATTGTTTTTGTTTATCTTGTTGTAGGTATGACCAATGCTGAAGTGTTGCATCAAGTAGAACATGGTTACCGCATGCCGTGTCCACCATGCTGTCCTAAAGCCCTCTATGATATTATGTTGGAATGTTGGCGTAAAGAGGAAATGGAACGTCCAACATTTGAAACGTTGCAATGGAAGCTCGAAGAATTCTTTACCATGGAGGGTACTGATTATAAAGAAGCTGCTGTGGTGCGATAAAATGAAAAAAATGAATAATGATAAACAATAATGGCAAACCTGTCTGAACTTATCAAAATGTTTAAAAATGTATGAACAAAAAAAAAACAAGAAACAAAATTGCTAAGAAACTTTTTAATGTTTATCATCTTTAAAAAAAAATCGACCCCACTCCCTTCCCCCTCACAATCAGTATTTTTTGGTGGCTGAAGTGAATGTTATTAAACAGCTGACCCCATGCTGTGACCTAGAGTACGGCAAGACAGTTCTGCCTCACTTCTCTTTCAACAACATAAAGAAAGAAAGAAAAATAAATCCTCAAATATGAAGACCTCCTAAAACTACCGAAGAGATGCAATTGGTAGAGCAGCTGTGAGTTGCCTCCCTTGTCCTAGGTCTCTTCCTTTTTAAGATCGTTGTCTGCCAGCTTTGGTTGTGTCATGTATATCGCATCACTGTCCAACCAGTTCTCACACACGAAAGATGTTATACGTGAGTTAGTTATCTCCCTTCATCATCCCTCTCCACTTCCCTATTGTCCTCCTCTGTTTTTGTTTTTTGGGGGGTTTTTCATTATTTTAATGTTTCCTTCCATTTAAATATACAACTCAACCAAACTTATTATTGTACCTGACACATTATGAATACATCTTGTATTGTTCTCTCTGAACGATTGTGTGTTGGTGCCAATGTCTGTTTGAATGTGTGTGTGTATACATACATACATACATATACATATATATATATATATATATATATATATATATCAGGCAGATACTTGCACTTTGCATAGGATGTGTTGGAATGATGGTATTTGAAATTTAATATATATATCAAAATAAATTAAGAAGAGTAAAAGAAAGGAAATGGTTTAAAGTGTATATCGTTGACTCCTCCTGAACAAAACAAACCTTGACAATTTTCTCATTTTCTAAATTTCTTTTTTTTTTCAAATGTTTTTTTCTTTGCAACCCCTCCAGTCACTCCAGCCCCTCCTAATCACTTTTAATTTTTTAAAAAACATTTTTATCGGAAGCTGAATTATATTGCTGATAAAATGAGAAGAAAATTCTAAAAGAAAAAAAAGATAGCATTGTAGGTCCCATCCACCGCCAATCAACCCCCCCCCCCCCTCCTCACTATCATCTGAGATCTTTGTAACCAATTGTAGGTCCCATCCACCGCCAATCAACCCCCCACCCACCTCACTATCATCTGAGATCTTTGTAACCAATTTAAATATATTTACTAAATTTTTTTTTATTTTTCGAAAGAGACTTTTTAGCTGTTTTTTTTTGTTTTCTATTTCCTTGAGTGCATACAAATTGCTCATTAGCTTAATTAACATATAATTAATTAATATGGGCTGGGTGGGGAAATAAATGCAGGCATGCATCCATCTTATATATATACACACTCACACATATACATACCTTACATCTTATATATATATATATATATATATATATATATATATATATATATATACTCACATACCCTACAAACTAAGATAGTCATTACATCACATACACGAAGAATGACTGCGGTGACTGTCAACTATACTATGTCAGCTCTGTACTATGTCAACTCTGTACCATGTCAACTCTGTACCATGTCAGCTCTGTACTATGTCAACTCTGTACCATGTCAGCTCTGTACCATGTCAGCTCTGTACCATGTCAGCTCTGTACCATGTCAGCTCTGTACTATGTTAGCTCTGTACTATGTCAGCTCTGTACCATGTCAACTCTGTACCATGTCAGCTCTGTACCATGTCAACTCTGTACCATGTCAGCTCTGTAGTATATCTATTCTATACTCCATGGATGATATGGTCAATAGACATTTTTCTAGAGAAGTTAAATAACCAATGACCATGGCACTTTATTAATAATGATAATAATAATGATGATGATGATGATGCCTTTTGTT